>OY728137.1:1059781111-1061008968 GCA_963277665.1 Viscum album
TATGATCTAAGTTTTTTTATCCATCAATTATTATATCTCAATTTTACCAATCTCTTATTCTTGACTTCCCCCAACCAAAATAGTTGTGCATGGGTTTTTTGGGGTTTTTCTCCTCCCATGGTGCATGTGGGAATGTGAACTAGGAATATGTGTGTGGATCCATTAAATAATGGTCTCACTATAGTAAAAAATCCCAAATAAGAAATAAATAATAAAAAAACAAAGAAAATTTGAGAAAAGGAAAGAAGAAAACACGCTAAGAAGAGGCCACTCGAAAATATGATTTTTATTTTATTACAACTGGGAATGCAACATAGGGATGACTGAGGTCGTTTCCCAAGGAGTTTATGTGGGTCAGTTTTTCACTATCCTAGAACATATATATATTTTTTTTGTTAATTTTAAAAGTAGGAAATATATGATAGGGGTTTGTTTTTAAAGCTTGTTGATCGCACGATTGTCATGGGTCATGATCAAACATAATTTTTAAATTACTCCTAATACAGCCTAGTGGATGACTAGGGTCATCTCTCAAGGAGTAGGTAATGGGAGTTTCACTTATACTAGCACTTATATTTTTTTGTTTTCTTGATTTTTAAAGAAAAAAGAGATGGGTTTTTGGAATTTTGATTTTATGAATTTAAAACAAAAGAAGCAGCAAACAAAACTAGTCAAGGTGAAGGGATGTTGGATTTGGGTTTGATTACATGGGTTATTCATTATCCATATTGGTTCTCATTCAAAAATCAAATCAATATAATTCATCAAATTCTCTTCTCTATAAATTTTTTATTTCTAGATACACATAGTTGAAATATATAATTATACATCAAATTCCACATCCTCATTAATGAAGAGACAATAAACACACTCAATCAAGGAATTCACTGTCTCCCCTCCTAGATCTATTATATTTTTTTCATCCTTCAGTCTATATAGTTCAACTAGTATACTATGTAGACTAAGAGAGGGATATAGAACTGTTTTGATAAATTAGATGATACAATAAATCATCAGAAAGAGAATGTGAATATCATATATCTTCTTTTATCTATTTTTATACTACATCAAGGATTAGAATAAAAAATGATAGAATCAAGATTCAAACTGCCCGTATAATCACCCCTAGGGACCTAGCCCTTGGGTTAGTTCTCCATAATTATGGATTTATAGAGATCACTTAGATGACATGGTGGTTGAAAAAAACATGTATAATTTTGGGAGAAAGGAATTACAACATGGTTGAAAAAAATATAATTAATATTAACATTTAAAATATAGAAGAAAATTATAGAGGATTCTTATGATATTGATTGATAGAAGATGAATATTTTTCAAAATGGGGTGATGAGAATATTTATAAGCATTTTCCTTCATCACATTCAGTGCCGAGGTGAGCTCTTAATTTAGATGAATGAGTGCCATGTATCACGGTCGAAGGTCTTGATTGATTCAGTTGATATTTTACTCAAAAAATTTCTCATCTTAAAGATTTTTACCATGATTGAGCTCATAATAGTTTGAGAATAATTTGAGTGTAGGCACTTCTTTGTGTTGAGGAGTAGTGGAATATGAGTGTTTCCTAGTGTCACATGAGAATTTTTGTGATGCATGTGTTGGGGATGGTTCTATGGTAACTGTATTGGGACTAAATATGGAATTCAAAACGTTCAAGTTGGCCTAGTCTTCGATAGTTTTTTAAGAGGGATTTTGGTGAGAAAATATTGGATGTCGGTCCTGAACTCCATTTCTTAGATCAACCAAAGTTGAAGGCTTCAATGGGATACTTAAAATGTGTGAGTTAGGGGAATAACTACTCTGGAGGTAGGTTGCACATGAGGTGGAACTTGGGATCATCTTGTTTGAGTTGTGTCCTTTCCATAGGCGAGTGAAAATGTAGCTATGTAGCTTCTCTGGAAAGATTCTGCTTTATTCATGAATTTAATTGAGCACTTGGTGTGCGATATTCTACACTCCCACAGTTGATGTGTTGGAATAGAATGTGGCACTCCTCCATCTTCATCACCCTATATAGGATAAACATGTAGTAATTAGCTATTAACAATGTATTACCATTCACCTAAGTTTTGGAATCTATTTGGATCTGTACTTTCATTTGTCTTTATAAATAACATGTTTGAATGCTTCCTCAAGATCGATTCTTGTTTATTTTACCACACATTGATTTAATTGATTCCATATCCCATATCTTGGATTAACTCCAATAATAATTTCATTAGGTTTTTGTGGATTCAAGTTCTTGGATTCATCTACAGATTTAGTTCTATATCAAAATCCGATCATATTATTCAAGCTCAATCATATTTAAGATTGATCTATGCAACTCAATTTTTTGGTTTATTACGTCCTAGACTAAGGTTCTACTCAGAGGTTCCCTGATCCCAGTGGGAAACATAGCCTCAAGCAGATCTCCCCAAATGCCAAATGCTACTGACTAGTATCTAGGGCCTTGGTTGTGTCTGTGGGGAGACTATGCCCTCATTATTAGAGTGTAATAAAACTGATAAATATAAGAATGGGTAAATTTATTAAGAAGTATAAACAAATAGATTTCATAGCAGAAGTAGACATAAAAATAAACAACATAAACAATTGATAATAGTATAAAAAATCTGATGATGATACAATTCATGTCACTATAAAACTAGAAAACATGGATACAAGGTAGTAGAAACTACATGATATACAAAAGAAGCAAAAATAATCCAAAAACTATCCAAGAATCCTGAGATCCATCTCATTCATATGATCCCAAGATCCATTATAAAGAAAGTAAGCAATCAAGTATCCAGAGTGGGACATTTCCCTTTGTCATCATTTTCATACATTTAATCTTCACATGTACTAATGGTGGCCCAGATAGTGTATGAGATAAATATCAGTAGGCCACCACGAATGGAGTCTATAACATCTAGTCCATGGAATATAAACTGAAACAGTGCAAGAATGAATACAAAGTAGTATAGTTTTGTAAATACCCAAGTACCTTCTTTATCCTCAGCTACTATCTGATCATGTAACCATTTCATTAATTAATCATGTTCTTCTTTATGTAAGTCACATGAGGTATAACCAATACTGGAATCCTGACATGAGAGTAGTAATGAAGCACCCAATATATAACAAGGCATCTTGTAATGATAATAATAATGGAGAGGATCCAAGGTAATAACCAAGGAATCATAAACCTTCAGGGTTGGGACAACACAGTAATAACCTAAATCCTGGATATAGGGGTAAGAGTGTAATCCAAGGAGAATCTCCCAAGGAATTCCATAATAATGTAATTCTAATTGAGTCCAAGGAATTTATCCATGGTAAAATGAGATAATCAATGACTATGACCAAGGGTGTATTCAAGGTTCCCCATGTACTTAGACGTCATACTAGATCCAAGAAGTGTATCCAAAGCATCTTGTAAGAATAATGGAGGGATGTTATGGTGTCATACTAGGCATCCATAAGTAGGCAAGGATCAGGTTCCAAGGTGGGTATCAATCATGGAAACCAACTTCCTTGAATAAGCATGGTGTCCACAAGTGCTCAGGGAATTCTCTTAGGAATCCAAGGTTGGATCGAGTATGACCACTCCTATAAACATGTCAAGGTCTGTATGAAATAGGAACCTTATACTTATTTCATCGATTAATTAAATCCATGTAATATTCATTCTATTTAATAAGTCACTTGGTTCAATTATTTACCTGTCATTAGTGTGACAAGGCTAATTGCTCATGCAACCATTTAGTTCATTAATCACATTTCATTTACTTGCTTCACACCTTTACATTTCATTATCATGACAAGGTGGGATAAGGATATGAAACCATATGGAATTCAGTTATAATAAACTATGCTAAGTGATATTCATAATATAATTTCCAATTAACAATTTAATAGTTCATTTAATTAATTATAACACTTTCCTTATAAGGGTAAAGTGACATATACATTTGACAACCATTTATAACTCATTCATTTAATTAAAAATATTAACTTTATCAAGGTTAAATCATAGCTCACCAGAACGGTGGTACAAAAAGTCCTAACAATATAATGAAAGCATAATTATGGAAACACCTTACTTGGGGTGGTCAATGTTGAGGTTATAGCCTCCAATGGTGGATAAAATATATGAAAAGGGTATTAAAATATAGTTTTAATGACTATAATAAAGGCTTGTGAATTTAATAGGCCACACCTGATGAAATCATCATGCACACATGAAAATTTATAAAATGAAAAACTTAAGGGGTGAGTTATAGGACACTAACCTTAGGTTCGTATGAATATCCTCATCTAGTATCAACCTTTAGTTTAGCCTCAATTGGAAGATAATTTAAGAGTAGATCAATGCCCTAAAAATAGGGCATATGATCCTGTGTCTAAATAGCATTATTGATAAAAAGAAGAAAGATGAATGACTAAAAAGGAATCAAGTAATTATCGATGTGAATCCAACGTGATAAATGAAGATCAAATTAGATTTTGGATGGTGAGCCATATCAAAAATAAGAAAAGAGATTAAAAGGAGCATAAATATGAATAGGGGGAGATTTTGTCCACTAGAAAGATCTAAGGGAGAAAAAATAGTGGTTAAAATTTTCATTAAGGGAAAATGGTAATTTTGTCCAAAATTTCTAGGTCACACAGTTTTTTCAACACGGTTGGACAAATAGTGCACCAACCATGCACCTCCAACTACTTAAGGAGGGAACCTGCACAGTTAGGCCGCATGGTTAGGGAAACTATGCGCCAACTGTGCAAATCACCTATGCTAAAAATTGAATACATTTTTCATAATAATGAGACCATTGGCGCATAGTTAGGGAAAATTGTGCACCCTTCTTGCTCATCTATCCATCCCCTCATGGTTAGGAGAGACCATGCAGGTGGGTAGCATGGTTTATACTAACCATGCATCCTAGTTATTTTCTCCACCATTCGGGGTTTCAAGCTTCAGAAAAGCCCAAGACACCCTCGTAACCTTTATAACCTCATTAGGCATCCATATTCGGTCCAAAATAAATAATTAAACCATATTTAAAAGGATTCATACCTGAGTGAAAAACTAATTTCTTACAATCTTCCCCCTTAGAGGAACTCATCCCTGATTTCACCTTCCAAAGGTGGCAAAACTTCATCTAAGAACAACTCTGATCATTGGGCACATACACCATCCTCCCGCCCCCAAGTCTCCTCTTATACATAATCATGCTGCCATAACACCCATACTAAAGGGACAAAATGGCCTTGGAGAGCCTTCATGATCTGGTCAATGATATTTATAGGATACTCCTCAAAAAAAGCATCAGTATCTAACTCTACCTCCTCGGGATAAAAAGTATGAGATGAGTCGACATGATAATAGTGAAGTTTTGAAATGTGGAAATCATCATGCATGGCATGGTATCTATGAGGTAATAGAAACAAATAGGTTACCATCTTGACTCTCTATAATATCTAAAATGGTCCTACATAATGAGGTGATATCTTCCCTTTCCTCTTTATCCATCTATTCTCAAGCATGGGTGATACCCGTAGAAAAAAAATGATCCCCAACCTCGAACTCTAGAGTTCATATATGGTTATTGGAATAACATTTCTATCTAGACTAAGTAGTATTCATAAGCTTCCTAAGTGATTAAACATGCTCCAAAGTCTCCTAAATGAAATAAGGATCTAGTAGGTTTGCCTATTCTACCTCTAGCCATCATAGGAGTGAATATCATAGCCTACCGTACAATGACTCAGAATGAGCCATCTAGATTATTTACTAAAATATATTATTATAGGAAAACTCGATGAGATGTATATTATTCTACCATGAACCACTGAAATCAAGGAATCATTTATAAAGCCTATCCTCTAGAACCTGTATTTTCCATTCAGACTAGCCATAAGTTTATGGGTGAAAATTTTTTCTCAGAAGCACCTGTATACTCATAGATTTATGAAAAACTTTCTAAAACCTCAATGTGAAATGTGAATACCTATCTGAAATGACTGTATAAAGGACCTTGTGTAGTCATAAAATCTCATGAACATATAATCTTCTTATCTCATCAATTGATAAAGTCTCTCAAATAGAAAGGAAGTGAGATACTTTTGTCAATCTGTCAATAACAACCTAAACTACATAACAACCTCTAGGATACCTCGGTAAGCTAACTACAAAGTCCATGGAAGCATATTACCATTTCCATTTTAGGACTGGAAATGGTTGTAACAAGCTAGTCAGTTGCTGGTGATCTTGCTTCACCTACTGACAGGTATAAAACCTAGTGATAAAACCTATTATCTGACATTTCATCCCTGACCACCAATATTGGCATCATATATATCAATAAATTTTGGAGAATCCCAGATGAACTTCCCATTGAGAAGTGTGGGACTCACAGATCAATTTATCTCTCATATTTATAGGAACCCAAACACATCCATTCATACATAGGATTTTATCTCTGTCCACAAACCAATATGGAGGTGGGTCATATCCTAAAATACTCTCAGGGATAACCAAGCCTCCAGGATTTAAAAATTTATTTCTCTTTACCATCCCAAGGAGGGAATATGTAACTGTCAAGGATAAGAGATAATACTGCTCATGACTATCATGAAACTCCAGATACAACTCAAAAAAGAGAGCCATCAATTTTCATTCAACATCGACTTCCTATATGGCTTGTGCTTGAGTTTTCCAACTCAGCGCATCCTCTACCACATTGCATTTTACATGCATATAGACAAGCTAAAAATCAAAGGACTAAAGATATTTGACCCATATTCACTATCTAAGGTTCAATTCACTCTCTTTAAAGATATATTTTAGGCTCTTGTGGTCCCTAAAAACCAAAAAGCACTCACCCATTAAATAGTGAATTCAGTAAATTAAGTCATTTAAAATTGTTATTAGCTTGAGGTCATGCATCAAGTAATTTCTCTTATGCTTCCTAAACTTTTGAGATCCTTAAAAAACAACTCTATCCACCTACATCATCATTTCACCTAGGAAAATGTTAGATGCATCATAGAATACTTTATAGCCTCTTTTAGGATCTCAAAGAATCAGAATAGGTATCGAGACAAGCCTCCCTTTTAGATTTGGAAGGATTTTTCTCACTCTTCTGACCATGATAACTTAACACCCTTCTTTGTAAGACCATTAAGAGGTGCATAAAGTCATGATTAGTCTTATATGAAACTTCTTTAATATCCATCCATCCCCAAGAAACTTTGTATATCAAACACGTTCTTGTGATGATCCTAGGAAACCAAAACACACAAATTATCTAAGTCAATAGATAATTCTCATTTTGAGATAATATGACCCAAGAAGTTAACTTTTCCAATTCATAAGTGGTACTTAGCAAGCTTGGAATAAATTTAATGCTCTCTTAGTGTACTCAAAATGATCTCAAGTTTCTTATCATGGTTTCTACGAGTGTGATAATACACTAATATTTTTTCAAAAAATGCCATGAAAAATGAATCAAGATAGGAATGGAAAACACTATTCATGAAGTCCATGAAAACAACAAGAACCTTCATAAGACTGAAAAAAATTATGAGGTACTCATATATACCATACGTTCTACAGAAATTTGTATGAGGTAAGTCTAATAGACAGAATTGCACCTAATGATAGCTTGATATCAAGTTGATCTTTGAGAAAACCCTATCTCCTCATATCTAGTCAAATACATCATCTATCTAAGGCAGTGGATACCTATTCTTGATCATAATCTCATTCAACCATATATAACCCACACATAGACAAAGGGTCCCATACAATTTCTTGGTGAAAATCATGGTTGAACCCCAAGAGGAAGTGCTAGTCTATATAAAACTCTTGTCATCTAGATCCTCTAACTACCTCTTGAGCTCCTAAAGCTCATTAGGTGCCATCCTATAGGGAGGGATAGACACTCAAGATTCTCTTTGAATGAGCTCAATTGTAAACTCTATCTCTCTCTCTCTCTTAGGAGGTAAGCTATAAAAATCATCAGGAAAGACATCCCTGAAACGATCTACTACTTGAGGGAATTTAGACTAATGTAAAACCTAATCTTATATGAAGAGATTATAAATATAAGAAGTCAATCCTCCAACCCCATTATTCTCTAGTCTAGCTCTACTGGCCTAAACATCTTACTCACCCTTGTGTAGATAACTAATGCCTTCTGGTGATGTAAACAATACCCTGTGGTGATATAATTCTATAAAGGTGTGATAAATAACCAATCAATCCATCCTGATAGTTAAATATAAGCCCATCATATTGAGTATGAAGAGGTCCCACAAAAATGGGTAACTTCCTACCTCAAGGGCCAGTCCCAGCATTGGCGTATTCCCACTGACTATACTCCCAACGGTGTATCCAGGGTCATTAAACCACAATAATACCATAATTCTAGCCTGAGACATTCCAAAATAGATAAGGAGATGAATAAGTGTAAAGAAAATATATCAAGTAAATCATATAATATAGTGGAGGATACTAGAATAGTACCTCGTACTATAGACAGTCCTGCACTATGATCCTAGGGTATCAATAGTAGTGTATGAAAAAAACCCGAACCATGACCCTATGCTACAATTGTACTACCATAAGTATGAATGATCCACTTTTGTTGATGATATGGAGTATGGATACCATGTCCACAAACTCCTCCTTGGTTAGTCCTACCGGTACTACTCCAAATCCTCGCCTGTCATGACATAAAATAGCATGCCCCTAATAGTGAAGATGATGTAGATCCTCTTTCATTGGAAGTATATAGAAAGGTATGAAAAAATATCAAATGATTCCCCATATGGTTGAAAGCACGAAACTCCAATGGTATCACTACCCAAGGTATACTACCCCAACTACCCACTTAGAATGATAGGCATTGGTAAGTGTTCAAGTTTGAATTATAGGGGTTACAGTAGATGAAGGGTAAACTATACCTTGTCTATTTATTTACAAGAAACCATTTCTTTTTAATTCATGTTTCATTTTTTTAAGTTTCATTTTCTTATAAACTTATATCAATGTCTGATTAAAATTAGTTGTAATTCCCAGTGAATCTAGACCCATACACCTTATCACTGAAATCGACACCCATTTAATTTCAATTTAAATCCATATACATTTGGTCTCAGAATGTAACACTTTATATACGATGGATTGACTCAGTAAACTACCCATTCCAACCCACAAGGGCCTATACACCTCATGAATTGAAATTAGAAATCACTCAATCACAGCCAAAGAGAAACACAAAAACACATACACAAAGAGATATATATATATATATATAACAAGGCTCACTCACCAATAACAATAAATAAAATAAATGCAAGTAGTTAAATGAACCTATATGGCATGGCATATGCATGCCAAGTGAATTCAAGGTGCCTACGATGATGCATGTAATAATGCTCCTAGCCCTCATTTCATTGGGCCAATGATGAAAGAAACAATCAATAAGAATAATAATAATAACCATAACACAACATGTGTGTAACCCAATGGTGAAAGTATATCAATGGTATTAAGCAAAATCAGAACAACAATCATTATTCAGGAAACATTGTATTCACCCCGAACATGGGTTAGCTATGCCCAAACATGACTTATAACCAAGTTCCAAAGCATTCCTAATATCCTATATAGTATCTCTAAATATTAAATAAATAAATGTATCTCTATGATACCCATTTGTGACATCCAGGACTTATGTTCAACTCAGAGGTGCCCTAAGCTGGGTGGGTCACATGGCCTCAAGTGCATCTCCCCGAATGCCAGAGGATACCAACTAGCAATGAGGGACTAGGGTGTGTCCATGGGGAGGATATACCCTCATTACTAGAGTGTATCACAATAAATAAATATAATAATGGGTAAATAATATAATTAGTATAAAAAAATAGTACACACTACTAGAAAATAATGTTATACCCATGGTTTTGGAAAAAACCATGGGTATAAGTTTTCATATATCCATAGTTTTCTAAAAACATGGGTATATGGATTGGTTTAGAACCTATTTCCGTAGTTTTGGTAAACCATGGATATAGGTGGTAATTTCCAACCAATACCCATGGTTTTCTATAAATTTTGGGTATAGGTCACACCTATACCCACAGTTTTTCCAAAATTGTGGGTATAATGTTTGGCTCAAGACCTATACCCACGGTTCTCCAAAAAACCAAGGGTATAGGGTTTGGTTCTAAACCTATTCCCATGGTTCTAAAAAACACTATCGGCATAGTTTATCCCTATATCCATGGTTTTGGTAAACCATGGGTATAACTTTCCAACATAAGCATGAGAAACAAAATTCTGCGGGAAAAAATTTTGCGGTAAAACCTATTACCATAGTTTTCCACCTATAGACATGATTTAGAAAAATATATATAAGTAAATATATATTTATATACTTAAAACCACATGTGGTGTAATGTTTAGGTGCGTGGATATAATAGATATGGTCGAGGGTCCGAATCTGACGGCAGGCATTTTGTTAAATCCTGTTACCACGGTTTCATAATCGTGGGTATAGGATTATTGACACGGTGGACTATTTCCCATACACATATTCACATGGTTCATAAAAATGGGTATATAATTTTCAAATTGTGGCTATATTTCATAGTTATACCAATGACTTAAGATTGCACGGTTCTCTGAACCGTGGGTATAACTTATACCCATGGTTTTATGGGCTACACCCATGGTTTGAAACCATGGGTATAGGGTAATTTTAGATTAGTGAAAGAAGAATCATAAAAAATAATAAACAATAAAAAAACTAATAATAATATTCAAAAGTTGATGATGATACATTTCATGCCACTATAAAATTGGAAAACAAGGATACAGGGCAGCAAGAACTACATGATATACAAAAGAAGACAAAAGAAGACAAAAACTATCCAAGCATATTGAACTTTAGATTGGTCATTTTATACCAAGCTCTATCCTAAAGAAGAAAATAAATAGTGTCCAAAGTGGGATGATTCCCCTTATCAACACTTGCATACATGTAATCTTTCCAGGTACCAATGGAAACCCAAATAGGGTGTGACATAAATCTCATTAGGCCACCACTAACAGCACCTATAACATCCAGTCTATGTAATATAAAATTAAATAGTGAAATAATGCATACATAAAATTAAAGCATCACAGTAATTTAAATACCCAAGTACCTACTTCATCCTCAGTTGGTTTCTGATCATTTCATTAATTAATTATGATCTATTTTATGTAAGTCACATAAGGTATAACTAGAACTGAAATACTGACATGAGAGTAATAATGAAGGATCCTTGATATAATAAGGAATATTGTAATGATAATAATAATGAAGTGGATCCAAGGTAATATCCAAGTTATCCTTGAACTTTGGGGTTAAGCCAACTTAATAATAACATGTAGCCAGACTATAGGGGTAAGAGTGTAATCCAAGGGGAATCACCCAAGGCATTCTATAATAATATAATTCTGACCAACTCCATATAATTCATCCAAGGTAAGACGAGATAAGAAATGACTAGGACCAAGGGTGTATCCTTGGTTCCCCATGTCCGTAAATGTCATGCTGAATCCAAGGAGTGTATCCAAGTAAACCTATAATAATAATGGTGGGATCCTATGGTGTCAAATCATGCATCCACAAGTAGATAAGGATCGGGTTCCAAGGTGGGTATCAATAATGGAAACTGACATCCCTAAATTGTAATGGAGTCCACGAGTTCTCACGGAATTCCCTTGGGAATCCAAGGATAGATCAAGTTTGAACACTCCTATAAATATGTCAAAGACTGTATGAAATAAGCACCTTATACTTGTTTTATTGATTAATTAAGTCCATGTGATATTCATGTAATTTAATAAGTTACTTGGTTCAAGTTTTTGTCTTTCATTGGTGTGAAAAGGCTAATTGGGCATGAAAAAATTATGTTCATTAATCACATTTCATTTATTTGGTTCAATCCTTCACATTTCACTATCATGAAAAGGAGAGCTAAGTATTTGTAACCACATGGAATTCAGTTATAATAAACTAGTCCAAGTGATATGCATAATATATTTTCCAATTAACCATTTAATGGTTCATTTAATTAATTATAACACTTACCTTATAAGGGTCAAGTGACATATACATATAGCAACCATTTATAACTCATTCATTTAATTGAAACACTCACCTTTATCAAGGTTAAGTCACAACTCACTCGAACAGTAGTGAAAAAATGATTAACATAATTCTAAAAGCATAATTATGGAAACACCCTACTTGGGGTGGTCAAAGTTGATGTCATAACCTCCAATATAGATAAAATATATGACAAGGGGATTATAATATGGTTTTAATGACTATAAGTAAGGCTCATGAATTTAATAGGCCACACCTGATGAAATCGGCGTGCACATATGAGAATTTATAAAATGATGAAACTTAATGTTTGAGTTATAGAAAACATACCTTAGGATCATATGAATATCCTCATCTAGTATTAGCCTTTAGTTTGTCCTGTATTGGAAGATATTTGAAGAGTGGATCAATGCTCTGAAAATAGGGAATATGAGCCTGCATCTAAATAGCATCGTTGATAGAAAGAATAATGATGAATTGATAAAAAGGAATTGAGAACTTACCAATGTGTATCCAACATGATGAATAGATATCAAATCAGAGTTTGAACGATGATATGGGATAAAAAACTACAAAATAAATTCAAAGGAGCTCAAAGGGGGAGAGGGTAGAGTTGTTGTATGCTAAAATGATCCAAGGGAGAAGAAATAGGGGTTAAACATTTCATTAAGAGAAAAGGGTAAATTTTTAAAAAAATCCATGGGTCACATAGTTTGGATACATGGTTGGAAAAGTTGTTCACCAACTGTATTACTCCCACTACTTATGGATAAAACCCACATGATTAGGCTGAACAGTTAGAGAAACCATTCACCAACCATGTGAATCACATATTCTAAAAACTACATACATTTTTCACGAGTGTGTGGACCCTGGTGCATGGTTAGGGAAAAACAGTGTGCCCTAATTGCTCCCTTATCCATCCCTGCACTGTTAAGAGAGATTTTGTGAGCGAGGGTTCATAGTTTCCACTAACCATGTGGCCTGGTTATTTTCTCCACTAACCAGAGTTACGATCTCTGATTAATATCTAGACACCCTTGTAACCTTTATAACCTCATTATTCATCCATATTAGGTCCAAAATAAATAATTATACCAAATTTGAAAGGATCCATACCTGAGTGAAATACTAGGTTTTTATAGGATTCATCATTGAGATCAAGCTTTAGATTCAAAGTCATTTGTGATCTCAAATTCAATGGAGTTAGAGATTAGCTCACTGAAGTTATATAATTCTCTTCATATCAAATTAATTTCTTCCCATTTGGACTTGATGGTGACTCTTGATCTTAGTTTCAATCGGCCTCAGATTCTCATTTGGAAGATGAGTGCATAGGCATGAAACATATTTGACTTCAATGGTTGCTGGTGGTAGATTTTAGGGAACACGGTCGATTCGAACAAGTTAACTTCATGCATTGGGTTCCATGGATGACTGTGGGGGAGGTTCATGGTATATTGATAAGGGAAATTATTGTAGGTTTTCCAACTATGTAGAGAGATATGTCCATAGTATCTTGAAGGATGTTTTCTTTCCCTTAGGTAGTGACCATGAAGATGGGTTGGAGATAGAGGGATTATAGTCACTTTACTGACCATGAGTGAAATGGATGTGGTAGCTTAAATGCCATGGTTAGTTGAGTGACCATGTAGATGTAGTATAGTAACTTCAGCATGGTCACTTAAAAGGATTCATGTGATAGGTATATTGACCATGTGGGGGAATGGTCAGTTCAATATTGGTTGCACAGTCACATGGCCACTTCTCTATATTTTCAACCTGTATTTCCAAATAAAATATTTTTAGTGCATAATTTTTCCAATTAATTTAAAAAATGATAAAAAAAATTAAAATAATAATTTTATCCTTTAAACAATAAATCTCAAATTAATTTTAAAAATTAATATTAACAAATTTAAAAATAATTTTTAATCTAATTTTCAATTTATCATTCAAAAGAACATTCAAAAATTCCAGATTGAATATTCAAAATTATTTTAAAATAATTTCAGTTTATGAATTTCATTAAATTAAAAAAAATTAACTAAACAATTGAAACTTCAGAATAAATCCATTTAATAATTTAATTCCATATTGAAAATTAACTATTTTAAAAGTCATATTTTACACTTAAAATAAAAAACAATTTCAATTTTCAATCAATTCATGGATTTTATTTAATAAATAAAACAATAAATTTTCAAAATTTGAATACATTTAGAAAGTGATTCCATGTTGAATCAATCAATTAAATTTCAAAATAAAAATAAAAAATTGGATTGACCATTGAATTAAAAAATTAAATAAATAATTAGAAACTAATATCAATGCCAAATTAAAGTGAAGTTTTAGATTTAAAAAAAAGAATGACTACCTTATATTTTCTTGAATTAATTGGGGTAATAATTAATAAAAAAATAGACAAAAAATTTCAAATATTCATCTCACGTCACTCCCCCGCACATGAAATATTGTAATCTAAGGCAATTTTATCATTGAATTCTATTATTAAAAAGAAAAAAAGAGATGGTCATGCATAAACCTAAACATAAAATCTATAGAAGTATAAAATCATAGGTTCCTTATATTATTTGAATTACCATTCCTCTCATATGTATTAAGTCTCTGCCTCATTTCAATTCAATCAAAAGTTCTCAGTCTAGGAGTTAATCAAATTATATTTAAGTGGAATCAAAATTTTAGCAAGAATCGCATCCATTCATCCCTTTTTATTAAGTTTCTTAAACTAGAGTTCAATTTTCTAGTTCATTTATACAACTCAAATTAATTAATTATAAGTAAATTTCCCTCTTCTTTATATGGTTTCAATATTCCCATCACTTGAATAAATTCATTTTTTTTATTAGGAACTTTATTATTATTATTATTTTATTTTTCCAAACCATGTATGTGTGAAGTACTATGAAAAAGAACTTATTGGATATGTAAATATGGCATTTAATCACACACACAATGCCTAATGTCTTAGAGATTCACCGTGACATCCCAATTTCCCATTTTCCTCTAGTTTCAAAAGAATTATATCAATTTCTTTTGATTTATCTCCCTAAGGTGTTATGTTTTACAGATGCCAAGTTACCTTGAGTTAAGTTCTAAATTACAATTACCTCATGTTATAATTATGATCCTACACAAGACTTTTTAGTCACACTCCCTCCCCTTGTTGTAAGGCTGAATTATCTATGAAGGTAGTGAAAAAATCACTCATAATTCATCTAACTCTTAAAATTTCATCACCAATAGTCTTCCCTCTACTCTAGAATGGTATTTAAACAAGGAAGGTAAAAATTCATCTCAATGAAAGCTTGAAAATAAAAACAGAAACTATACAAATGATCTATGTACATCATTTACAAGCAGATCATCTTTTTTATTTGTTTTTATTTGTTGTTTTTTTATATTGATTTTTTTTATTTTTTCTTAGGAAAAACTAGATATAAACCAAAAAAGGTGTATTTACATCATAAAATTATTTTTCTTCCCTCCCCCACACTTAGTTCAGACACACTTCCTTAAAATTTTCAGCACAATTTTTTCAGGTGAAATAGATTAAAAAATAAAAGCATCTAAACTAGCATGATGGAAAAAAGAAAACTTGGGGTTGTTTATTCAAAGTCATTAGGGAGAAATTTGGACTCCATAATTAGATATTTTCTTAAATATTTGTGGTAATGTTTTACTTGTTGGAAATTTACTTTAAATGGGCTTAGTGATTCTGGTCCCTTGATCTCAAATGAACCAAATGGAAAAGTGTTAGTCACTATATATGGTCCACCCCATTTAGAATGAATTTTACCTGACATGAGTTTCATCCTTGAGGATAAAAAAAACACTTTTTATCTCATTTTAAAATTTATTTTTTATATGGGTATGTCATAGATGGATCTGGATTTCTCCCTTCACAATAGGGAATTATAATAAGCTTCTCTTGTTATCTGTACTAGATAAATCCTCTGTAGATTGTTCTACTATCCATATTTTCCAACATCTAAGTTTACTCTCTTAAGATCCTATCAGTATTTTTGTTGCAACTCAATAGGTTGGTGAAAATGTTTTCCATAAACTATTTTATAAGGGGACATACCTAAGGGGGTTTTATAGGTAAACATGTATTCCCAAAGTGAATCCATAAGATTTTTTACTATAGTCCTTTAATTTGGGTTACACTATCTACTACAAAATCCTTTTAATTTATCTGTTTGAAATCACAAACATCCCATTGGTTTGGGGGTGGTAGATAGTAGAAGTTTTTTTATTTACTCCATATTTATTCATTATAGATTCCATGTTTTTATTGTAGAAATGTGTGTCTTTATCAATTATTATTTCTATAGGAACACCAAACCTATAAAAAATGTTTGATTTTTGAAATTGAATCACATTTTTTGGAATCATCATTTCATGTGTATTTTTATTCAATACACTTAGAAACATAATACTAAAAAATATAATAAAACCCAAATAAAATAGTAATTGGGTCCATGAAATCTAATCCCCTTACATCAAACATTTAACAAAAAATAAAATATTTTTGGGGCATATCATGTCTTTTGGAAATTACACCATAAAACTGGAATTTTGGAAACTTCTTTGAAAAAAACATGTAAATCTTTAAAAATTGAGGGATAAAATAATCCAACTTCTAAAAATTTTCTAGCAGATATTTGAGATCCAAAATATCCTCCACATGCAATTGTGTGAAAAAATGTAAGCACAAACTTAATATATTCTTTAGGGATACACCTACTTATTATGTGATCACTATATATTTTCCATAAATATGGATCTTACCAAACATAAATTTTTTATTTATATTTTAATTTAAGGGATTAATGTTTGGAATAGATGGGTGGTACCTTTGATGTAACTAAAAAAATCACTAAATTATTATATCGGGGAAATTTAGTGACTTCGTATAGCTTCTCACTAGAAAATTAGTCATCTAAGTTTGTTTTAGATGGTGGTTCTACCTTAATGGCATGGGTCAGTCAACTCGACTGTTCTACAACCAAATTCTCACAACCTTTATTATCCTTAATCTCTAAGTCAAAATCTTGTAATAGAAACATCCATCTCACTAGTCTCAGATTTTTATCAGCCTTCTTAATCAAGTACCTCAGTTCTGCATGAGTTGATAAAATAGTTACTTTACTTACAAATAAATAATATCAAAAATTTTACAAAGAAACGACAATAGACAGAAACACCTTCTCTATTATTTTATAATTGATCTAAGTTTCTTGTAAGGTCTATGAAGCATAGTCTATCACTTATTGGTGTCCATAAATATTTTAGGAAAATAAAGCTCCTATAGATCTGTTTTAAGTATCAAAAAGTATCTCAAATGGGTGTTCCTAGTTTAGTGTGAAGATTATGGGGGTAATGGTCAAGACCTATTTTAGTTCAAAAAAATATATCCTACATGAATCATAAAAAACAAACTAACTTTATTTATTGAGTAGGTTATACAAGGGTAAATCAATCTTTCTAAATTCATTAATAAATATTCTGTAAAATCTAGCATTCCCAAAGAACTATCTATTACTTCTCACAGTAACAGGGTAAAGAAGTTTATAGATAACTAAAATTATGGATTTATCAATTTCAATTCCATCCTTATAGATTATTTGAACCAAATTATTTTCTTTATCTACCATAAAATGGAAGAAAATTAAAAACTGATATTTTCTCAATACATCTCTTTAAATATTTCTCCAGAATTTCCAGAAAAATATGAAGATAAGTTCCATAGACAATATAGTCATCAAGGAATACCTCAAATTATATCTCAATTAGGTGTAAGAATATAATTATCATGTATCATTGAAAGGTATTTAGGGCATTGAAAAGACTAAAAGGCATCTTTTGGTAGGAAAATGTACTGAAGGGACATGTGGATGTGATTTTTCATTAGTCTTCCAAAGAAATTAGAATAAATAAGTTCCTAGAAAATCTATCAAGGAAACAATAATGTCTTTTCCCAACTATTATCTCTAAAATTTGGTCCACAAAATGAATGGGGAAGTGTTCTGTGTGGGTCACATGGTTCAATATCTTTTAGTAAATTCAAACTCTCCAGCTATTTTGGATTCTTGTTGATATTAGTTCATTATTTTCATTTAGTCTAATTGTGTATCTAGTTTTATTTGAGATAATTTAAATGATACCTTCCCTTTAGGAATCTGATACAGGGTAAATTATTCCATCTTGAAAAATTATTTCTAATTCCTTTTTAACTACTTACATAAGGGTTGGGTTGATAATTCTTTAATACCTTCTCACTAGTTTGGACTCACTTTCCCGAAAAATCCTATACATCCAAGTGGTAGGGATAATACCTAGAATGACTCTTAGTGTCTAGCTTATTGAACTATTTTTTTCCAAATTTCCTGAACTTTTTGTTCTTGTTTGAGTTATAAATTATTTTAAATTAATACTTTAAATTTTTTATTTTCTTTTAAATTGGCATATTTCAAGTTTTATAGTAGTCAATTAAATCCCCCTTTAGGGGAGTTTTACAGTTAAGTTTCCTGCTCAGTTTTCTCCATGTTGTCAACCTATACATACAAGACATAAGTATTAGTATAAAATTTTAGTAACTCATCAAAATAACATCAATAAATTTCTTCAAGATATTTAACACTCAAAACTATTTCTAGATCATGTTTATTTTTAAAAAAAATATTTTTAAAGTTGGTTAGGTGTCTCTAAATCTTCTCCAAATATGATTATGTCATCAAACATTTCAATTTACTCATTATAATAAAAAATTAATTCAAAAAAATAATTTAAAAATATATTTCTCCTTGTATGGGTATTTCTTTGAGTCGAGGATGTTAAAATTCACTATTTTATCACTAAAAGTCATTGAATTTAATCCATCGTTAACATATATTATGGTTTTGGTAGTTTTGAGGAATTTCCTACCTAAAAATTTGGGTACAACCGTGAAAGCGGCACACACACAAGAAAGAAAATTACATGGAAATCGCAAGCCCGGGAACATGACCCCACGACCTGCCTCTCACCACACCAAGCCCTTACCACCCCACCACCAACGGTGGGGCTAAGTAATGTCCTACCTAGAATAATTGAAGAGTGATATTTACCTTTTCCTTCCTCCATGTTCAGAATGTAAAAGTCAACAAGGAACAAAAAACCTTGTACACTTACCAGAACATATTCTAGAACACTTATTGGGTAGGAAATGGTTTGGTTAGAAAGATACACAAAGACTCAAGTGGGTTTGAGTTCTCTAATATATAAATATGAATAAACTAAATAAGTAATTACATTAATTTATTCTCTTAAAACGCACAATGCATTGTAAAAATTAATCTCACCAATAGTGTAGGGGATAGACTAGATTTTTAGATATTGACATTTTTTGGGGATTTGTGGTGTTACAAGTGAAAAAAATTACCTTGAATTACCTTTTTATTACCTTGAAATATTCTACTCCTAAGGCACATTTATTTGATTATTTTTTCATACCTTAGAATTTGGAGGATTTCATCTAGTAAAGGGATACTAATCTACACTTTCTTTAATATCTCCAAAATCTCTTATTGTAGTGTTTCCTCACTAGGTTTCTTGGGTGGTATAATCCTCATAGTTAAGGTGGTTGGGGTGATTTGAATCCTTTATTTTTTCTTTCTCATTGTCTTTCCTCACAGGGGTGTTTCTGTACTTTCTTCAACTTCTTTTTCCTAGGAAGATTCATTAGGTATTGTGGGATGTTCACTTATATCTCCTTCTCCAGATGGTGATTCTTCACTACTTCCCATCTATTTACTATTTATTAATGTAATAGAGTTATAATTTCCCTTAGGGTTATTAATTGATTGAGAATAAATCTTACATGATCCTTGATTATTCAAGTCATTGATGGTATTCATAATTTGGATGTATTGTCCTTGTAGATCCTTCAGTTCCAATTAATGAGTGTTGAGGGTGTTTTCCTGAGTAGTGGGAGATTATATAGGTTGTTTAGACAATTATTTCATGGTGGGATATTTATTTTGTTCTTATTGGTATCTTGTAGAGGGATAATATTTTCCTCTTTGGAATGGTGGAGGTTGGATGAATAGTTGAAAAGATTTATGGAAAGTTTTTCTTTTCTACTGTTGGTTCCTAGATCCAAAATGAATATTGGAATAATCCTTGTAACCTTAATTATTTAATGGTTTCTATTGGAACTAAATATATTTCATATCATTTTATCTTTTAGATTCTTGAACTTTATGGAATCCATCGATGTAGTGGTCTTGAGAGTAGAAAATATGGAAGACCCTTAGAGGTGTGGGAGGTGATGTTTCTTGTACATTTTTTAAAGATAAATTCCTCATAAGAAAGGTTAGTTCTTCAAATTTATTTTCAATTAAAGGGGATTTAGAACTTTTTACCACATGTACTCCTCTTTTTTTCTTGTAAATAAATTGTTAATAGTTTTGGGAGATCCTCTCAATCATATATCTGACTTCAATATGTGAATTGTCAATTAATGCTCCTCCAAAGGAAGTATCCAGCATATTACATTGATTTTATATCAACCCTTGGTAAAATAATAACATGAAATAGTGATATTTAAAATACTGATGTGATCAGGAGGTTTTGAAATGCTTTAATCTTTCCCAAAACTCATAGAGAGTTTCTCCACTTACTTGCTTGATCTCCAAGATCTCTTTCCTTATCCGAGTGCTCCTTGTGGCAGGGAATTACTTCTAGAGGAATTAATTTTTTTGACCATTCCATTTAGTTATTTCACTAGGATGGAGGTTGTAGATCCATCTCGTGGCTTCTCATTCAAGATAGAAGGGTGATACTTTCCAGCTAACTTGATCTTCAGATACGCATTTGGGGTTGAAATTTCTACCAAAATTAGAAAATTTACTTAGATTCCGGTTATTATCCTCTCCTATCAAGCCATGTTTCAAGACCTATCCCAATAGGGCTTTAACTACAACTAACCCAAGCCTACCTCCAATAGGCTAGGGGCTGGTGACCATCACTGAGTAGGAATATCACACACATGGGAGGCCTTAGCTTAATGTACCTTCACACACACACACACACATGTCTCCAAGCACATAAAATTATGACATGTAAAAATACAAATAACCATGCATTAATACATCTAAAATACCACCATCATAGTATGAAAAAAATTACTGGAATCCAAGGAAAAAATAAAAGCCTACGCAATGAAACTGAGAAAAAGTATAACATGTGAAGTATAAGAGGAATAATTTCAATGAAACCATTAGAACACACCTCAGTCTATCTGGATCAACAAGATCTTCCTAGTATTTTCCCCTCTAAGAGTCCATCAAAAGGTCATTCTTCCAATATTTTCAAGAAAATCCCATACAAGGGTTAGTATAACAATACCTAGTAGGACACCCTAAAATCACTAAGCATATAGCATTAAGGATAATAGTAAGCTCACAATTGGTATATTTCAATGGAATATATAATAAGAACATCCATATATAATCATAGTAGTCACACAGTATCAAGGTAATATCACAAAAATAAATCTATCCTAGGATTCCCACTCAAAGGTTCCACAAAACACTCTTATGGGAGAACACACTCCATGAGTCAGATAACACTGACAAAATCCATCTAAGATGTTGTGATCATCGGGGCTAACTATAAGTACATGATGAAAGTATGAAGAGAATGATACATAGATGGGGATCACACCCAAGTCCATAGGGTATATCAATAACCCAATCTAGATTAAACCTCTAAGTATGAGATCAACACTCATATAGTGTTGGTCATAACAATATCGAGAATCTTACTTAGGGAAAAATAACGATGATAAAGGATATTTCTATGGGCCTCATGGAGGGATTCCGATAACCCTATCTGGGATTTAAGTTCCTCATAGGGGATCATCATCCTATATGCAGGATGTGATTCTATACTAAAATACCAGGGAATGGATTAAGGGAATGGAACCTAATGAAACTTATCCAAGATGAAGAGGACAAGGGATCAAAGACATCCTTGAATAAGTACACAGTGTGTATTAGAAATACACAATGTATCCCTTAGGTACCAAAGTCTACCCATGTAACACGGCCCATGCCCAAGTCAGTGTTTGAGCACACAACGTGTGGCCCACTACACATGACGTGTGGGGCCACACAGTCTCATGGGTCTGTACCCCTATACACAATGAGTTGTCTTCTAGGCTATAGACAATGTGTTTCCCCCCACACACAGTGTGTGGGGACACATGGTATCTTTTGTGTGTACACCCTCTATACATTGAGTTGTCTTCTAGGATGTACACGACGCATGGCATGGCCAGACGACATTTAATACCACTTGGTCTCCTAAGTATGTACCTCCTACACATACTGATCTGGTTGTAAAAGGGACAAACAACTTATTATGAATGTCACATGGTTTTTCATCCTTATCTCTTCCTAGAAACCCTATTTCCACATAAATGGTCCCACATGACATGTAGTCCCATATTACATGTTGTGTAACCCAGAATTCTCCAGAATTCTAGGTTCCTCCTCTGTGTATTACCACACTGCTATCGCCCCTAGTTTTTCTTCTAATCTCTATATGAGATCATAGATCTAGTTGGATTGATACTTTCCATCACTTTCTCACCATAAATCCTACCTCGGTCTACTTGTAAATCATTTGTTGAGTTGTTCCATCATCATACACCAGAAATACAAAGAACAGGTATCCCTAAATTTGAACTGATTGATTATCCATCATCGTCATTCCCCATAATCATAGCTTGGACCATGATTGTACCCATGGTATTGATTTTCTGCACTAAAAAAAGGATGCATAATAATAAAATACTAAGTATTCTTCAAATAGAAGGATAAGTTAATTGTCATCGATGAACGTGATAAAAAAAGGGGAAGAAATGCCAAAAACACAAATGTGAGGAATGAACCTCAACCAATGTTCACGTTGTCCTTGATTCATTTCCATTAGAATGAATAATGAAGAGATATAATATAATTCAAAAATATAAATCCCCAATACCATATAAATATAACCCATACCCATGTAATTTTGATATGTGAATCATTTCATCAATTTATTTATTCACATTCATCGTAGGAGAAATAAAATAGGGATAAATCCACATAAAAAAATTCCTACCTTGAGAGGCATTTATCAGTAATGAATAATGATTTTGTTTTGTTTTCATTATAAATATCCTCAACTCCCATTTCACACCAATTGATAATCCATGATCTAGTTGTTATTCACCTGAGAACAATCCTCCAATGCTCTCTCTAATGGTTCCAGGATTATGTGGATAACCCTGATATTTCATATTAGCTGTATATATATATAATAAAAATTATGGTCATGACAATTTAATTAAATAAATTATTATAATCAATTAATTTATTTAAACATTCTCCCATGACTGTTCCCAACCTGAAAATACGATATGCTCCAAGGTTATGTTGTGCCTAGGGTAAAACCCACTCTATGAACTCAACAATAACCTCAAATTTCTGATTTGATCCTCCATTTAGAATTTATTCCACTTTTTTAGGAAAACTATTCTTGTGTAATATTAAATATATTTAATATATTTCAAAAATTAATTTTGAGATCACCAAGACTTGGAATCTGGAACATCCCATTATCAATCTGTCAGGTATGTCCTTAACCACATAATGGTTTTTCCTTTTTCATTGTTGGTATAAGTCCAAGAAGAAATTTAGAGGATACCTATAATAGAAAAGTCATAGATTTTTTAGAATCTTAGCTTTAACCATCTTTTTTCTATAGGCTATAAGAGGATTTCACAGTGTGTAACTAGGTTACATGATTTTTAAGAGTTACTGGATGAAATTCATGAAAGATTTAATGTTGTGAGATGTTACATGATGTGAAGAGACCTTACATGTCGTGAGTTAATAAAAGGTATGGTTTTTAATCTGATGTGATGGGTTTTCCAGTGTATGTGGGACTTTGGTAGTTACATGTCATGTAATTAGGTTACACGTTGTGTAACGACCCACGTACAGTTTTTAAAATGGGTGTGTGGCTGATTTTGTTTCGGTTCTTCCTCTAAACTCTCTTGCTCTGGACCTAGGGGAATTACCAGGTGATTTTGGGAGACTCTTCTCCTTCTATATCGATATGTTCGATGTTCAATTTATGTTTCCATTGTGGTGTGTCTCTCCAAGTAAGAGACAATTATACTTCTTCATTACCATTGATTTTTTGTAGTTCCCTTAGGTTGTGTAATCAGAACTGTTGGTCTAAGTTGGTGTTTCTTCATGTCTTCTTCTAGATCCATTATGTGATCTCATTCTGGAGAACATTTCTTTGTTGTTCATGATGTGGTGGGTGTTCATTCTTGATGTATGTGGGTTTCCTCCTTTCTGCAAACCCCTTGTTTTCTAAATTGAATCAATCTTATGAGGAGGATTAGATTCTAGGTACTTCGTTGTCATAGTTGGGAATTCATTGTTGACGGATCCCATTGCGGGAGTGTGAGACCCAAGTTTTGAGGTAGGTGGTTCCATCTCTAGCCTATTTTGATGAACCTTATTATTCCTACTTTATAAACTAATTTATACATGGAATTGGCATGATCGTTTTGTGTGTGTTGAAAAGAGTTCTTAAAGAAAAATGGTTTTCCCTAGTTGTTGATAAATGGAAAGAAAAGGGTATTTTCAAATCATTGAAATGGGTTTTTGAAATAGTTTTCAAAGAATTGGATTGAATTATGAAAATGAGCACATGGGTTACCTTGGTTACTTAGGTGGAAGGTTTAGATTGAGTCAATAATCCATTTGTTTGTGATTATCAAGAGGTTTTCTCATGTGGATTTCCTCTATTTCCTAGGATTATTGTTCTAGGGGACTGATATTGACATTCTTGGGGGGTT
Source organism: Viscum album (assembly GCA_963277665.1). NCBI lineage: Eukaryota > Viridiplantae > Streptophyta > Magnoliopsida > Santalales > Viscaceae > Viscum > Viscum album. The sequence goes on from OY728137.1 coordinate 1,059,806,210, forward strand.
TACTCATAGGGTACTCCTCTGCTTCCTAGGCCTATATTCTAGGAACCGTATTGTGTACTTGATTGATTGTGGTATGATTATTCTTCTAATCTGACATATAGTGATCCTTGGTGTTGATATTTTTGCTTTAGTTTTGTTTTTTTATCTTTCAATACCACAAATGTGGGCAAGGGAAGTGCTCGGGTTTTATCAGAGCTAATAAAAAAGTACTAATAAAAGGGAGACTTTTATCAAGGCTAGAAAAAAGCGCTGATAAATCTACCCTTTATCAGAGCTAATATTAGCGCAGATAAAGTCCCCCGTTTATAAGCACTAACAAAAAGCACTGATAAAAAACAACTTTATCATCTATAATAATAGCACTAATAAAAGTTCTTAATAGAAAATATTATTAATTTATATAAAAATATTTTAATTATATTCAAAAATAATGTTTATATGTATACATTAAATAATAAACAACTGTTTATTATTTTTATTATGTTTATGTTTTATTTATGTTTATTATGTTTATTATTTTTAGTTATATCTTTATTATATATTTATTATACTATATGTTTATAATATTATATATAAATAAATTTTAATATATATATATATATTTAAATAAATTTATTTTTCCAAATGAATGTTTGAATTTATTCGTGTACAATCTTCTCATGAATATCCGTTCATTATTTACCCTGATGTTGGCTATATATACTATAGTACTATATATACTTGGTGTATTCATTTATTTCCTATATATATGAAGCTTTATCTTCTCATAATACTTAAACTCATGATAAATATATTTAATTAAACAATAAATGTATTTATTATATTTAAAAATATAAATATTTAGTTATATATAATTATTTACTTTTTAAATATTATATATATATAATTATAATTATATATAACTAATTAAATATAAATATGTTTAAATAATTATAAAATTACATAAAATATTTGTTAAATGATAAATATATATTTATGAATAGCTTTTGAATATATTTATTTATAAATATATGTCCTTAATGAAATATATACAAAGACATATATATATATATATATATTTAAATACTTATGAAATTAAAATTAAAAAATATATATCAATTTATATTTATATATATTTAATTATATATATTTATAAAATTGTAAATTTAATAAATATATTGGTTATAATTTTATAATTATGAATAAATGGTATGTTTTATCAGATCTATTTAAAAAGCATTGATAAAAAATCCATTTATCGGTTTTTTTAGCACTGATAATGATCAGCCTTTATCAGTGCTAAAAAAGCACTGATAAAGGCATGTTTTATCATAACTTTTAGTTGTAGTGCTAATAAAACATACGTTTATCAGTGCTTTTAATTTTATCAATGATAAAACATACTTTTATCAGCACTTTTTATCTAGTGCTGATAAAAGTGTCATACGGTTTTATAAATTAACCTTAAGTTTCTCCTCATTTTCACCCTCAAGCTCTCATGGAAACCAATCTCTTCTTCCCCCGTGGTTTCCGTTGTCTCCGCTACGGTCGTCGCTGCCATCGCCTCCTCTCCTCCCTCCTCCTCCTCCTTGGCCGCTATCGTCGATGTCTCCACTGCCACCACCCCCTCCCCTCCTCCCTCCTCTCCTGCCTCCTCTTCCTCCTTGGTCACTGACTCCTCCATCACCGCGAACCAGGCTTGGTTGTGCTACTCTCCTCCACCGTGAACCGAGCTTCACCGCTGACTCCTCCACCAGTGGCTCTCCTCCACTGCACCTCTCCATTAGGAGGTATATTAATCTTGCAATCCCTATACTATAAGTTTATTGGTTTTGGATTTTATTTTGGGATCTTATGCATTAGCCTTATCAACCTAGATTTCTCTTTTAATTATTATTATAAATGTGGTATTGGTTAATGATTTATATTCAAATGGTATTTTGTTGTTATTTTTGAGTTATTTTTTTATCCTTGATGTGTTTACTTTTGTTGGATGTTTCTTTTTATTTGAACTACTTCCTTGTGTTCATGTACATTCAATATATGGATGGGTCATGTCGAAATTTTAAGTGGAATCCTTGTTGTGGTTATTTAGATTCTGAGGTTGAAATAAGTCCTAATGGTTATGTTTTTATACCCTAGAACTAGTTTCTAGTTGGGTGATCAGGAATGCACCTTGGGTATTTCCATGGACTAGATCAGGTTCTCAGTTTAGGGGTGGCACGGGTTGGTTCATGATAAAATGGTATCAGAGCACCCTCTTATTATTTAGGGTGTGTCATATTAGAAAGGAGGAATATGAAAGTTGAAACTCAAGAGGTAAAAATCATGAGTAGGTTCCTAATCATCCCTTGAATGAGAAAACATGATTTTTTGTGGGTATTTGGGACTTGAGTCTTGATTTTGAATTCCTTTTATGATTATTTTTTATGGATTTTTATTTGATATGATGATGATTTAATCCCCAATGAGTATATAAATGATTTTAGGAGTCTCAATGAGATTTGGGATGGAATTGGAGAAAGGAACAGAGCTATATGGTTAGATCTACAGATTTAGAAAACCACATGGGGCTCAAACTATTGGATCTATAAACCATCTCAAATGATAATGTACAACTGGAACATAGTTTTCCATCTTGAGCAGATAAATTGTTACCAACTCTATTCTTCTACCATCATGCTTATTTTACCTCCATTTCTTTCCAAATTGATCCCAATAATATTTTTCATTGGTATGGGGTTAATGAAGGAGGTTTTATTATAGAATTGGTTCTTTTGTGTGTGATTTTTATTGATGTTATTGTTTTATCATTCGAACTCATGTTTTAAAGGTAAACATTTATTTTATAAAATTGTTTTTATGTAAGAAAGAAATAATTTTATGAAATGTTTTTTATATAAAAAAGGATTTTCAAGAATTTTTCTCGTTCAAAATCTAGATATTGTGAGTTGTTTATAAAATTATATTAACTTGATATTTTCATTCCAAAATCAAATGGTTTTAAGATTATAATTAGAGAGTATTTTTAAAAAAATAGGGTATTTTAAGGAATTTAAGTGGCCTCCTTGTTTTCATGAAGAGTATAATCCTTTCAAAACAAGATGAAATGGTTTAAAGTTGTGTATTATTTTAAAAAACTGCAAACTATTGAAAAATGGGTTCTATATGTGTTTTTCTTAGTTGAGTTGTATTTTGGATTGACTTTGGTTTATAGTGAGGTTGTATGGTTTAGTTTTTGAAATATGAATTGATCAAGTTTATGTTTCATGTTATTTAGAGTGTACCTCCCATAGAGTCTTCAAAGAAGAGTGGAAGGTTCATTTATTGGGAAGATATTCAAGGAAATTTATCTCATTTATTAGAAGTGGTTTCCCTACTTTTTTACTCCACCTAGATTCAATATGAAGTGATGGAGCCACAATAATCCATGCACTTAGACCCCATATAAGTCTTTTTGATTCATTTACCACCTTATTTTAACAATTATTGAGGTCCTATTGAAGAAATGGAGTGGATGTAGAGAATTGAGGAAGTCATAAATTCAATGGAAACTCCTATGGATTAAATATTAAAGGTCATTAGTGATTTTTTTGAAGGACATAACTGAGTGTGGTGGGAGTCTATGGTTCATTATCAACTACATGAGTCCATGTTTTCGGAATTTTTTACAAAAACAATTTATTCAATGGAACTATCCCAAGGAACTAAAAGTGGATAAGGCCATTGAGATCACGATCCTTCATCAGGGTGAGTGGTCGATGCAAAAGTGTACATATTATTTCTAATACCTAGTATTATTTTCTCATGAGATAGTTAGTAATGAAACATTAAAGGCTATTTTATTAAAAATAGTTCTTTGCTCAAACCTTGGAGTGGTTGTATTTAAATCTAGACTGACATATTTTGAGGAAGTAAATATAAGGGCCTTATTAGTGGAAGATAATCAAACAAAGAAACATGTGGAAATAGATTTGTTTACTTTGATTAATATGAGTGAAGATATTATTTTTGATGAAAAGGAGAGGTTAGATGAGCCTTATTTGGAAGGGTAGTTTAGTGAGGGTCAGACTCCCCAATGGGTGGTTGCTCAAGAAAGAATAAGATATCTCTCATATGGGTTCTTTATATGGGTTCTTTATGAGATAATGAATGTTTGATTTTCAAGTGGCAAACAAATTTATGTATTATTAGATGGGTAGTACCTATATTTCCCACCAATTCATTGGGTAAAAGATTATATATCATGATATATAAATGTTATGTGAATACGTTAGTAAGTTTATAGGTTCAAAAATGGTAAGTGTGATTGCGTTAAGCTCTACTCATAATAATACATGTGAATAAGTTAGAAAGATTCTATGTTCATGGGTGAGTGTAATGGTTTTAATCTCTAATCATAAATTTAAATGTGAATATGGTTTTTAGTAGCCATTAGGGGGGGGTCGGAACACTAGAAAAGGATTTCACCCACCAGTGATGGGTTATCCAGTCCATAAGGTTAATGGGTGGAACATTGAAAACTAGTGATCAGAGCTAGATAGGGGGTGTCATGAGACATATAAGGCATGTGACCATCAATGATTTTCATTGTATATATAGAGGGAAGTTACAATTAAATCTAGTGATTTTTTTAGGGGTTCACTTTTAAAATTATTCAAGTGTTTTGAAATTTTTCTTAAAAAATTATATATATTCAACATACCATTTTTTTGTTTTTAATTGCATTAAAATTGTTTAAAAAAGAATTGGGGTTTTTAGAAAGGATGTTTGGAACTAATTGGTTTATTTTAAAACGGTTTTGTTATTTTAAGGAGGAATTTGTGTAATTGGTTGGTTTTTTAATGGGATTTCAACTGTGATTTTATAAATAGTTTTTAAAGGAGATTTAAAGTCTATAAATTTTTTATCCTTGGTTAATTTTTATATCAATGTTTTTTGTATTTATTTTTTTAAATAATAATATCACCGAATCAAATAGAATGGATATGAATAAATAATGGATGGATTCCAATCATCTGAAAAAAGAGTATGAAGATGGAGTGAAAGAGTTCATTAAGTTTGCAAAAGATGATGCATATGATCCTTCTCAAATCCTTTGTCTGTGTTTAATATGTTGTTATTAAATACAAGTTAGTCTAGAGCAGTTGGAAGAACACTTGATCTATCATGGAATAGATCAAAGTTAAAAATGTTGTAATAAACACGGGGAAAAAGAGAATTTAGCTGGTGACTGGGATAACACCACATTTTATGGATCATTTGATATGATTACAAGTGTAGAAAATGAAGAAGATCGTGTCAAGGTTGTGATTACAGATGTACATGATGATGAAGATCGTATTAATGAAATGGAAAGGATAGTTGAAGATGAACTTCATGATTGACCAAAATTGTTTGAGTAGTTAAATAGTGGTGTAAAGACACCATTGTAAGATGATTTCACTAAATATATATCATTTTCAGTCATACTAAAGCTATATAATTTGAAATCAGGAAATGGATGAAGTGACGCCAATTTTATGGAAACAAACAAATGATAAATACTATGGTTATTATGTTTGTAATTTTATAAAATAGAATATATTCCATGAACAAACCAGCATCCCTAAAGAGGTATTTTTTAAGATAATTGTTATTTCATTTAAAATACTTATTAATTTTTTGTGTGTTTATATTCTTTCAGTACTACCATGACTTCTGAAAATATTCATATTCACAAGATGATATAGATATACTTAGAAATGAATGGGAATCATACCTAATGGAAGAATGTATAAATATATAGTGAAGATGGTAAACTTCTCAAATAATTTTGACTTTAATAATCTTGTCTACCTTATCTTTGTCTTTGTTTGATAGTAATGGTGTGATTTGTATGAGCTAAATTCCCCGCTGAAAATCATGGTCGTTGGTGGTCCTTTTTTGTGCACTAAATGAATTGCATGTTAATTTATTTTTTAAAAGAAAATTTTGGTCCTCATTTACAGGGTATGTGTGTTGTTGATAGACCATAAAAGATAACAAGTATCCATAAGGGGTTTCCCTATCCCTTGAGTTTGTTGTGACATCTTGTGACATAACAAGTACAAGAGCTTACTCCACTCTTCAGTTGACCCGGTGAAGAACCAACTGTCATATATTCATTTGGAGGTCCTGAATATATGACAGTTGGTTTATCACTGGGCCAACTAAAGCTATGATGTAGAGGGAGGATGTTATTTTGTATCAACCGTACAGCGATCAAAGATTTCACAACACACTCAAGGGATGGGGAAACCCCTATAGATACTCATTATCTTTTTTGGTCTATCAAAAACACACATACCCTATAAATGAGGAATACCAATTTCTTTTAAAAAATCAATCAAGATGCAATAAATTTAGTGAAAAAACACAAATGACATACTGAAAACTAAGGAAATGAATTTTGATTATTTTGATACTTTAGGACAATGATCCATCAGTCATTTGTGACGTGTATGAATCAACCGAACCTAAATTCGATGTACGGTGTCACTGGTATGACTCCAAATGTGTCTTGTTATTTAAAATTGACATTAATTCAATTAAAAAAACACAACTAACATACTTAAAACTAGGAAAACGCATTAATATTGTTTTGATACTTTAGTAAAACAATCCATGAGTCAATTGTGATGTGTAGGAATCAACCCAACCTCAATCTGACGTACGGTATGATCGGTGTGACTAAAATTGTCTGCTATCAGTTTAAAATTGACATTTTAACTCAAAACATTTCACTCACTAAAAACCAAGAAATGCACTCTGATTTTATTCCAAATTAAGAACAACGATTCATAAGTCCTTTGTGATGTGTATAAAGCAGTCTCACATCAAACCGACACACAATGCAACTAGTATGACTCAAATTGCATGTTTTCAGTTTGAAATGGCATGTTAGTGAAAAAACACCAATAACATAATGAAAACTGATTAAATTCATTCCAAATATGTTTATACTTTAGGAAAAATATCCATTAATCACTTGTGATGTGTAAGAATCAACCACACCTAAATATGACGCATGGTGTCCCCAATATGACTCCAAATGTGTCTTGTTCTTTAAAATTGACATTAATTCATGTAAAAAAACACAACTGACATACTGAAAATTAAGAAAACACATTCGTATTGTTTTTATAATTTAGGAAAAAAATCTATGAGTCAGTTGTGATGTGTAGGAATCAACCCCACCTCAATCCAATGATCATTGTGACTAAAAGTGTCTGTTATCAATTTAAAATTGACATTTTAACTCAAAACATGTCACTCACTAAAAACCAAGAAAACATGCTTCAATTGTCTTAAAGATTTATTATAGTGATTATTAAGTCCTTTTTGGTGTGTATGAAGTATTCTCACATCAAACTGATACACGATACGACCGGTATGACTCAAATTGCATGTTTTTGGTTTGAAATGACATTTTAGTGAAAAAATAAAACTGACATATTGAAAACCAAGGAAATTCATTTTGATTGTTTTTTATAATTTAGTAAAATAATACATTAGTCATTTATGACATGTAGGAATCAACCACACCTAAATCCTGCACACGGTGTCATCGGTATGACTCCAAATGTGTCTTCTAATTTAAAATTAACATTAATTCAAGTAAAAAAACACAACTGACATACTGAAAACTAAGAAAACACATTCAGATTGTTTTGATACTTTATGAAAACAATTCATGAGTCAGTTGTGACATATAGTAATTAACCCCACCTCAATCTAATGAACGGTGTGACTGGTGTGACTAAAAGTGTTTGCTGTCAGTTTAAAATTGACATTTTAATTCAAAACATGTCACTCACTGAAAAACAAGAAAACATGCTCTGATTGTCTTCCAAATTAAGGAAAAAGATTTTTAAGTCCTTTGTGATGAGTATTAAGTAGTATCTAATAAAATTGATGCATGATGCGGCCGGTATGACTCAAATTGCATGTTTTCGGTTTGAAATGACATTTTAGTGAAAAAACACAACTGACATACTGAAAACCTAGGAAATGCATTTTTATTGTTTTGATACTTTATGAAAACAATACATGAGTCATTTTTTATGTGTAGGAATCATCCACACCTCAATAATATGCACAGTGTCACCGTTATGACTCCAAATGTGTCTTGTTATTTAAAATAGACCTTAATTCAATTAAAAAAACACAACTGACATATTGAAAACTGAGAAAACGAAATCGGATTATTTTAATACTTTAGTAAAACAATCCATGAGATAGTTTTGATGTGTAGGAATCAACCCCACCTCAATCTGATGAATGATGTGACCAGTGTGACTAAAAGTGTCCACTATCAATTTAAAATTGACATTTTAACTCAAAACGTGTCACTCACTGAAAATCAATCAAACATGCTTAGATTGTCTTCCAAATTAATAAAGGTGATTTTTAATTTATTTGTGACGTTTATGAAGTAGTCTCATGTCAAACTGATGCACGATGCAACCATTATGACTCAAATTGTAGGTTTTCGGTTTGAAATGGAATTTTAGTGAAAAAACACAACTAAAATACTAAAAACCAAGGAAATGCATTCTGATTATTTTGATACTTTATTAAAATGATCCATAAGTAATTTTTGATATATATGAATCAACCAAACCTCAATATGATGCACAGTGTCACTAGTATGACACAAAATGTGTCTTGTTATTTAAAATTGACATTAATTCAAGTAAAAAAACACAACTGGAATACTGAAAACTAATCAAATGCATTCAGATTGTTTTGATAATTTAGGAAAATGGTCTACGATTCAGTTTTAACATGTATAAATCAACCCCACCTCAATCTAACAAATGGTGTGACCGGTGTGACTAAAAGTGTCTGCTATCAGTCTAAAATCGACATTTTAACTCAAATGTGTCACTCACTAAAAAACAAGAAAATGTTCTCTGATTGTATTCAAAATTAAGGAAAGTGATTCGTAAGTCCTTTTTGATGTGTATGAAGTAGTCTCACATCAAACTAACACACGATGCGACCGTTATGACTTAAATTACATGTTGTCGGTTAGAAATTGTATTTTAGGGAAAAAAACACAACTAGCGTACTGAAAACTGAGAAAATTCATTCCGATTATTTTGATACTTTAGGAAAATGATCCATCGGTCATTTTTTATGTGTAGTAATCAACCATACCTAAATATTATGCACGGTGTCACCATTATGACTCCAAATGTGTCTAGTTATTTAAAATTGACATTAATTCATGTAAAAAAACACAACTGACACACTGAAAACTGATCAAACGCATTATGATTGTATTGATACTATAGTAAAATGATCCATGAGTCAATTGTAATGTGTAGGAATCAACACAACCTCAATCCGATGAACAGTGTGACCAGTGTGACTAAAAGTGTCTGTTATCAGTTTAAAATTGACATTTTAATTCAAAATGTGTCACTCACTGAAAAACAAGAAAACACACTCTAATTGTATTCCAAATTAAGGATATTGATTTGTAAGTCATTGGTGATGTGTATCAATTAGTCTCACATCAAAACGACGCATGATGTGACTGGTATGACTCAAATTGCATGTTTTCGGTTTGAAATGACATTTTAGTGAAAAAACACAACTCACATACTAAAAACTGAGGAAATGAATTCTGATTGTTTTGATACTTTTGGAATTAATCATTCATTTTTGACATGTAGGAATCAACCACACCTCAATAAGATGCACAATGTCACCAGTATGACTCCAAATGTGTCTTGTTATTTAAAATTGATATTAATTAAAGTAAAAAACAAAACTGACATACTGAAAACCAAGAAAATGAATTTTTATTATTTTGATACTTGAGGAAAATGATCCATGAGTCAGTTTTAATGTGTAAAAATTAACCCCACCTCAATATAATGAACAGTATGACCATTTTGACTAAAAGTGTCCTCTATCAGTTTAAAATTGACATTTTAACTCAAAACGTGTCATTCACCAAAAACCAAGAAAACATACTCTTATTGTCTTCCAAATTAAGGACATAGATTTGTAATTCCTTTGGGACATATATCAAGCAGTCTCATGTCAAACTGATGCACGATGTGACCAATATAACTCAAATTGCATGTTTTCAGTTTGAAATGACATTTTAGTGAAAAAACACAACTGACATACTAAAAATTAAAGAAATGAATTATGATTGTTTTGATACTTTAGGACAACAATCCATTAGTAATTTGTGATGTATAGGAATCAACTTCACATCAATACAACGCACAGTGTCACCGATATGACTCCAAATGTGTCATTTTTATTAAAAATTGACATTTTTAATGTATTATTCATATTAATGTTTAATTTATTTATTTATAGTTTTACTAACATAATATTTGTTTTATTATATAAGTGGAACCTTTTTATCAAGTTGGGGTGATTTTTTCGGTGACTATTACAATCAGATGACATTTTTTAGAGGGTACCACAGACGTTAAAAGAGAAAACATTAATGTTTTTAACTGTTTGTTGGATATTTATAAATGTAATTTTATAAAAAATTGTTTAAAATTTATATAGAAGTGTTTTATTGGAATATACCATGATTGAATATTTTTTTATTCATGATTTCAATTAAATTTATATATCATTGTTTACCCAACTTTTGTGTGTGTTGCAAGTTTTTTCATCATTTTCATCGTGTATGTGGTTCTTTTGTATATATATACTATGAGTGGTTATTTTTTAGCAGGTTTTTGCTGGTTTGTGCCAGTTATTTTTGTTGGTTTGATTATTTTGGTCAGTTGTTTGTCTTTTTTGCAGGTTGATGGGTGTGCTGTTATACAAACAACATGCCCAAATAGGGAAGCCTTTATTAGCACTAGTTAAAGCATTGATAAATGGGGACTTTATCAGCACTTAGAATAGCACTGATAAAGGCAGGCCTTTATCAGTTCTTTTATAAGCGCTGATAAAGGGTACCCCCCCCCCCCTTTAATATTGGCTCGATTAACAATTCTTTTTTAACACTGATAGAGGCCTTTTTTAGCGTTGATAAAGGCCTATTTTGTGGTAGTGTTTGTTTTTTATATTTGATATTCATGTTTATGCCTGTGAAAAATGATATGAAAAATTTTCTTTAAAATTGATATACTTTATTTGTTTTATAAATATGATAAGAAGGGAAATTTTTACCATGTTTTTTATAAAACTATTTTACTACATATCATGCCATATTTTATTTAAAATGAGAACACGTGAATTGTTATATAGAGATTTTTTATGAACACCTGGGTGGGATTCTATTGAGTTTGTTAGCTCACACCATGTGCACCTCTACAGGGGTGTGTTGAACATTGTATGTATTTAATTATGGGGAAAGGAAAGGCGTCATAGTGAGGTGGCAAGGTTTTGTGACAGCTGGGTTGGGTAGTTGGTGGTGATGTGGTGGGATTTCATCCACTTCATCATATGAAGTACTTGTTTTGTTTTTGTCCTATGAATTTCAACTTGCCTTTTGGAGTTTTAGCTAATTTTACTATCATTTTGTTTTCATTGTCTTCTTACAGTTATGATATATATTTCTTAGAATTCTAATTTCTCTATCTTTTCCATGTGTATATATTCCATGCATTTGTACAGTTTGGGAGAAATTGTTCCCTCTGGTTTATTGTTCGATGCCTGGGTGCTTGTTTCCAGCCCATGGGGATCAGAGAATGCCCATCAGGTATATGGCAGATTGGTTTGGGTGCCAGTTCTAAGGGTATCCCGAGTCAGTTCATTATAAAATGGTATTATAGGGGTTTTTTACCCAAGAGTTCTTGTTTTGGGATGTCTATTATATTGGAGATAGATTTTTCAAAACTTGAGAGGTATGTTGTGATAAGTGTATGGACAACACTTGTCGCGATGAGACTCAATTTTCCATGGGATGTTGGGATATATGTCTCTAGTGTTGGGTTTTGGTTTGAATACCAGTTTATACTTATGGTTTTTCTAGTTTAAACTTAGATTTACCCTATTATCTTATCGTTCCTTCTGTTTTGGTGTGTAGCAGTATGCCTCTGAGACATCTTCCACGAGTTCCTCAAGGAGGTGTAGCTGATGCTCCACAAGGGAATCTGCCAGTGGATTGGAATCTCATCAATAATATCATAAATAAAGTTCTTTTTTGATCAAGATGCACCAAAAGTTCATAATGTAGTGGTTTAGGTACATCTAGGAGCTGGATCATAGAGAGATCGATCACAATAATTCTTGCGTGAGAAGCCATAGTCTTTTAAAGAAATGAATTAACCTCAAGAGGCAGAGTACTGGTTAGATAGGATCAATCAAATTTTCAACTTTCTGGAGACACTTGTGAACATCAAGGTTAAGTGTTTAGTGTTTATGCTTGGGGGTTTCAGTAAGCGATGGTGGGATCCCATGGTCTATGCAGATAGACATGTGGATTTGAGTTGGAAGGGTTTCAAAACCCTACTCTTACAGTATTTATTTCCAGAGTCCCTGATGTCGGATAAATATCTAGAGTTATTATCCTTGTATCAAGGAGAGCGTTCGGTGTCAGCATACACCAATTTTTTTATTGAGATTTTCCATTTTTCTTTGGACATGGTGAAGAATGACTATTTGAAGGCTCAAAAGTACCTGCAGGGTTTGTAACCAATTATCAAATCGTAGGTTTTTATGTTAAAGATTTATACGTATATGGAGATGGTAGATAGTTTTATGATGCTAGAGATGGATATGTCAGTAAAGGTTGGATTTTCCACATATTAACTTCTATCTAGTGGCAGCTTCAGTGGTGTGCATGGGAAGAAGAGGAAGTGACATGATCATTACAGAAGTGGTGGAGGTTGGTCTCAGCAACGAGCCTTCTTTTCATTGTCCTCTACATCTAACAGTGTGCCTCTAACTTGCTATCAGTGTTTCATGGTTGGACACACAAGATTTTATTTTCCTATGCCCTCTAAGACATTAAACATATGTGGATGCATTAGTAATTTACATCGATTTTATTAGTTTATGACTACGCCTTGTTATGGTTAGGGTTTTTCGGCTCTAAAGGATACTGTAGTGTATTTGGAAACTTCAAAGACTATAGGGATCTAGCCACAGGCCTCAGGAGTGAATCACTTTTACATAGTATATGAGTATCTAGAATAAGTCTATGTAGGTCGGGCAATAGTGAGAGATACTATCCTTGTTACATATTTAGTAGAAATTGATTTATTTGATATTGATGTCTCCCACTTGTTTATATTTTCACATTTTGTTTATATGCTTAAACTTACAATATAACTTAGTTCCTTTGTAATGGATTTATCAATGCCTCTTGGTAAGAGGAAAGAACAGGTATTTTAGTGTCCTTATTGTTTGTTAACGATTGCTGATACAGAGTTGGTCTAGGATTTTCTCATTCTTAATATGGATCTGTTTGACTTCATCATTAGTATGGATTTTCTTATTGCTCATCAAGATGAGGTTGATTGTTATCATTGGCATGTTTCATTTATTACTTCTAATGGGAGCTCTTGTGTGTTTTTGGGGGAGTGGGACCCAAGGTCTGGTCATGTAGGGCCTTCAAACCCATAGCTCAAGATTTTTTTTTCTACCATTGCAAGTGAGATAGATGATGTTTCTCCTATGGTTGGTCTTACCATTTTTGCAATACTTTCCTGATATTTTCCCAGATGACTTATTGAGTCTTCCTATAGAGAGATAGGTAGAGTTTTTGGTTGACCTAATTCCAAGTATGTAGTCGATATTAATACCTTATTATCATATGGCACTAGCATATATGAAAGAGCTAAAGATTTAGTTGGATGACCTACAAGAAAAAGGTTTTGTTCACCCTATCATTTCTCCTTTTAAGCCCTTGTGCTCTTCTCCAAGAAAGCATATAGTTCACTTCAGTTGTGTGTAAACTATCAGAAGTTGAATTAGGTAATAGTTAAGAACAAATATCCTTGACCTAATATATAATATTTTTTTGATTAGTTAAAGGGGGGAAAGTGGTTTTCAAAGATTGATCTTTGGTCGGGTTATCATCAGCTCAGATTTCGGAAGTCTGATATACTAAAGATAGCTTTCAGGAGTAGGTATGGCTATTATGAATATATTTTAATGCCTTTTGGTATAAATAACACTTCTATAGTTTTTATGTATTTGATGAATCATATATTCTATCAATATCTTGACACTTGTGTGGTAGTGTTCATGGATTATATTTTGGTTTATTTAAAATATGAGAATGAGCATGAGCACCATCTAATTTTGGTTCTGTAAATTCTGAGAAGTCATCATTTGTATGGGAAGGTTTCAAAATATAGTTTTTGGATTGAATAAGTTAAGTTCTTAGGACACAATATTTTCAAACATGGATTATTATTTGATATTGATAAGGTGAAGGTTGTCTGTTCTTGGAAGGAAGCATATAATGTCTTTGATATATAGAGATTCCTTGGTCTTTATATATAATACAAATAGTTTGTTAAGGATTTCTCTAAATAGGATTCACCTTTTATTACTATTATTGGGAAATCAGTGAAATTCATCAGGGATGTTAAATGTCACTCTCCTTTCGATGAACTAAAATGACTTCTGACATCAGCTTCTATTCTGATCTTACCTGAGTCTGGTAAGGGGTACGTAGTGTTTTGTGATGATTATGGTGTTGTTTTGGGATGTGTGCTTATGCAATATGACCATGTGGTATATTACAACTCTCCTCGGCTTTTACCTCATGAAAATAATGTTGGGAAAAAATCCCTCAAGGTAACATTGCAGAATTTTTGGGTTGATTGTGTTTGTTGACAAACCAGGTGTCCATGAAGAATTGTCGAGTTCCAGAGAAGTTGTTGACAATCCATGTTGACAAAGAACTATGACAAATGAAAGGAAGATTTAGAGGCAGTACAAAAGAGCAGTACAAGGTGGCGTCGTTTCCCAGTGTTTGCCAAATTTTTGGGGTCCAAAATTTGGAGTTTGGTGAGCATCGTGAAAATAGGGTTTCCATGAAGATCATAATTAAATATGTAAATGGCATGAATTTCGTGAAGAGAGGCTTCATGGTTTGGATTTCTCGAAGACCAGAAGAATGATTGTGGTGATTCTTCGCGATTACGACAATCTTCATGAACATCAGAGGTTGAAGCGCATCGCAGTGAGGAAGGGATTTGCGAGGGATCTTCGCGGAGAAGACACAAAGGAAATGATGGAATGCTCCGTGGCTACGACGAGCTCTACGATCCGAAAATTGCCGAGGTGCTTCACGATTTTGAGAGAATTTTGGCGGGAACTTCAGAGCTTCGCGATTTGAGATGACGTGGCATTGACTTCGTGTGGAAAGTTCGAGGGTCGGTGTAATTGCCTATAAATAGAGGCTGACCCCCTCAAGAGAAGTAGAGAGAATTTTTAGAGAAAATACTTTGCTCTCGGTTCGCGAAGGAAGTTCATGAAGGCAGTGTGCTTCGTGAAAGAAGAGATTCACGGCGGCTATTCTAGCTCCGCGAAAGTCGTGTGCTCAGCGTTGGCTCAGTGAGCTTCGCGAGGGAAGTCGCTTTGTGATGACTTGAGCTTTGCGACAGCCTAATCATTATGAAGGCTTGATCTTTGCAATGGTCTGAGCTTTGTGAAATTTTGAGCTTCGCGAAAAGGAAGGAGCTTCGCGAAGGCTTGTTTGAGTTTCGCGAAATTGGGAGCCTCACGAAGTAGGGTGCTTTGCGAAGGTACTTTCCAAAGGTATTTTTCCCAATGTTTAAGAGGAAAATGGGTATTCATCAGTGGATGAACTTTGAACTTTAACATATCATCTATCAACAGTTGAGGATGCATTTATTCATGAAAATGAAGAGACCTACAGGTCTATAAACTGTGAGTGGATCCCTTCCAGAGCAGTGAGCAAAGGAAGAGGAAGAAGGTGATCCTCACCACCAGCAGTGATCCAGAGAGAGAGAAATAGGGAGTGACCCTTGGGGAAGCAGTGAGCTGACCCTAAACATTGTAAAGGCAGTGATCCTGGTCATAGAAGTGATCTAGCCAGAACATTATTGGTAGTGAGCCTTAGTGTATTTGGTACAGTGTCACATCGTCATTGTATGCTCCTTGGACATAGCCCAGTGAGGGTGAACCAAGTAAAAATCTCTATGTCTGCCCGGTTGCTTCCCTGCATTGTATCTAAAGCATAACCATCAGATAAAGATAAAGAGAAGTGATCAACATAAACACATAAGATCAAACAAAGTGACCCTTGTAATAAAGTGGTCAAGATCCTGTGGGGAAAGAATAATTTTATAAAATAATATCCATACCCTGATTCACCCCCCCCCCCCTCTCAGGGTATATAGGCCCCTATTGGTCCTAACAAATAATTGCCCCAGTCATAATTTAGAGCTTGATACAATTATGCATGCACTTAAATATTGGCGACATTATCTTTGTTGGGATGGGTTCATGGTCTTCTCTAATCATAATAGTTTGAGTTATATATTTTCTCAAAAGTACTGGAATCTCGTATAGAGATGATGGGTAGAATACCTTTAGATGTTTGACTAAGTTATTGCCTATACCCTGGGGAATGGAAATGTCAATGAAGATGCTCTTAGAAGGAAATTACTATCGTAGGCTATTCTAGAATCGAATGAGGAGTGGAACCTTATGGGTATTTTTGTTCAATTGCACTTGGATGATCATGAGGATGTATTTAGTATGGCCATACTAGTTTTTAGTTATCATCATCTCTTCTGGATCCTATTTTGTAGAGTCAACAGTAGGATGATGATTTTAGAAAAATTCAAGAAAGAATTTATAGTGGGGAGACTATTTCTAGTTTTTCTCTCTCTTCAGGTAGTATTATTCACTTTGGGAAGTGGGTTTTCATCCAAATATCTGTGAGGATTCTAGTCTTGTTTAATTATCACATATCTTCATGGTTCATTCATCCAATCACTATAAAAATTTATTATGATATGAGACGATGATTCTGGTGGCTGAGTATGAAACATGACATTGTAGATTATGTGTCCCACTGTGACACCTACCAACGGATAAAGGCAGAGCACTTGAAACCCTCTAGTTTGTTCCAACCCCTTTTGGTGTCAATTTGGAAATGGGATGAGTTATCCATGGATGTTGTTGTTGGATTACCATAGACTCCCCAAGGGAGTAATTATTTCTGGGTGGTTTTTGATCGGTTGATGAAGTATGATCATTTCATTCGGATCACCGATACCATTAAGGTTGAATATCTGGGTAAGGTGTATGTGCAGGATATTATGAGGTTACATGGGAGTCCTTATGTCATTGTTTTGAAAAGGTATACTTGGTTTAACTCAAGGTTTTAGAGGATTATCCAAGAGGAAATGAAAACATGGTTCAAGTTAATAACAACTTACCACCCGTAGAAAGACAGTCAGACAGAGTGAGTAATTCAGATCCATGAGAATATGCTTCGTGCTCATGTCTTAGATTTCAGTGGATCATGGGATATACATCTAGGATTGGTTGAGTTTTTTTATAACAACAGTTATCAGTCATCAATCAAAATGGCCCCTTTGAGGTGCTGTATGGTCTCCCATGTAGATCACCTCTTTGTTGGGATGAGTTAGGTGAAGTAGATTTAGTTGAAACAAGTTTGGTTTAGGAGATGTCCATGAAGATTCAGGATGTACATCAACATCTGGTTAAATCCCAGAGTTGGCAGAAATCATATGCGGATCGACGAAGTCATCCTCTAGAGTTTTATATTGGTGATTGGGTTTTCTTGAAAGTTTATCCTCGGTTGGGTCATTGTCAGTTTGGAAAATAGGGAAAGTTAGCTCCCAGATATGTTTGACCATTTGAGGTCAGTGAGTGGCTCAGATAGGTTGATTATTGATTAGCATTGCTGGTTTAGTTTATGGGTATTCATGATGTTTTCCACATATCTCAACTCAAGAAGTGTCATCATGATCCCACTCATGTTCTGAGTTGGTAAGAAATTTAGTTGGATCTAGATGTTTCTATTTTGGAGAAACCAGTTGGGATCATTGACCCTCAAGTGAAAGTCTTTTATGGGAAGTTGATTCTGTTGGATAGAGTGTTATGGAAACATGGTTCATATTATCATGAAACTTTTGAACATGAGTCGTTGATGAGGGATCATTGGCCTCATCTTTTCCTAGGGATATCATCTTCCAGATGACTTATTAGGGATGAAAATTCTTTATATTGGGGAGTTTATAAAATCTTGTTATTGATCTATCAGTTATTTCCTTAACCACATCGTGGTTTTCCCTTTTTTTTTTGTCAGTATAGGATCGATAAAAAATTTGGAGGATACCTATAATAGTGAAGTTAGAGATTTGTTGGCCTCTTAGCTTTAACTGGATTTTTTTTGCTGGCTTCAGGAGGATTTCACACCATGTGACATGTAAGAGTTGTTATATGTAATTCATGAAAGAATTCATGCTTTTATAGGTTACATGACATAAAGAGACCTTACATGTCATGAGTTAATAAATGGTCGGGTTTTTAATCTAAGGCAATGGGTTTTCTGGAATATGGGGGATTTTGGCAGTTACACATCATGTAACCGGGTTACACATTGTGTAATGGCTAGTGTATAGTTTTTAAAATGGGTGTGTGGATGATTTTGTTTTGGTTCTTCCTCCAGACTCTCTTTCTCTTGACATAGGGAAATTCTTGAGTGATTTTGGGAGACTCCCCTCCTTATAGATCAATCTGTTCGATGTTCAATATCCATTTACATCGTGGTGCGTCTCTCCAAGTAAGAAAACTTTCCTCTTCTTAATTTAAATTGATCATGGTAGCACCCTTGGGTTGCGTTATTATATTTTTTGGTCTAAGTTTGTGTTTCTTCATGTCTTCTTCTATATCTGTTGTGTGATCTTATTATGTAGTCTATTCCGTTGTTGGTCGTGGTGCATCGGGCATTCGTTCCTGAGGTATGTAGGTTTAATCCTTTATGTTGACCCCTTTTTTTCTAAATTGGATCAATATTGTGATGAGGATTAGATTCTAGGGCCTTTATTTTCATTTTTGGTCATTCATTGTGGGTGGATCCTATTGCAGGTGTGTGAGGCCTGATTTTTGAGGTAGGTGGTCTTGTCTCTAGACTATATTGATGAACCTTATTGTTCCTTCTTTATAAACTAATCTATACATGGAATTGGCATGATTGGTTTGTGTGTTTTGAAAAGTTTTTAAAAAAGAAAATGAGTTTTTCCTGATTGTTGATAAATGGAAAGAAAAGGGTTATTTTCAAAGCATTGAAATGGGTTTTTGAAATGGTTTTGAAATGGTTTTCAAATAATTGGATTGAATTGTGAAAATGAGCACATAGGTTACCTTGGGTACTTAGGTGTAAGGTTTATCTTAAGGACATCATCCATTTTCTTTTGATTATCAGGAGGTTTTATCATTGGTATTTACTCTATTTCCTAGGATCATTTTTCTAGGGTACTTATATTGACATTGTTTGGGGGGTACTCATGGGGTATTCCTCTGCTTCCTAGGATAGTGTTCTAGGAACCAGATTATGCACTTGATTGATTATGGTATGAGTATTCTGGTAGTATCAACTATTGTGATCCTTAGTGCTAATAATTTTTCTTATATTTTTTGTTTTATTTGTTTTTAGCCTTGATATTCATGTTTGTGCCTATGAAAAATGATGTGGAAAATGTGCTTCGAAATTGATATACCTAATTTATTTTACAACTGTGATAAAAAGGAAAATGTTTACCATGTTTTCTATAAAACTATTTACTGCTTATCATTCTAAGTTTTATTTAAAATGAGAACACAATAATTATTATATGGAGACTTGTTATGGAACACCTGGGTGGGATCCTATTGAGCATGTTAGATCACAGCCTGAACACCTCTTAAATGGTGCATAGACCTTTGTATGTATTTCATTGTAGGGAAAGTAAAGGCGATGCAGTGAGGCAGTGAATTTTTATGTCAAATAGGTTGGGTAGCTATTGGTGAGACGGTGGGAGTTCATCCCTTCCATCGTATTGAGTAGCTGTTTCTTTTTGGTCCTCTACAGTTGGACTTGTTTTTTGGAGTTTTAGCTACTTTTATAGTTTTTTTGTTTCCATTGTCTTCTTACGGTGATAGCATATATTTCTTATAACTACTCTATCTATTTATTTTATATGTATATATATGTCATGCATTTGTATAGGTTGGACGAAATGGTTCCCTCTAGTTTGTTGTTTGATGTTCGGGTGCTTGTTGTCAACCCATAGGGATCGAAGAATTACATTTAGGTATGTAGAAGATCGGGCCAGGTGCTAGTTATGAGGGTAACCCGGGTCGGTTCATTACATAATTTCATGTCGTCTCATCACCTAGATCCTAAAATAATCTATATAATATTCTAAAGTAATACATGAAAAAAACCAGAGTCATTAAATTCTCCCCACCTTGAGGATTTACATACTAGAAAGACAAAAAAATACTACACAAAGAGATATTGGTATTGAGAACGTATCTATGTCTAACACTCTCAAGTTCTATCCTAAAGATTCTCATGTTGCCACTAGACACACACTAAAGTAATTTCTCACCCAAAAGATTCCTCTCTTACTAGTCTTAAATATTCAACAGGTACTCAGTAAAGGTTGACCCATCCTCGATGTCTAGCTCACCCCAGTCGATAACATGTGATGGGTTGGGAAGATACCTCCTCAATTATGACACATGGAAGACGTCATGTACTCGGTCCAACAACATGGGTAGAGTCAAGGGGTACTCCACATCACCGAATATACATAGTATTTGGAAAGGTCTAATTAATCTTGGATATTTCTTTTCACCCCAACCAAATCTTCAAAACCCACATTGAGGTGAGACCCTCAGAAGCATATGGTCTCCCTCCTTGAATTCCAAAATCTACTATTGTTATAACATCCCATCTTTTTATCACATAAACTTTCATTACATTTTACAAAACCAAGGATCTTTAAGGTTTAGTGTCTTGGAAACCAGGAACTTAAAACATGAAAACATAAAACATTCTTCTTAAACACTTGAAAGGCTTCTACTCATGTTCATCCTAGGTTCATTACTGCATCTCATAACCTGGGGACATACATAAAAAGAAAGGGTGAGCAGAAGGCCCAGTAAGGGAAACAATAGAAACATTTTACATGTGAACTTGAGATACTTCAATAAGGTCATGAAAATAACTTTAAGGCATGAGAAAGAAATCATGAGTCATATCATAATAAAAATAAAATTTTTCATAACTTTAAGATGTGGCTACAACATTTAATATTGACAATCATTTTGTTTCACCAAGGTCCATCCCCAAGGTGTCATTAAAAATTACCATGGTTATTCACCAAGGTATCAGTCTAAATGGTCATCTCTAGAGATTAAGTCTTTACCCAATGAATTGGAGCGCTATCTGGGCACACCCTTGACATGTCTTTATTATCATGTGAGCCATATATATAATCATCAATCATTTCATAAACAACCCATATAGAATAAAAGAAATGGGTTTCATTTCATAATCAAAACATTTTAAAAACTGCTTTAAAGACATGATCTTTATGTCACTTTAAACCCACATAAAGGGAAAGCGGGTTTCATGTATGTAAATAAAAGAATTTAAAATAGAAAATTTTGATATATATGTGAATAAACCTATAGAATAAATAGATTTTAGTATTCACTTAATAACATAAAATAATTTTGAGAAAAAGATAGAGGCATTTTGAGATGAAAATTATGCAGCATAACGGCTATGTTACAGGGTTTTAGAAAACATTGAAAAGAGAGGGGACATGGGTCACCCACTCATAAATGATACATAAAAATAGTATAGGGAAAGAATATAAAGGATATGAATCATGATAATTAAATTTTAAGTACATACCATTTGAAATGAAAAACATGGAAGTAAGACAAAATAAGATTTCTCTTATGAAAATTCGGCAGCCTAACGGCGTCACTTAAACTTAAATAAAAATGAATTAACGAGATCAAATAGGGTCTCTCATAATATGAACATAAAAGTTAAGTATGATATATATATAGATCATACCCCAACATAATAAAAAATTAACTTTAAATACTTGACATGAAAGTATAACTTTGAAAAATGAGAAAGGTGAACGAATCCCTTAAAAATTCGGCAGCCTAACGGCGCCACTTAAACTTCAACAAAAATGAATTAACGAGATCAAAAAGGGTCTCTCATAATATTATCATAAAAGATAAGTATGATAGATCTAGAGATCATACCCCAACATAATAAAAAGGAACTTGAAAGACTTGACATGAAAGTAGAACTTTGAAAAACAAGAAGGGTGAAAGAACCACTTAAAAATTCGACAGCCTAACAGCGCCACTTAAAACATCAAAATAGTGAATTGAAGAGATCAAATGGGGTCTCTCATCATATGATCATAAAATATCAGTATGATAGATATAGATATAATACCCCAACATAATAATAAAAAGGAACTTGAAATACTTGACATGAAAGTAGAACTTGAAAACGAGAAGGGTGAAAGAACCACTTAAAAATTCGGCAGCCTAACGGCGCCACTTAAACATTCTTAAAACGAAATGATGAGAGTAAGAGGGGGTCTCTCATTATATGAATATGAAAAGGGAATTAATATTAGTATAAAATAACATCCTTTAACATAAGAACATGGAGTATAAAAGAAATGACATAAAAGAGATTACTTGAAAAGAAAGAGAGAGGTCGGATCCCTTACCTTAAAACGTAACTCTTAAAACTCAAAGTTTGGGACCTTGAGGGATTGGGGGCACCTTGGGATGAATACTTGGGAGGTAATGAGACCATAACTTCTTTGGGGGAGAGTTGGGAGTCGAATGGATGAGAGGATGGCTTGGTATTTATAGGGAAAGTGAGGGGACAAGGCATTAATGGCCAAGGGACACCTCATTGGTGGTTTTGGAAAAACCATGGGCTTGCCCATGGTATTTGCCCATGGTATTGGCCACATGGGTCCCCCATACAATAATTAATCACCTTTGGTCGACCAACCCTTAAAATATCTTATTACATCATCATTACATAGTTATGATGTCATTAAACATACCGAAACCCTAAAACTGTATTTTCACTATTCATCGAAAATTCAACTTTCTCAGAAAAAACCCAAAATTTCACCTTAACCAAATATCAATGATCTGATTTCAAAAATGAACTCCATTTTATAAAACTAATTTTATAAATATTTTTAATTTATTTTTTAAATAAATACACTATTCACCAAAAATTCATTTTTTTCAGAAAAATCCCCAAAAATTACATTAACATAATATCGATGCTCTGAGTTTAAAAATGAAATCCATTTTATAAAAATAATTTTCTAAATATTTTTAATTTAATTTTTAATTAAAAAACACTATTCACTCAAAAAATCCAATACTTGAATAATAATTTATGAAACCGTTATTTACCCATTTTATTGAATCACATTACTTAATCAAGGTGCCTAGATTATATTAATACTTTCTTTAAGTGAGATTACTAATCCATTTGGACACATTACTAATCCTAATCATAAAATCACTATTCATAATTTACAATTCATCAAAAATTAATTTGATCTTATTAGACTCTAAATTTCGTACTGAACATAATTGTAGAAGACTATTTTTTGAAAATCATTACACATTTTTAATTATTAAAGGTTTACACAAACATTTTTTAAAATATACTTTCTCTAAAATTCACCAAAAATATGCATACTATATATATCCGGACATTTGAAAAGTCATAAACATCACCATAAGAAGAAATCCCAATTTTTTATTTAAAACGAAGGATTACACAAGGCAGTTATGGTATCCTTACATATCCCCTTATCACACCAGCATAGGACCTAAGTGTAAGGTGTGCTAAGGTGAGAGAATCCGAGGGAGGCTCGGCCAACATCGCAGGAGTAGTAATTTCAATCAGTTTGAACTTCTCGTGAAGGCGATTCCGTTCTAGCTTCACACGATGAAGTTTGGCTGGGGTTTGGTCTAGAGCAAAGCCTAGTGGTGCTACCTCCTTCCCAAGTTCTATTAGATGGGCTTCGATCGGTCCAAGACTACTGGGTGAGGCCATCAAATCTTCTTTCTATAATAATTAACCAATATTACTTGTATTTAGAGACAATAATCAAAACCTTTAGTTTCCATAGGTCATATTGACCAATAGTCATATAATATTCAAAACCCAACGGTCTCATTTTAGTTATAATCATGTTATAAAATGAAACATTTTTGTTGAGTATAAAAATAAAATAAAATAACACATAAAATTAGGAAATAAGATTTATTCAAAATTTCGGGTCATTACAATCTTCCCCCCTTAAGAAATTGTGTCCTCGCAATTTTTAAAATTGGGTTTTTAAATTTCATTGAAAGTCCCACATCGAAAAAGGAGTCAGTAAAACTATTACTTTAAAAGAAAGAAAGGGAAGTACAAAGGTCACTCGAGTTAACCCACATTAGGATTCCATGTAGGAAAACATGGACATGGAGGAGAAAACAAAGGGTCAAGTTCTGAGAGAGAGTGATAGAAAACATGATTAGGAGAAAGTTAACCATGAGAAAATCCCAAATTTATGATGTGTGTAAACGGTCTTTGATTACCTAGTAGGAAACGTAAACCAACAACGTTTTTGTTTTACATTCCTTTTCATTATTTTGAGAAATTCATTTACTACATAGAATAAAAACATAAGAAAATATACCTACCTTCATGTAGAGTTTCATATTTTAATAAGTTTCTACCAAAACTAATATTTTCTCCAAAAAATGAGAATTCAAAACTACTTGGTCTCATCAAAACACAAGAATCATCTTATAGAGAATCACATAATCCACAAAAGATTAACTATCTATTTCTTCTATCTTTAAACATTATCCCAAAAACAGAAAGGGTAAGGTAAAAAAACTCTTCAAAAAGAAAGAATCCCATAGGAATGTAAACTACTTTTAAATCTTCAAAGTTCCATGGTACTACCCAAATTTCATCATAGACCATTCCATAAATAACATTCCTTAAAATTCCTCAAAATAAACCAAACTAATATTGAAACCCAAATACAAGAAGGATTTGATAACATAGTCTTCCAAAATAAACTTCATTGTTCATCTCCAAACAAAATCAACCTCTCCTAACTTCTTATAACAAAAGTAGCTAACCTAAACATATTTTACCCAAGATAGGTTAATCATTCCCATAAGTAACCTAAATTACTATAAGTCCACCTTAAATTCATCGATTCTTCAAAATATAAGTCAACCATACTCCTCAATGAAAATACCGTAGTAATCTATTTACCTTGATCATATAGGTTCCCCAAAATAGTGAATGTCTTCCAAAATAATAATCATCTTTTAATCCCCTAATCATCTCTATCATATTAATACGATAATCATCACATTTCCTATCACATTGGTTGTTGGGACATGTTCTTCAATTTCCCACCATTAACTAAGAAAAGAAAGTACAATTAGGGGCTTAAATACTTATCTAATAATCATGAGAAGGAAACTTTAAGCATAGAAGGATAAACGTGTAGAAGAAAAGTATACCCTAACTTGTGATCCCATAGGTTCCAATCTAGGTTATCTATGATCATATATTCCTATGTGAATCTTTATTTTATTTTATCTTTGTTCCTTTAATAATGGTTTATACTAAGCTTAGGAATTTACCAAAGCATATCCCCCAGGAGTGTCGTAACCAAGAGTGCAGCAAGGCCCGTTGTCGTGTACCAGTTCTCGTTCGAGTCTAGCTCAAAGAGGTGTTTTAGGATTTTAACCCTATGTACATCTGTGCCAGAGACACCTATACCTGCTCATATCCAAACAGGTATGTATTTTCTTCACAACCCCTTACTCAATACTCACCAAAAATACCAGGAAGATTTCCTATATTTAAACTTTTCTATAGGTTTCTTCCTAGAGTTTTCATATCCTAATTTACACAAATAACTAAACCATCCTCTGATACCAACTATAACATCCCGTCTTTTTATCACATAAACTTTCATTACATTTTACAAAACCGAGGATCTTTAAGGTTTAGTGTCTTGGAAACCAGGAACTTAAAACATGAAAACATAAAACATTCTTCTTAAACACTTGAAAGGATTCTCCTCATGTTCATCCTAGGTTCATTACTGCATCTCATAACCTGGGGACATACATCAAAAGAAAGGGTGAGCAGAAGGCCCAGTAAGGGAAATAAGAGAAACATTTTACATGTGAACTTGAGATACTTCAATAAGGTCATGAAAAGAACTTTAAGGCATGAGAAAGAAATCATGAGGCATATCATAATAAAAATAACATTTTTAATAACTTTAAGATGTGGATACAACATTTAATATTGACAATCATTTCGTTTCACCAAGGTCCATCCCCAAGGTGTCATTAAAAATTACCAAGGTTATTCACCAAGGTATCAGTCTAAATGGTCATCTCTAGAGATTAAGTCTTTACCCAATGAATTGGAGCGCTATCTGGGCACACCCTTGAAATGTCTTTATTATCATGTGATCCACATATATCATTATCAATCATTTCATAAAAAACCCATATAGCATAAAATAAATGGGTTTCATTTCATAATCAAAACGTTTTAAAAACTGCTTTAAAGACATGATCTTTATGTCACTTTAAACCCACAGAAAGGGAAAGCGGGTTTCATGTATGTAAATCCCAGAATTTAAAATAGAGAATTTTGATATATATGTGAATACACCTGTAGAATAAATAGATTTTAGTATTCACTTAATAACATAAAATAATTTTGATAAAAAGAGAGAGGCATTTTGAGACGAAAATTATGTAGCATAATGGCTATGTTACAGGGTTTTAGAAAACATTGAAAAGAGAGGGTACATGGGTCACCCACTCATAAATGATCCATAAAAATAGTATAGGGACAGAATATAAAGTATATAAATCATGGTAATGAAATTTTAAGGACATACCATTTGAAATGAAGAACATGGAAGTAAGACAAAATAAGATTTCTCTTATGAAAATTCGGCAGCCTAACGGCGTCACTTAAACTTCAATAAAAATGAATTGACAAGATCAAATAGGTTCTATCATCATATGAACATAAAAGTTCAGTATGATAGATGTATAGATAATACCCCAACATAATAAAAAATGAACTTGAAATACTTAACATGAAATTAGAACTTTGAAAAATGAGAAAGGTGAACGAATCCCTTAAAAATTCGGCAGCCTAACGACGCCACTTAAACTTCAGAAAAAATGAATTGACGAGATCAAAAAGAGTCTCTCATAATATGATCATAAAATATTAGTATGATTTATATAGAGATCATACCCCAACATAATAAAAATGAACTTGAAAGACTTGACATGAAAGTAGAACTTTGAAAAACGAGAAGGGTGAAAGAACCACTTAAAAATTCGGCAGCCTAATGGCGCCACTTAAAACATCAAAATACTGAATTGAAGAGATAAAATGGGGTCTCTCTTCATATGATCATAAAAGATCAGTATTATAGATATAGATATCATACCCCAACATAATAAAAAAAATTAACTTGAAAGACTTGACATGAAAGTAGAACTTGAAAATGAGAAGGGTGAAAGAACCACTTAAAAATTTGGCAGCCTAACGGCGCCACTTAAACATTCTTAAAACGAAATGATGAGAGTAAGAGGGGGTCTCTAATTATATGAATATGAAAAGGTAATTAAGAGTAGTATAAAAGAACATCCTTTAACATAAGAACGTGGAGTATAAAAGAAATGACATAAAAGAGATTACTTGAAAAGAAAGAGAGAGGTCGGATCCCTTACCTTAAAACGTAACTCTTAAAATTCAAAGGTTGGGACCTTGGGGGCTTGGGGGCACCTTGGGAGGACTCCTTGGGAGGTAATGAGACCATAACTTCATTGGGGGAGAGTTGGGAGTCGAATGGATGAGAGTATGGCTTGGTATTTATAGGGAAAGTGAGGTGACAAGGCATTAATGGCCAAGGGACACCTCCTTGGTGGTTTTGGAAAAACCATGGGCTTTCCCATGGTATTTGACCATGGTATTGGCCACATGGGTCCCCCATAAAATAATTAATCACCTTTGGTCTAACAACCCTTAAAATATCTCATTATATCATCATGAAATAGTTATGATGTCATTAAACATACAGAAACCCTAAAACTGTATTTTCACTATTCATCGAAAATTCAACTTTCTCAGAAAAAACCCAAAATTTCACCTTAAACAAATATCAATGCTCTAATTTCAAAAATTAACTCCATTTTATAAAAATAATTTTCTAAAGATTTTTAATTTATTTTTTAAATAAATACACTATTCACCGAAAATTCATTTTTTTCAGAAAAATCCCCAAAAATTACATTAACATAATATCAATGCTCTGAGTTCAAAAATGAAATCCATTTTATAAAAATAATTTTCTAAATATTTTTAATTTAATTTTTAATTAAAAAACACTATTCACTTGAAAAAACTAATACTTTAATTATAATTTATGAAACCGTTATTTACCCATTTTATTGAATCACATTACTTAATCAAGGTGCCTATATTATATTAATACTTTCTTTAAGTGAGATTACTAATCCATTTGGACACATTACTAATCCTAATCATAAAATCACTATTCATAATTTACTATTCATCAAAAATTAAGTTGATCTTATTAGACTCTAAATTTCATACTGAACATAATTATAAAAGACCATTTTTTGAAAATCATTACACATTTTTAATTATTTAGGGTTTACACAAACATTTTTTAAAATATCTTTTCTCTAAAATTCACAAAAAATATGCATACTATATTTATCCGGACATTTGAAAAGTCATAAACATCACCATAAGAAGAAATCCCAATTTTTTATTTAAAACAAAGGATTACACAAGGCAGTTACGGTCTCCTTACATAGCCCCTTATCACACCAGCATAGGACCTAATTGTAAGGTGTGCTAAGGTGATAGAATCCGAGGGAGGCTTGGCCAACATCGCACGAGTAGTAATTTCTATTAGTTTGAACTTCTCGCGAAGTCGATTCCATTCTAGCTTCACACGATGAAGTTCGACTTGGGTTTGGTCCAGAGCAAAGCCCAGTGGTGCTACCTCCTTCCCAAGTTCTGTTAGATGGGCTTCAATCAGTCCAAGACTACTGGGTGAGGCCATCGAATCTTCTTTCTATAATAATTAACCAAGATTACTTGTATTTAGAGACAATACTCAAAACATTTAGTTTCCAACGGTCATATTGACCAATAGTCATATAATATTCAAAACCCAATGGTCTCATTTTAATTATACTCATGTTATCAAATGAAACATTTTTGTTGAGTATAAAAATAAAATAAAATAACACATAAAATTAGGAAACAAGATTTATTCAAAATTTTGGGTCGTTACAATTGCCATTCCATATAGGACTTATGATGGCTCTAGGTAGTCCTCATTGGCTCCTGGATGATCTTAACCTTCTCTATTGTGGCTTGAACCAACTCTAGTCCCATAAGTGATGAATTTATTAAGTTGGTTCAGTATAGTGGTGACCTACAGGGTTACCCATAAAAGGCCTTGGATGGTTCCATACCATTGGTGGAATGGTAGATATTGTTGTTAAAAAACTCCACCAAGGGTAGGTGATCCTCCCAACTATGGATAAAGTCCAACATGCAAACCTGCAACATATCCTCCAAGACCTAAATGATCCAATTAGTATATCCATTAGTCTATGGGTGAAAATCCATGATCAAACACAATTGACACCTAAAGGATTCTTGAAATCCATTCCATAACGGATATGTGAAGTGAGCATTATGATCATAAATGACCGTCAAGAAAAATACATGGAGCCGAACTATCTCCTACACATACAATATTTCCAATATCTTCTCTGGACTCTACTCTCATATAGCTAGGAAGTGGGCCGACTTGGTGAGTTAGTCTACCATCACCCAGATAGTATCATGTCCCCTGAACATGTGTGGTAACCCCATCATGAAGTCCATAGATATCCCATATCACTTTCACTCTGAAACCTCAATGGGTTGAGCTAAACCCGCTAGATCTTGGTCCTTAGACTTCACCTGTTAACAATTGAGGCATCGAGAGAAAAACTTTAAAAACCCATCTCTTCATCCTTGGCCACCAAAACAGGCATCAAAGGCCCTGATATATCTTCACCACACTTGGATGTACCACTAAGAATGAAGCATAAAACTCCCTCAGAATCTTCTCCTACAACATCATTGGTACTATCACGTTTCCTATAAAAAGGGATGATGTGCTCCCCATATTCAGAAAGTCCATTAGGAGCACATCCAGTGGATATCTGAGTATGTAGGGTCTCACAATCGGTATCCCCAAGATGTGCCTTCCTGACTCATTGTAATAGTGTAGGGGTAACAACCATTTACTAGAGGTATGATACTCCATACCTATCCACAAAGGATAACTATAATAATGACAACTACTCTGATTCCTCACTCAGTGGTTGCGAACAAGATCTCCTGGTGAGAGAATTTGCTACCATGTTCCCCTTCCCAGGAGTATATAAAATCTTAAAGTCATAATCCTGGAGGAACTCTAGCCATCACCTCTATCTCAAGTTAATATCCTTCTAAGAGAAGATATAATTGAGACCCTTATGGTCAGAATAGATTATAAATCTATCAGCTATTAGGTAGTGTCACCACATATTTAGTGATAAGACTACCAATACTAAATCATAATCATGGGATATGTAGTTATGCTCATGTGGTCTTTACTGACATGAACCATAGGTAATCACTTCCTGCCTTTTCATTAGAACAAAACTAAGCCCATTCCCTAATACATCATAGAACACTACATACTTAACACCCTCCTCTAGTAATCTCAAGATGGGAGCACTTGTCAATATCTTCCTCAACTCTTGGAAAGTTTACTGAAACCTCTCCATTCACATGAAAGGCTTCCCCTTTCGAGTCAAACATGTTAAGGGATATGATGTCTGATAGAAATAAAGTACAAATGTCCGATAGTGTCCTACTAACCCAAGTAATCTTTGCACCTTCATCACGCTCTTGGGTGACTCCCAATCTAACACTACTTCAACCTTCACCGGGTCCATTGCTACATTTTCTGCTAAGATAACATGTCCTAGAAAGTGAACCTCTTGAATCCAAAATAGGCACTTTGAGAGATTTTCATAAATCTAGTGATATTAGAGTACGTTTAGGAACGTCCTCAAGTGTCTCATGTTATCATACTCAGACACTGAGTACATTAATATATCATCAATGAATACTACCAAAAACTGGTCTAAGAAAGACTGAAAGACCTGGTTCATGAGTCCCATGAACACTAATAAGGAATTCATCACACCGAATGAAATCATAAAGTAATCATAGTTAACATAACAACATAAAAAAGTTTCCTTTGGTATATCCTCATCCCGTACTCGTAGCTAGTGATATCCTTATCTGAGGTTAATCTTTGAGAACCATTGTGCCCCTATTAACTGATCAAAGAGTTCATCGATCCTCAGTAGTGGATAATTTTTCTTTACAATCACTTGGTTTAGGAAAATTTAATCCATACACAATCTCAATCTCCCATATACCTTCTTGGAAAACAACATTAGGGCTACCCAGGGTGAAAAATAGGCTTGATACATCCATTTCTTAGCAAGTCGTCCAACTACACCCTTAGCTCATGACGCTTTGCAAGAGACATATGATATGTTGGTGTAGAAATCTATTCCATAACAGGATGCAGATCAATGTATAATTCTATATATCAGTGGGGAGGTAATCCTGACACATACATAGGAAAGACATCCTCTCACTCCTCCACCACTATAGGAAACTGAATAACTCATAGAATCCACTGAACCAAGAGTCACACTAGCCAACTAATGCTTAATCAGTTTCACCCTTCAATGCATGATCCCATCCTATTCTATCTGGGTATCCTTTTCACCCCAAAAGGAAAACCTCATCCCATCATTGCGGATACACTGCATCCTCCACAAAAAATAGTCTATCTGGACATGAACTGTAGATAATTAGTCCATACCTAATATGACATTGTAAGTCCTCATCACTACTACAAAGAGATCCCAAAATAAACTATATCCGCTAAGAGTTAGGTAATACCATCGGTAGTAGTGTTTGATCATTGCATCACCTCTAGTAGAAGTCTTCAAGTGCAAGTGTCAAGCTAAGGGTTCAATAAAAATATCTAAGTCACGAACCAGAGAAGTGAAAATAATGGAATAACTTTCATATGTGTCTATCAATACTTTAGATAAGGTAGAAAAGACATAGATTATACTTTGTATCATCCCTAGAGCCTTTGGGTCATAAACCTCAAACACCTAAAGTTTCCCTCACCCTTACCCCCTATCTCCCTGATCTTGGTAAAGACCACCTGGGGGTGGTGGTGGTAACAAGTCATAACATTTCCACCTCTATCTTCTCTACTATATCCTCTTCTATATACTCCACCCTACATACCTATATGATCCTAATACTTCCTCTTCCTAGGTGGACCATCCACTGTCTCTCTATTAGTCATACATTAGGTTGGAAAATCTAGTGTGAGATGTCCCCAACCATCACAAGAGTAGCATTGCCTCTCCCTAGGATGACTAGATCCATCCCATGATCTTAAAATTGTAGATCCTCTATCCTGGTATCACCTCCTAAAATGTCTCACATTTCCAGGTCCCTATGTCTATCATCATCTCCCTGCTGGTAAAGTCACTACTTATGTATGCCCACTTCCAACACCAAATGTTTGCATCTACTCAACTAGGAAATTCATGACCACCAAATCATGCTCCAACACCTCAACATAGGTAGGAATAAATAGAGTTATCATGATAGCTCAAATGTCTCTTCATAGTCCTTTATTTAAGGTTTGATCTCGAAAGAAATTATTATACACCATATCCATCAAGTATCAAGAGAGGTTAGTGAACCTCAATGAATACCAAACCATAGTCATACTTCCCTACTAAAGCTGTATAAGCTCTTATATGTGAACAACCCTCAACATATATAGAGAAAAATAATCTTTGAAAAGTCACTCAAAATCTATCCATGCAAGATTTCTCTCATTATATGAATGGGTCACTAAGCCCCACCATCATCTTGTAGTTCCATAAAGTGGGATCACTTACAAGACCATATAATCTTAATGTATCCTAATGAGATGAAAGGCTCACTTTAATAACTTAATCCAGTCCTCAACTGGGGGTCAAACTCACCTAGGAACTTGAGGGGTTGTTATCACTAAAACTCATGAAGTGTGATTTACCTGCACACCCCATCTACCGGTATTGTTGGTACCATCTGCTACTCAATAGGTGGTGGTAAGATTGGTGCACCACCTGGAGGTAACACCTCCCAAACAGGTCCCTGTATTGAATCCTCATCATTGAGGGGTTCATCCTCATGATCATGCTACTAGATCCTAGTTGGAAAACATTGTGGAGGCATCCTAAGATAGACAAGATATACCATGTTCAATGAGTATATCTAGATAAATGATTCAAGAAGTATATGAAAACCACAACCCATTCCTATATGATTCATGAACAAATTTTTTTTCCCTGTAACCAGTTCCTACATGTGTCAAGTCAACAAGCAAGTTGTTAGAGTCCTGGTGAATGGATACATCAGTCGTCGTACCAACACTAGAATCCATAGCCTAAGAGTTGAACTCAGAACACTTAACACTATTTTTTCAAACCAATCACAAATACTTTGATCCTAATGTATAATTGACTTATCTAATACTACTCTATCACGACCCGGTCAACAAGGCCCGAACCGTGACTATCATAAGCCCACCTCCAATAGTCTAGGGGATCGAGACCAGCGTCGAGTAGGCATATCACACGCATGGGAGGCATTAGCCTCATGTACATGTACACACACAAACATCTCCAAGCCCATACAATGTTGAAATGTAAAAAAAACAATAACCATGCATGCATACATCTAAAATCCCACCCTCACAGTTTGAAAAAAAAGTACAGGAAAACAAGGTCCAAATACAATCCCACCAAAAGAAAATGAGAATAAGTCCAACTTGTAAAGTAGGAGAGGAATTGTATCAATGAAACCACCATAACGCATCTTGGTTTGTCTAGATCACTAAGATCCACCTGGTCTTGGTCCCTTTAGGAATCTTTCAAAAGTTGGGTAATCTGCATAAAACATGACACGTGTAGGAAAATTCCATGTAGGGGTGAGTATAACAATACCCAGTAAGACACCCTGAAATCACTAAGCATATAGAATCAAGGATAATATTAAGATCACCAAAGTTATATGTCAATGGAATATATAACAAGAATATCCAAATATAATCATAGTTTACACAGAGCCTCAAGGTAAGATCACAATAATAATTCTATCCTAGGATTCCTACTCAAAGGTTCCACATAACAATCATCTAGGAGAACACACTCCCTGAGTTAGATTACACCAATGGAATCCATATGAGATATCATTCTCATCAGGTCTTTCCATAAGTACATACTGGAATAATGAAGTGAATGATACACATATAGAGATCACACCCAAGGCCATGGGGTATACCAACAACCCAATATGTATTAACTGACTAAGTAAGGGATCGACACTCGCATAGTATTGGTCACAAAAATACCGAGAACCCTACCTAGAACAAAATGATGATGATAGAGGATCAAACTCTGAGCCTCATAGAGGGATTCCAAAAACCCTATCTGAGACTTTTGTTCCTCATAGGGTATCAACATCCTATACACAAGATGGGATTCTATACTAAACCCTCAGGTAATGGATCAAGGGAAAGTACCCTAATGAAACTTGACCAAGATGAAGAGGTCAAGGGCTCTAAGCCATCCTTGAAGAAGTACACAACATGTATTGGTAGTACACAATATGTCCCTTCAGTACTGGGTTATACCCATGAAACACAGATCATGCTCATGTATGTGTCCATTTTCATGTCTAAGAACATAGCATGTGGCCTGCCACAAATGACATGTGGGTCTACATGGTCTCCTAGGCATGTACCCCCTATACACATAGATCTGTCTACTAGGATGTATATGGAATGTGGCATGGCCACATGGTATGTAATACCTCTCAGGCTCCTGGGCATGTACCACCTATACACGCCGAGATGATCAAAAAAGGGACACATGTTTTGTGACACATTTCACATGGTGTATTATCCTTATCTTTTCATAGAAACCTTAGAACCACACATAGGGTCACACACATTGTGTAGTCCCATATTACATGTTGTGTAACCTGAAATTATCCAGAAATCGAGGTTACTCTTCTGCATACACCCACACCACTATTGCCTCTATTTTTCCCATTTATCTCACCTCGAGATCATGAATCTAGTTTGACCGATACTTTTCATCACTTTATCACCAGAATTATTGCCTCGATATACTGAGAAATCATCCATCGAGTCGCACTGTCTTCACATGATAAAAATGTGAAGAACAGATATCCCTAAATCTGAACTGATCGATCATTTATCACCTTCATTCTCCACAATCATAGAATCAACCACACCTATACTTGTTATATTGATTTGTTGCACTGAATAATGGGCGTACAACAATCAAATACTGGGTATTCATTAAACCAAAGGCCAAAGGAATTTCCCATGATGAACATGAAAATATTGGGGGAATAAATGCACAAAACAAAAACATATATAATGGGACCTAGCCAATGTTTTTGTTGGCCTTGATTCATTTTCATTAAAATTTTAAATGAATAGATATAATATAATTCAATAATATAAATCCATAATCTCGTATAAATCTATCTCATTCCTGCAAAATGATTGATCTACAAATCAATTAATTGGTTGATTGATTCATATTCATCATAAGAGAAATAAAACAGGGATAAATCCATATAAAAAAATTCCCTACCTTATGATAGATCAATCACTGGTGAAGAAATAATCTACATTATTTTTGTTGTTGAGATCCTTGAATCTCGTTGCACACTGATCGACGATACACCATCTAGTTTTTATTTTCCCAAGTATGTTCCTCCAATGATCTCTACAATTGTTCTAGTGTTATGTGAATAACCTGATAATTATTCATATCTGTATATTTATAGGTAAAATTCAGGTCATGGAAAATTAATTAAATAAATTATTTTAATAAATTTATTTATTTAAACATTCACCCATGACCGCGCCCAACCCGAATGTCCAACGTGCTCCAAGGTTATGTCATGCCTAGGGTAAAACCCATGATATGAACTCAATGAAGGCCTCATATTTCTGATCAGAGATTATTTTTAGAAGTTATTCTATTTTTAGGAAAATTTTGCATGTATGATATTGAATATACTTAATATATTTCAAAAATTAATTCTGAACTCATTGAGACATGGAATCTCACACCGTCTCAGTGCCTAGATCCAAAAATAATTTATCTAATATTCAAAAGTAATACAAGGAAAAATCAAAATTTATTCCCCATGAAACTTTGGTAGGGGTTGGATAATACCATTAATCAGTTGAAATTCTTATTGATTATTAGGATATAGAAGTCTATTATCATTATTAAAATTTGGTGTGTAATGTTATCTTAATTTTGTATTAAATTGTTACAATTTTTTCCATGGTTTGACTCCCTAAAGTCACTCTAGTGTAAGAAGAAGTTGAGTATGGGGAAATTGTCAATTGAACCGTGAAAAATTATATTTCCTGTTGTTCGGTGATTTTTATGGTTCTCAGTCTCAATAGAATAGTTCCTTTAACCTATGGATCTAAACTAATGAGGTGAGATAAACTAGATCTAGTCATTTGTTAAAATAATTAAAAAAATAAAACATAGACATTGGACTACCTAGAAACAATGCTAGGATTAATGAGACTCATGTCATGGGGTGCTCAACAAAACAAATTTGTGAACCCAAATGAATGCAGTGATAGTGGAATCAGGTTTTATTTCAAGGAAGACAATGTTATGGGTATATTTTTATTTTTTAATGGGTTTGATTTTTTGAAAATAGTGTGTGATATTGGTTGGTTTTGATTTTCACTATTATAAACTAGTGATCAAATTGGAATAATTTTTAAATTTGAATTTGGAGATAGTATCCTAACCACAGGTCATCCCTTCACTTCTCCTATAAAATCTTAATTATATTTTAATTATCTCTTATTTTCTCTCTAATTGAGTGAAACCTTGCTTATATTTATTTTCCTATAAGTATCGAATTGATTAGGGGAATAAAATTATCACTATAAACCCAAATCAAACCTGTCCTGGTGATTGAATGTATCCAATCACCCTACTCTTCACCCGCTACTCACTATCATGTGTAGTGGATTAAGTTAGAGTGGCATGTGTGTTAAATCCATAGATGGAGGGAAGATAGATTTAAAGTGCATAAGAATAATGAAATATTCTAAAACCTAAACATATTCGAACGAATCTAGATATATCAATAGAAGAGAAAATAGATTAGAATATTGAATTCATTTATAGTTAAGTAGGAAGAATATCCTCATCTTAGGCACTAATGGATTAGTGTTCCATCATTATAGATTTATAGATAAAGGTAATGAAAGGAGGAAATAAAATAAAATTTAACAACAACTTTGGTTTTATGATTGTGGTAGCAATAATTTTTCAAGGGAGTTTTCTTTTTTTAATTATTTATGAATACTTCATTTTTAAATTAGTTCATGATTCCCTATAAAGTGAATTTTAATTTGTTAAGTTGTTTAAATTTTTATCATAGTATGAAATTAAATGTGGGGGAATTTTCCTCTATGTGTTTTTGTTGAAGTGAATCTGCATATCTTTGTTGGATGTTTAGCATGATATTTTATAAGGTATTGAAAATACAATTGAAATAAAATTTCAAAATTGACGAAACCCTATAAAATAACTTAATTTAAAGTTTTTATTTGTTATGTACTCAATTATTATCATGATATTATTTTAAACTTTATTGAAAATTCATATGTTTGTACAAAAAGAATATGCATCTACATTTTATATCCTTTTTGAATGAATAATTTTAAATTGTGGAAATATGATTTTTGAATTTACTGTGACCCTTAAACATCTTTATCTGTGCTATGTTTTAAAATATTTTAAAATAAAACTATTTTTTTACCACCTTGAGGTTCAATAATTGGGATATTGTTTAATTTTAATTCTGGGGGAGGGGACTAAATTGAGATGAAATTATTTTCATGTTGCCTATCAAAAACTCCTAAAATTTTTCAAAGTTTACTATTTTCATTTTTTAATTAATTATTTTTTGTAGTTCAAAATTTTTCTGAAGTTTCAATATTGTGTATCCACTTTCCTGAGGTTAATTCTCTTTTAAATTTGGATTTAATCAGGTAAATCATTTTTCTACCCTCTTGAAAGAAATTGTGTTTGGTAAAAGATTTGATGAATGTTATACAATCATAATTGCCTTGAACTTTTTGAACTTGGATTTAAACTCGTAAAATATTCATTAAAATAAATCATGAAATAAAAATCCTAATCCAAGTTAAAACTTTTTCCCTTAATTATTTTATTATTTTATTCTTTAAGCTTATGGATGGGTTATTTATGTTGCCTTATAAATTATTAAGATTGTTCATCCAAACAATGTTCCTAATTACTATAGTTGTTATTTATGTGATTATGTTCTCCTGGAGGTAAAGATAAGTTTAGACTTTCAATTGAATACAAATTTAAGTGTGTTTAATACATTTCATTAAATTTAAAGCTAATAATTTTTTGTAAAATAGAAATCATATTTTTCACTAAAAACATTAAATTTTTTGAGGCTCAATTAATTCATTTCTTGAAAAACATCCATGGGAAATTTTAATTAAAAACCAATTCTTTATGGAAATCTGGTATTTTAGTCTTGAGATTCATTTTATCTAACTAAATTTGAAAAAAGGATTTATTTTGGACAATAAAATTTTTAACTTTGGGGGAATTTTATATGGATCTATTTTTTACATGTTTCCACATCATGTTAAGAGTTTTAATTATATTTTTAATGATTTAATAGGTTTAAATTGTCAAATTTGGTAAATATCTTTAATTAGTGGTTGTAAATGAATTTATTTTAATTTATTGTTTAAAATATGTTGTTTTGGTGCATAATTAATTTATTTTTTATGTTTTTTCTTTCATTTTATTTTAATATTAATTATATTGAATTATTTATGTGGAGTTTTTAACTATAATAATATTTTTATAGGTTTCTTGTTAATTATTCTTTATTTTGTTATGATTTATTTTATTTCAAATATTTAATATCGTGATTTTTTTAATCCATTATTTGAATTCATTCTTTTAATTGATTATTATGTTTGTAATTTTAATTTTTTAATTTTTTAATTTTTTAATTAATTAATTTTCATATGTTTAATCTTTTTCAGGATTGTTGTGTGTGAAAAAATTGGTAAAGGCAATATTGATCATATGAAGGAGGTATGGAAATTCTACTAAATGCAAGAGGTTTCTTATGAATTTATCGTGCCTATGTCCATTTGAAGTTACCATGTGAAGAGGCACACATGACTGTGCTTGTTGAAGAAGCCATCCTACCACATGCATTACCAAATGACCATATGTCAAATATTCAAGTGACTATGAAGCCCATAAAGCTTGTGTCTAAGTGACTGCATGATGGAGAAAACAACTTACCGTGCAAAAAAGTGATCCCAAAAGACAACTAACCAAGATATCGTGAGATCCAAAACTGACCTACTATGTGGGAATGAATAATTTATTGACTCACATGAAAAGATCAAATAACTTTTTCAGGATTGGTGGCTGGATGAGACTAAATCCCAAAGAATTGTTTTGATTCAATATTTTAAAAGAGGGGGATCGTGATATTGGATGATGTTGTTTGTAATGGTAGATCTTTGAGTTTTTTTATTTCTATACAAGGTTGAAAATTTATTTATCCAATGTCATAAACTCAAATAGATGAACCAAAATCAAACAAAACAATCATGATGTGCTACATTGTTGAACTAGACCATTTCATGTCAGGATTGAAGAATCGTGTGTGTATTCATTGATTTTTTATTTCAAGACTTAAGATAGAAAACCCAGGTTATTAAATTGTTTGAGGCTTAATGAAAAAGAATTAGTTCCATTATAAATAGGGAATCCATTGAATCTATCAATGAGGAAGGACCAGAATTAGATCTCATTTAAAGATGATCAGTGATTAAGTCACTTATATTGTGATAGATTTACTCATATCTCACACCAATTTTGAAGAGAGATGATGATCAAATCAACACCAAATTCAACCCATAAGCTAATTAGGATAAGATCGATCGAGTTTCAATTGAACTATTATTTTTTTTTGTATTCCCCATGTAGTTCAATGATGAAGATGAGTGGGGCCTCAGTTGCTCCCAGTGCTCTAGATATAAGTCAAAGGATGGATTTCCATGAGGTATTCGATGATTTACCTGGTAGAATTTAAAAATCAGTGCCAATGAATGAAGAATTACTTGGTACTAGATGAAATTATGTGATCTTAGCTGAGAGAGATGTTGGGATTCATCACATTGATGAGTGTGAAAATTATTAATGAAGAGATATATCTCAACATTTATTAGGGAATTTCTCCCAACATTAATAGAGAGTTATTCTCAATATTAATTAATGAAATAATGAATGTTGACCACATTTATTGGAGATATGGATTGGTTGTCTATATAAGGGGATGTAGTAACATATTTTAAAGGAGTGAAAGTATGATGTATCTAAAAAGAGAGAACCGAGAAGGGGTTGATAAGTTTGTGGTGGCCCATGTTACATGATGATGATGACACAATTATCTTGTACATATGGATAGGTTATTATAAACATGTTCAAGATTTCATCCACTGAGAGCAAGAAGGGGGCTACTGTGTCAGTGGTAGCTTGTATGGTGAGTCATCATTTAACAAGTTTAAAGCAGAATCGACGTAATCGATGATTGGGACCATGTATTGAAATTCTTCATGAAAGTGTTGATCATGTGGCGTGTTCCAATTTATGATCAGTGGTATATCATGATGGGTATATCATGAGAGAGAAATCCTTTAGGTGTCACATGATAGTGTGAGGATAACACATGTTCATATGGAGATCTTTAAGGTAATGACGTTTTGTCAACAGAAGGATGAAGTTTTTTCACAAATGGATCTTACGATACATGGTGTTGGTGAGATTATTTTCAGAGAGAAGATAGAGGCATATCAGGGTGTGGTTTTAACACAGTTTTTCAACACTCTCTCATTTTTAATTCATGTTTGGGAATTACTTGGATTCTTTGTATTCTCTGATTCATAGTGGATATTTTGTAATTACCCGGTGATTTTTTAATCCTCTGTATGGGAGGGTTTTTTCACATTAAATATCCTAGGTGATGATTTCTTTATTATATTCTATATCGCATCCATATTTCATTGGGTTTCTCAAAAATATTTTGCAAGAAATCTATACCCAAAATCTGGATTGTCCCCAACAGTGGTATCAAAGGTGAAGGTTCATGCTTAAAATTTATTTTGTGAATTATAGAAGTTTTGGAAAGGATCTCATATGTGTGCATAAATAAGAATAATATTTGGAAATAAAATTAGGTTGATAGAGGTGATGTGCTAGCTGTTCAAGGGATTTTGAGTAGGGGAAATTTGTTTCTGTGGGTGCTCCAGATCTAGTGGTTATCACAATTATGGGGGAGCAAGATGTTTATGGTTCTAGTCTTCTTTAGTAGGATGGTGTAGATATAGATGTGATGAATACTTTGGAATTTGGATTTCTTTTTACAGGGGGAGCTGATAGTTTCTTATTAGAACAAAAAAAGGGAATCATCATATTTTCTACATATGATGGTGGTTAATGTGACACTAAACTATTTTCTTTCCAACTGGGTTTGTTGGATGTTTCCATTCTTTAATGTGGTGAAGGGAGAGACTTTTGGGATTCATCTCATTTATTGATGAAAGACGAAAATTATTAATGGAGAGATTTATCTTCACATTTATTGGGGATTTTATCCCAACATTAATGAAGAGTTATTATCAATATTAATTGATGGAATAATGAATGTTGACCACATTTATTATATTTATGGACTTGCTATCTATAAAAGGGGATGCCATAACATAATTTAAAGGAATTCTAGTAAGATGTAGCTGGAAAGAGGGAATCAATAAGGGTTGATAAGTTTACGGTGGCCCGTGTAACATGATGATGATGATGTAATTATCTTGTACTTGTGGAGAGGTTCTTGAAAAATTGTTCAAGATGTATTCCACTAAGAGAAAGAAGGAGGATATTGTGTTGGAAATAGTATATGCGGTGTGTCGGTGTTTAACAAGTGAGAAGCAGTAGCAACATAATCAATGATCAGGACCATGTATCAAAAGTCTTTTTGATAGTAGTGATCAGGTGGTGTTTTCTAGTTTATGATTAGGGGTAAATCAAGATGGTGAGATCATGAGAGAGAAATATTTCAGGTGTCGCAATATGGTGTGAGGCTGACACATGTTCAGATGAAAATCTCTGAGGTAGTGATGTTTTGTTGATAGAAGGATAAAATTTTGTCATGGATGGATCTTTC
Source organism: Viscum album (assembly GCA_963277665.1). Taxonomy (NCBI): domain Eukaryota; kingdom Viridiplantae; phylum Streptophyta; class Magnoliopsida; order Santalales; family Viscaceae; genus Viscum; species Viscum album. The sequence goes on from OY728137.1 coordinate 1,059,848,832, forward strand.
GATACATGGTGTTGGTGATATGTTTTCAGATAGAAGATAGAGGCGTATCAGGGTGTGGTTTTCACATAGTTTTTCTACACTCTCTCATTGTAATTCATGTTTGGGAATAACTTGGATTCTTTGTAATCTCCAATTCATATTAGATATTTTGTAATTTCCCGATGGTTTTTTAATATTCCTTATGGGAGGGTTTTTTCACATTAAAAATCCCACGTGATGATTTCTTTATTATGTTTTATATTGCTTCCATATTTCAACGGGTTTCTCACAAATATTTTTACAATAAATTTCTACCCAGAATCAGGATTCTCCCCAATAGGAGAATCTAAATGGAGGTTCAGTGATGAAGTTTAAATTCATGATTTTTTGGATGAGTAGATTTTGGTTCCAAGAATGGATTCAAGTTGAACAAATTATGTGGATGATTTTAAAAGATTGAGGTTGAAGGTAGTAGGTTACAATACAAGTTTGTTGAACCAATTTAAGCTTGAGTTAATTTTTCTAAGTGGGTGTTGAAGCTATTTTAATAAAGAAAACCTAAATTGAGAATAACGGAATGTCTAGGTTCATGATGAGATAGTTTTACATGGTGGGAATTAATTATTTTCAAGGGAACATAATCTTCACATGATTTCAAAAATCATGACAATATAAAAACAAGTAAGATGTCGCCCCTGTGATTTATACTATGAGGAAAATATTAAAGGTAAGGAAAGTACATCGATGGATTTTATTATTAAATGTATTTTTTATAAATTACAAAAAAATAGAGATAATTGGAGGGATATGTTCTAGAGAAAAGAAGAATATCAACTAAAAGAAGACCAGAGTGGGGAATGACAACATAAACGAGAGGTGAAGAAATTTTCTCTCAACAAATAAGACTTATTATCCCTTTCTCATTAGTTTTACTATGGATTTTATATTCATTTTCTTCTTATCTTGGAATATGAGAAACTAAATTCCATTGGGGATAAATATTAAAATGGACTAATTTTATTTATGTTCTTGCCTTGTGTTCGACAGAATCACTGCTTCTCCCTCTTGTCCATTCTCACTAAAAATTCTTTTTGAATTTATCATCAATTGTGAATTGACGGATCATGATAATGATAAAAATATTATCCAGTGGGATAAAATTTCATTCATCAATGATAAATTGAATGAGTGAGATGATGAATTACTGAGGAAACAACTATGTAATTTTTTTCGCAGCTTTCAATTTTTATTCATTCTTGAGTACTTATTCTCTATTGTTTAATGAATAAAAAAGAGGCAAAAAATGAAAACTAAAACTCTTACATGTCAACATAAGTACTTTAATTAGAAAATTTTGATATATATTCTTCTCCAATAATGAATTATCCTTGCACATTGTAGTTTTTTACACCACACACACTTTTTTTAAATACAAATCATTATCTTAGTCTAGATCAATTAGGACTCCCCATTTCCTTTTTCATTTTCTTTATTTTTTTCATTGGTTTCTATTAGTTTGTGTATTTTGTTTGTTTTCTTTTAACTATTTTCATATTTACCTTTTCCATTAACCAACTCCCCATTTCATCCACTATTTTTGATTTTTTTTCCCTTGGATACACAATAGTCCTTCCTTCAGGTTAGACCCTACTCACCACAGAACCTATAACACTCCGAACCCACACTTCTAGATTCGGTACTAAAAATGTTTTATTTTTTATAAAATATAACTAAAACAATACATAATACTTTATATAATAGAGGACCATTTCTGATATAGGTTCTGGAAAATTAGACTACATATTATAATTTATTAGAGTTGAAATAAAAATAATACAATATGCCTACTATGCTTTTGTGTGAGATAACCCCAAAAATGAATATTTCTGAATTAGAACATCTAAGATACCTATGAAATACATTTAAAACATGGGATGAACATTTAATTCCCTGGTAAGGGGTTTTAAAATCATTTAAATTCCTTTTAGTAAATCTTCCTTTGAAAATAACTTTTGAGAAATGATTTTTAAATTCTTTTGATAATACCATAAGAAAAATTTAGAAGTAATTTTTAAAGATAATATTTAAATTATTTACATATTTAAAATACTACAACATTTTGAAAATACTTATGCTAAAAATTTTCATTAAAAACAATCCAGTGATATTTCTGAAAATCTCTATGTAAGATTTTGAAAACAAAACTCTGAGGCCACTTGAAACATTGAAGGCTGTCTTGGGCCTACCCATTTAGGGGATGGGTTCACTCCCCACTTCCATATCATATTTACAAAGTTCAAGTTACAGATTTTATAAAATCATTTTAATCTTGATTACATATATATCTACTTATATTGGATTTTTTCTTTAAAAACTTGATAACATAATTACAAATATTTACATGTTTAAAATTTGATTTCTATACATACTTTTATAAGAAAAATCTTACAAATTTGTGCCACTAAATTTCTTTACTTTTTGTAATTAATTAAAATGAATGGAATGAAAATATAATTAACATTCATGTATTATTTTAAACTAATATAATCCACTTCGAAAATATTTTCTTATGAAAGAATTATTTTTTCACTACATATATATATATATATATATCAAATATTCAATAAAAATTAAATTGATACGTGCATAAAATGTCAAAAAAATATAGAAAATGCTCATATATTATAATATAATTGTCAATCATGGATGTATAAAGGATTCATACACATAAAATGATCACTTTTTTTAATTAAAAACCTATTGTCTATAGAAAATACACATAAAATTATAACAATTATTGTGTTTTTAGGTTCATAAAATCAATGATATTTTAATTAAAGTTTTATTATAAAAATCATTCCATATATCATTTCAACTAAAACCCTCCCTAAAAGGGTTGTTTTGAAAATAAGAAAATGATATTTTTATTTTAAATCTTATAATGAATGGTAAAAGAGAAAATAATTATTCACCTTACAATTTAAATTTCAAAGGATATAAATTTTAGAATGAGAATAAAAATAAAAAAATCCATTATAATAAATTTTTCAATCATAAAATAGTAATCCCTTACTTTTTTCGAATGACAATGAACAAAGGGGTCTATTGGTTATGGGAATGAGAGGGTGGTTGCCTGTATGAAATTGAAGAAAGGGATAGGTACCCCTTTTATAGATATTAGTTTGATAAATGGGGGAAGAAATTGTATGTTTTTTTATCAACTTGTGGATGGAGGATTTAATACTGGATTTGGATTCCAACAGATTCATTGTGAAAATCCAAATGAAGTCTAACCAAAATCATCATTTAATTTAAAATGATTTAAATATAATTACATTTTATATAAGTAGATGGGAGGTATTTTAATTGATCATTAGGGTTCATTTGAAGGATTATTTTGGCATCGGAAAAATCCGCCATTGATGAATATTTTAAAATTGAGGCTTGTCATGGACATTTTTTATCCATTCATAGAGTTAGGATTTGGTTTGGTTTATTTATTTTGGATCTAACCATCATTGCATGATTTCACGACTTGATATTTTTTTAATAAGATAAAAGGAGATATTGATTCAATTTTTTGTTAAAAATTAATCATGTTAGGCCATAGATGATAAGGATTATGATGGTCATTGAAGGAGGAGAATAAGGATGTGTTGAGGGTTTCACTATTTCAAATGAGGTTGAAGATGATGAGAGATGTATGACTTGGATCAGCTCTACCCATCGATCTAGATCTCATCTATCGGTTTAAAACTGTTAGACTAGCAATGGGAGGATGGATCTTGTATGGAAATGGATGGTTCATATCAATTCAGTCATGATCAGACAGTTGACAATGCATCCCTCAGTTTATGGATCCATCCCACATCGAAACCAATTGGATTATCTTACCACCTTATTAATGAGGATGCAGTAGCCTCATTTTGAAATCATTAACACAAAATCTAGGGGGCCTTATGCATAGGCTCCCCTGTGATCTACAGACTACTCTCACTTTATGGTACTAGGGACCTTATACCTGGGTCTCACCCGACTAATGTGGTATCTATGCTATACCATCTACCTGGTTGCTTGGGTCAATACAATCCCACATGGTAGAGTGTGTCTCCAAGTAGTCCAGTTTGGAAAAAAAATTAAACAAATGAATAAATTATAATTAAATAATAATATTATTTTTATATATATTTTCTGAAACATAATTTACTATAAATTTTCCTTTACATTGAATAATATTACTTTACAAAATAAATTTCCATAAATATTATCTTAAAACAAATTTTATTACTTCATATATTAACATTTTGATTATAAATCATAAAATATAAGTTATTTAGGCATATTATTTCAATTTATCTTAAATTATGCATTAATGGATATCTTACTAACATTCATAAGAAAAACATTATAAATACCATAACAAATGAAGTTATTTATCATCCTAGTATGATGGTTCTCCTTTTTCTGTTTTTCCTCTATATTTTAGCAATTTTTCTCATCATTGTTTTTATAATAATGAATAATCCTTACCTTGGTATTCTTTTGTTTTTTGGGTTATTACCTTTAATACTACTAATAATAAGTTTCATGGATTAGTTATAACAGTTTTCCAATATGTAAATTCCTTTCTCAGGTTACTATTTCAATTTCAAAATAAAGATTACTATTATAATTTTCTTGTAGAAAAATAATATTAAACAATCATCAAGGCTTATAAAATATATTCTCTATCAATGACTCTCATATGTCAAAATCACCTTTTTAAAAAACTCTAACAGTTATATTTTTAAACAGTCAAAAATCAAATCCATATAAATATCTAAGTCTAAAGGCATTGAATACATACTTAAAAACTCTTATAATTTCTTGCTCTCAAAATGGTACTATATTTTCTTCTCATTCTCAGTATTATTGTTATTTTAATTGCTATAAAATTTCTGATTATAGTAGATTTGGGATATGTGAAATACTCAATCGGCCTTATTGTGATGCTTGGTAGAATTTCAGTTGTGTTATTATCAATAATAGTGGGTTTATGGGATATAACTTATTTATAAATGATTTATTAGGGTCCTTGTATAAATAAAATTTTACTATTTCTGTATTTTAGTTCAAAATCTCATTTATTTGCTGCATTTATTTAATAAACAGAATACATAAAAACCTACATAGAAACTTGGGGTGTTACAATACTAGTTGTAAGTAAGTTTATAAATAAATAAATTCGTTATAATTCAACAACATTGAATTGAATTTTTTGATGCATGGTCACTTAAGCGACCGTGACCCTTCATGCGACCACTTTAATAACCACTATTAAAAAAATAGAAAATAAATAGAAAATTAATTCAAAAATACAAAAAAATAAAACCAAAAATTAAATTTTAAAAAATTAATTATTAAAATGGTGAACAACAAGAAATAATAAATTTATTAAATACAAAAAATTAAGTTAAAATTTTTAAAATTATTATTTTAAAAGAAAATTTAAAAAAAATGAGGGCTGAAAATTTTACATTATAAACATATTAAATTATAAATTTTAACACAATAATCAATAGTTTACTATGAGAAACATTACCAAAAAAATTTTAAAATAAAAAAAAACAAAATAAAAGATATAATAGTGAAATTGAAATAAAATAAAATAATAAAAAAATAATAAAAAAGAATTAAGAATTAAATAATAGAAGTTTAACCTGTATTAAGATTTTCATTTTATATCCCATTGAAATTAATATATTATAATTTTAAATATAAATCAATGGGTTTCAAAATAAATGATAGTTGTAAAAAAATTATCCCAAAAACCACTTCAAAGACATTTTTACAAAGGATGAGAAAAATGATTTACTTAATTAAATCCATAAGGTAGTAAGGGTTAACCTCCTCAAAGTGGAATCACAACCTTTAATTTTTTTTAAATGTACCTAGTGAAGATGCCTAAGTTGTGATTTAAAAATCAAAAATTTGAAAAAATTTAAGGGATTCTATGGGCTCATACGAAGAAAAAATTAGCACAGAAAGACTACCTCCCCCATGCTTAAAACTCAAAAAATATCCTCATTATTGAATCCAAAGGTGGAAGAAATAGAAAATAGTTTGTTTTAAATAGATTTATACATGAAGCACATAGAATTTTTGTTTTTATTAGTGATAATAATGTTCAAAAATATTTTACCGCAATAAAATCACACAAAACAAAACATGAACAAAATTCCATACTAGAGAAGAAACATAAAGAGAATTAAGGGAAATATAAAGGATATAGAATTTAAAACACTCCCCTAAATATGAAGAAGTTTCTTATCCATTTAAATAAATCACTTGTAACCTTCCTTGAAAAACCATTGACTAAGATCTCCTACAATAAAAACAAATCTACATTAATTATCTGAATTTAAATACCAAAGATAAAATAACCCTAGATATATAATATGGGAGGTGTTATCCAGTTCTCTCAAGAAGAAGCTCCTTATTGCTTTGGGAAATAGTTGAAACCCATGTTTCTAGTTGGTTCCACCTCTTCATCTAGTAAATAAAACTATCTTTCCCACTTCTCATTCACAATCACTCTATAAAAGGCACTCTCCCTTGATATTGAAAGCTAAACTTGGTATCTCAAGTAAATAAACTTCAAGTAAAAAACAAATCAACATTAATAAAAAATATTAAAAATTAAAAATATATGACCAAGAAAGGATAGAAGTGTAAGGAATTAAATACTAAGCCAAGTGAGTAAGGAAAAGTATTGGTATTCACATAAATATATGAGGGATTTCTTTTCAAAGAAAAATAAAAAAAAGAAAAAAATTATTAAATCATGGGTTACCTCCCATAAAGTGTTGGTTTTATAGTCCTTGATCAGACTTCCTAAAAATGTTACCCATAGTCACTAAGAAATTTTTTTTCCTCAATGGGTGGATTTTTATCCTTTTCAAGACTTATAACAATAGGATTTTTCAAATGTTGAATAAACCCAAGATCAAGTGAAAACATCCAAATATTTTCCAAAGTAGCTAGATAGATATTATTTTTCACAACAATTAAAACCCCATAATCCTAATAAACACCAATAAAGAGATAAAGGGGCCATAAAATCCCTTATAAGATAATAATAAATCTACCACCTACCCTTTCACTTAATGTTTTTAAAATACTTAGGAAAATGGGTACAACCCACATCAAAATTCTCAAAATCACCATTAAATAAACCTAAAACATCTTGATAATATGACACTTTAAAATCCTCCCACCTGAAGGTTTCAAATTATGCACTAATAATATACTTTTTAGAGTCCAAATGGGACTTATATAAACTAAATTTGTTAAACCACATACACAATTTCAAACACAGTATGTGAGAAATAATCAATGAAACAGTCATATTCATAATGATAAGTCTCAAGTTTTTCAGAAGTATTTAAACCATAATTATTCCTAGTTTCCAAGACCTTAATGTAATTATTTATAGGAGATAAACTCTCAAAAATAGTCTCATATAACTCAGCATAAAATATTTTTAAATCTTAATTAATGTTTGGTTCTCTAAAAGAATCATTTACATAGACAAATGGTTGTTAAGGAAGGTTTCCTCATCAACTGAAGTTGGAGCGTGTTGGATAAAAACCCAATAAGTTCTTTATAATAAATATTTTTTTAAACTTTGGATACTTCATTATTCTTAATAATTATTTTCCTATGTATAATCTCAAGCATCCCTAACCTTTAAAGTTCTCTAGTGGATTTAGTTTCAATATAGTTAACATTAAATTGTTCTTCAACTAATCTTTCAATTATCTCATCATAAGATCCATGAGTATCCTACCAAATCAATTCTTTAAAAGCCTCTTAATATACACATATTAGTTTTAATCTCACCTATAATGGGAATTTATTAAAAACATGGAATTTGTATTGATCTTCACCATCTTGAAATGTATGTTTTCCTTCTCATAAATCATTGAGAGCACCCCCAGTATCTAGGAATAGTCTGACCAAAATAATTAAAACCCTATTTTCACACTCCATATCAAGAACTAAGAAATTATTGGGAAATGAAATTTTCACTAAATTGACTAATAAGTCAACCACCCTTCGCATTGGATGAGTGATTAACATATTGTATAACTAAATAGAAACTGATGTTGGTTTCAAATTCTCTAGATCCAACTACTTAAATAGGGATGAAGGAATATGATTAATACTAGTGCCAAGATCACAAAATAAATTAATCTATTAACTTTATTCTATTTTACATTATATTTCAAATATTATAGGGTCTTTTAATTTTAGAAGTAACTTCTTTTAAAGGAAAAAACTACACTCCTCAATTAAACATATGGTGTAAAACTCTTCTAAATTCAATTTTTAGTAAGAACTCTCTTAAGGAATTTATAATAAGAAGGTATTTTATTTAAGGCTTCAACAAAGTCATTTTTATGCTAAAAATATTAAATATATCAAGAAACTTAAATTAATCTATCTCATCTCTCTTACTTTGGATCCTTTTAGGGAAGGTAATGAGAAGGGAATAATGTTTCAAAATAGGTTAATTACACACCTTCTCCTCAAACCTAACCTTTTTCTTACCTTCTTTGATCAATTACCACTTCATTTTCTTTCTTTCATTTCCCTTTTCAAGTGGATATTTATCATTTTTTTTTGGAATGGACCTTGTTGTCCACAATTCCATATTTATTGTTTTCCTGATTTTTAATTTTAGAATAAACTAAAACTTGTAATTCAACTTTCCTAGGTTGTTCCTTAAAATTTTATTGTGTTTTTATCCCACTTCTAGTAGTAAAACGATTAAAATTATTCCAAAATTTCATCTCATAGGTTTTTGAAACCATGAAACTACCTTTATCTATTAATTAATTAACTAATTGCCTCAATTAATTTTCAAGAACAAATATTTTAGAATCTGTTTAAGCCCTTTGGGATTTTTTATTTAGACATTTTGGAGTCAATTTTTTTATTATGTATTGAATCATCCTCTATAAATTCCCATGGTAATGATAAAAACCATCCTCACATTGTAATTTTTCTTTAGGCTAACTAGGGTATTCAAGGGTAGTAGTTTGTTTCATTAACACTTGGTCTCTCTTGGATAGATTTGTGAAATTATTTCACCCAAAATCACAATTGGTTGAAGAAGGTTCAATATTAACTTATTTTATAACATCAAAATCAACAAAACATAATTTTTTTATGTGTTTAACAAAAATTAATTGATTAGGATAGAATTATCTGAAAAGACAACTTGACCCATAAAACTCAAAACAATCATTATAATACCTCTCTTGTTCTTGATAAGTTATTATTTAACACTTTAATTCATTAAAGTTTGAACCAAATTTTGAATTTCATAAATTTGAAAGCCCAATTCTTGACTTCAAACTGTGTTTTTTCAATTCTATTGACTTTTATTCTACTAGATAATTTTTTTCATAAATTTTTAGAAATAGTATTACAATTTTTTTCAATTATAAAATATATTTATCTATGTAATTTCAACTAGCCATTTGGTTAACTAAATATTGAAAAGAAGGTAGAATAATATCGTAGAAGTTTTTTATAAAAAATGGAAAGTAATTTGATGATGGGGTAATTTCTTAAGAAATCCCCAAATCTTATCCCTTGTCTCGTGGAATGATGCATTTCCATCTTGAAGAAAATATGTAATTTTACTCCTTAACTCTCTAGTTAACCACTTGGGAAAGAATACCATAACAAAATATTTATACAGGTGATATCATGTGTTGATAGTGTTTTCCTATAATTGATTGAACCAATTCTTTGATATTTTTTTTAGATAGTATGAAAAAACTCTCAGTTTAATCCCATCCTCAATCAAGTCCCTATGAGGCATTTTCTATAAAAAATTATAAATGTATCTAATTAAATATAGAGTGACCTCATTAAGTAACCCAAAAAATAATAGTTGTAGTGCCAAATGGGATATCTTGAGTTCATAGTTAGTAGAATGATGAGAAATCCTAATGAAATATGGGTTTATAGAGTTCATTTTAAGTTTAATTTCTCTAAGTTTATGATTTTTTACATTTTAAATCCTATAATTAGGTTCAATAAGATGTTAAATTATGTCTTTAATGTTGTCTTTTTTTAAAAAAAATTAAGTTTTTTTTTTGTTTTTTTTGTTTAGACACATGTTACCTTCTCCAGAAATGAAACCACAAACTTCAAATGCATGTCATTGAATATGTGAAAATTTATTTATTTATAAACCTACTTATAACTAGTATCATGGTGAGTAGGGTCAAACCCAAAGGAAGGACTTTTGTGTATCCAAGGAAAAAAGAAAATAAAACAATTAAAAATAGTGGATGAAATGGTGTGCTAGTGATGTTGGTGTATATAAAGATTGAATATGAATATGGTAAAAATAAAAAAAGAAAAGACACAAATCGACATGAACCAATTAAGAGTATGAAAGAAAATTAATAGATAAATGGGGAGCCCATATTGATCTAGAATGAGAAAATGATATGTCCCTACAATAAGTGTGTGTGATAAGATAAAACTTCAATATTAAATGTTCATTCATTCTTGGAAAAGAATACATACCAGTATTTTTTAATTAAATTATTTTTATTCAAATTCTATAGTTCTAGTTTTAATTGTTTTTCTCCCATCGATTAATTAAAAAAATTAGAATATATGCCTAATAATGAATAAAAATTGAAATTGGGGAATAAATTCACGCAAATTCTTCCTTAGTAATTCATAAACTCAATATTTCAATTTACTACTGAAGAATGAACTTTTATCTCACTGGATTATATTTTTATCATTAAAATTATCCATCAATATACAATTGATGATAAATTAAAAAGGAATTTTTTGTGGTAATGTCCAAGAGGGATAAGAAATGATTTTATTTAACCCAAGGCAAGAAAAAAAATTATTTCATTGAAATAATAAATCCCCAGTGAAATTTAGTTAATCATATTATAAGATACACAAAATTATTTAAATAAATAATAAATTGCAAGAATGAGTTTTGGAATATTCTATGTTGAGATTAATTTCTTCTCATATTGTTTCTATTATCGGTCCTCACTCTGATCTTCTCTAGCATTCTCCTTCACTCTTCTCTGGAAGGCCTCTCTAAAAAATTATTTGAATCTATGCCCCTAAAATATATTATGAAATTCTAGAATTAAAATCCAAAAATTAAATCTCACTGACACCTATTCCATATTGAATCACTAGGTTAAACACCCATTTTCCAATCACAGAAAGTATAGTAACTAAAGTAATCCCCTTTTAAATAATTATTTATGTGTGCATGCATCCATATCAACATTCACTAGTACATCCTATCAATATTCATTCAATCAATGAAAACAATTTCCAAAACTTATTAACACCCTCAGGAATCTTATAGAAACTACTTCAGTCAATTAAAACTCCTCTCCACATTCTGAATCTTCAACATAAACCTCATCATTAACAAAATAAAAAAAACTTCAATAACACCAATCTTCATCCCCTAGTATGTAATAATTTGGATTGTATTCTTCAAACTTGTATAGCCAAACTTGGGAAATGACTTCCTTCATCACCTAGCAGTGCAACATTATCACACCAGCAACCTGAATATCTGTGACACCAACTCCCTATTCTAACATTTCAAAGAGAACCTAATGAGAAATGATCCTTGATTTTGTAATCGGGTCAATGGAAATGAATGAGGTCCCCACCCATCTTCATTTTAACATGAAAACATCAAAACCCAATAAATATAATTATTTTTCTTTGATTTAACTATCAAATTTACTAATTCAAATATTGTACATATTTATTCTTAAATTACTCAAAATTCAAGTCTCATCCTTCCTTTGGCACAATGACTCGAGATCATCAGCTTCACTCATCAAAACCTCAATCTTCATGGACACCAGTTCAATATGAATTCAAATTCCAATTGATAGGCATATTCAAAACAAGAACTCGTTTTCTTATAATGGTTTCCTCAATCTTTTATTTATATATCTTTATATCCAAGGCATCATTATCAAATTGAACCTAATACCATCAAAACTTGTTGATTTCCTTAACTAGAAGCAGATCATCAGAGATTAGTTGAAACTCTAAAATCACATATTGATGAAGCTCAAGTATGAAATGGTTTGAGATTCTCTTAGTTTTAGTAAGCCTACTTAAATTTTTTGACCTAATGTTATTCATTCATCGGTCTTCCACACTCAAAAAAGTTTTGATTTGGACTATTGACCACAAACAGATTCCCTTTACCTGATATCAGATTCAGAAGTTCTTTAGTGAAATCTTTGTTCATCCTTAGTCACAGATCTTAGGAAGTCTTACATGTGTATAGATTAGGTGTGTTATTCTTTGATTGGTTATTCTTAATTATCAAGTTTCAGTTTTATTATTGGATCATCTAGCTCAGATCAACACCCCTTACATGAATCTATCATCTTCTTAGTGTGAATTGTTCTCTTATTTAATTATAAAAATTCAATTGTGTTGGTGTGTTTGGTTCATTGTTTCCCTTACGGTCACTTTATATTTAAAGGTGTAACAGGTTGGTGTAGAAACTTGTCTAATTTGATCAAGTGATAAGTTCTCAGGCATGGCCACTTAAGTGGTTATGAATGCTAATAAATCAGTCACATAGTAAGTTTCACAATAGGCTTAAAGTAACTTGTTTCTCATCATGTGATCATTTAAAATTTTATATTTTAGTGAGTACACTAACTTCAAGAGTGTCTTGTGGTCACTTGGATGACCTCACTCATAGTCACTTAAGTGACCATGGGCTTTTATGTGTCCACTTTCCCCTTTTTTAAAATTTCATGCTAGTGTATATGAAATATAAAAAAAACGAGATATAAATGAAAATTCCATTAAATTAAAAAATTTAAAAAATATATTAAAATGAAATTAAATAATTATAATTTCTTTTATTAATAAAAACAAATATATGGAAAATTAAATTTACTAAACCAAAATATAATTCAATAAAACTCAAAATTAAAGTTTAAAAATAAAATAAAAAACAAAAAAAAAGAAATTCAAATCTCAGCATAGATTCATTATTTACACATTAAATTAAACATTTTCAACACAAAAGAAAATAATTTACAATTTAACAACATATAAATCACAACACTAAAATTATCCACTTAAATACATATTTTAGCATTTATTAAATAATTAGAACCCAAAAGTGATGTGAAAAAATGTATAAAATAAAATCCACATCATATTCCCCCACACTTTAGATATTTTTTGTCCTTAAGAAACCACTTAGTAAAAATTTAGTGGAGAAAAAGAATCTCAAAATTGAAAAAAATGAAATACCACTAAAATTTGATAATCAAAATGATTTTCCCCCATGGATTGTTTCAAGTAGAAAAGTGTTATTTACCTCTTAAAACTAAATATTCCTAGTGTAAAAATTTCTGTTATTTTACAAAAAATATTGACTTTGATTTTTTTTTAAATGAATTAAACAAACATCAATTTACATTTAACTAGGACTTTCAAACTTCCCTTTACCTTCAGGTGAATAGACACACATAATTAAACACCTCAAAAAAATTAGACACACTTCCAACGAGTGAAAATATATTATTATTAGGAAAACATAAATAAATCATCTAGTAGTAGAAAAAATAAAATAATTAATAATGAAAGAGTATAAGTTAAACCTGGATTAGTATTTTCATTTCATATTCCATTTAAATTCATATCTTATAAGTTTAAATCCAAATCAAAAGGTTTCAAAATCAATGATATTTGTAAAAAAGTCTCCAAAAAAGTCCCCAAATCCATTTTTTTGAAAGGGAAAGAAAAATAATTTACCCAATTAAATATACAAGATAATAAGGATTAACCTCCTCAAAGTGGCATAATAACCTTCAATTTTAATAAAAATTTTCACATTGTAAATATTTATAAGTGATGATTTAAAACTAACAAATTTGAAAAAAATTAAGTGGTTTAATGAGTTCACATGAAGAAAAATTTAGAATAGAAAGAGCCCCTCCTAAATAGTTAAAAATCAACAATGTCCTTATTATCAAATCCAAATATGGAATAAACATAAAATAGTTTTGTTCAAATAGATTTGGACAAGAAGCATATAAAATTCAATTTTTAGGGGTGACAGGAAAGTTAAAAAACATTTTTTTATAATAAAATAAAGCAAAAAAACATGTACAAAAGTCCCTACTAGAGTAGCATCATTAAGATAATTAAGGGTAGTGAAAAAGAAAATAGAATTAAAAACAAACACACCCCTAAATATGAATAATCTTATTATCAATTTAAATACAACACTTGTAATTTGGCTTTAAAAACCATTGAATAATAACTATAGTTATAAATTTACAGCTTCTAAAATAAAATCATATCAAAATTAGTTATTAGAATTTAAAACCCTAAGAGAAAATAACCAAATACAAAGAATAACAGAGGTGTTATCCAATTCTCTCAAGAAGCAACTCCTTGATGCTATGGAAAATATTTGAAACTCTTACTACTGGTTGGTGCCATATGTTCATCCAATCACTCAATTACCATGACCACTCATCATGAGTAGTCACTCCATCAAAATCAATCCCCCTTGACATTGTAATCTAAACTTGGTCACTCAAGTAAAAATAATTCAAGTAAAAAAAACAACATTAATAACAAATATTGAAAATAAAAAAATATGACTAAGAAATGGAGAGAGTGTAAGGAAGTAAGCACCAGGAAAAGTGATCAAGGACAAGGATTATTATACACAATAAGATACGAGGGATTTTTATTCCAAGTAAAAGAAACAAAAAAAAATTATTAAAGCATGGGTTGCCTCCCATATAGTGCTGGTTTTATAGTCCTCGTTGGTACTTCCTTAAAAATATATCCATAATCATTGGAAATAATTGTTTCCTCATTAGGTGGAGTTTTATCTTTTTCAAGACCAGCACCAACAATATTTTTAAAATATTTAATAAACTTAAGAGAGAGAAAAACTTCTAGAGATTTTCCAAAGTAGAAAGATATATATTGTTGTCCATAATAGTTTTAACCCAAGAATCATAAAAAATACCAGTAAATAAATAAATAAAAATCCTAGAAAAATTCCTTAAAAGACTCAAAGAAATATCTCAGCTACCCCCACACTTAAATGGTTGAAAAACATTAGGATAAATGGTAAAATAAGGAATAAACTACTCATAATCGCTATTAACTAAGCCCAAAATACCCTGTATATATAACACTTCAAAAGGATACCACCTGAAAGTTTCAAATTTTTCACTAACAATATATTTTTCAAAGTCTTAATGGGACTCATATGAAGGGATTTTTTATAAACTTGTTGGAAAACCTCATAAACAACTTCAAGAATAGCAAGTGAGAAATAATAAATGAAACATACCTGTATATATTGACAATTCTCATATATTTAAAACAAATTTAAACCTGAATTATCCCTAGTTTCCAAGACCTTGATGTACTCTATTCCTAGAAAAAAACTTAAAAAAACTGGCTCATATATCTCAAAATAATTTTTTTTAAATTTGAATCCATGTTTGGTTCGTTAAGAGTGTCATTTATAGAGATTTGTGGTTGTTAATTAAGGGTTTATTTATCAAATGAAGTTAGAGTGTATTGACTAAAATACTAATAATTTCTTTCTAATTAATAGTTTTTAAAAAAAAATCAGGAAATTCAGGATTCTTGTAAATGATTTTCCTAATTATAATCTCAATAATCCCTATCTTTTTAAGCTCTCTAGTGTATTCAATTTAAACATAGTAAACTTGAAAATTTTCTTCAGAAGATCTTTCAATTATTTCATCATAAGATCCATGAGTATCCTTCCTAACCTCTTCTATAAAACCCTCTTCAGACACATCTATTTGTTTGAAGATCACCTCTAATAGGTATTTATAAAAAACATGGAATTATTATTGATCACCACCAATATGAAAAGTAATTTTTCCTTGTGATAACTCAATGAGAGCATCCCTGAAATCTCAGAATGTTCTTTCCAAAAGAATTGGAACCCTCTTGTCACATTTCATATCAAGAACTAATAAATCAGTGGGGAATTTAATTTTCAATAAATTTACTAATAATTCATCCACACTTCCCATGAGACGAGTGATTGACATATCAACCAACTGAATAGAAACTAATGTTGGTTTCAAATTCTTTATACCCAACTACTTAAATAGGGAGAAAAGCATATGATCGATACTAGAACCAATATCACACAAGAAATTAATCGCATCACTTTCTCTTATTTTGTGCTTTATTTTAAATATTATAGTGTCTTTTATTTTTAAAGGTAACATATTTTAAAGGATGTAACTACACTCCTCAATTTAACCTATAGTGGTAAACTTTTCAAAATCCATTTTATTAGCAAGAAATATCTTAAATAACTTATCATATAAATTTTATTTAAGGATTTAAAAAAGGAATGTTTATGTTAAAGGACTTAAACATATCAAGAAACATTAAGTAATCTAGATTATAACTCTTTCTTTTTACCCTTTAAGGGAAGGGAATTAGAGGGGAATAATGTTTCACAATAGGTTGATTACACACCTTCTACTCGAACCCGACCTTTTTCTTACCTTCTTTGATCAATTTTCACTTCATTTTCTTTTTTTACTTCCCTTTTTCAAGTGTAGATTTATCATTTTTTTATAATGAACCTTGATATCCATAATTCTATATTTAGTGTTTTATAGATTTTTAATTTAAAAATCAACCAAAACTTATAGTTTTACTTACCTAGGTTGTTCCTTAAAATTTTCTTTTGTTTTCATCCCACTTATAGAAGTAACACCATTAAAATTCTCCCAAAATTTCTTCTCATAGGTGTTTGAAAACTTTTCACTACCTTTATCTCTTAAGTCACTAACCAATTTTCTCAATTGAGTTTCTAGATCAAAAAATTTTGAATCTGTTTTAGCCCTTTGTGAGTTTTTTTCATACTTTTGTGAGTCTCTTTTTTTTATTATATATTTCATCATCCAATATAAATTCCCAATGGAAAGAGAAAAATCATTCTCACATTTTAATTTTTGTTTATGATTACTAGAGTATCCATGGGATATAGTTTGTTACATTAACACTTGGTCTCTCTTGGAAATATTAATGAAATTATTGCACCTGAAATCACAATTATTTGAAGGAGGTCCAATATTAACTTGTTTCCTAACATAAAAATCAACAAAAGAAATCATTTTATATGGGTTAAAAATACATGACTTGATTATAAAAACGTTCTCTAAAATTCACACTTAACCTAAAAAATGAACAAAACTCATTAAAAGACATATCTTGTTATTGAAAAGTGACTTGTTTTTCACTTTGATTTACAAATATTTGAACTAGTTTTTGAAGTTAATCAATTTGAAAGATCAATTCTTTCCTTGAACTGGTGTTGTTTTCAATTCTATTGAATTTTCTTCTCCTAGATGATTTTTGTTGTGAATTTTGAGCAAGAGTGTTATAAATTTGTCTCAATTCTTCAACATTTTTGTCTATATAATTTTCAATAGCCATTTAGTCAACTAAATATTGAGAAGAAGATATAAGATCATCATAAATGGTTTCCATCAAAACATGGTAAGGAATTTGATGATGGGATTATTTTCTAAAAAACCTTGAAACCTATCCCATGCCTAATGGAATTAATTATTTTCATTTTAAATGAAACTAGTAATTTCACTCCTTAAATATCAATTTAACTATTTATAAAATAATATCATAAAAAAATAATTATAAAGTTGATCCCATGTGTCAATAGTGTTTTACTCTAATTGATTGAAGAAATTATTCATTGTGTTCTTTAGGAATTATGGAAAAAATGTCAATTTAAGCTCAACCTCACTCAAGACCCTAAGATTAATATAATAGAAAACATTATAAAAGTATCTAGTGAAAGATATAGTGTCCTCATTAAAAAACCCATAAAATGATGGTAACAATTACAAATGGAATTTCTTGAGTTCATAGTTCCTTAACTGATGAGAAAGATTAATGTAAGATGGGATTCTAGAGATAATTGGAAAGTTGATCTTCTTGATGGGAGATGGAGGTCGCCACAACCATAAAAATTTATATTTAAATTTTACTACTCATTATCAAAATGGGGAGTATGGTAAAACCATAGGGAAGGAGTTTGAGATGATCCTAAGGATTATTTTGACCTAATCTACAGAAAATAGAGACTAAAATGATGAAATTGTGATAGTGTGTGAGGAAATTATAGATGAAGAAGAAGATGTTTTAGTGGAGTTAAACTTAATTTGTGTTAAGAAGTAGTAGTATTCTAGAAAGACAATGAGTTTGATATAATTGAAAAAACAAGATGAGATGGTGATTCACTTTAAAAATGGAATCAACATAACATACTAACAAACACCATTCAAAAATTGAACTCCCATTCAAGATTAAATTCTCATTCAACTCATCATATAGTTAAATTTATCAATTATAACCATAAATAAACAATTCAAAACAACCTTTTAGTTATTATTTTCCTCTAGTTTATTTGAATAAAAACTAAGATGAATCAAAAAAAATTAAGCCAAGAAGAATGAGTAGCAGTGCTAATGAAAACATGAAACAAAGCATGTATTTATTTATCAAGCTACCTCAAACATAATCCCTCAAGAAATTAAAAATAGTGCATGTTCAAAGAAACTAAGTGTATAACATGAACATAATAAAATTATGATTCAAAAGGAAATAAAGAGAAAAGAAATATAAAATATCCTCTCTCAAGTTGAATTCCACTTCTGCCTACTTGATCTGTATTCTTCTATCATGTTGAATCTCCTCCTCATGCTTCCCGAAAAATCCCCATTCTCTATTCTCCAGAGATATGGTGTCAATTGGGAGCCAGGATATGTCTGTGAATGATTAGTGGTCTCTCATATAAAAATTACCCATCTAAATGAATCAATTTCCCCTTTTATCCAATGTATAGTTAATTCCAATAAGTATTAATTCCAATAACACTAACTTGGTTTAGTATTTTCCTCAATACTATCTACATTGAATTTTTCATAGAATTTAATCACTAGTACATGAATTGAGCTAAAATCTTCAAACATAATTGACACATCCATGTGCACCTTTCTCCGACACTAGAAAAATGAATTTTTATATGCTCTGAATTTGTTCACTCTTCTTTATAACCTACTTGATGAGATTTGAATTCTTACAAACACTCCTTCATGATGTGGTTGAGTTCATTTTTCCCTAAACTCCAACTAATGTAACACAATACGCAAACTCATTTAAATTAAACCCCATCTTATATGGAAACACCATAAAAAACTTGTAGGTCTTGGATTGGCATTCACCAATACAAAAACATTAATTATCTAAAACCCCTATTTAGACAAAACCAACAAAAACATCCACCATCTAAAAAAATCATTATCAAGGTTCATAATTCAATAAATTATCTTCATTACTTCTCAACATTTTATTTTTTTGGACTCAGTTTACTATATCCTTGAAATCAAAAACTATAATTTAGTTTTCATGCTAAATCATCCTCAATAGCAGTGATGATATTAAGCATTGACACTGGCCACCGTCTTCAACTCTGAAGTAGAGCTTGATATTTCATTGGTCTGCTGGATCATCAATTCATAGTCGAACTTGGGGAGTTCTCATACATCACAAACACAAATGGTTCACTCTAAATCATTTCATTAAACAATAGGTGTGCATAAGGCTTCAACCAAAAATTCACAACATCAGAGAACCAAATCTCCCCCCTCCTTCATCAATAGATCTCGCAATAAGAAAATCAAAATTAGTAATAAAATTTTAAAACTTTCACGAGATTGGGGTTGGATTTGATCTGTGAATCTCAAACTTCAACTCTCTACTAATCATCTTCTTTAATGTAATAAAACTGCATTCCATACCTATAACACCTATAAACAGTAATTCAACTCCTAAACCAGTCTTAGTATTCAATTTCCTTTGTGTTTTTTTCATCTTCGAGTACCAAGATTCAAGTGTGGTTCAAATTACATAGTTCAATTTTACTTTGAAAATATAAGTCTCTCAATCTCTACAATAATCCTCAAGATCAAAACTTCTTCCTTTGAGACATCACAGATTTGGATCACCTTAACATCTATCTCAATTGAACTTCAATGTGTCGAAAGGTTTTCCAGATGTTGTTGAAGCTCAAGTCATCATCAAAAATAGAGATCTTCTGGAACTTCATTTTTGGTCTAGGCTAAATTTGTATATGTGTGGATTAGATAAATTCTAAATCATAGTTCTTCAATCGGTTATGAGTATCAGAATTCATTCAGATGTGGTTAGTTTCAAATGTTCATATGGTAGGTTGGAATATTTAATAGGTAGGGTCACTTAAGTTATTATGGCCCGCCGTCTTGTGGTTAGTCAAGGTGAGTTATGTTCATATATTCAATAGGAATAGTCACTTAAGTGACCGTGGACCTTTATGTAGTAAATCCATAATACATAGGGATGGAAGGTTCTCCTGCAATGTGGTCACTTGGGTTGCCTTCATGTGAAAACTTGGCACAATCACTTAAGTAACTACACCTACTTCATACGGTAACTTCAAGGTGCATCCACTTGACTCTTTGTTAAAAATTACACAAGCACCTTGAAAACATTTTAACACTTGAAAATAAATTAATTCAAAATTTTAAAAATTAAAATTATAGAAAAAATAATTAATTAAAAGAATGAATTTAAAAATAATGAATTAAGATCAAATTTCGAACTTCAATATTCTAAATAAATCATGGATAAATAATGATTAATTAACAAGTCACCTATAAAAATATTATAAAAATTAAATTATCCCCTAAATTAATTATATATAATTAATCCTAAAATAAATGGTAATCAAAAAAATAAACAATAAATTAATTAGTCGCTAAAACAGCACATTTTAAACAATAAATTTAAAAAATCATTTACAACCATAAATTGAATATATTTAAAAAAATTACAATTTAAACACATTCAAGAATAAAAAAATATGATTAAAACTACTAAAATTATGTGGAAGCATGTAATAAAATAGAATCAAATCAAATCCCCCCACACTTAATACATTTTTTTCTAAGCAATACTTTAGTCAAATTCAAGGGTTGAAAAGAAATCTCAAAATAGAAAAACTGAAATGACATAAAGAATTAATTTTAAAATATATTTTCCATCATGGATTCTATAAAGTAGTAAAATGTGAATTCCCTCTCAAAACTAAATGATCCCAGTGTAATCATGGTTACAATTTTAAAAAGAAAAACTGAAAATTTTAAAGAGAATTTAACACACTTTAATTTTCATCCAATTGGAAGTCAAAAATTCTCTTTACATATAGGATAACAAAATAACATAATTAAAGGTCCATGATACTTATACCTAGCATTGGACTGGCATAAATTAATAATTTTAAAGTTATCATAAATAGGCCATCAAAAATCTTAAAGAAAAAAATTAATGAAATAATGAAGGGAAAGAGGTTCAACCTGGATTAGAATTTTCATTTCGTAATCCATTTGGATGCATATATTAAGAGTTTAATTAAAATTTAAAAGTTTCAAGTCAATGATTATTATGAAATATTCTCTTAAGATTTTACTATTTTTTCAAGAGGGTAAGAAAAATGATTTACCCAATCAAATCTATAAGAAAATAAAGATTAACATCTTCTAAGTGGCATAATAACCATAAAATTTGAGAAAAAATTTCACCCATTGAAAATTCCTAAGTAATGCTTAAAAAATCACAATTTTGAAAAAAAATAAGGGTTTTGATGGGTTCTCAATGAATTAAAATTTATCTCAAAAATGACCCCTCCCCTATAGTTAAAACCCAATAATGTTCTCATTGTTTAATCTCAAATTAGGAGAAACTAAAATAGTTTTTTTCAAATAGATTTAAAGATGAAGCATGGAAAATATTATGCTAAAGGGGTAACATGAATTCTCATAAAAAAATTCCACATATAAATTTTTCCACATAAAAAAATTACACATTTAAAATCATGTAGAAAGGAACCTTTTTACCACTACCTAAATCACAATAAAATAATTTCTAGAAGTTTTCATGCAACAAGTTAGTTTATAAAGGATTTTCAAATGAGGAGAAAATAAAGAATGTAGTAGAAAAATTACTATTAAGAAGTGGTTTGAGTAGTAATAATGACCAAAAAGGAGTTCAATAATTATATAATGAATTTAAATATATTAACAAAACAACTTAATAATTCAAACAATCACCCAAAAAAAGTTTAATAAAATAAAGGACAGTATTAAGAAAATTGAAATGAAAACAAACCCCCCTAAAAATAGAAGCCCTGCACATTAAAGTAAATTATGTGTAACCTCTCTTGTAATAACTGAACTAGAAATCTAGTTAACAAGTTTAATCTCCTTCTCACGCTTCCAGACCACCCCGAGTCTTAGCTCTAGAGCTATGATGTTATTCAGGATCCATGATGTGTCCATAAATGATCAGAGGTCTCTCCTCTAAAAATTCCATGTCCAAATGAATTAATTTCCCATTTCATCCAATTTTCAGTGGCTTCCAGCAAGTTTCAACACTAATAGCACTGAATTTGTTCATTATTTTTCCTCAACAACCACTATGTTTCATTTTTCATAAAATTTAATCACCAACACATGGCTTGATATAAAATCTTTAAATAGAATTGACACATCCACATGTGCCTTTCTTCAGCACTATGAAAAATAAATCTGAACATACTTCAACTTTGTTTTATCTTATTTCCAACCTCATTTATTATCTTTGAATTCTTACCAACACTCATTCATTACATGTTCGAGTTTATTTTTTCCTAAACTCTAACTAATGCTCTATGATACCCAACTCTTTTAGCTTCTATAAGATCCCATATTTTTCAAAGTATTTTTATCTTTAAATTTTTTCATAAATATATTTGATTTGGGTTTTATTTCATGTAGAACTTATTTATAAAGCCTAGGTCTGGGTTGGGTTAAGTGTTGGAGGGGTGCATCAGGAATATAAGGCGAGTTCTGGCTACCAAACAAGTCCACATCGTGAACCCAATTCACATTGGGAATTATTCTAGGTAGACCCCATGAATTATATTCACAACATGAATTATTATGGGAAGAACCCCATGAATTTAATTTACACCCTGAAAAAACCCCATGAATTTAACACTCCCCATGAATTATTTCACATCTTGAAGACCCCCATGAGTTTAATTCACCCCCTAAATTACTTTTACCCCCTGAATACACCACATAAAAAAGAACTCATGTAATAAATATATTTCACAACATTAAATGTTTCTTGTAAGTTTTTTTAATGATTTTATGATGGAATTTAAGGAAAATAAGGTAATCAATACTTTCATGATGTGAAATCAATTCATGTCGTAAATTAGTCATACCCATCCCTTTTTAAAACCTTCCAAGGTCATGCATTTTGTGAACGTGTCCCCCTATCTCCATTGAAAACCTTACGTGGATGATGTTTGAGAATTCTCTTAGATCCCAAAGAAATACCACATTTGATCTTGGTGTTACAAAATGATATTTTTAAGGTATTTCTTCTCGTTCTTCTTTCGCTCCATCATCCATTGCTGATGGAATTTTGGTTCTCTTTGAAAGGAAGGAAGAAGTCAATTGTTTTCATATACGTGAGCTTTTTCATCACCTTATCCACTTTCGAGGTGGGTGGTCTAAATACTATTCCTTTAGTTTGATTTAATTATCTATAGTATGTGTGATATGTGTGATCACGCCGATACATTTCACCTGAAACCTAATAAAATGGATAATATCTATTAAATAATTATCTTTTTTAGATCGTCCATTAGATCTCATTGGGTTCATAGGCATGGATATTAAGACCTATGGCCACTCGATAGGTGTGTCATCCTCAAACCTTGTTGAGGCTTGGTAAGTTTGACACTAGAGCCCTGAGATATATAGGAAAAATTGATTATTTATTGGATTAATCTTATGAATTGGCATAACATGTAATATTTGTGATTGATTAAGGTAGAATCACCTTGGATAATTTTGGTTAACTGGTATGTTAATAACCTTAGGGTTAAATGATAAATGCAACAGGTTTGATATATTTATGAGTATAATTGGAAAACTAGATTTATGAAACATAACTAGATAGATAAATGATAATTTGATGAATCGATCATTGTTCCTTGTGGTGATATATCTTTTATATTTGATTTTGGACATGAAAATTGATTTCTTAGATTTTGAGCTTATGTGACATCGATGTGGTTGATTCTTGGTGGTGGGATGCTTATTGGCATGTTGAGTTTTCTGGATACAACTCATGATTTATGCTGACACCCGAGGTCTTGGTGAATGATTTCATACCACCTGATGGCTATGAGAATAGGTAATTGATACTCGAGGGTAGATTTTATGATTATATTGGATAACTAAGGGATAGATTCACAATCACATGATACCTGGGGGTGAGATTTTAGTTATCTTGAGAGTAGAGGCCATTTGTTTGTGATATGTTATGAGTGATTAATCATCAGCAGAAGAATCTTCCACTGACTTAGGTGATCCATCCTAATGCAGGAGGATCCACCCTTAGTTAGAGATACCTGAAAATGCACCGAAGTAGGTTTGGATGGCCTTAGGTTTTTAACCCATAACTTGAGGGTTAAAAGTTTTATTTCATGTGCAGTATTAATTTATTAAACTGATACTCTGTTTATCTCTATATTGCATGCACTATATTTATCATATATGATTTGTTTATACATGGAGGTGTCAACCTACTTAGTTGTAATAACACCCTGGATGGGTTTTCATTTGGTACCCAAATAGATTTTATAGATACAGGTTTGGAAAAGGGAAAGTGACCCTATTATTGATTTTTGGATTGCCATATGGGTTGGATCATGGAGATGAGACTACATGGGGTTTGATATCGGGGTATTTAGAGTATTTAGTCTTATTGGTATTTTATGTTTATGAATTTATACTTTACATTTAATTTAATTTAGATTTTCATTATATTATTCTAATATTATTTTTTATTTTTTCAGTTTATCCCTTCTCAACTTGGGTTGGTTGTTATTTATTAATATTGTTTATACTATTTTTGTTACTTTGTTATTATTTTACACTTTCATTGAAGCTCTGTACTAGAGGGTATAGTATCCCCACTATATTACTTACACCCTTGCTACTAATCGGAAACCCCTAGTGTATGAGGAGGCACGCATGAGGTTATGTATCCAAACGGCCCGGTCACTTAAGGGAGCACCGGGTCGGTGATGTTACAATGTGGTATCAAAGCCTTAGGTTTCTTTTATATTTCACTACTATTTGGGAAAGGTATAAAAGAGGCTAGGATGTTTTGGGACTTCTTAATGAGTTTTTCCATGGGAATATCTAGTCAATGTAAGAGAGAAAATCCAATTTCTTGGAGATGATATTTTTGTTCATGATGATTTCTTGTTACGGTTTGATGTTATTTCACCACGGGTGATTCACATGTTGTTTGATGCTACAGTTATTGATATTTCTACTCATGGCCTGGTATGGCATGAGATGACTGTGAATGCATCACGATAGACACATAGGGATATATATATATTGACATGCATCGTTCATGATAGGGACATATTATTTCATGTGATATATTTTCCTATATGAACTGTGAAATGAGATTATGGTTATTTATGTTAAATGAAATAAAATAATTGATGTGTCCTATAATTGTTTTGTTAATCCAAATTTAGGGTGAACATGAGCTAGTGGTTCTCTATCATTTTCTTTGGTTGAGGTTGAACTTGATATTATCTAGTGTTTTAAGGAGTGTGTTTGTCTTGTAGAGAAAATTCATCCTCTTCATGTTTAAATTGTGCATCGGGAGAGTGGAAATCTGCACGCTCTTAATTTAGTTGAACTAGAGATTCCTATAGCTCCTAAGGATCGTATAGATGTTAATATTTTAAACAAATTCATGAGGGTCATGTGATCCATGGAAAGAGAAACTGTTCACACTATACCTTCAATGTCTGACCTGATTATCTATATAGAGAGTTCTAGGTACAACATCTACCTATTTTCACTAGGGAGGGAGGACCCAAAGAAGATCATTTGTAGATTTATTTGGTCCATATGATCTTTAAGCATTTTGATACACCTATGGATACGTTGGTGAATCCTTCTTCTTACATTATTCATAGATTAATCAAGCATTGGTGGGACATTATGGAGAAAGTCAGGAAGCAAGAGGAGTTATCCTAGAAGGAATTTAGGGAAAAGTTTCTGAGTCAATTATATCTAGAGACATTCAGGTATGAGAAGTATCATGAGTTCATGCATATGACATAGGAGGGAATGTCATTGATGGACTATACAGGACACTTTACCAACCTTCAGTGCTTTTCTCTATACTAAGAAGCTGATGAGATTTCTAGGGTGATATTTTTTTAGGATGAAATTCATTATTAGATCAGTTCATAGGTGAATATATTTCTCTTTAGCATACTTACATATGTGATGAATTAGTCTCTCATTAATAAAGGAAATCTAAGAGAGGCCTCAAATGGTGGTCAAATAGTTTCAGTAGGGTGATCCAATAACTCTTCTTCTAGTGGAAAGAAGCATCGCTATAACAATTTCTACTAGGGAAGTAGTGGGTAGAGAAGTTGAGAGAGAAGACTTGTACCTCGGTACTATGGTTGGATACAATTATTTTAGTGTGGAAGGTTGGGCCACAAGAACCCACAGTGTCCTCACCCCCATAGTGGAGTGTCATGTCTATGGAAGGTCGAGTTATCTTCAAAAGTTTTGTAGGAACTTTTTGTAATAGATAAGTGATAGGGGATCAAGACAAGAACTTGAGTCTTGAAGGGGATCATCTACCACTTAGTAGACTGGTATATGGAATTCCATTATCCATTCTGGATGATACAAAGGATATGGTACCCCAATATAGAAGCAATAGTAACACTCATAGGGAACAATATAGGGGATTCATACTGGAAACCGGGGAAAAGGTGTGAGTTAGTTTCATGCTATGTAGTATACTCCATCTTTCTTGGATGCAGGACCTACTACCATCAGAGGTATGATTCTTGTATCATCTACCTTAGCACGAGTTTTGTTTGATAAAGGCACATCACATTCCTTTCTATTTTATCTTTTTTTAAAATGGTTTGGGTTTGGCTGTGGAGAGTATATATGGGATAAAGACTATTAAAAACCATTGGGAGTTCAGTTAGAGGATATAAAGAACTATAAAGAGTGTTTTCTTGAAATTGGTGTTTATAATTTCCTTTGGGAAATTTTTTTTTTGGAAATGAAAGGATTCAATTTGATTCTTGGTATAGATTGGATAGTTATATACAAGGTTTATATCGATTGTTATCAAAGGATAGTTACCTTTATATCTCTAGATAAGGGTAGTTATACTCACTAGGGTGAGTGGGATCTTTATTCTAGTCATGCTAGACCAATTCAATGTAGATTGGATCTGGAAAGGTGGTAACCAAGAGGCTTTGGTTTTTTTGGTTTGGCAGACGTTGGGCTTCAAGGCACTTCTGGTGTCGATTCTTTTTGCTCGGTTAGGTTCTTCCCCAGCCGCCTCAACCGAGCTCTGACCTCGGATTCCATTTCTCCTCTCTAGGTTGAATATGGAGCAATGGATATTCTGAGGTTTTGGGAAATCAGTATGGCGGTCGTGGGTCTTCTCCTTTTGGTTTCATCCCCAGTTTCGTTCAGGGTTTTATCCCTAGTTTCTCGGGTTTTATTTTCGTTTCTGTTCCTCATATCTTCGGATTTTCCTCGATGGTGGTCGTTTAATTTTCGGTCCTTTGTTGTTGGTGGTGGATGTCGTTGAGGTATCAATGTTGGATTTTGCACTGGTGATGAGTCCAGGATGACAGTTGTGATGGTGTCAAGATGGTAGGATGGTTGTGTTGTTTGCGGCATCGATCTTGGTGGTGCGACGTCTGCGACAACGGTGAGGATGATGAGGTTCTGTGCGACGGCGGCGATGGTGATGGCTTCCTCAACAGTGATGACAGATTGGTGTTATTTCTATTGTATTGACTGCTTTTCCGGTGATGAGTGTTGCTTGTAAAAGGTCTTCGGGTTCGGTGATGTGTGGATTGAAGTCAGGAGATGGTGATGACGATGAAGTTTGGAGAGATCAGTGGGGATGTGTTGGTGAAAGAAAGGATGTGATGATGGTGGAAACGCACTGGTTGATGAAGTGGTCATGACAACTTTCAATGCAGGTTTGTGGCTCGAGGCATTGATTTTGGCATGTGGTTTTGAAATTTAAAATAGGGTATCTGGAGACAGTTCGAGGCGCGTTGATTTTGGTGTTTTTGGGATATTTTGAATTTTGAAATATGTATGGCTATCTTTATTTTGGAGGGTCCGTGTATGGTTCCCACTTTTCCTTAAAGTGAATTTTTAATAATAATAAAAAAATTAATTGAAGAAGTGTGGTTATAAGATCTCTAATCCAAGGGTTTTATACATCCTAGTACATATCCATGGGGTTCTCCGGTTATTTTTTCCAAGAAGGCTAATGAGACATTGCACTTATGTGTAGATTATCGAAGACTGAACCAGATGATGGTCAAGAACTGACATCCCCTTCCACACATTTACAATATCTTCGATCAACTGATAGGTTCCAGAATTTTATCCAAGATTGACTTGAGGTCAGGGTACCACTGGTTGAGGGTAACACTATTGGACATACCCCCGAACTACTTTTAGGAGTGGGTATAGCTTATATGAGTTCATAGTGATGTTTTTCATATTAATGAATACACTTGTGGTATTAATGGCCTTTATGAATTATATCCTTCATATTCTCTTGTATTGGTTTATGGTAGTTTTCATTGACAATATCTTGGTGTACTCCCAATCTACAGATGATCATGCCCAATGTCTTTACATCATCCTGAGTACACTAAGGGAACATCATCTTTATTCCAATCTATCCAAATGTAGTTTCTGGATTTATAGAGTGTGCTTATTAGGTCATGTTATCTCAAAGTCTGAAGTGTTAGTGGACCTAGAGAATTCTACATCCATGGTATCTTGAGAGCGACCCAATAATTTCTTTGAGATTTAGAGTTTTCTTAGTCTAGAAGGTTATTATTGACACTTTATCTAGGACTTCTCCCATTTGGTAGCATCGATGTCTAGGATGACCAAGAAATGGATGAAGTTTGTTTATTCAAGTTCTTATGATATAACTTTCCAACAGTTGAAGAGCAGTTTAACCTCAGCACTGATCCTCACCTTACCTAAGCCTGGTAAGGAGTATATGGAGTATTGTGATGCATCCAGACTCAGACTCGAAGTAGTTCTGATGAAAGAGGACCATGTCTTCTATAAGAACCCGGTTTTTTCTATAAAAGACTTTGGAATATTCTTGATGTTATTCTAGAACAGCATCTTCAGACGGCGTGCGATTCCGAGCCCCAGTGGGGCCAGAATTAAATTTTCAGTGCGTTCACACTGGGAACGCCAAATAAATGGGATAACTCCTAAATGGTAATTCAGATCCTAAATCTGAGAGTATGGATGGGTCCGAAATGCGGTGTTTACCCCAGGTACAACATAGACCATGTCAGCGCGGGACGTTGGGACCCCTCACCCATTAACGGAACATTAAACAGATAAATAAAATAATTAATTTATTTGTTTAATTTTTAAACTCGTGTGTCTCTTAAATGGTTGCTCTGATGGGAATACTGAGGGCACCATTGAGTCCGTAGCATGCTGTTTACCCTAGGAGGGGTGTAATTTTTGTGAGCGCGACCCTTCTGTGGAAAGTGGCCCTAGGGGCGTTTTCGTAATTTAGCAGCATCGAGCGTTGAGTTTTATATCTTTCAAACAGAGCCTCGGATTAAAATTCTGAGACCACCGTTATGCTTGGGAGGTGTTTTTTACCCTAGGCGCGACCTAACTTTCACTGTGTTTGGGGTTTCGGACGTGGAATTAAATTGGGTTAAGTTTTTTTTATTAAAGGTTGATTAAAAACTTATTTAAGTTATCATCTCCCCATCCCCCCTCATTTGTTATCCCTGAAGGCACTCATTCTCACCCTCCCAAGAACCAATATCCCCCATATCTTCCTCCTCCTCTCTGATCAAGGCAGAAGCAGTGGTGTCAAGGCGCGGATCGTGCAGTTAAGCTTCGGGCTACGCCCTGCAGGTAGGCAGTTTGAGTTTTGAGCCCCGATCACTTGTTTTTTCGTTTGTTCCTCCCCATGCACCCCACCTTTTATGTCAATCGTTGAGCAAGGCATACCGCTGCAAAGATCTCGAACTAGGGATCGCATATCTGCCTCCATATTTTAGGTTTGGATTAAATCGAAACCACAGCAGGTTGTGAAAGTCCCGATAGCACGGTTTGTTGCGAGGGGTCAGGTTGTGTGAGGTGGCTTGAGTGCGGCGGAGATACAGGGTGCAGCGCGGGACAAACGGTGCATGGTTGGTAGCAGTGCAGGTTGACACTGACAGCAGCGTAGAGGAGCCGCAGGGGAGGTGGGAGTCGGGCTGTCCGAAGTGGCTCAGGCGGAGGCGACATGGGGGCTGCGCGCGTGAGGCCGAACGGCTCGGCTGGACTGCAGGGCATCAGGAGGGGGGGTGTTGCGGCATGCCAAGGAGGAGCACCGGCCGGTGGCCGGCCAGAGCTGGGTAGTGGGACGACCAGGGTCTCGCAACCCTGGTGGAGAAGGAGACCCGCTGTTGCGGGTCTCTGCTGGACGCAACCTGCAAAAGAAGGCAACCAAGAGAAAAAAAAATGAAAAAAAATGGGGGCGTGGAATGATAAAAAAACGAGGAGTCTCCCTTAATTGGAGAGAGAAACAGCCATAGGAAAACAAAAAAATAGAAATAAAAAAATATATATAAATAAATAAAAATGATTTTAATAATTATAATAATGTTATAATTATTAAAACGGTGAATCGGGCGTAACTTCCCCGTTCGTCATCCAATTCATGCACCATCAGTGGGAGTGTGCCTCTGTTTTCAATGTGGTCTTTTTAAGACCAACTTTGGGTATCTTTCGGTGACTCGTGGAGTGGGTCAATAAAACACCCTAGAAATAATAATATTATTATTATTTTCAAAGGTTGGATCGAACGTAGCTCTTACATGGGGTGTCTGATTAACGTGTCGTCTGCGGTAATGTGATCCTCAGATTGAGACAGAGGTTTTTATATGGACTCAGGAATTTTTAATTCCCGAGACGGGGGCTCGGCAGCCCGACACGTCCGCTAAGTACTATTTAGCGCCTCACTAAGGTTTTTGTTTCGGATGGCACGAGCGTGTCTGGAGTCTGTTTTGAGCACCGTCAGTGGCGTTGCGACCCTGGAATCGAGACGAAGATTCACAAGGGATTTTCAAACATTGAAACCAGAATTGAGATGTGGGCCCCATGGCCCGTCTTTTATACTGCGAGCGGCGTTTCACAACTTTTTCATCGGACGTCCGTTCGGGGCGTGCAACCAGTCGATTTTGGGTGTTTTTCTGAGGGAATTGCATTGGTGTAGTCTGCCCACTTTAATTCCGCACAGTGGTGCGGGCCCCATGAGGGCCATTTTGGGAGTTGACGGTGACTTCCAGCTTTATCACTGGGTGTCCGTTTGGACAAGTGAATAGTCAATCTTGTGTACTTTTTCGAGAGGATTACAACGGTGTGATCCGGTTGGATGTGCGGAGTCTCCTTTGAGGTCTCATTTAATGTGGAAGCATGAAAGGTGCTCCAGTGGCGGTCCTTCTTGCTGTTTTCAGAAGCGAACCCTTGGCGTGTGATCGCGTTCACTTTCGTGTGAGTGTAGTTTATGTTTTAAGAGATGTGGCTGGCCGTGCTAAAGCCATGGAGGAAGTAGGTTGGCAAATTATGTTTTCTCCCTTCATGTGGATGTTGGGTGTCGTGTGCATGATAGACTTTGGGATAGAGATGTGGTATACTCTAGGAGTATATGGGAATGCTTGGAGTTACATGATGTAGTATGTGCCTGAGAACGTTTGTTCTTGGTTGGGAGATGAGTTGGGGCCACCCGTCATGTGGGCCCCATGTGTGTGTTGTGTTCTACTTTACGTATGTTTGACCTCTCATGACATAGAGGTTCCTCCTATTCATGGTGGTTTAGACAAGCAGGGTTGAGTGGTTTCCCCTGGTTTTGTTCTGGAGTTGGGTGGTTGCACGATACCCACTCTGAGTTCTGTTGGCCAGTGTTGTACCATCTAGTAGGAATGGTCAGAGCAGTTCCGGATTTACCCTCCAGCAGAGACTGGGTAGTGGGTTGCTCATCGACTTCTCTGGGTTTACCCTCCAGTAGAGACTGGGCAGTGGGTTGCTCACTGACTTCTAGGGTTTACCCTCCAGCAGAGACTGGGCAGTGGGTCACCCAACGACCTCTTGGGGTTTACCCTCCAGCAGAGACTGAGAAGTGGGTCACCTGACGACTCTTAAGGGCCTACCCTCCAGCAGGGCTGGGTAGTGGGTCGCCTGTCAACTTATTACAGGTCTACCCTTCAGTAGGGCTGGGCAGTGGGTCACCTGATGATGTATTAGGGTTTACCCTCCAGTAGGGTTGGGCAGTGCATCACCAGATATCTTATTATGAATTACCCTCCAGCAGGGCTGGGCAGTGGGTCACCCGTTGGCATTTCAGACTCAGTCCTTTCTGCTAGGCTAGTCTATGGCTTTAATCCATGACTACCGGAGTGAGACCCTTGTTTCTATGGGTCAGTAATGTGACACCTTTGACTTTGAGTAGACCTCTCGACTATGGGACAATGACGAGGTGTGGTTTGGATTAACCTGGAACTCTCAAGTACGAGGGGTGATTTCCCCACCAAGACGCGTCCTTGTGATGCGGCCTAAAACCATGCGGGCGAGTCTGTGCTGCCCAAAGCGGATAGTGTCGAGGTGTGGTGATTTGATCCCCTTGGCTTGCAGTTCGAGGCAGACGTGTGGGATGCTGGGCATCGATGATGGTTACTTCTGAGACTGATGGAGACTCACTTTCATTGGTTGAGCTACGGGATGGAGATCCCCTTTCAATCTTGTTCGGGTTTCTTATTTGAGCATATGGATATATATATACCTTGTTCCAGTACCCACTTCTTGGGTTTTGGTTACTCTCCTTCTAGGAAAGGCGAAGACGCGCGGGGTATGCCACGTGATTTTCGTGTCTAGCTTCTCGTGGCTTGACGAGTCTACTCTCCTGCTATAGGTAGCGAAGACTAGATGAGAAGTTCATATTCTCACCATTTCTAGCTCCTTGAGTTTGGATGAGTCTACTTCCTTTCTCTTGTTGGGTTGAGCTGATACTCTACTGCACTCTTTGTTGTACTATTTACTGAACTCTCTTTTGTACTCTTTTACTTTCCCCTATTCGATCTACTGCTCACCCTTAGGTACCTCCTTTGTTACTCCCTCGAGCCTTCGGGGTATCCTACTGAGTATTTTTATACTCACCCCTGCTTGGGCTTTGCCCGCACTTGGTGTTCCCTTACAGACGACGGACAGGTTGGTCGTGACGTTAGAGGATCTTAGGAGTTCGGGAGCTTGGACCGCGTGTGGTGGTCGTAGTTGGGTTCCGGGTGTGGGACTCTCCCAACTGTTTTACTTTTGTTTACCTGTTGCCGGGTTGTGGCACTTTTCTGGTTGGGTGCGTGTTTTGCCCTTTTTCTTTTCAGTTTACCTCCATCTTTTACTTTGTATTGTTATAGGTTGATGCACTTTTGTGGTTTATATATAGCAGTTGGTACTTTAATTTCCCTTTTACTCTGTACTTTTTTATTGAGTGTGTTATGTGTGTGTGTACAGGTACTTAGGCAAAGGCATCCCTGAGTTGTTTAGCCTTCGGCACTGGTCGTCAGCCCCTAGCCTATGGAGGTGGGCATGGGGTAGTTGCGGCTCGAGCCCGGTTAGGGTCGGGTCGTGACAAAGTGGTATCAGAGGTGGTTCGTTCCTTGTGACGTTGTTCAGACGTCCCTAAAAAGGAATTGGTTGGGATTTAGGGCAACAATGTCGACGTGTCTCGAGAGAGGCTCTCAGTCCAGGGAGTCCAGTGATGGTGCGGTGGCCGACGTATCCATTCACCAGGACCCTGATAACCCGCTTGTAGACTCATCATGCTGAGACACTTATTGCAGGAAAAAATTGGTTTGTGCATCACCTAGGATTGAGTCTTTGATTGTCCTTCTTGAGTCAGCTCCTCATTGTTGTTACTGTTATATACATATATGCTCATCCAACCGCGGCACTCCTTGATAACATTCAGGATGTCTCCGCGAAGACATCCATCCAGGATACCAGCTTTGGTTCGTGACGAAGACCCTGTGATCTATGAGGCCTTAGTCAAGGACCCATCATGTGATCCCCTTTCTCCAGGTGGGCCGGTAGCAGCACCCCCACCTGTTGAGCAGTAGACAGCTTCAGCGGAGCAGGCTGAGCTTGAGCGCAGGTTGAGTGCGCACTGTGATTTCCAGCGATAGAGACCGATGAGGTTCAGTGGTGAGCCAGACCCTCAGGCAGCAGAGGTTTGGCTCGAGACAGTGGTTTTCCTTTTCAGTATTGTGCAGATTCCGACAGATCTTATGGTGGATTTGGCCTCCAACCTTTTCCGCGAAGCATCTTGGCATTGGTGGAGTCTGGTGACTCCGTTTCTTGACAAGTCATCACTTTCGTGGGGTGACTTTCAGTTGTTGTTTCGTGAGGAGCTTTGCCCCTCCTTCTTACGCTTCATTCAGATTCAGGAGCTCCTGCAGTTTCAGCAGGGAGGGATGACGGTGGCCGAGTACGCCACTTGTTTCATGGACCGTGAACACTTTTACCCAGACTTGGTCCATGACAGCAACTTCTGAGCGCGAAATTTTGAGCAGGGGATCAGCTGAGAGATTCGTGCTATCATAGTACCCTTGTGCATTTCCACATATTCCAGGGGGGCTAGAACAGGTGCTGGTGACAGAGAGCTTCCTGTCACATTCTACAGTTGGTGGTGGTAGCAGGCACGATGGAGCCGAGACGTCTGCCACAGCTAGCGGGTGTCGTCAAGAAGGACCTAGATGCAAGTGCCTTTCCGATAACCAGACTCAGGGGCATGGTCGTACACCATAGTGGAGACGGAGGTCACCAGTGCATCCCGGAGAGCGTCGGTTTCTATGATTGCGATGGGAGAGGTCACCTGGCGTGGGACTGCTTGACTAGGCATGCTGAGAACATCGGGCAGGTAGCAGGTGCACCACCGCGGCAGAGGCAGCGTCGTGGTCAGAGTAGCGCCCAAAGAGGTGGTGCTTGCAGAGGAGCGGGAGGAGCTGGTAGTGGGGGACAGCTTTACGAGGTCTTCCCATCACCACCAGGTGGTCCACGTCAGACTTTGGGGAGCTGACAGTTGGGACCACGAACAGTCGTGAGCTTTGGATGTCTATGATCCTTCAAAGCATGAGGTGATAAGAGGTACGCTCTACGACTCTTCTACTTTTTGCATTAGAGTTGTGAGACTCTGTGTTGTGAAATGCTTTTCTCCCTGCTCCTTGTTTGGGTTGTTACCGAGGTGATGCGGGGAATCGCACTACTGGAAATTTTGTTTTTTCCCAACGGTTGTTTACCACGGTTTGCAAAAAATCGTTGGGTTTGAAGGATTAAGAAAGCCTTTCCCAACGGTTCATTGAAACCGTTGGGAAAATCCACCCCTTTGCCAACGGTTTGAAGAAACCGTTGGTAAAGGGGTGTGTTAATCACCCTTTGCCAACGGTTTCCTCAAACCGTTGGTAAAGGGGTCCTTAGCATCTCTTTCCCAATGGTTCATAAAAACCGTTGGGAATTATTTCCCCCAAAATCCAGCTGCGGGGATGCTCTCCCCCATTCACACAGAAACCCTAATTTCATCCGCTCCACCGCTCTCCTCTCGCGAAAATCCCCTATCCGAAGAGGTGAAAACCATCTGAAATCAGGTATCTTTTCATTTATACACATATACTTCCTTATTTTTATTGTTATTGCTTTAGTATTTTAGTTTTAAGTTATCAATCCACCTCCAGCTCTCTGCTACTCTCCAAATCCCCCATCCGAATAGGTGAAAACCCATTTGAATCATCTCAAATCAAGTAATTTTTTCTTTATACACATATGGTACCTTGTTTTTATTGTTATTGATCTAATATTTTAGTTTTAAGTTTGGATTTTGATGTGATTTCACCGTGTAAAATAGGGAAATGAATAAATATTTTGTTAATTAATTATTTTCCCTCGGAATATCAGTTGTGTTATAATGTCCATGCTAAATAAAGGGGTAATGTAATAAAAGACCTTGAATAAATAAATTGTGGAAGTTGGGGTATGTTGCCTCTATGAGAGGTTTTTTTGTTGTGTTTCATTGTATGTTGTAGGCTATTTTATGGGGATTGAGGTGACCAGTTGGGCTTTGTGATATGTGGGGGTTGTAATGTGATGGTTAGTGGGCATGGATGTGTCATGTGAAGTTGTATGATAGTGATGATGTGTGGTGGTGTTGTGTCGTGTGGAGGTGTTGTGTGATGAAGTTGTGGTGTATAATGTGGTGAGGTGGTTTTGGTTGTGCGGTGGTTTGTGATGTGCAATATTTTTATTGTAATATGTGGTTGTTTTGGTGAGATGGTTGGTCGATGTAACATGGTGTCGATGGTTATTGTGAGATGGTGAGTTGTTGTGTGGTGGTTTTATTAGTTTCCTGGTTATCTATGGAAATAAATTATGCTGTTATAAACAAAAAAACAAGATATTAAATAAATGAGATGGAATAGAAATGGATGTGTGGTAAATGGATTTAATTAATTTAACATTAAATGAATGACAATGTAAGTGTGAATGAAGTGGCTTATAAATGAATGTGAGAAATTCTATGCGTCTTGTGTGGTGGTGGTGTGGTTTATGTGTTTTATGGTAGTAGTGAAGTGTGTGATTATGTAGTTAATGTGAACCCATAGGTTGAGTATTTTGTGCTATCTATATATCATGTATTTTTATGTTATTTCTACACATTTCAGGGGGGTGGTATGTCTAGGTGGTGGTGGTGGGGTTGCAGGGGAGGGGGGTGTGGGCTATTTGGGAGGGTGGGCGGGGCTATACAAGGGGGTACGGGGTGTCCAGGGGGGGTACGAGGGTGGGCGGGTTGTCCACAAGGGTGGACGGGCTGTCCCACGGGGGTGGTCGGGCTGTCAAGGAGGGGTGGGCGGGCTGTCCAGGGGGGGTGTGGGTGGGCTGGCCACGGGGGGTAGGGGTGTCCAGGGGGGGTGGGCGGGCTATCCAAGGGGGTGGGGGGGCTGTCCATAGGGAGAAGGGGTGTCGAGGGGGGTGGGTGGACTGTCCACGGGGGTGGTTGGGCTGTCTAGGGGGTAGGGGGTGTCCACGGGGGGTGGGCGGGGCTATCCAGGGGGTGTGGGCTGTCCTGGGGGTCTGGGTGGGGTGTCCTGGTGGGGGATGGGTGTGTGGGGTGTCCAGGTGGGGTGGTATGTCTAGGTGGTGGTGGTGGGGTTGCAGGGAAGGGGGGTGTGGGCTGTTTGGGAGGGTGGCGGGGCTATCTAGGGGGGTACGGGGTGTCCCAAGGGGGTACAGGGGTGGGCGGTGTTGTCCACAAGGGTGGACGGGCTGTCCACGGGGGTGGTCGGGCTGTCAAGGAGGGGTGGGCGGGCTGTCCAGGGGGGGTGGGTGGGCTGGCCACGGGGGGTAGGGGTGTCCAGGGGGGGTGGGCGGGCTATCCAAGGGGGTGGGGGGCTATCCATAGGGAGAAGGGGTGTCGAGGGGGTGGGTGGGCTGTCCACGGGGGGTGGTTGGGCTGTCTAGGGGGTAGGGGGCTTCCACGGGGGTGGGTGGGTTGTCCACGGGGGGTGGGCGGGGCTGTCCACGGGGGGTGGGAAAGGCTATCCACGGGGGGTGGGCGGGGCTGTCCAGGGGGTTGTGGGTTGTCCTGGGGGGTCTGGGTGGGGTGTGTCCTGGTGGGGGAGGGGTGTGTGGGGTGTCCAGGGGGGTTGGTATGTCTAGGTGGTGGTGGTGGGGTTGCAGGGGAGGGGGTGTGAGCTGTTTGGTAGGGTGGGAAGGGCTATCCCGGGGGGTACTGGGTGTCCAGGGGGGTACGGGGGGTGGGCGGGCTGTCCACAGGGTGGACGGGCTGTCCACGGGGGGTGGTCCGGGCTGTCCACGGGGGTGGTCGGGCTGTCAAGGAGGGGTGGGCAGGCTGTCCAGGGGGGGGTGGGCAGGCTGTCCAGGGGGGGGTGGGTGGGCTGGCCACAGGGGGTAGGGGTGTCCAGGGGGGTGGGCGGGCTATCCAAGGGGGGTGGGGGTTTGATCCATAGGGAGAAGGGGTGTCAAGGGGGGTGGTTGGGCTGTCCACAGGGGTGGTTGGGCTGTCTAGGGGGTAGGGGGTGTCCACGGGGGTGGGTGGGTTGTCCACGGAGGTGGGCGGGGGCTGTCCACGAGGGGTACCCTACTAATATGGTTATGGGATGAGGCATGCTCTGATGTGATAACACATTAAGTTCTTGTTGGTTTTACATTTTTTCAATAACACATTAGTATGTTTTTTTCACATGTGTAGTTGATACCATGATTATTTTCTTCCTTTATCGTTTACTTAAATGTATTTTCTATTAAAGTTCAATCCTATTGAATTGTTTATGAAAAATGACTTACATGAATTTTTTTACAGAATGGACAGAAGTTGGATGTATGAAACTGATCATATCTCAAGCGATTTTCAAAACAATTTGGAGAGCTTTATAGATTTTGCATTTCACAATACTTCAGATAGTGGTCTCATACACTGCCCATGTTCCAATTGTGTTGGTAGACCTTGGTTGATTCATGAAGAAGTCATCTACCACATAACCAAAAATGGTTTTCAAGCAAACTACTTTGTGTGGTATCACAATGGGGAGAAAATGAAATCTCAAATTGGTGATGATCGAAATGAAAGGACTGGAATGGAGAATTTGTTAGATGATCGGTTTCCATTTATTCGTTATCATGAAAAAGAAAGGATTTCGACTCAAGAAGACGTCGATATGAGGACAACTGATGCATCTAGTGAAAATGATGATATTGATAGGGTGAAAAAATTGAATGATGCTGCCACGACTCCAGTATATCGACAATGCGATAAAATGAAAAAGCTGGAATTTTTAATCTGATTGTTTCATGGAAAAACTATGTATGGGATTTCTAATACAGCAATCGATTACATTCTTACCCTCTTGAAGGATTTACTTCCAGATGATGCAGATATTCCCTCAAACCACTATATGGCATGGAAGTTAGTTGAAGAACTTGGATTTTCCAGAAACAAAATTCATGCTTGCCCGAAAGATTGCAGTTTATTCTGGGAAGAAACCGTTGAACGAAATGAATGTATAAAATGTGGCACATCCCGCTGGAAGTCAAAATCTGATGGAACACCATCCCGCGTTCCACAGAAAGTAATGTGGCACTTTCCATTGATCCCCAGACTCCAGAATCTTTTTATGTCTGATGACATATCAATAAAAATGAGATGACATGATACCGAGAGAAAGAAGACTAATGATGAGTTAGTTCATCCTGCAGATGGATTTTCATGGCAGAGATTTGATGCTCAACATCCTGATTTTGCAGCTGACGTGCGTAATGTGAGGCTGGGTCTTTCATGCGACGGTTTTAATCCGTTTGGGCAGATGCTTACTTCGCACAGCACATGGCCAGTTTTTATACACATTTATAATCTTCCCCCATGGTTGTGTATGAAAAAATCTTTCACTTTCATGAGTATACTCATATCTGGTCCTTCTGATCCCGGCATTGATATTGATGTATACATGCAACCTTTAATAAAAGAGTTGAAACTTCTTTGGGATGTGGGTGTGCGCACATACGATGCATGTTCGAAAGACATATTTCAGATGCGTGTTGCGCTTATGTAGACGATCAATGATTTTCTGGCTTATGCAATGATGTCTGGATGGAGCATGAAGGGAAAACTGTCATGTCTAGTTTTTATGAAGAATACACGATCCAGAAGACTGAAACATCGTTGTAGTTTCAGTTTTATGGGACATCGGCGATTTTTTCCAAAGGATCATCCATATAGAATGAATCGTCGAAGATTTGATAATACTATAGATATCGATGATCCACCTCAGCGTATGTCTGGAACTGATGTGCTTAATGAATTGAAAGATTTCAGTTTTTCGTTCGGGAAGGGTCAAATGAAATCTGGAAAGAGAAAGAATGTTTCCACAGAAACCTGTTACAATTGGAGGAAGAGGAGTATCTTTTTTGATTTGCCTTATTGGTCAACCAATTTGCTACGTCATTGCTTAGACGTAATTCATATTGAAAAGAATATATGTGAAATGTTGCTTTCAGTTATTCTAAATGTCAAGGGGAAGACAAAAGATG
Organism: Viscum album; assembly: GCA_963277665.1. Classification (NCBI taxonomy): domain Eukaryota; kingdom Viridiplantae; phylum Streptophyta; class Magnoliopsida; order Santalales; family Viscaceae; genus Viscum; species Viscum album. The sequence goes on from OY728137.1 coordinate 1,059,889,274, forward strand.
ATTTACGATCTCGACGTGACTTGGTAGATTGGGGCATCAGACCAGAATTGCATCCTGTGCATATCAGTGAAAATAAATGGCAACTTCCATGTGCTTCTTATGTGATGACACCTACTGAAAAAAAAACAATTTTTGGAAGTATTAGAGACTATTAGAGTTCCTAATGGCTATTCAAGCAACATATCTAAACCGGTCAACAGAAGAGAGTTGAAGCTAAAATCTTTGAAGACTCATGATTATCACGTTCTACTGCATGAGTTGCTTCCAATAGCAATCCGCCATCTTTTGTCCAATAATGTAAGGGTGGGTGTTATTCGGTTGTGCCATTTGTTTAGAGATCTTTGTGCTAAGAAGTTGTCCAAGTCTTTCTTGCAAAAACTGTTGACAGATGCCCCATTAATTTTGTGTGAGTTGGAGAAAATATTTCCCCCGTCATTTTTCACATGCATGCTGCATCTGACTGTCCATATTCCAACTGAAATACTTCTCGGAGGACCTATTTCTTTTCGTTTGATGTATCCAACTGAAAGAAATATGTTCACATTAAAGTCTTATGTTCGAAACAAGAATCATCCCGAAGGTTCTATGGTGAACGGTTACTTAGCTCAAGAATGTATGGATTTATGTTCAATGTATTTGTCTGATCTTACTACAAGAATGAACAGACCAATGAGAAATGAAGAAGAACAATATGAGAAAATTGAACCCAGTTTTCCATCACTTCCTCAAACAGGAGGAATTCCTGGATCATATACATTGAAGACATTAAACCATGAAGAGCGGGAGATGGCACATCGCACAGTTTTGTTCAACTGTGATTTGTTCGATGACTATATCAGGTAACAAAATTGAATATGTATATCTTACATATATATCTGTTAAACTATTCATATTTTTTTATCTACAGGGAACATAAAACAATGATAAATAGGAAGAATCGTTCTTTATCTTTGAGAAGGAGAGAGACTTTGCATAGAAAAGAGTTTTCTACTTGGTTAAAATTGAAGGTAAAAATATTACTGTTTAAATTAATTATTTCAATATTTACTTAAGTTTAACTGTCATTTATATTGCAGGTATTGAGTTTGTCTGCTGACTCTGTCTCTGAGGAAATAAGAGCTTTGGTTTTTGGTCCTAATACCGTGGTTCGTGACTGTAAATCAATTGTTATCAATGGGTACAGATTTATTGTCACTGAACGAGCCAAAAACATGAGAACACAACATGATGGTATTATGGTTACTGCCACAACAGATTGTTATGCCAGTGCATCATATAGTAGACCGCGACTTGAAAATGTGGGTTATTATGGATTCGTTGAGAAAATAATAATATTGGATTATTACTCTCATGGATGAGTCACAATGATGAAATGCCATTGGTTTGATTCGATGACGAGACATGGAACATTTATTGATGATTGTGGATTTCGAGTAATTAATATAACCCGCACTCTTGCAACCGAAGAACCATATGTGTTGGCATCAATGGATAAATAAGTTTTTTATGTCAAAGATAAACTTCAACCTGAATTTGGTGTCATAGTTGAAGTAATTCCAAGACATATTTTTGATGATGCTGATGATGGAATTGACATTGTCCCTATTGCCATTGGAACCAATCCATTTATTTCTTTTGATGACTCCAATAGCTCAATTGTCAGAGTTGATTGTGAACCTGAAGTTGTGGTTGGAAATATATAGAATCATTCATCCATGTTCTCAATTATTTTGGTTTACCTCGAGTTGGGTTGTTAAGGTTGGTAATATTCATATTTATTTAGTACTGATCACAAATATGTTTTAGCTGACTTGACCATTATGTGAATTTTCAATGTTTATTGGTTGCTGTTTTATTTGAATTGCATTTTCTAATTTGGAATTGAACTGTATTCAAACCAAATCAAACAATATTTCTAACTTGGTGAACATTACAACTTGTATGTTTTATTAAATTCATTCAAGCTCTTCTAAAACAATTAATAGCTAAATTACCAATGAATCCCCTCATTCCCTCATATATTTAGTTTTTTGGTTTACACATTAATTTTCTTTTTCTAATTAATTAAATATTTGTTTTCAAATGCAGGAAATGAATCCAATTGAAGAGAGACGAAGAAAAAAAATGGCGGAGAACAATCGTCGGATGGAGGAGATGGGCATTCCACCATTAGTACCTACAGTGAGTACTTTATTTCAAATATATATATATATATATATATATATATTTACAGAATATATAATGTCATGTGATTAATTTTTTTTGTAAACTTTTTTGTAGGATCCACCATTACGTCGACAGTTATTCGACGAGGAGCCTAGTACTGAACCTAGTACTCAGGCCGGTGGTACGAGGAGGGTTCGTACCAGAGGTGGACGTAGAGCTGTGCATGCCCGACTAGACCCTGGCCCTCCCACTGACATTTCATCCTTCCCACATTCTGATCCTGGTGTGTCGTTAGGGACACACGGGGTATTTAGACCTCCCATGTTTTCGCTACCTTCTACATCTTCTGCCCCATCATTTTCACATCCCATGATGATTCCCACTCCCCAGTCAGCATCAGGTCATACAGCTGTTCCATCTTCTTTTCCTTCTACTTCTGTCTCTCCGAGCTTTTATATTCCATCGTCTTCGACTCCTGTTCCACCAGAGGGTGTTCCATCAGGTTCTGTGGATCCGGCGCCACTCATTGATCAGACTAGCGCAGGTATATTTATAAAACCCTAACAAATTTTTATAGCAATATTTATTTTCATTATAACATGTTTTGATAAAATATTTGTTTTTCTTTCATGACAGATACATCTACTAACAGGAGGCGGGGGTGGGTCCGTACACGCATGCGTTTGGTGTGGAACCGTCGCACACAGGTTATGGTGGAATATAATGAAGACAATCAGATGGTTGAGAAAACAGGGCAGCAATGTCGGAGTTTTCTGGCGACGCTTGCCAAATACTCCGACATCATTCCCGTCAGCCCGCTGTCATGGAGACATTTGCCACATGAGGTCAAAGATAGAGCTTGGGCAGAGATATGGGTAAAAAAATCTGTTGTATTTAATTCCATGAATTATTTTTGTATTTATATAAATTAATATTTTGATTTCAACTTCGATTTAATTTTCCTGATGGTGAGGGTGCACGACTGGAACGTCTAAAGGATTTAGGCGAGCTTTGGAGAGCCTACAAGCATGAGTTGTATATTGGCTAGAGCGCTAGAGTTGGCACTGAGTTAGAGGCGGTACCGGTCGTGGATGATTGTCCTATAGAGCAGTATCGTCAGATGATTACTCATTGGACGAGTACCCAGTTTAAGGTATGAATTACATTTGAGGTATTTAAATAATAACTTTCAAGTTTTGCATTAATATTATCCTTTTCATTATCGAATTTTATTTAGGAATCATCTGGAAAAAATAAAAAAAACATTGATGCAAAAAAATACCTCCATACACTAGGACACACGACGATGCCGGATCATGAGAGGCAGCAGGTATGACAATTGTTTATAAGTTTTCTTTATGACTTACATTTTCTTTTGTTTCCTCAATTATTTAATCATTTGATAAAGTTTTTATATAACTTTTGTTTTCAATGTCATTGTAGAGGCAAGTACAAAATATTGAAGGACGTGTGCCTTGAGAAAAACTGTTTTGCTCGAGTAGACGAAAAAAGGATGGAAGTGTTGTCAACGAAGCGACTCAGCAGCAGATTGTAAGTTTTAATCTGTTGATTTTATATTTTAATATCTATTTCGTAACTTAATAATATATTTATATTTGTAACAGGATGCTTTAGAGGCCCTCGATGCCCAAGAAGCAGACAATTTTGGGCCATCTGATCACTTACATCAGGTGTTGGGAGAGGATCATTCTGGCAGAGTACGCTGCCGACCTAGGATAGCCCCGACGAGGTATTGGCCTGCCTCAGGTATGAGTTGTAGTGCCACCGAGCTGTAGCATGTTAGGGAACATGTAGAACAGGCTGAGAAAAGGTCCACAGAGATGGCAGAACAGTCTGCTAGGGCAAACAGTGCATTTATGAAATTTATTGAAGTTCTACGTCTAACACTTCCAGCAGAGGCCAGCCCAGCGATTGATGAATACATGTCGTCAATACATTCTATATATAGTGCACCAGGTGGCAGTTCTAGTGGTGGTCAGGCCGATGTCCAGCTTGAAGATGATGATGGCGAGGAGTCTGATGCGGAAGAGGAGGGAGATGAGGAGGGCGAAGGCGAGGAGGAAGGCGCTGTGGAGGGTGAGGATGATGAGGAGGACGATGACGAGGGTGATGATGATGATGATGATGATGGTGATGGTGATGCCGATGTGGTACATATTGATCCGTTACATTTTTGACTTATATTACTGAGATTTGATGTTTAATCTATTCTAGTTGTTGGTTTTATCTAGACTCATAGTATAGTATTGGAGTTGAGTTATTTTTATATATTGTCTGTTTTTATGGATGTTGTTGTCTTTTAGTGGTTGTGTGTTTGTGAACTCCCTGGACAACCCCCCTCATTATTGGACCCTAGACAACCCCCCCCCCCCCCTTGGACCCCGAACACCCCCCAAACACCCCCCGGACAGCCCCGCGGACAGCCCCCCGGACAGCCCCCCCGTACAGCCCCTCCAACAACCCCCCCCCCCCACCCTCCCCCTTGGACCCCGGACAACCCCCCAAACACCCCCCGGACAGCCCCCTGAACAACCCCGGACAACCCCCTGAACAACCCCTGAACAACCCCTGAACAACCCCCTGAACAACCCCCAGACAGCCCCCTGAACAACCCCGGACAACCCCCTGAACAAACCCCAAACACCCCCCAGAAAGACCCCGCACAGCCCCCCCACCCTCCTCCTTGGTCCCCGGACAGCCCCCCGGACACCCACCGGACAGCCCCCCCGAACAGCCCCCACGGACAGCCCCCTGGAGAGCCCCCCGTACAGCCCCCAACCCTCCACCCTGGACCCCGGATAGCCCCCCGGACAGCCCCCCGGACAACCCCCCACCCTCCCCCTTGGACCCCGGACAACCCCCCAAACACCCCCCGGACAGCCCCCTGAACAACCCCGGACAACCCCCTGAATAACCCCTGAACAACCCCTGAACAACCCCTGAACAACCCCTTGAACAACCCCCGGACAGCCCCCTGAACAACCCCGGACAACCCCCTGAACAACCCCCAAACACCCCCCGGACAGACCCCGCACAGCCCCCCCACCCTCCTCCTTGGTCCCCGGACAGCCCCCCGGACACCCACCGGACAGCCCCCCCCCCCCCCCCCCCCCCCGGACAGCCCCCGCGGACAGCCCCCTAGACAGCCCCCCGTACAGCCCCCAACCCTCCACCCTGGACCCCAGATAGCCCCCCGGACAGCCCCCCGGACAACCCCCCACCCTCCCCCTTGGACCCCGGACAACCCCCCAAACACCCCCCGGACAGCCCCCTGAACAACCCCGGACAACCCCCTGAACAACCCCTGAACAACCCCTGAATAACCCCTGAACAACCCCTGAACAACCTCTGAACAACCCCTGAACAACCCCCTGAACAACCCCCGGAAAGCCCCCTGAACAACCCCGGACAACCCCCTGAACAACCCCCAAACACCCCCCGGACAGACCCCGCACAGCCCCCCCACCCTCCTCCTTAGTCCCCGGACAACCCCCCAGACAGCCCCCCGGATAGCCCCTCCACCTTCCTTAATTTCATTAGCTCTGAAATTTTTCATAGCATGATCAACTAAAATCTAATCCATACTAAATATGATATAAAAATATTCTATATGAATTTCCATAAGATTTTAAGTGAAAACAAAAAGTGACATACAAAAAACTGACCAAACGCATTCGAAATGTGTTTATGCTTTAGGACAATGATCCATGGGTCATATGTGACGTGTACAAATCAACCCCGCCTCAATCCGAGGCACGATGCGGTCGGAACAACTCAAAGTGTATGTCTTTTGTTTCAAAAGGACATCATTTTAAGTGAAAAACATCAACTGGCATATGGAAAACCGGCCAAACGCATTCGGATTGTGTTGATACTTTAAGACAACGATCCATGGGTCATTTGAGAAGTGTACGAGTCAACCCCGCCTAAATCCGAGATGCGGTGTGGTCGGGACCACTCTAAGTGACTTTCTTTTGTTTAAAATGGACAGTATTTTAAGTACATAAAACCGACCAAACGCATTCGGTTTCTGTTGAAACTTTAGGAGAACGATCCATGGGTCATATGTGACGTGTACGAGTCAACTCCACCTCAATCCGAGGTGCGGTGTGGCCGACACCACTCAAAGTGTCTCTATTTTGTTTAAAATGGACTTCATTTTTAGTGAAAACAAAAAATGACATACGGAAAACCGACCAAACGCATTCGGTTTCTGTTGAAACTTTAGGAGAACGATCCATGGGTCATATGTGATGTGTACGAGTCAACGCCACCTCAATCCGAGGCGCGGTGTGGCCGACACCACTCAAAGTGTCTCTATTTTGTTTAAAATGGACTGTATTTTGGCCGTTTATGACACCAGAACTGCGTTGTCGGTCACCACGGGCACACGGCACGTCCGATTGACGTTCCGTCTACTCTACAACTTCAGAAATCACTGTCCCGTATTTTTCGTCTGATTTTAGGCCATTCCGACTTCGTTCGGCCCGTTTGGACCCCCCTCACGCGCGTTTACGAAGCGCGCGCATCACTTAAAACACGAATATTGAGTCGTACCGCGCAAACCGCACGTCCAATTGATGTGCCGTCTGCGCGTACACGTCACGGATAATAATTATAATGTCGCACGGTGGTTTTAGGTCAATACGAGGTCGTCCTCTATGAATTTTACCGTTTGACGCCCGTTTTGGACGTTTATGACACCAGAACTGCGTTGTCGGTCACCGCGGGCACACGGCACGTCCGATTGACGTGCCGTCTGCTCGACCACTTCATAAATCACAAACCCATATTTTTAGTCTGATTTCAAGTCATTCCGAAATCGTTCGGCCCGTTTGGACCACCCTCACGCGCGTTTACGAAGCGCGCGCATCACTTAAAACACGAATATTGAGTCGTACCGCGCAAACCGCACATCCGATTGACGTTCCGTCTGCGCGTACACATCACGAATAATAATTAGAATGTTTCACGGTGGTTTCAGCTCAATCCGAGGTCGTCCGCTATGAATTTGACCGTTTGACGCCCGTTTTGGCCGTTTATGACACCAGAACTGCGTTGTCGGTCACCGCGGGCACATGGCACGTCCCATTGACGTGTCGTCTACTCGACCACTTCAGAAATCACTCACCCATATTTGTCGTATGATTTCAGGTCATTCCGACTTCGTTCGGCCCGTTTGGACCCCCCTCACGCGCGTTTACGAAGCGCGTGCATCACTTAAAATACGAATATTGAGCCGTACCGCGCAAACCGCACGTCTGATTGACGTACCGTCTGTACGTACACATCACGAATAATAATTAGAATGTTTCACGGTGGTTTCAGCTCAATCTGAGGTCGTCCACTATGAATTTGACCGTTGGACGCCCGTTTTGGCCGTTTATGACACCAAAACTGCGTTGTCGGTCACCGTGGGCACATGGCACGTCCAATTGATGTTCCGTCTACTTGAACACTTTAGAAATCACTCACCCGTATTTGTCGTCTGATTTCAGGTCATTCCGACTTCGTTTGGCCCATTTGGACCCCCCTCACGCGCGTTTACGAAGCACATGCATCACTTAAAATACGAATATTGAGCCGTACCGCGCAAACCGCACGTCCGATTGACATGTCGTCTATGCGTACACGTCAAGAATAATAATTAGAATGTTTCACGGTGGTTTCAGCTCAATATGAGGTCGTCCGCTATGAAGTTGACCGTTGGACGCCCATTTTGGCCGTTTATGACACCAGAACTGCGTTGTCGGTCACCGCGGGCACACGGAACGTCCGATTGACGTGCCGTCTGCTCGACCACTTCAGAAATCACTCACCCGTATTTTTCGTCTGATTTCAGACCATTCCGACTTCATTCGGCCTTTTGGACCCCCCCTCACGCGCATTTACGAAGCGCGTGCATCACTTAAAACACGAATATTGAGCCGTACCGCGCAAACCGCACGTCCGATTGGAGTGCCATCTACGCGTACACGTCACGAATAATAATTAGAAAGTTTCATGGTTTTTTCAGGTCAATCCGAGGTCGTCCTCTATGAATTTGACCGTTTGACGCCCGTTTTGGCCGTTTATGACACCAGAACTGCGTTGTCAGTCACCACGGGCACACGGCACGTCCGATTGACGTGCCGTCTACTCGACCACTTCATAAATCACTCACCCGTATTTTTCGTCTGATTTTAGGCCATTCTGAAATCGTTCGGTCCGTTTGGACCACCCTCACGCGCGTTTACGAAGCGCGCGCATCACTTAAAACACGAATATTGAGTCGTACCGCGCAAACCGCACGTCCGATTGACGTGCCGTCTACGCCTACACGTAAAGAATAATAATGAGAATGTTTAACGGTGGTTTCAGCTCAATATGAGGTCGTCCTCTATGAATTTGACCGTTTGACGCCCGTTTTGGCCGTTTATGACACCAGAACTGCGTTGTCGGTCACCGCGGGCACACGGCACGTCCGATTAACATGTCGTCTGCTCGACCACTTCAGAAATCACTCACCCATATTTGTCGTTTGATTTCAGGCCATTCCGACTTCGTTTGGCCCATTTGGACTATAGCATCCCGCCTCTTTATCACATAAACTTTCATTACATTTTACAAAACCGAGGATCTTTAAGGTTTAGTGTCTTGGAAACCAGGAACTTTAAACATGAAAACATAAAAAATTCTTCTAAAACACTTGAAAGGATTCTCCTCATGTTCATCCTAGGTTCATTACTACATCACATAACCTGGGAGCATACATCAAAAGAAAGGGGTGAGCAAAAATCCCAGTAAGGAAAACAAGAGAAACATTTTACATGTGAACTTGAGATACTTCAATAAGGTCATGAAAAAGAACTTTAAGGCATGAGAATGAAATAAGGAGGCATATCATAAAAAAAATAACATTTTTCATAACTTGAAAATGTGGCTACATCATTTAACATAGACAATCATGAACATATCACCAAGGTCCATCCCCAAGGTGTCATTTGAAAATTACCATGGTTATTCACCAAGGTATCGTGAAAATTGTAATCTCTAGTGGTTACATCATTACCCAATGCATTGGAGATCTATCAGGGCGCACCCTTAAATTTGCCTTTATTATCATGTGAGCCACATATATCATCATCAAACATTTCATAAATAACCCATATAGCATAAAATAAATGGGTTTCATTTCATAATCACAACGTTTTAAAAACTGCTTTAAAGACATGATCTTTACGTCACTTTAAAACCCACAGAAAAGGAAGGTGGGTCTCATGTATGTAAATCCCAGAATTTAAAATAGAACATTTTGGTATATATGTGAATACCCCTTTAGAAGAAAGAGCATTGAGTATTCACTTAATAATATTAAAGAACTTTAGAAAAAGAGATAGACATTTTGAGACGGAAATTCTGCAGCATAACGGCTATGTTACGAGGTTTTAGAAGACATTAAAAAGGGAGGGAAAATGGGTCAAACATTCATAAATGACCCATAAAACAGTAGATGGACAGAATAAGAAGGATACATGATCATGGTAATGAAATTTCAAGGACATACCATTTTAAATGAAAAACATGGAAGGAAGACAAAAATTAGATTTCTCTTATGAAAGTTCGGCAGCCTAACGGCGTTACTTAAACTTCAACAAAAATGATTGAAAAGATCAATTAGGGTTTCTCATCATGTGAACATAAGAGTTCAGTATGATAGATATAGAGATAATTCCCCAACATAACAAAAATGAACTTGAAATAATTGACATGAAAGTAGAACTTCAAAACGAGAAGGGTGAAGAACCACTTAAAAATTCGGCAGCCTAACGGCGCCAGTTAAAACTTCAAAATACTGAATTGAAGAGATCAAATGGGTTACCTCATCATATGAAAATAAGAGTCCAGTATGATAGATATAGAGATCATACCCCAACATAACAAAAAGGAACTTGAAAGAATTGACATGAAAGTAGAACTTCAAAACGAGAAGGGTGAAGAACCACTTAAAAAAATTCGGCAGCCTAACGGCGCCAGTTAAAACTTCAAAATACTGAATTGAAGAGATCAAATGGGGTCTCTCATCATATGAACATAAGAGTCCAGTATGATAGATATAGATATCATACCCCAAGATAAAAAAAAGGAACTTGAAAGAATTGACATGAAAGTAGAACTTCAAAACGAGAAGGGTGAAGAACCACTTAAAAAAATTCGGCAGCCTAACGGCACCACTTAAAACTTCAAAATACTGAATTGAAGAGATCAAATGGGGTCTCTCATAATATGATCATAAAAGATCAGTATGATAAATTTAGAGATCATACCCCAACATAATAAAAAGGAACTTGAAATACTTTACATGAAAATAGATCTTGAAAAATGAGAAGGGAGAAAGAATCTGTTACAAAAATTTCGGCAGCCTAACGGCGCCACTTAAAACTTCATAAAACGTAATAATGAGAGTAATAGGGGATATCTCATTATATGAACATAAAAAGGGCAGTAATAGGAGTATAAAAGAACATCCTCCAAAATAAGAACATGTAGCATAAAAGGAATGACATAAAAGAGATTACTTGAAATGAAAGAGAGAGGTCGGATCCCTTACCTTAAAACATAACTCTTAAAACTCAAAGGTTGGGACCTTGAGGGCTTGGGGGCACCATGGGAGGACTCCTTGGGAGGTAATGAGACCAGAACTTCGTTGGGGGGGAGTGTGGAGTCGAATGGATGATAGGATGGCTTGGTATTTATAGGGAAAGTGAGGGGACAAGGCATTAATGGCAAAGGGACACCTCATTAGTGGTTTTGGCAAAACCATGGGCTTGCCCATGGTATTTTCCCATGGTATTTGCCACTTGGGACACCTCATACCTTATCTCACTATTCATAATTCGAAAATATTGATTACAAACTTAATACATCATTTAATGATGTCATTAAACACCCATAACTTAAAAACTGTATTTTCACTATTCATCAAAAATTCAACTTTCTCAGAATAATCCCAAAATTTCACCTTAACCAAATATCAACGCTCTGATTACAAATATGAACTCCATTTTATAAAAATAATTTTCTAAATATTTTTAATTTAATTTTTAAATAAAACACTATTCACCGAAAATTCATTTTTTTCAGAAAAAAACCCCAAAAATTACCATAGCATAATATCGGTGCTCTGAGTTCAAAAATGAAATCCGTTTTATAAAAATAATTATCTAAATATTTTTAATTAAATTTTTAATTTAAAAACACTATTCACCCAAAAAAACTAATACTTGAATAATAATTTATGAAACCGTTATTTAACCATTTTATTTAATCACATTACTTAATCAAGGTGCCTAGATTATATTAATACTTTCTTTAAGTGAGATTACTAATCTATTTGGACACATTACTAATCCTAATCATAAAATCACTATTCATAATTTACTATTCATCAAAAATTAAGTTGATCTTATTAGACTCTAAATTTCGTACTGAACATAATTGTAGAAGACCATTTTTCGAAAATCATTACACATTTTTAATTATTTAAGGTTTACACAACCATTTTTAAAATATCCTTTTTCTAAAATTCATCAAAAATATGCATACTATATTTATCCGGTCATTTGAAAATTCATAAACTTCATCATAAGAAGAAATACCAATTTTTATTTAAAACAAAGGATTACACAAGGCAGTTACGGTCTCCTTACATAGCCCCTTATCACACCAGCATAGGACCTAAGTGTAAGGTGTGCTAAGGTGAGAGAATCCGAGGGAGGCTCGGCCAACATCGCACGAGTAGTAATTTCTATCAGTTTGAACTTCTCGCGAAGGCGATCCTGTTCTAGCTTTATATGATGAAGCTCAGCTTGGGTTTGGTCCAGAGCAAAGCCCAGTGGTGCTACCTCCTTCCCATGTTCTATTAGATGGGCTTCGATTGGTCCAAGACTACTGGGTGAGGCCATCGAATCTTCTTTCTATATTAATTAACCAAGATTACTTGTATTTAGAGACAATAATCAAAACGTTTAGTTTCCAGTGGTCATATTGACCAATGGTCATATAACAGTCAAAAACCAACAGTATCATTTTAATTATACTCATGTTATCAAATAAAACATTTTTGTTGAGTATAAAAATAAAATAACACATAAAATTAGGAAACAAGATTTATTCAAAATTTTGGGTTGTTACAATCTTCCCCCCTTAAGAAATTGTGTCCTCGCAATTTTTTTAAAATTAGGTTTTGAAATTTCATTGAAAGTCCCACGTCGGAAAAGGAGTCAGTAAAACTATTACTTTAAAAGAAAGAAAGGGAAGTACGAAGGTCACCCGAGTTAGCCCACACTAGGATTCCATGTAGGAAAACATGGACATGGAGGAGAAAACAAAGGGTCATGTTCTGAGGGAGAGTGACAGAGAACATGATTAGGAGAAAGTTAACCATAATAAAATCCCAAACTTATGATGTGTGCAAACGATCTTTGATTACCTAGTAGGAAACGTAAACCAACAACGTTTTTGTTTTACGTTCCTTTTCATAATTTTGAGGAATTCATTTACAAAAAAGAACAAGAACATAAGGAAATATATCTACCTTCATATAGAGTTTCACCCTTTAATAAGTTTCTAGCAAAACTAATCTTTTCTCCCAAACGATGAGCATTCAAAACTACTTGGTCTCATCAAAACACAAGAATTATCTTCTAGAGAATCACATAATCCACAAAAGATTAACTATATATTTCTTCTATCTTTAAACATTATCCCAAAAATAGAAAGGGTAAGGTTAAACAACTCTTCAAAAAGGAAGAATCCCATAGGAATGGAAACTAATTTTAAATCTTCAATGTTCCATGGTAATACCCAAAGTTCATCATAGACCATCCCATAAATAACGGTCCTTAAAATTCCTCAAAATAAACCAAACTAAGATTGAAACCCAAATACAAGAAGGATTTGATAACATAGTCTTCCAAAATAAACTTCATTGTTCATCTCCAAACAACATCAACCACTCCTATCATCTTATAACAAAATTATCTAAACTAAACATATTTTACCCAAGATAGGTTAATCATTACCATAAGTAACCTAAATTACTATAAGTCCACCATAAATTCATCGATTCTTCAAAATATAAGTCAACCTTACTCCTCAATGAAAATACCGTAGTAATCTATTTACCTCGATCATATAGGGTCCCTAAAATAGTGAACGTATTCCAAAATAATAATCATCTTTTAATCCCCTAATCACCTCTGTCATATTAATACGACAATCGTCGCATTTCCTATCACATTGGTTTTTGGGACATGTTCTTCCATTTCCCGCCATTAACTAAGAAAAGAAACTATAATTAGGGGCTTATTTACTTAGCTAATAATCATGAAAAGGAAACTTTAAGCATAAAAGGATAAACATGTAGAATAAAAGTATATCCTAACTTGTGATCCCCTAGGTTCCAATCTAGGTTATCCATGATCATATATTCTTATGTGAATCTTTATTTTGTTTTATCCTTGTTCCTTTAATAATGGTTCATACTAAGCTTATGAATTTACCAAAGCATATCCCCCGGGAGTGTCGTAACCAAGAGTGAAGCAAGGCCCGTTGTCGTGTACCAGTTCCCGTTCGAGTCTAGCTCAAAGCAGTGTTTTCGAGTTTTACCCCTATGTACATCTGTGCCAGAGCCACCTCTACCTGCTCGTATCCAGACAGGGATGTATTTGCTTGGCAACCCCTTACTCAATACTCACAAAAATACCAGGAAGATTTCCTATATTTTAACTTTTCTATAGGCTTATTCCTAAAGTTTTCATATCCTAATTTCCACAAATAACTAAACCATCCTTTGATACCAACTATAGCATCCCGCCTCTTTATCACATAAACTTTCATTACATTTTACAAAACCGAGGATCTTTAAGGTTTAGTGTCTTGGAAACCAGGAACTTTAAACATGAAAACATAAAAAATTCTTCTAAAACACTTGAAAGGCTTCTCCTCATGTTCATCCTAGGTTCATTACTGCATCACATAACCTGGGAGCATACATCAAAAGAAAGGGGTGAGCAAAAATCCTAGTAAGGAAAACAAGAGAAACATTTTACATGTGAACTTGAGATACTTCAATAAGGACATGAAAAAGAACTTTAAGGCATGAGAATGAAATAAGGAGGCATATCATAAAAAAATAACATTTTTCATAACTTGAAAATGTGGCTACATCATTTAACATAGACAATCATGAACATATCACCAAGGTCCATCCCCAAGGTGTCATTTGAAAATTACCAAGGTTATTCACCAAAGTATCGTGAAAATTGTAATCTCTAGTGGTTACATCATTACCCAATGCATTGGAGCGCTATCAGGGTGCACCCTTAAATTTGCCTTTATTATCATGTGATCCACATATATCATCATCAAAAATTTCATAAATAACCCATATATCATAAAATAAATGGGTTTCATTTCATAATCACAACGTTTTAAAAACTGCTTTAAAGACATGATCTTTACGTCACTTTAAAACCCACAGAAAAGGAAGGTGGGTCTCATGTATGTAAATCCCAGAATTTAAAATAGAACATTTTGGTATATATGTGAATACCCCTTTAGAAGAAATAGCATTGAGTATTCACTTAATAATATAAAAGAACTTTAGAAAAAGAGAGAGACATTTTGAGACGGAAATTCTGCAGCATAACGGCTATGTTACGAGGTTTTAGAAGACATTAAAAAGGGAGGGAAAATGGGTCAAACATTCATAAATGACCCATAAAACAGTAGATGGACAGAATAAGAAGGATACATGATCATGGTAATGAAATTTCAAGGACATACCATTTGAAATGAAAAACATGGAAGGAAGACAAAAATTAGATTTCTCTTATGAAAGTTCGGCAGCCTAACGGCGTTACTTAAACTTCAACAAAAATGATTGAAAAGATAAATTAGGGTTTCTCATCATGTGAACATAAGAGTTCAGTATGATAGATATAGAGATAATTCCCCAACATAACAAAAAGGAACTTGAAATAATTGACATGAAAGTAGAACTTCAAAACGAGAAGGGTGAAGAACCACTTAAAAATTCGGCAGCCTAACGGCGCCAGTTAAAACTTCAAAATACTGAATTGAAGAGATCAAATGGGGTCCCTCATCATATGAACATAAGAGTCCATTATGATAGATATAGAGATCATACCCCAACATAACAAAAAGGAACTTGAAATAATTGACATGAAAGTAGAACTTCAAAACGAGAAGGGTGAAGAACCACTTAAAAAAATTCGGCAGCCTAACGGCGCCAGTTAAAACTTCAAAATACTGAATTGAAGAGATCAAATGGGGTCTCTCATCATATGAACATAAGAGTCCAGTATGATAGATATAGAGATCATACCCCAACATAACAAAAAAGGAACTTGAAAGAATTGACATGAAAGTAGAACTTCAAAACGAGAAGGGTGAAGAACCACTTAAAAAAATTCGGCAGCCTAACGGCGCCACTTAAAACTTCAAAATACTGAATTGAAGAGATCAAATGGGGTCTCTCATCATATGATCATAAAAGATCAGTATGATAAATTTAGAGATCATACCCCAACATAATAAAAAGGAACTTGAAATACTTTACATGAAAATAGATCTTGAAAAAATGAGAAGGGAGAAAGAATCCGTTACAAAAATTTCGGCAGCCTAACGGCGCCACTTAAAACTTCATAAAACGAAATAATGAGAGTAAGAGGGGATATCTCATTATATGAACATAAAAAGGGCAGTAAGAGGAGTATAAAAGAACATTCTCCAACATAAGAACATGTAGCATAAAAGGAATGACATAAAAGAGATTACTTGAAATGAAAGAGAGAGGTCGGATCCCTTACCTTAAAACATAACTCTTAAAACTCAAAGGTTGGGACTTTGAGGGCTTGGGGGCACCATGGGAGGACTCCTTGGGAGGTAATGAGACCAGAACTTCGTTGGGGGGAGTGGGGAGTCGAATGGATGAGAGGATGGCTTGGTATTTATAGGGAAAGTGAGGGGACAAGGCATTAATGGCAAAGGGACACCTCATTAGTGGTTTTGGAAAAACCATGGGCTTGCCCATGGTATTTTTACATGGTATTGGCCACTTGGGACACCTCATACCATATCTCACTATTCATAATTCGAACATATTGATTACAAACTTAATACATCATTTAATGATGTCATTAAACACCCATAACTTAAAAACTGTATTTTCACTATTCATCGAAAATTCAACTTTCTCAGAATAATCCCAAAATTTCACCTTAACCAAATATCAACGCTTTGATTACAAATATGAACTCCATTTTATAAAAATAATTTTCTAAATATTTTTAATTTAATTTTTAAATAAAAACACTATTCACCGAAAATTCATTTTTTTCAGAAAAAAACCCCAAAAATTACCATAGCATAATATCGGTGCTCTGAGTTCAAAAATGAAATCCGTTTTATAAAAATAATTATCTAAATATTTTTAATTAAATTTTTAATTTAAAAACACTATTCACCCGAAAAAAACTAATACTTGAATAATAATTTATGAAACCGTTATTTAACCATTTTATTTAATCACATTACTTAATCAAGGTGCCTAGATTATATTAATACTTTCTTTAAGTGAGATTACTAATCTATTTGGACACATTACTAATCCTAATCATAAAATCACTATTCATAATTTACTATTCATCAAAAATTAAGTTGATCTTATTAGACTCTAAATTTCGTACTGAACATAATTGTAGAAGACCATTTTTCGAAAATCATTACACATTTTTAATTATTTAAGGTTTACACAACCATTTTTAAAATATCCTTTTTCTAAAATTCATCAAAAATATGCATACTATATTTATCCGGTCATTTGAAAATTCATAAACTTCATCATAAGAAGAAATAACAATTTTTATTTAAAACAAAGGATTACACAAGGCAGTTACAGTCTCCTTACATAGCCCCTTATCACACCAGCATAGGACCTAAGTGTAAGGTGTGCTAAGGTGAGAGAATCTGAGGGAGGCTCGGCCAACATCGCACGAGTAGTAATTTTTATCAGTTTGAACTTCTCGCGAAGGCGATCCCGTTCTAGCTTTATACGATGAAGTTCAGCTTGGGTTTGGTCCAGAGCAAAGCCCAGTGGTGCTACCTCCTTCCCATGTTCTGTTAGATGGGCTTCGATTGGTCCAAGACTACTGGGTGAGGCCATCGAATCTTCTTTCTATATTAATTAACCAAGATTACTTGTATTTAGAGACAATAATCAAAACGTTTAGTTTCCAGTGGTCATATTGACCAATGGTCATATAACAGTCAAAAACCAACAGAATCATTTTAATTATACTCATGTTATCAAATAAAACATTTTTGTTGAGTATAAAAATAAAATAACACATAAAATTAGGAAACAAGATTTATTCAAAATTTCGGGTTGTTACATAGACCCCCCTCACGCGCGTTTACGAAGCGCGCGCATCACTTAAAATACGAATATTGAGCTGTACCGCGCAAACCGCACGTCCGATTGGCATTCCGTCTGTGCGTACACGTCACGAATAATAATTATAATGTTGCACGGTGTTTTCAGGTCAATCTGAGGTCGTCCGCTATGAATTTGACCGTTTGACGCCCGTTTTGGCCGTTTATGACACCAGAACTGCGTTGTCGGTCACCGCGGGCACACGGCACGTCCGATTGACGTGCCGTCTGCTCGAACACTTCATAAATCACTCATCTGTATTTGTTGTCTGATTTCAGGCCATTCTGAAATCGTTCGGCCCGTTTGGACCACCCTCACGCGCGTTTACGAAGCGCGCGCATCACTTAAAACACGAATATTGAGCCGTACCGCGCAAACCGCACGTCCGATTGACATTCTGTCTGCGCGTACACGTCACGAATAATAATTAGAATGTTTCACGGTGGTTTCAGCTCAATCTGAGGTCGTCTGCTATGAATTTGACCGTTGGACGCCTGTTTTGGCCGTTTATGACACCAGAACTGCGTTGTCGGTCACCGCGGGCACACGGAACGTCTGATTGACGTGCCGTCTGCTCGAACACTTCAAAAATCACTATCCCGTATTTTTCTTCTGATTTCAGGCCATTCCGACTTCGTTAGGCCCGTTTGGACCCCCCTCATGCGCGTTTACGAAGCGCGCGCATCACTTAAAACACGAATATTGAGCCGTACCGCGCAAACCGCACGTCCGATTGACGTGTCGTCTATGCGTACACGTCACGAATAATAATTAGAATGTTGCCTGGTGGTTTCAGGTCAATCCGAGGTCGTCCGCTATGAATTTGACCGTTTGACGCCCGTTTTGGCCGTTTATGACACCAGAACTCCGTTGTCGGTCACCGCGGGCAAACGGCACGTCCAATTGACATGCCGTCTGCTCGACCACTTCATAAATCACTCACCCGTATTTGTCGTCTGATTTCAGGCCATTCCGAAATCGTTCGGCCCGTTTGGACCACCCTCACACGCGTTACGAAGCGCGCGCATCACTTAAAACACGAATATTGAGCCGTACCGCACAAACCACACGTCCGATTGACGTTCTGTCTGCGCGTACACGTCACGAATAATAATTAGAATGTTGCATGGTGGGTTCAGCTCAATCTGAGGTCGTCCGCTATGAATTTGACCGTTGGACGCCCGTTTTGGCCGTTTATGACACCAGAACTGCGTTGTCGGTCACCGCGGGCACACGGCACGTCCGATTGACATGCCGTCTGCTCGACCACTTCAGAAATAACTGTTCTGTATTTTTCGTCTGATTTCAGGCCATTCCAACTTCGTTCGGCCCGTTCGGACGCCCCTCACGCAAGTTTACGAAGCGCGTGCATCACTTAAAACACGAATATTGAGCCGTACCACACAAACCGCACGTCCGATTGACGTGTCGTCTACGCGTACATTTCACGAATAATAATTAGAATGTTGCACGGTGGTTTCAGGTCAATCCGAGGTCGTTCGCTATGAATTTGACCGTTGGACGCCCGTTTTGGCCGTTTATGACACCAGAATTGCGTTGTTAGTCACCGTGGGCCCACGGCACGTCCGATTGACATGCCGCCTGCTCGAACACTTCATAAATCACTCACCCATATTTGTCGTCTGATTTCAGGCCATTCCGAAATTGTTCGGCCCGTTTGGACCACCCTCACGTGCGTTTACGAAGCGCGCACATCACTTAAAACACGAATATTGAGCCGTACCGCGCAAACCGCCCGTCCGATTGATGTGCCGTCTGCGCGTACACGTCACGAATAATAATTAGAATGTTTCACGGTGGTTTCAGCTCAATCCGAGGTCTTCCTCTATGAATTTGACAATTTGACGCCCGTTTTGGCCGTTTATGACACCAGAACTGCGTTGTCGGTCACCGCGGGCACATGGCACGTCCAATTGACGTGCCGTCTGCTCGACCACTTCAGAAATCACTCACCTGTATTTTTCGTCTGATTTCAGGTCATTCCTACTTCGTTCGGCCCGTTTGGACCCCCCTCACGCGCGTTTACGAAGCGCGTGCATCACTTAAAATACGAATATTGAGCCGTACCGCGCAAACCGCACATCCGATTGACATGCCGTCTGCGAGTACACATCACAAATAATAATTAGAATGTTGAACGGTGGTTTCAGCTCAATCTGATGTCGTCCTCTATGAATTTGACCGTTGGACGCCTGTTTTGGCCGTTTATGACACCAGAACTGCGTTGTCGGTCACCGCGGGCACATGGCACGTACAATTGATGTGCCGTCTGCTCGAACACTTCAGAAATCAGTCACCCGTATTTTTCGTCTGATTTCAGGTCATTCCGACTTCGTTCGGCCCGTTTGGACCCCCCTCACGCGCGTTTACGAAGCGCGTGCATCACTTAAAATACGAATATTGAGCCGTACCGCGCAAACTGCATGTCCGATTGATGTTCCGTCTACGCGTACACGTCAAGAATAATAATTCAAATGTTTCACGGTGTTTTCAGCTCAATCTGAGGTCGTCCACTATGAATTTGACCGTTGGACGTCCGTTTTGGCCGTTTATGACACCAGAACTGCGTTGTCGGTCACCGCGGGCACACGACACGTTTTATTGACGTGCCGTCTGCTTGACCACTTCAGAAATCAATCACCCGTATTTTTCGTCTGATTTCAGGCCATTCCGACTTCGTTCGCCCCATTTGGACCACCCTCACGCGCGTTTACGAAGCACGCGCATCACTTAAAACGCGAATATTGAGCCGTACTGCGCAAACCGCACGTCCGATTGGTGTGCCGTCTGTGTGTACACGTCACGAATACTAATTAGAATGTTTCACGGTGTTTTCAGGTCAATCCGAGGTCGTCCGCTATGAATTTGACTGTTTGACGCCCGTTTTGGCCGTTTATGACACCAGAACTGCGTTGTCGGTCACCGCGGGCACACGGCACGTCCGATTGACGTGTCGTCTGCTCGAACACTTCATAAATCACTCACCCGTATTTTTCGTCTGATTTCAGGCCATTCCGAAATCGTTCGGCCCGTTTGGACCACCCTCACGCGCGTTTACGAAGCGCGCGCATCACTTAAAACACGAATATTGAGTCGTACCGCGCAAACCGCACGTCCGATTGACGTGTCGTCTGTGCGTACACGTCACGAATAATAATGAGAATTTTTCACGGTGGTTTCAGCTCAATCCGAGGTCATCTGCTATGAATTTGACCGTTTGACGCCCATTTTGGCCGTTTATGGCACCAGAACTGCGTTGTCGGTCACCGCGGGCACATGGCACATCCAATTGACGTTCCGTCTACTCGACCACTTCATAAATCACTCACCCATATTTTTCGTCTGATTTCAGGCCATTCCGACTTCGTTCGGCCCGTTTGGACCCCCCTCACGCGCGTTTACGAAGCGCGCGCATCACTTAAAATACGAATATTGAGCCGTATCGCGCAAACCGCACGTCCGATTGACATGCTGTCTACGCGTACACGTCACGAATAATAATTAGAATGTTTCAAGGGGGTTTCAGCTCAATTTGAGATCGTCCGCTATGAATTTGACCGTTGGACGCCCCTTTTGGCCGTTTGTAACACCAGAACTGCGTTGTCGGTCACCGCGGGCACACGGCACGTCCAATTGACGTGTCGTCTGCTCGACCACTTCATAAATCACTCTACCGTATTTGTCGTCTTATTTCAGGCCATTCCGACTTCGTTCGGCCCGTTTGGACCCCCCTCACGCGCGTTTACGAAGCGCGAGCATCACTTAAAACACGAATATTGAGTCGTACCGCGCAAACCGCACGTCCGATTGACGTGCCGTCTGCGCGTACATGTCAAGAATAATAATTAGAATGTTGCACGGTGGTTTCAGCTCAATCCGGAGATGTGGTGTGGCCGGCACCACTCAAAGTTTCCGTCTTTTGTTTCAAAAGGACGTCATTTTAAGTGAAAAGCATCAACTGACATACGGAAAACCGACCAAACGCATTCTGAATCTGTTGATAATTTATCCCAACAATCCATGGGTCATATGTGACGTGTACGAGCCAACCCGGGATGAATCTGAGTCGCGGTGTGGCCAGGATAAGTCTAAGTGACTCTCTTTTGTTTAAAATGGACACCATTTTAAGTACATACGGAAAAACGACCAAACGGATTCGGTTTCCGTTGAAACTTTAGGAGAACGATCCATGGGTCATATGTGACGTGTACGAATCATCCCCGCTTCAATCCGACATGCGGTGCGGCTGAAACCACTCAAAGTGTCCGTCTTTTGTTTCAAAAGGACGTCATTTTAAGTGAAAGGCATCAACTGACATACGGAAGAACGACCAAACGCATTCGGATTCTACCGATACTTTAGCACAACGATCCATGATTCATATTTGACGTGTACAAGTCAACCCCGTCTTAATCTGAGATGTGGTGTGGCTGACACCATTCAAAGTATCTCTCTTTTATTTAAAAAACACTTCATTTTAAGTGAAAACAACAACTGACATACGGAAAACCGACCAAACGATTTCTGAATATGTTGATACTTTAGGACAACGATCAATGAGTCATTTGTGATGTGTACGAGTTAAACTCGCCTCAATCCAAGGCACAGTGTGACCGGTATCATTCCAGATGTATGTATTTTATTTAAAATGGATATCATTTCTATTAAAAATATACGGTATATGAAAAACCAATCAAATTATGAATTGAATTCCGGATTCCACATATGATTGTCATCTAAATTTTAAAATGAATTCTAAATGAATTATGTATGTTTATAATTATGTTATGAATTCTACTTTAATTATGGATGTGTATATTTTCAGGATGCATTGTATGTGTTGGTTGGTTGGTTTTCATTATTTGTATGTGTTGGTTTGTTCTCTATATGTATGCATTATATGTGTTACAAGTACAATAATTGGATTGAAAAATTAATTGAAAGCGAGGGCATAATTGGATTGAAAATTGAATTGAAACCGAGGGTGAATGCCCAAAAACCAGACCTGCTGTGCAAATTGCAGGCTGCTGTGCAATTTGCACAGCACAGCAAAGCCTATGCCAACGGTTTTCAAACCGTTGGCATAGGCTCTATGTAGCTGTTTTTACCAACGGTTCAAGGAACCGTTGGGATACCCTATTGCATGGTGGTTTTTACCAATGGTTCATGGAACCGTTGGGATAGGTTGATTTTTTCTAACCTATCCCAACGGTTCTGTGTAAACCGTTGGGAAAAGCCTTTCCCAACGACTTACTTCGCCACGTTTTGCAGAACCGTTGGTATAACATATACCAACAGTTCTACAGCCTTTCCCAACGATTCTAAACCGTTGGGAAATGCTGGATTTCCAGTAGTGTCGGTGTGGCCCTGTGTCAGTAGAGTAAAAAGCGTGGAACCTTTCTCTTCAGTCAATGGTGTTGACTCCTTTGCTTCCGAGCGTGTAAGAGGGTCTTGGTTGTGGGACATCGACTGTGAAATCTTGTGTGATCAGATATCCTTGGGTGTTTCAGCATATGGATATTCTGAAGGAGGGAATCACCAAGCCATGTTCCAGGTGCGGGTAGTGATTCCAGTCGCGGCATGCGACGTAGAGGTTCAATTGGGGAGGTGAGCTACCCCTGATGACCTTCGGTCCATTTGAGGTCGTGCGAAGGGATGGCGAGGTTCCCTACCACCTTGCCCTAACTCCAAAGGCTGGTTTGGTTGCTTAGCATCTCCCGCATAGCTCACCCAAGAATAAGTGTACGTTCTCCTATCTATGTCATCAGCGAGGGCAGACCTCACGTGAACATATCAACTCCTCTGGTCTGTGTGCGGTGATGTGGGACTGTGTAAGAGTTCTTCTAGGTACGGGAGATCCAGGTGTGGGCTTAGTACCCTAAGTTGTTCCCTGGTTTTGCTTTTCGGGGATGAAAATCTTGAAGGATGGAATGATGTAAGAACCCGGTTTTTGCTATAAAAGACTTTGGAATATTCTTGATGTTATTCCATAGCAGTGCCTTCAGACGACGCGCGATTCCGATCCCCAGTGGGGTTGGAATTAAATTTTCAGTGCGTTCACACTGGGAATGCCAAATAAATTGGATAAATCCTAAACGATAATTCGGATCCTAAATATGAGAGTACGGATGGGTCCGAAATGGGGTGTTTACCCCAGGGACGACATAGAACATGTCAGCGCGGGACGTTGGGACCCCTCGCCCGTTAATGGAACATTAAATGGATAAATAAAATAATTAATTTATTCATTTAATTGTTAAACTCATGTGTCTCTTAAATGGTTTCTCTGATGGGAAGACCGAGGGCACTGTTGAGTCTGGAGCGTGCTGTTTACCCTAGGAGGGGTGTAATTTTTGCGGGCGTGACCCTTCTGTGGAAAGTGGCCCCATGGGCATTTTCGTAATTTAGCGGCATCAGGCGTTGAGTTTTATATCTTTCGAACAGAGCCTCAGATTACAATTATGAGACCACCATTATGCTTGGGAGGTGTTTTTTACCCTAGTCGCTACCTAACTTTCACTGCGTTTGGGGTTTCGGACACGGATTTAAATTGGGTTAAGTTTTTTTTATTAAAGGTTGATTAAAAACTTATTTAAGTTATCATCTCCCCATCCCCCCTCATTTGTTATCCCTGACGCCACTCATTCTCACCCTCCCAAGAACCACTCTCCCCCATCTCTTCCTCCTCCTCTCCGATCAAGGCAGAAGCAGTGGCGGTAAGGCGCGGATCGTGCAGTTAAGCTTCGGGCTATGCCCTGCAGGTAGGCAGTTTGAGTTTTGAGCCCCGATCCCTTGTTTTTTCATTTGTTCCTCCCCGCGCACCCCACCTTTTGTGTCAATCGTTGAGCACGGCATACCACCGCAAAGATCTCGAACTAGGGATCGCAGATCTACCTCCATCTTTTAGGTTTTGATTAAATCGAAACCACAGCAGGTTGCGAAAGTCCCGGTAGCACGGTTTGTTGCGAGGGGTCAGGTTGTGTGAGGCGGCTTGAGTGCGGCGGAGATGCAGGGTGCAGCGCGGGACAGAAGGTGCTTGGCCGGCAGCAGCGCGGGTTGACGCCGACAACAGCGTAGGGGAGCCACAGGGGAGGTGGGAGTCGGGCTGTCCGAAGTGGCTCAGGCGGAGGCGACATGGGGGCTGCGCGCGTGAGGCCGGACGACTCGGCTGGACTGCAGGGCATCGGAAGGGGGGTGTTGCGGCATGCCAAGGAGGAGCACTGGTCGGTGGCCGGCCAGAGCTGGGTAGCGGGACGACCAGGGTCGCGCGACCCTGGTGGAGAAGGAGACCCGCTGTTGCGGGTCTCTGCTAGACGTGACCTGCAAAAGCAGGCGACCAAGAGAAAAAAAAGGAAAAAAAAGGGGCACGACAAGATAAAAAAATGAGGGGGTGGAGTCTCCCTTAATTGGAGAGAGAAACAGTCGTAGGAAAAAAAATAAAATAAAAATATATATATAAATAAAAAATGATTTTAATAATTATAATAATGTTATAATTATTAAAACGGTGAATCGGGCGTAACTTCCCCGTGCGTCATCCAATTCATGCGCTGACAGCGGGAGTGTGCCTCTGTTTTCAATGCGGTCTTTTTAAGACCAACTTTGGGTATCTTTCGGTGACTCATGGAGCAGGTCAATAAAACACCCTAGAAATAATTTTATTATTATTATTTTCAAAGGTTGGATCGAACGTAGCTCTTACATGGGGCGTCTGATTAACGTGTCATCTGCGGCAATGTGATCCTCGGATCTAGACGGAGGTTTTGAGATAGACTCGGGAATTTTTAATTCCCGAGACGGGGGCTCGGTGGCGCGACACGTTCACTAAGTACTATTTAGCACCTCGTTGAGGTTTTTGTTTCGGATGGCACGAGCGCATCTGGAGTACGTTTTGAGCATCGTCAGTGACGTTGCGACCCTGGCGTCGAGACGAAGATTCACAAGGGGTTTTCAGTCGTTGAAACCAGAATTGAGACGTGTGCCCCACGGCCCGTCTTTTATACTGCGAGCGGCGTTTCACAACTTTTTCATCGGACGTCCGTTCGGGGCGTGCGACCAGTCGATTTTGGGTGTTTTTCCAAGGGCATTGTATTGGCGCAGTCTTCCCGCTTTAATTCCACAAAGTGGTGCGGGCCCCACGAGGGCCGTTTTGGGAGTTGATGGTGACTTCCATCTTTATCACCGGGTGTCCGTTTGGACAAGTGAATAGTCAATCTTGTGTACTTTTTCGAGAGGATTACAATGGTGCGATCTGCTTGGATGTGCAGAGTCTCCTTCAAGGTCTCATTTAATGTGGAAGCATGAAAGGTGCTCTGGTGGCGGTCCTTCTTGCTGTTTTCGAAAGCAAACCCTTGGCGTGTGATCACGTTCACTTCCGTATGAATGGAGTTGATGTTTGAAGAGATGTGGCTGGCCGTGTTGGAGCCATGGAGGAAGAAGGTTGGCGAATTATGTTTTCGCCCTTCGTGTGGACGTTGGGTGTCATGTGCATGATAGCCTTTGGGCTAGAGATGTGGTATACTGTGGGAGTATACAGGAATGCTTGGAGGTACATGATGTAGTATGTGCCTGAGAACGTTTTTTCTTGGTTGGGAGATGAGCTAGGGCCACACGTCATGTGGGCCCCATGTGTGTGTCGTGTTCTACTTTACGTACATTTGACCTCTCGCGACATAGAGGGTCCTCCTGTTCACGATGGTTTAGACCAGCAGGGTTGAGTGGTTTCCCCTGGTTTTGTTCTGGAGTTGGGTGGTTGCATGGTACCCACTCTGAGTTCTGTTGGCCAGTGTTATACCATCCCGTAGGAATGACCAGAGCAGTTCCGGGTTTACCCGTCAGCAGAGACTGGGCAGTGGGTTGCTCATCAACTTCTCCGGGTTTACCCTCCAGTGGAGACTGGGCAGTGGGTTGCGCACTGACTTCTAGGGTTTACCCTCCAGCAGAGACTGGGCAGTGGGTCACCGGACGACCTCTTAGGGTTTACCCTCCAGCAGAGAATGGGTAGTGGGTCACCTGACGACTCTTAAGGGTCTACCCTCCAGCAGGGCTGGGTAGTGGGTCGCTCGTCATCTTATTCCAGGTCTACCCTCCAGCAGGGCTAGGCAGTGGGTCGCCTGTCAACTTATTCCAAGTCTACCCTCCAGCAGGGCTGGGCAGTGGGTCTCCTGATGATGTATTAGGGTTTACCCTCCCGCAGGGCTGGGCAGTGGGTCACCCAATATCTTATTATGAATTACCCTCCAGCAGGGCTGTGCAGTGGGTCACCCGTTGGCATTTCAGACTCAGTCCTTTCTACCGGGCTAGTTTGTGGCTTTACTCCATGACTACCAGAGCGGGATCCTTGTTTGTATGGGTCAGTGATGTGACAGCTTTGACTTTGAGCAG
This sequence comes from Viscum album, assembly GCA_963277665.1. NCBI lineage: Eukaryota > Viridiplantae > Streptophyta > Magnoliopsida > Santalales > Viscaceae > Viscum > Viscum album. Next base: position 1,059,916,365 of record OY728137.1, read on the forward strand.
ACCTCTCGACTGTGGGATAGTGACGAGGTGTGGTTTGGCTTAACCCGAAACTCTCAAGTATGAGGGGCGCTTTCCCCACCGAGATGCGTCCTTGTGACGCGGCCTAAAACCGTGCGGGCGAGTCAGTGCCGCCCAAAGCGGATAGTGTCGAGGTGTGGTGATTTGAGCCCCTTGGCTTGCAGTTCGGGGTAGACGTGTGGGATGCTGGGCATTGATGATGGTTACTTCTGAGACTGATGGCGACTCACTTTCTTGGGCTGAGCTACGGGATGGAGATCCCCTTGCAATCTTGTTCGGGTTTCTTGTTTGAGCATATGGATATGTATATACCTTGTTTCAGTACCCACTTCTTGGGTTTTGGTTACTCTCCTTCCAGGAAAGGCGAAGACGCGCGGGGTATGTCACGTGCTTTCCGTGTCTAGTTTCTCGTGGTTGGATGAGTCTAGTATCCTGTTATAGGTAGCGAAGACTCGACGAGAAGTTCATCTTCTCACCGTTTCTAGCTCCTTGCGTTTGGATGGGTCTACTTTCTTTCTCTTGTTGGGTTGAGCTGATACTCTACTGCACTCCTTGTTGTACTCTTTACTGCACTCTCGGTTGTACTCCTTTACTTTCCCCTGTTCAATCTACTACTCACCCTTCGGTACCTCCTTTGTTGCTCCCTCGAGCCTTCGGGGTATCTTACTGAGTATTTTTATACTCACCCCTGCTTGGGCTTTACCCGCACTTGGTGTGCCCTTGCAGACGACGGACAGGTTGGTCGTGACGTCAGAGGAGCTTAGGAGTTCGGGAGCTTAGACCGTGTGCGGTGGTCGTAGTCGGGTTCCTGGTGTGGGACTCTCCCAACTATTTTACTTTTGTTTACCTGTTGTCGGGTAGTGGCACTTTTCTGGTTGGGCGCGTGTTTTACTCTTTTTCTTTTCAGTTTACCTCCAGCTTTTACTTTGTACTGTTAGAGGTCGATGCACTTTTGTGGTTTATATACAGCAGTTGGTACTTTACTTTCCTTTTTTACTCTGCACTTTTGCATTGAGTGTGTTGTGTGTGTTGTGTGTGTGTGTACAAGTACTTAGGCAAAGGCCTCCCCGAGTTGTTTAGCTTTCGGCGCTGGTCGGCAGCCCCTGGCCTATGGAGGCGGGCTTGGGGAAGTTGCGGCTCGAGCCCGGTTAGGGTCGGGTCGTGACATTGTCACTTATAGATATAGATAGATGATAGCGCATGATAAGAATTATCCCACTCATGATTTAGAGTTAGCGGTGGTGGTACACAACCTAAGATTTTATATACACCATCTTTTGGGAAAGAGGTTTGTGGTGTAAACAGACTACAAGATCCTCAAGTATATATCTTCTCAGTGAGACCTGAACCTTCGATAGAGGAGGTGGGTTGAGTATTTGTATTCTTTCGACTTCGAGCAAGCTTACACACCAGGACAGGGAAACATCGTTTTTGACACCTTAATCTAGAAGACGCAGATAAAGATAGTGAAGGAGTCTTGATATGAGTGGAAGTTGATAGAACTTTGAGCTGACATGCATATAGATGTTCATGAGTTCTAGGGATGAGTATCTCTGACTTCGATATCTGTTATGCCTGTACTTTTTGACCAGATCAAGTCAGAGTAGTTATATGATCTAGAGGGCTTAGCTATAAAGGATGACATACATGGTGGGGATCCACCATCAGCATGGTCTCCTAACAACGACGATTTACTTCTTATCAATGACCAAGTATGGGTTCTAATGATCTTATGTGATGAGCTAATGAGGGAGTTTCACACTTCTAGATGGGCGGTACATCCTGGTTTGGCAAAGATGTATCGTGATCTCTGTAGACATTACTGGTGGTTAGGGATGAGGAAGGATATAACAGGCTTTATGGAAAGATGTTTCACCTATCAGTAGGTGAATGCCAAGCATCAGAGGCCTGTTGAATTGTTGGAGCAACTTCTGTAACATCCCATAATTTCTAAGTAATTAATAAATGAATTATAATGAATTGTGTTTGTATTATTTTTAAATTATGATTTTATGAAATTTACATTTTACATATCACATGTTATAATATTTTTAAATAAAATAATATTTTCAAGAAATAAGACTTGATAATAAATTAATACGGATTTTATAAACATGATTTTATTTTAAAATAATATTGTATTATAAATATATTTATTTGATTTTTTTTTATAAAAGATATTAAAATACGAGGAAAATATGATGTTAGGTTTTAGAGGAGGCGTTGTTGCCTGGGTAAGGGAAGTGGGGTATCATTTTGGGATAGGGACCCGAGGGATTCGAGTCAGGTTGTGCCGCTTCACCGGGGGAAGTCGCGGGTTCCGAAGGATGCCGAGTCCAAATGTCGAGTAGTGGGAGAGGGGATCGAGTGCCGGTGGGGGTCCGCACGAAGACTGGGTGAGTCTCGGTTGCTGGCAAAGAGTTCGTGCGAAGCCCGACCATGAAGGAGTTCGACCGCCGTTGAGGTTAGGGTTCCATTTCCGAGTACTGGTGATGGAGATCCAAGCAGTTAGGGTAGCATTTTTTGGAAAGTAAGACGAACCTGTTCTTTATCTTCATATCCGAGTGAGGTAGGTGTTTTCTTCGTAGACCAAATCTTATAGTTTCTTCATATTCCTCAATTTTCCTTCTGCTTTCGTTGTCTTCTTACTGTTTTCTATTTACCTATATTTTTTTAGGTATATTTGTTGTATTGTGGTTTGATTTTGGACAATGAACAAAGGTTTATTGATTTTTGGTCCCCAGATGTCATTGTAATCTTAAATTAATTTTTCCAACAGGTTTTTGTCGATTTTTCATCAATTTTCTTCACTGATTGCATCTGTCTACTCAGCTTGCGGAGCAAGCTTGTCGTCATTGTTTTGAAATCTCAAAAATTCTCCTCTGGTCCTCTAATTTGAATTTAACCAATTGCCTATATTTTTATTTTATTGAACAATGGAGGTTAAGGCTATAAAATCCTTGTGCCATCATGCAAAGAAAAAATTGCAAATCAATTTTTCAATCTAGAGAGGTTGGGATAGAGCCTAGAGGTGCGAGATGGTTTATTGTTTACGAATCAAGTAAGGGTTTATAAAATGAAATCATGTCATATGCATATCATTCATAAATCATGTACATTGAATAAACATTTTCATTTATTGGAGCTATCTACAAAAAAATAAAATTTTATGAGATTATGATTGAAATTTTAAGTACATGGATGTTAATTAACCTTCCATGTAAATATGAAAAGTCTAAGTATCAAGAGATTTGGTTGTGCCAATTCTAACATGAAGGTTTATATTTATACATTTATATATAAATATAAGTGTATGTGTATTTGATGTTTGTTTTGTTTATGTTTTTAAAACAAAAACTCCAGTGGAAAATGCACAAATATATATAAGGAAATATGAAAAGGTTTTTATAAAATATTGGGCACTTGGACATTGTAAACATGAAAGGGGGTGGGGAGTAAACCCATCCCTTAGGAAAGAGGGTAGATCCAAACATCCTTCAATGCTTCAAGTGGCCTCATGATTTTGTTTGCAGAAGATTGCTTAATATTTTCCAATAATCATTGGATTTTTTTAAAATCACTTTTAAAGAATAATTATTTTCAAAGTATGGTAATATTTTATAAATCTATTTTATGAGGTATTTTTCAGTGAACTTTTAGCAAGCCCCTTACTAGAGAATTTAACGCTCATCCCTTGTTTTAAAATTATTGTCACAGGTCAAATAGAAGTTCTAAGTCAGGATACTTCAATAAAGATTTAGCACACATGAAGTATATTAGATATTTTATTTTTATTTACTTTTGTACAACTCTGATAAAAATTTAAGGTTTGTCTAATCCTCTAAAACCTAGACCGATAAAGTTCATAGTATGTATTAAATGTTGTGTATTTTTCTTTAGTCTTTTATAAAAAACATATTACATAACATTTATATGTGTTGAACCTAAAAGCATGGGTTTGAGTCTTTACAGTTGGTATTAGAGAAATGGTCTAGAAAACTTTGGAGATTAGATGTTGTCTTCTAAGCGGTAGAGTACAAGAGTATAACTGTCATAGTTTTTCTTAATTCTAAAGATGAAAATTCAGAATTTTTTTTAGTGCGACGAACAAATTGTGAGGGAACAATTCTTTTAAGGGGGGAAGAATGTAACATCATAGAATTTATATGTAATTAATAAATTAATTATAATGAAATATGTTTTTGTTATTTTTAAATTATGATTTTATTAAATTTACGTTTTACATATCACATGTTATAATATTTTTAAATAAAATAACATTTTCAAGAAATAAGACTTGATAATAAATTAATACGGCTTTTATAAACATGATTTTATTTTAAAATAATATTTTTATAAATATTTTTTTTTTATTTTTTTCATAAAAAATGATAAAATAATTTTAATAACAAAATCTATTTTATCAAAAGATACTTTGAATGAATAAATTTCTAAATTTCAGTATATATATTTCATATAAATATGGAATTTTATAATTATTTTGATAAATATATCATAATACTAAATTATGTTGATTATAAGTTATGGGTATATTCAATATAAATTAACATATTTTAATATACTAACTATGATAATAATTATTTAATTTATTAAATCTGAAATAATGAATAATTATATTAATATACAAATATGAGTAAATTTGGTTTTATAAAATTTTACTTTTTCAAAAATACAATATATATATATATAGAGAGAGAGAAAATTAAAATTATTAGTCTTAAATTATAAGTTACGATTAAATTATTTTTATAAAATTATTACTATTATAGATTTTGTTTTATAAAGCTATGAATTATGATAAAATGTTATTTGAAATTAGACAAATATTATGATATTTTTATTTTATATGTGTTAAAAAAACATTTAAACAAAAAAAAAGATTAAAAGATGAAGAAAATTTGGGTTTTGGGTTTTAGAGGAGGCATCATGGCCTAAATAAGGGAAGCGGGGTCTCATTTTGGGATATGAACCCGAGGGAATTGAGTCAGGTTGTTCCGCTTCACTGGGAGAAGTCGAGGGTTCCAAAGGAGGCCGAGTCCAGCCTTCGAGCAGTGGGAAAGGGAACCAATCGTCGATGAGGGTCCGCATGAAGATTGGATGAGTCTCGACTACCAGCAAGGAGTTTCTCCGAAGCTCGACTGTGAAGGAGTTCGACCACTGTTGAGGTTAGGGTTCCATTTCTGAGCATCGGTGATGGAGATCCAAGTAGTTAGGGTAACGATTTTCAACAAGGAAGATGAACCTGTTCTTCATCTTTAGATTTGATCGAGGTAGGTTTTTTCTTCGTAGATGGCCAAATTTTCTAGTTTCATCATATTCCCCAATTTTTCTTTCGCTTTTGTTGTCTTCCTACTGTTATCCATTTACCTATTTACTTTTTGAGGTTTGTTTGTTGTATTGTGTTTTTCTTTTGGACAATGAATATAATTTCATTGAATTTTGGTTTGCATATGTCTCTATAATCTTAAAGTAATTTTTTCAACATGTTTATGTCATTTTTTCATCAATTTTATTCAATGATTGCATATGTATGCTCAGCTTGTGGAGTAATCTTGTAGTCGTTGTTTCGAAATCTTCCAAAATCTCCTCTGGTTCGCTGATTTGGATTTAACCAATTGCTTATATTTTTATTTCATTACATAGTGGAGGTTATGGCTATAAAAGCATTATGCCACTGTGAAAATGAAAAATTACAAATCAATTTTTCAATCCAGAGAGGTCGGGATAGATTCCAGAGGTGCAAGATGGTTTTTTTAAAAATTGGGTACAATCGCGAAAGTGGCACACACGCAAGTAAAAAAATTACATAGAAATCGCAAGTCCTGGGACTTGACCCCGCGACCTGCCCCTCACCCCCCAAGCCCTTACCACCCCATCACCAACGGTGGGGCAGGTGCAAGATGGTTTTTTGTTTATGAATCAAGTAATGGTTTATTACTCATTTAAAAATATTTATTTTTTGTTTAATTTTTCATATTCAAATTTTCATGTTCAATTATAAGTGATTGTTTTATTTTATTTTTATAACTATTCAATTTATGTTTAGTTTATGGTTTGTAAGGGTTATTTCTATTTTACAATTTATATAAGTATATTTTTATGTGTATTTCATTCTTCTAAATTTTCTAAAATCATGTGTGGGTGATACCATGTGTATTTATTTTCAATTATAGTTCTCTATTATAGGATCAAAATAGGATATGAGATGCTCAATTACAAGAGGGGGTGGATTGTAGGTTTAAAAAACTTTCTTAAGGTTAGTTTTAAACCTTAAGGATATCTATTTTTAACAAAGTTAAATAAGGTGAATTCACAAATCCTCTTTGATTCTTAAACGAAAAGATAATTGGAAGGGGCCAGGTCCAATTATAAAGAACTTAAACTTAAATAAGTTTATCTTAAATAAACTTAAACAAGTTTATATTAGAGAAATATTCTACCTTAAAGCATATAGAATCTTATTTATCAGAGTATACAAGTATAAGAAAGTATAAGAAAGTTATAATTTCTTTCCTTATTTAAATGCAGTGAAAATTAAACTTGTAACAAAAACAAGTAAATAGGTAGAAAATCTTTTAACCCAAAGAGAAGGGTATCCAACAAGCTTGGATAACAATCCCTTAATTTATCCATTCATGAAAGTTTTTCTTACCCACACTAGGGTAAGCCCTCGATAAGAATATCAGAGTCTGTCTTGTTATCCATGCAAGCCCTCAAACTTTAAGGTAGTCAACACCTCTTTCTTCCTATCCTCGGAAGTCCTCAAACTTTAAGGTAGTTGACACCTTTGTCTTCCTTTCCCTAGAAGTCCTCGAACTTTAAGGTAGTTGACACCTCTGTCATCCTATCCCTAGAAGCCATCAATTTTATATAGAAATAATCAAAGACTCACTAGGCTGAACAAGTTGTTCACGGTTGAACAAGATGTTCACATATCGCACAAGGCATGAGAGTCTCTCTTCCTAGAAATCACTTCATAGCATCACAACATGTAATCTCTAGAAGTGTCTAGAACTCTTCAAATGGTTGAGGTATTTATAGGTAGAAATTCCAATACTCAGCCAACAGTTAGTTATAAACAGATTGTACGACATCGTTTCATTGAAACATAATCATGTGTAAGGAATTATAACATGTAAGAAAAGCATTATTAAGTTTAAAAAATTTAAGTAAACTAAGATCCTATAAAATGAAACGTTACTTTAAGGAAATGAGGTAACTGTAAGAAAATAATTTAATTGGATTCTTAAGGAATTGAGAAACAGAGTCTAGAAAATATGAATAATCATATTCTAAAATAATGGATATTTGGAGTTTAAATTCTGAGGAATTTGGAGTCTGAATTCTGAGAAATTCACAGTCTGAATTCTGAATAATTGGGAGTCTAAATTCTGAGGAATTCAGAGTCAGAATTCTGAGATATTCGGAGTCTGAATTCTAAGGAATTTGGTGTCTGAATTCTGAGGAATTCAGAGTCTGAATTTCAAATAATTCAGAGTTTGAATTTTAGAGAATTCAAAATCTGAATTTTAGATAATTCAGAGTCATAATTTCATAGACTTCAGAGTCTGAATTTCAGAGAATTTGAAGTCTAAATTTGAGAGAATTCAGAGTCTGAATTTCAAAGAATTTGGAGTTTAAATTTCATAGAATTCAGAGTCGGAATTTCAGAGAATTCAGAGTCTGAATTTCAGAGAATTCATAGTCTAGAAAACTATAAGGCTTTAAGATAGGTTAGGATCCAATTTTTTGGCTTAAGAAAGAAATGTCTAGTATTTGTTTAAGAAAACATTAAATAAGATTTTGAAAATCATGGGTAAGAATAAAACTTTTCTTAGAGAAAGAAAATTTTCCTTGAGAAAATAATTTTTAGAGAAAGATAATTTTCCTTAAGAAATGTGTTTGTGATTTTCAAAACATAATAGAATGGAAAAGTCATAAGGATACTTATTGACTCAACAATCTCCCCCTTTTTGGAAAGCACAAACAACTTTTTGAAAAAGAATATAAGGAAAAAGGCTTTCACTTTTTGAACTTTAAAATAAATACTTATCTCCCTTTACTTATGATCCATAATGAATACATCTAACTCCCCCTTAGGTTTTGAAATCTCTAAGGATCATATTTGTGTCTTTCTTAGAGAATTTACATCTTATTACTTAAGAATATCTTCTTTGAGTAATCTCCCCCTTACTTAATCTCCCCATTTCTTAGGGAATTTTCTTCTTTTAACTTAATATTATTTTGATCATTCTTTTCTCCCCCTTTGTGATTTTCAAAAAGGAATGGAATGAAAGAAAAAAAATTATACCTAAAAGGTTAAAAATATACAAGGAAAATGATAGAAAGATAACAAAATTTCATTATGATAGGAAAATTTTCTTACAAGGAAAAAAATACAGCAAAAGATTGGAGTTTAAGAAATCAGTAATCCTTCTTTTCCTTTGGCATTATATTTCTCAAAGTTGTCTTTAAATTCTTTAGCTATTGTGATCATCCTCGAACTTCTTGAGAAGCTGATCCTGATCCTGATTTTTCTTTTCAAGAACTTTGATTCTTTCTTCTTAAGACTTAAGGATTTCATCTTGAGACTTTACCACTTCTTCTTGCTCTTTGAATTTTTCTTTCAACTCTTCCCTGAGTTCTCTTTACATTTTCAAATTGAGATCAACTGAATTGAGCTTTGATTCAGGTATCTATCTTCTTGAATCTGGGAAACTTTCTCTTTATTCATCTTTTCTGAAAGATCTATTGAAAATTTCTTGATCAAGTCATTTGAATTATCAAATGAAACCTTTACTGACTCATGGAAATTATCCATGACATTCATATCATCAATCAATGACTTAGAACACTTGGTTATTTCCTTGCATGATCTCCTATGAGTATCATAACCAATGTGAAAAGATTTGAATTCTGCTTCAATCTTGATATACTTTTCCATGATCATGCTTATCGAATCTGAATTCTGATTGATAGTATGTTGAAGCAACTGACATCTCAAATCAATTCTTGGAAATAAGGGAATGGTGTTCACTAGTCTTTTAAAATATTGAACAACAAAATCTTGTCCCAAGGAAGATGAAGATTTGGAAGAAAATTCATTTACTGGTGAGGAAACTTTATCTTGCTCTTCAGCTTTCCTCTTGGATGTTTCATCATCTTTCTTAGATTTCACAACTACATCTTTTTTGGGAAAATAAACAACCACTTGTTTTCCTTTTTCATCTCTAGAGATTTCCTTCTCGACTTTCGAAGTCTCATGTTCGCTCTTGGAGACTTAGATTATCTTATCATCATCAACATCATCTGTATCAGCACCTTTATTAATATCTTATAGATGAATAAAATCATGATTGTTGCTTTCATCATCAGTAGGTTTATCAACCTTATCCTGTGCATCATCATCTTAACCTTTTAAGATTATTTTTGTTGATTCAAGTTGGGAAGTTCTGGTCGACAACTTTTCATAAGGACTTTCCTTCTCATGGTATTCTTCCACCATTTTTATTATATCTTCACTTTCCTCTTCTTCTTATTATTCTTATTATTGTTGTACTTCTTCTTTAGCAATGGGTTCCGAAATTGAAACTTTCTTTCATGGAGTTTCTATGAGAACTGATTCTTTCAAAAAGAATTTTGGTACATGGATTTGTTCAGAATCTTTCTCTATATCTTTAAGCAAGGTTTGGACAATTTCGGCTTCTGACATATTCTTCTTCATCTTTTTCTCTTTATATTGATTCTCAATCTCTTTTGTTGCCTGAATCTTCAAGGCCTTAGCCTTAGCAGGGTCTAAACCAAAACTTTCATCTCCTTCCTTCTTCTTTTTCTGATCTCTCCACTTAGCTACCACTTTATCAGAAAAGGTATTTTTCTTTTTTGGCTTGGGTGGAACTGTCTGAGTTTTCGGAATGAGTGATTTTTCTTTTGATTCAGGTTCTTTCTCTTTTCTCTTCTTCGGAGTTTTCTTGGAAGTTTCACCTACTTCCCCTTTCATGCTAATAGCTTGAATTTCACTTTTAGGAAGATCATAGAACTCTCTTGACTTAATACTAAAACCTATTTTGATCCTCTTTAGAGTGTCATCACTCAACAACATAATTTTAAAGGTTTTGGATTTTGAACTGCATGGAATTTTGAAGGATTCTAAACAAAGAACAACGATCTTCGACAAAATCGCTGGATACATAATTATTTGAGACTTGAGGGTACCATTCTTGATATTACTGATCGTCAAGAGAATATACTTGATAAGTTTTACGTTTCTTAGATTCACCGAGAAATCCATCATAAAAATATCACATTTCTTAAGGGAATCCTTATCTCTCTTTCTCGGAATGAGAAAACCTTGCATCCACAAAGCTAAGAAACGGTAGTTGGTTGTAAGGTGATTTATCTTAGGGGACTTAAATCTTTTAAGTCCTAGGAACTCAATTTCTTTAGCCTTCTCAAAATATCCTTCCTTGTCTAGAAACTTTTGAGAGAAAATGATAGCTCCTCCTTCATAAGGAATATCCAAAATACTTTCATCTTTGTTGAAAGATAAGGAGTAACTCTTCCCATAGCTCTTGAACAAAAAATCATTCTCTTCCTCCTTGTTCATAAAAACTAATTGTATCATAGCACTCTATAAGGATATCAAGATAAACCGGATCCTAATTTTTCAGTTTGGAAACACAAAGACTTTCCCAACTATTCTTCTTTATAACTTTCGAAATCAGGGAATCATACTTCAAAAAAAATTTGGTTCAACCAACCTTTCTCTATAAATTTTCCAATCTTTGAGTTCCTTGTTTGAGACCATCTGATATTTTGAGGAAACTTAAAGAGACATCTGAAACATAAGGAAACTGAGAAAAATAAATGATTGATTTGAATGGCGGCGGAGCTTCAGAGCAAAAACAGTGGAAAATCCGATGTGGGATGCGAATATAGGGGGCCTTTATTTAGGCTTCGTGGAAATGGTTCGAATTCCTGAACCAATCAAACGTTTGAGATTATCTTAATATGATATAAGGATTGATATCAATGCTGAGGATGGATTTGAAGGTTTTGATCTTTTAAGGTTTTAAAGAAAAAAATCATATTTAAGGATTTTTTTTTAAAAATTTGGGTACAACCGCGAAAGCGGCACACACACAAGGAAAAAAATTACATGTAAATCGCAAGCCCGGGGACTTGACCCCACGACCTGCCCCTCACCCCCCCAAGCCCTTACCACCCCACCACCAACAATGGGGCATTTAAGGAAATTTAATTCGATAGAGTTTTCTTAAAACAATATAGAAATACCAACAAGTAAAAAATACAATTACAAATATTTAAGTAAGGTAACATACCTTCCATATTGCTTATTAAGATTTTTTAATATTGATAAGATTATTCTTGAAGAACTTAGATTCCAAAAAAAATTATTAAGGAAAGAAAAATTTTAGGCTCTGAAAAAAATTATTAAGGAAAGAAAAAAATTTAGGTTCTGAAAAAATTAATTAAAGAAAATTTTGAAAGAATAAACAAATGTACTCCCCCTATGAAAAGGAGTTTCTTAATGTAAGGAGATATGTTTCAACAAAAATTTGGTGTGGATTTTTACATTACAGTTATCATTCCTAACTTTTGTTTAATGTATTCAAATCTATCAGAAGGTAACGATTTTGTAAAAATGTCAGTAAGTTGACCTTGAATTCCAATAAATTAAAGAATAATATCTCATTTGAGTGTGTGATCCCTAAGAAAGTGGTGCCTAATGTCTATGTGCTTTGCACGAGAGTTATGTGCAGAGTTTTTGCTTAGGGAAATGACACTAGTATTATCACACAATATTTTTATTTTGGTAAAACTTATGCCATAGTATGTGAGTGTGTGTTTCATCCACAACACTTGATCACAACAACTTCTAATTACTACATATTCAGCTTCAGCAGTGGAAAGTGATACAGAGTGTTGCTTCTTTCATGACCAAGAAACTAATGAATCTCCTAAGAAATGACAAGTTTTGGATGTACTTTTCCTATCCATTCTACATCCACCAAAATCAGCATCTGAAAAACATTTTAAAACAAAATCATTTCCAAAATAATAGAAAAGTCCTAAATCCATGGTTCCCTTTAAATAGAGAAAAATTATTTTCACTACTTTTAAATGAGACTCTTTTGGATTAGATTGATATCTTTCGCATAAGCATACTGAAAACATTAAGTCTAGATGACTGGATATTAAGTATAATAAACTTCCTATCATACCTCTAAAAGATGTTTGATCTGCTAGTTTCCCAGCTTCATCAAGATTAAGAGAATTTGAGGTACCAATTAAAGTACTTATACTTTTAGTGTTTTCATATCCATAATTTTTAAGAAGATCTTTAATATTCTTATGTTGAGATATATAAGTTGCTTCTGGTTTTTGAGAAATTTGAAAACCAAGGAAAAATGTTAACTCACCCATTATACTCATTTCAAAATTAGATTTCATAAGATTCAAAAATGAATCGGTTAAAGATTGCTGAGTTGATCTGAATATAATGTCATCAACATAAATTTGAACAATCAAAACATTTTTTTATCTTTCTTTATAAAAAGGGTCGGATTAGTTGTTCCTTTATTATAATTTTTTTTCAACATAAATCATGTAAGTCTATCATACCAAGTTCTAGGAGATTTTTTAAGTCCATATAAAGCTTTCATAAGTTTAAAAACATGTTAAGAATGTTTTGTGTCTTCAAAACTAGGAGGTTGTTCAACATAAACTTCCTCCTGAACATATCCATTAAGGAAAGCACACTTCACGTACATTTGAAAAAGTTTGAAATTGAATAATACTGAAAAGGCTAGTATAATACGAATAGATTCAAATCTAGATATTGGAGAGTAGGTTTCTTCATAGTCTATTTCTTCTTGTTGATTATAGCCTTTAGTAACTAATCTTAATTTATTTCTTACATGATTCCATTTTCATCGCATTTATTTCCGAAGACCCATTTTACTCCAATTATAGAAGTTTCCTTAGGTCTTTCAATAAAGGTCCAGACTTTGTTCCTTTCAAATTCATTTAGTTCATCTTGCATGGATTTAATCCAATCATCATCACCTAAAACTCCATCAGTGCTTTTAGGTTCTAATTGGGAAAGGAATGCTAGATATTCTACTTCGTTTCTTAAAGAACTTATATTCCTTACAGGTTGATTTACATCACCAATGATACTATCACTGGGATAATTCTTAAGAAACAACTGATTTGGGTTTTGTAAAACTTGTTCATCAACATAAGTTATAAAATATTTTGGGGTAAATACATCAAAAAATTTCCTTGAGTATTTTCCTTTTAAGAGAAATCTTCCATCAAAGATTGATAATCAGTTTTTGAAAACACATCCAAAGATGTAAGTTGAGGTTGTTTAAAAACAAAAGGATCAGTTTCATTAAATTTAACATACACTGTTTCTTAAACAGTACAATAATTTTTGTTAAAAACTCTATATGCCTTAGAAGTAGTAGAGTAGCCTAAGAAAATTCCTTAATTGGATTTGGGTGTGAATTTATGTAATTTATCTTTAGTATTCAAGATGAATACTTTGCATCCAAATACTTTGAAGTAAGCAAGTTTAGGTTTTCGACCAGTCCACAACTTATAAGGTGTTTTATTAAGAAAAGGTATGATTAAAACTCAATTTATAGTATAACAAGCGGTACTTATAACTCCAGCCCAAAAATGTTTAGAAATATAATATTCACTCAATATGGTTCTAGTTATCTCTTAAAGAATTTGGTTTCTTCTTTCAACAACACCATTTTGTTGAAGAGTTTTAGGAGCTGAAAAGTTATAAGTAATTCCATTCCTACTACAAAAGTTTCAAAATCTAAATTTTCAAATTCTCTCCCATGATCACTATGAATAGTTATCAATGGAATATTTTTCTCATTTTTAACTTTGGCCGAAAAGAATTTAAAATAATAAAAGGCTTCAGATTTATTTGTTAGAAAAGAGACCCATGTAAATATAGTGTAATCATCAACTAAAACAAATACATAGTATTTTCCTCCAATACTTCCAGTTTGTGTTGGACCAAAAATATCCATATGCACTAGTTGTAATTCATTAGAAGTTGAGTCTTCACTGATTGATTTAAATCTTGAATTATGTTGATTTCCATATTGACAAAGATCACAAACTTTTGAAGAATCAAATCTAAGCTCTGGTAGATCCTTAACAAGTCTTTTCTTTGAGAGTTTTCACAGGTTCCTAAGGTTACAGTCTCTTATTCTTCTATGCCATAACCAAGATTGATATTCCATTGCACTAAGGCAAGGTAGATCTTGGATCTTAAGGTCTTCTAAGTTTAGTGTATAAACATTCTCATGCCTATGGGTAAAGATAATAAACTCTTCCTTAGAATTGTGTACTAAGCATTTATCATTCCTAAAATTCACAAGGTAATCTTCATCGCATAATTGTCTTATGCTTATAAGGTTGTGCTTAAGACCTTTTACAAATAAAACATTTGAAATTAAAGCTTTTCCAAGAAGGATGGTGTTACTTATAATAATAATTTCTCACTGAGCATTATCACTGAAAGTTACTTTTTCTCCTTTCGTCTTGATAATCTTTTCAAAGAAGTTTTTGTTACCAGTCATGTGCCGGGAACATCCACTATCCATGCACCATGTATTGTTGTTGGTACTTCCTTTATTTTCTTGAAAATAAAATAGATAGACTTTCAGAATCCAAACTTGTTTGGATCCAAAAATGTTAGAAAATAAAATCTTAGGTATCCACATTTTCTTAGAAAAGTAAGCTTTATGAAAACCTAATGATTGGGTTTTATTCAAAGAAAAAAATTTCTCCCAATATCCACCATATTAACACTTTGTGAAAAAAGGAGCACTTTGGGGAATGAAATAGTTATAACTAAAAAATGGTTTTGAGTGAGTATAACCAAATCCAAAATTATTCCTAAGAGGACGAAGTTGTGAATATATTTTATCAAATTATTTTTTCCCAAAGTAAAATTTGATAAAAGTTTCTTTAAGGAAAATATTTCAGACTTTATTCTAATGACTAAATTCTTATCCTCATGGTCATTACTCTTAGAGTTTGAATTATTCTCTAAAACATTTTTCTTAAAAATAACATTTTCAATATCCTTAGAAAGTTTATCCTTCTCAGAATTAACTTCCTTAAGGTTTTTAGAAATATTTTCAAAATTAAGAGTTTTCTGATCAAGATATTTTGAAAGATATGATAATTATTTTGTTAAAACATAAATTCTAGAATTTTTTATCTTTAAATTCTTTTTTATCTTACATTTTTCATTCTCAAGTAATTGGGAAAACCTAGAGACTTCTTCAAATGAAGGTAAAGTGTTACCTTCTGATGAGGAAGATTCTTCATTCGAAGATTCATAATATTCTTCATTAGGAAAATTTTCACTTAAAAAATATTGATTAAGGATTCATCATTGTGTACCTTAGCCATAAGAAAATGAGTTTCAATAGGTAATCTGGATATAAGACCAATATTCTTATGATTGGAAGATTCATATTCTGAAGATTCAGCTGAAGAGTCACCACCACTGGCACTCCAGGTGTCATTAGCCTTCAAGGATTTCTTAGCCTTAGATTTTAGTACTTCTTTTTGTTCCTTTTAGAATGCCTTTCCTTTCTGTCTTTTCTATTGAGCATAGAATAATCGAGTCTGATATGTCGAGCCTTTTTGCATTCATAACAAGTTAATTCATAATCCTTCTTGTCCTTTCTATCTTTTTTCTTATATCTATACTGAAAATATTTCTTTCCCAAAATCTTGTTCATCCTTTGAGCAAGATTGGCTAAATCATTCTCAGACTAATCACTGTCACTTGATTTAGATATAATAACACATTTCTTAGCTTTAGATATAGATACCCTTTCTGGAGTCTTGGATTTAGATATAGTAGTAAAAGAAACATTTCTATTACCATTTTTTCTTCTTATTGAGATCATCATCTCTCTTCATTCTTGTTTCATTCTAAAGAAGAGTTCCAAATAATTCATTGAGAGTGATGTTAGATACTTTCATATTTTCATCAATAGTTATCCTTTTAGATTCCCACTCATTGGGCATGATATCAATTATCTTGTCCACAAGAACTTCATTATCAAGTCATTTCTATCCCATAGATTGAATACTATTGATTATTGTCATAAATATTTATTGCACTTTGAAAACAGGTTCTCCATAAGGAAACAACAAACCATGATATTCAGCTCTAAGCATAGCTCTTTTGGTCTCTATCTCTTTTGAAGTTCCAAAGTGTGTAACTTCAAGTTTCTTCCAGATACTATTGGCAGCTTCACAAGAAGGTATTTGACTTTAGATATTCCTGGTCATGGAACATAAAAGAGTTTTTATTACACTGTAGTTTAGTTGATATTATTTTTTTTATAATTTTTGAATGTTCTAATTTCTTTGTCAAGAACCTTGTATTCACTAGTGAGCATGAAAAAAATATCCACTCCAGTGTTGATAACAAACGTATTCATCCTATCTCTCCAGTACTCATAATCATTACCATAAAAAATTGGTGGTCTGGTAGGATTTAAGTTGTCAATAGAACCGATATTCATTCCTTCCATTTTAATAAGAAAAAATACTTTTCACAAAAAGAATTAGTAACAAAATATTTTATAAATAAAATCATTAAGAAAAACTTGAACAAGTAAGTTGAGCAAGAAAAGTTGAGCAAGAAAACTTATATGTAGGTATAAGTATTTTAGAGACCTTGCTCTGATACCAATTTTTGGATTTAAATAGGATATGAGATGCTCAATTACAAGAGGGGTGAATTGTAAGTTTAAAAAACATTCTTAAGGTTATTTTTAAACCTTAAGGAAACCTATTTTTGACAAAATTAAACAAGGTTAATTCACAAATCCTCTTTGGTTCTTAAACAAAGAGATAGTTGGAAGGGCCCAGGTCCAATTATTAAGAACTAAAACTTAAACAAGTTTATCTTAAAGAAACTTAAGCAAGTTTATATTTGGGAAAGATTCTACATTAAAGCATATAGAAACTTATTTATCATAGTATACAAGTATAAGAAAGTATAGGAAAGTTATACTTTATTTCTTTAATAAAATGTAGTGGAAATTAAACTGTAACAAAAACAAGTAAACAGGTAAAAAATCTTTTAACCCAAAGAGAAGGGCATCCAATAACCTTGGATTAAGGTCTCATGATTTATACTTCCAATAAATTATGTCTTACCCACACCAGGGTAAGCCCTTAATAAAAATATCAAAGTCTGTCTTGCTATCCCCGCAATCCCTTAAACTTTAAGGTAGTCGGCACCTCTGTCTTCCTATCCTCAGAAGTCCTCAAACTTTAAGGTAGTCAGAACCTCTATCTTTCTATCCCTAGAAGTCCTCTTAAGATAGTCGGTGCCTTTTTCTTCCTATCCCTGGAAGCCCTTGATTGTACATAGAAATAATTGGAGCCACACTAGGCTGAACAAGTTATTCATAGTTGAACAAGATGTTCACAAATCGCACAAGGCATAAGAGTCTCTCTCTCTAGAAATCACTTCACAAAATCATAGAATGTAATATCTAGATGTGTCTAGAACTCTTCAAATGGATGGGGTATTTATAGGTAGAAATTCCAACAGTCATCTCCTCCTCCAACAGTCATATTTTTTCCTTAAATTTCAGAGGGACCAGTACACGTGTCACTCAACCAATGGTTAGTTAGAAACATATTATACAACATCGTTTCATTGAAACATAATCATGTGTAAGGAATTATAACTTGTAAGAAAATCATTCTTATGTTTAAGAAATTTAAGTAAACTAGGATATGATAAAATGAAACGTTGCTTTAAGGAAATGAGGTAACTATAAGAAAAGAATTTAACTGGATTCTTAAGGAATTGAGAAACAGAGTCTGGAAAATATAAATAATTGGATTCTAAAATAATGGATACTCAGAGTCTGAATTTTGAGGAATTAGGAGTCTAAATTTTGATGAATTTGGAGTTTGAATTCTGAGGAATTCAAAGTATAAATTTCAGAGAATTTGGAGTCTGAATTTCAAAGAATTTAGAGTCTGAATTTTAGAGAATTAGGAGTTTTAATTTTAGAGAATTCAAAGTCTGAATTTTAGTGAATTCAAAGTCTGAATTTCAGAAAATTCAGAGTCTAAATTTTAGAGAATTCAGAGTCTGAATTTCAGAGAATTCAGAGTCTAGGATAGGTTAGGATCTGATTTTTTGTCTTAAGAAAAAAATGTCTTGTCTTGGTTTAAGAAAACATTAAATAAGATATTAAAAACCAAGGGTAAGAATAAAACTTTTCTTAAAGAAAGAAAATTTTCCTTAAGAAAATAATTATTAGAGAAAGATAATTTTCCTTAAGAAATGTGTTTGTGATTTTAAAAACATAAAGGAATGGAAAAGTCATAAGGATACTTATTAAATCAACATCTATTTTCAAATTAGTTTTTATAAGGGTTTAATTTATTTTTATCATTTTATGTTTTTAACTAAAAATATATATACATATATTTTCATATATGTATATATTAAAAAATCTATCTATCTATTTGTTTTAAGAATTTATGGATGTAAGGGTGATATTAAAACAATTTTTAGACTATGGTTTTCCATTTTTACTAAAATATGCAAGGGATATTTTTATTTATCGAAGTTTTGTTTAAACATGAATTTAATATGTGATTATGTGCATTATAAATTCCATGTCATATATATATATGTGTGTGTGATTATTATGGTAAACTTCAAGTTATTTTATTTATAATTTTAATTTATAGTATATATATATATAAGTAATTTTAAGTTTGTGTTTGATGTTCATATTTAAGTTTTATTTTTCATACGCTAAGTTTATATATATCAAAATTTATGAAAGTATTTTCATAGGAGTATTATATTTTTGTACAAGTTATATATATTTTATTCAATTTCCAAGCTCAAGTTTATAACTATTCATAAATAAATTATTGATGATTATTATTTATTTTAAAAAATAAAGGATAAGAATTCCAAAATTTTATGAAATGGAATCATGTCATATGCATGTCATTCATAAATCATGATCATGGCTACACATCATTGATTTTCCATGACATTTTATACATTAATATATGTAAATATATATGTATATACATGTAAGCATGTGCATTGAATAAATTTTTTCATTTATCAGAACTATCTACAAAAAAATGGATTTTTATGAGATTATGAATGAAATTTTAATTACATTGATGTTAATTAACCTTCCATGTAAATATGAAAATTCTAAGTATCAAGATATTTGGTTGTGAAAAGTCTAATAAGTGATTTTACATGAAGGTTTATATTTATACATTTAAATATAAATATAAGTGTGTGTATTTAATGATTGTTTATGTTTTAAAAAAACTCCAATGGAAAATGTATATATATATCTGTGTGTGTGTGTGTGTGTGTAAGGAAAGATAAAATAGTTTTTATAAAATATTAGAACTTGGAAATTATAAGCATGAAAGGGGGTGGGGAGTGAACTCATCCCTCAAGAAAGTGGGTAGGACCAGACAACCTTCAATGTTTCAAGTGGCCTCATGGTTTTGTTTTTAGAATCTTGCTTAATATTTTCCAAAAATCACTAAATTATTTTTAAAGCACTTTCAAAGAATAATTATTTTAAAAGTATTATAATATTATATAATGGTATTTTACAATGTATTTTTCACTAACCTTTTAGAAAACCTCTTACTGGGAAATTTAATGCTCATCCCTTTTTAAAAATTATTTTCACGGGTCAACTAGAAGTTCTATGTCATACGGCTTCGATAAAGAGTTAGCGCATGTGGATTAGATTAGATATTTTATTTTTCCTTACTTTTGTACAAATTTGATAAAAATGTAAGGTTTGTCTAATCCTATAAAGCCTATACTGGTAAATTTACTGGTATGTATTAAATGTTCTGTATTTTTCTTTAGTCTTTTATAAAAAAAATATATTACACAACATTTATATGTGTTGAACCCGGAAGTTCGGGTTCAGGTATTTACATCTTCCCATTACATAGTGGAAGTGGGATGATATCACTACGTATTTTGTGATAGGATTACCCAATACACCTTGTAATAATGATGCGGTATGGGTGATTTTGGATCGATTGACGAAGGTAGCTCACTCCTTGCCTATAAGGGATACCATCACCATTAATGGTCTAGGTAGTATTTTCATGCATGATATTGTTTGATTGAATGGTGTTATGAGGAGAGTTATTTCTAATTGAGATCCTCATTTCACTTATCGATTTTTTTATGGTTTATGAAAGTCCTTTGGGTCATAGGTTCTTCTGAGTACAATCTACTATCCTCAGACTGACGACCAATCTGAGTGGACTATTCATATTTTGGAGGATATCTTACGAGCATGTGTTTTGATTTCGATGATTTATGGGAGAATCATTTGGAACTTGTAGAGTTCATTTATAATAATATCTTCTAGGAATTGATCCAAATAGATCCTTTCAAGTCCTTGTATAGAAGACTATTTCATTCCCCTCTGTTGGTTAGAGGCTGATGAGTCAGTGCTTGTTGGGCCTAGTCTTGTGCAGGAGACAACTAAGAAGGTTCAGTTGATCAAAAAGTGATTGATGATAGCACAAATCCAACAAAAATCATATGATTAACATTGAATATGACCTCTAGAGTTTGATTTTGGTCAATGGTTTTTTCTTCGGGTTTCCCCTAGGTTGGGGAAACATCGTACCAAAAAACAAGGGAAGCTAGCACCCAAGTTTGTCAGGCCATTTGAGATAGTGGAGAGGGTCGGTAAAGTGGCATAATTTTTTTCCCTTCCAAAGTGCTAAAACACCATGCATTATGTGATTCGCATTTCACAACTTTGGAGATATCATTCTAACCCTTATCACATGATATATGTTGTTTACATCGAGTTGGATGTTGATGCATCCTTTGAGGAGCATATGATATGTATCATGGACCGAAGTGAGAAGAATCTTCAAGGGAAGTTCATACCTCTAGTACGAGTGTAGTGGAAGAATGGGAATGTTCTAAAGGAGACATGGGAGAGGTAATATAATATGAAAACACAATGGCCCGACTTGTCTTCCAATACCCGATAGTGATGCATGGAGAAGCTTAGGGACGAGCTATTACATGGTGGTGAGGTTCTAGGATCTCATCTTTTTTCAGGTATTTCTCTCTTTAAATTTTTAGATAAATATCTATGAGTTGGGTTTTCTTTCATTTAGACCTTATTTATCAAGTCTAGGTCTAGGTTGGGTTAAGTGTTACATGGGTGCAATAGGAATAGGAGATGTATTTTTGATGTAGAACGAATTCACATCATGAACTCAATTCACGACGTGAATTGTTTTAGGAATACCCCATGAATTATATTCATGGCGTTAATTATTCTAGACATAACCCATGAATTTAATTCACCCCATGAATTTAATTCTCCCCCTAAAATTAATTCACCCCCTGAAAACACCCCATAAATTTAACACATCTCATGAATTATTTCACATCTTGAAGACACCCGATGAGTTTAATTCACCCTTGAATTACTTTCACCCCCTGAAGTCACCCCATGAAAATGAACTCACATCATGAATATATTTAACAACATGAAATGTTTCTTTTAAGTTTTTTTAAATGCATAGATAACTGGATTTAAGGAAAATAATGGAATCAATGCTTTCATGATATGAAATCAATTCATGTCATGAATTAGTCACACCCATTCCTTTTTAAAACCCTCCAGCATCATGTGTTTTGTGAATACGTTCCCCTCTATTTTCTATAGACCTTCCGTAGAAGATTTATTAGAATCCTCTTAGATCTAGAAGAAAGTCCACATTGGATCTTGGTTTTACGGACCTATATTTTTAAGGTATTCCTTTTGGTTCTTCTTCCTCTTCACAATCCATTACTGATGGGATTTCTGGTTCTTGTTGAAAGGAAGTAAGAAGTCAAACACTGTAATATATGTGAGGTTTTTTCATCACCTTCTCCCTTTTCAAGGTGGGTGGTATAAATCTTATCCCTTTTGTCTGATTTAATTATTCATAGTATGTGCAAAATGTGTGATCACACCGGCACACTGCACATGTGACCTAATTAATTGGAAAATCCCCATTAAATAATAATCTTTTTTAGACTATCCATTAGATCATGTTGGGTCCATAGGCATAGAGACTAAGACCTACAGACACCTGAAAGGTGTTTCATCCTTGGAACTTATTGAGACTTGGTTAGTTTGACATTAGATTCCTAAGATATATTGGAAAATTTTATTGATTTTTAGCTTAATCTTATGAATTGGAATAACATGTAATTTGTGTGATTGCTTAAGGTGGAATCACCTCAGCTAAATTTGGTTAACTTATAATTTAATAACCTTTGGGTTAAATGATAAATGAGACAAGTTTGATATATTTAAGAAGATAATTGGAAACCTAGATTTATGAAACATAACTAGCTAGACAAATGATAATTTGATGAATTGATCATTATTACTTATGGTGATATATCTTGTATGTTTGATTTTGGCCTTTCCAATTACTTTATTAGATTTTGAGATTATGTGAAATCGATGTGATTGATTCCTGAGGGTGGAATGCTTATTGGCATGTTGAATTGTTTGGATACGAATTGTGATTTATGTTGACACCTGAGGGATTGGTGTATAATTTCGTACCACCTAAGGGTTGGGAACATAGGTACTTAATTCCTTATGGAAGAGTGTGTGATTATGTCGGATACCTAAGGGCTAGATTCATAATCATAGGATGCTTGAGGGTGAGATTATGGTTAGCATGAGGTAAGTTTCCATTTATTTATGATATGTTATAAGTGATTCATCCTCAGTAGGGGAATCTTACACCAACTCTGGTGATTCATCCTGATACAAGTGAATCCACCCTTAGTTAGAGATACTTACCAGGGTACCGAAGCATGTTTGGCTGTCCTCAAGTGTTAACCCATAACTTAAGGGTCAGCAGGTTTATTTCATGTGCGATATTAATTTATTAAATTAATACTATATTTATCACTATATTTCATGCATTATATTTATGAGGATGGATTTGCTTATACACAATGGTATCGACCTACTGAGTTGTACTCACACCCTGAACGAGCTACCATTTGGTACCCAAATATATTTCATGGATGCAGGTTTGTACAAGGGAAAGGAACCCTATTGTTGATTTGTGACTTACTATATGGGTTAGAGCATGGATATAGAACTGACATGGGGTTTGGGACCAAGGTCTTTGGAGTCTATTTGATTCTTCTTAGTATTTTATCTGTATGAATTTCATGTTTCTATTTAGTTTCATTCATATTGTCATTACATTATTTTGTTATTATTTTTTATTTGTTCAGTTTATCCCTTCACAACTTGGGTTATTTTTATTTATTAATATTGTTTATGCTATTTACACTACTCTAATATTATTTTCCACTGTCATTACAACTATGTACCATATGGTATAGTCTCTCCATTACATTTATTACACCCTCACTACTAGTCAGAAGCTTTTGGAATATAGGGAGGTGCACCTAAGATCACATATCCAACATGCTTGGTCACATGAGGGAGCACCAGGTCAGGGATGTTACAACTTCAATACCATATTCCATGGAAACATTATCACCAAATTGTAGGCCATGACTTAACCTTCACTGACACAACAACTTAAATCATCTAAATCTCCATTTATAAAAAACTAAAAAACACATACATCGTCCACATAAGCTTCATCAAGTCTCCAAATTCAACTAATTCTCTTTATTAATTCTTGGTATTTTTTTTCAAACTCAAAATGCTCTATCCTTGAAACTGAAAACTATAGTTTTATTTTCATGCAAAATCATTTTCATTAAAATTTATGAAATTAGGCATTAATTTCATCTACTATCATTTACTCTGAAGCAGATCTTTACATTTCATCGGTTTTGTGTCTCATCAATCCATAGTTGAACTCCGAGAGTTCCAGTGCATCTCAAACCCAAATGGTTCACTCTCAATAATTTCTTCAAACAAAAGGTGTGCATAAGGATTCATCCAAAAAACTACAACATCAGATAACCAATCTCCCCCCTTCTTCATTGATATATCCTAAAATAAGAAAATCACAATCAAAAATCAAATTCCTAAACATACATAAGCTTAGTGTTGGCTTCGATCATCAAATCTAAAACTTCAACTCAGTCCATATCATCTTCTTCAATGAACTAAAACTTAATTCCAACCTTGAAACACCTAAGAATGGTAAGTAAACTCTTGAAACAAGACTGGTATTTAATTTCCTTTTATTTTTTCAATGGCTTCAAGTTGTTGGGTTATAAGCGGATCAGATCCAGAATAAAACTCGATTACGACAAAAATAATTGTGGGAATCACCAACATAAACAAAGTGAAAAACCAAATAATAGAATAATAAATAGGGATGAAGATTTTAACATAAAATAATCTCCTTGTGAAGGATTAAAAACCCATGGGGAAACTCTAAGAAAATACACTATGAATTAGAGAATACAAAAAATCAAGTAAATCCCAAGACTTGAATTGAAAATACAGTATAGAAAAACCTATGTAAAAATCCACACCCTGATACACCTCTATCGCCTCTCTAATAATAGTTTTGGCAAGATATCACCCTTTTAAGATCAAAACCAAACACACGGTGTCATTATATCACCTCATTTCACAACCCAATTTTCCACCGCTCTCTTTTTCCAATGCTCAGAAACCATCACCCAAGTATCTACTGCACTAAAAAAGTGATACATGTTTCACTCTTTATAATCCCTCATGTGCCACATATCTTGTTTAAATAAATATATAAAAATAAATCTCTCCCTATTTATCTACTCAAAAGATAAAACAAAAATATCTCATATCTCATATCTCATGTGCCTTAAAAAATGGAGATGAGAATTTGAAAACAAAAGCCTATCTTCAAAAATAAAATATCTATGGGATGAACCCCATCGATATCCCCATTTATCCCATCAAAGAAGCATATCACATCCAAAAAACTCAGTTGGAAAGAAAACCAGTTGGTATCGCACCAACCGTCATCCTCTATAGAAAATATGACATCCTGCTTTTGCATTTATGATGGAAGCCTAAAAGCTCCCCCTGCAAAAGAAATCCAAATGATGAATTCTTCATCATAAATGTGTATGCATTTCCAATACTATAATCAACAATATCTAGCTCCCATATGATTTTGATCGCCACATAATCTAGATCACCTGTGGGAATTAATTGTTCCCTCTACTCAGCATCCTCCGAGCAGTATGAAACTCTCAGCGCATCAATAGAATCTTTTATTTTATTTATTTCTTCACTGGTGGCACTCTCTAAAGGAAAAGAATTAGTATTAAGACCTAAAAAACCTGACCTGACATGCCTCAGCTTCCAAACCTTCTTCAACTTAGTTGATGGTCCTCGACTCATGTGCAGTGATCATTTGTGCCACAAATATGATGAAGTCCTCTTCACAATTGGATTCATCACATCACTGCCTGCCTTTACATCCATCATATAAAGTGTGTCATCCATTCATCCTTGTACATAAACCATAGATCATATAAACAAGGTCCATCTTCCACCACCAAAGTAACTACTAAATCAATCAATATCAAGAGCCCAAGTGGATAACAAATTATGGTGTATAACTGGTACATGCTGCACATCCCTCAACATCAGCATACAACCTGCATTCATAGTGATACAAATATCACCAATAACAATGAAATCAATAGAATCTATGTTTCCCATATTCAATATACCAAAGATTCCTTCTTCGTATGAAGAAAATAAATCCATCTTCAGTGTAATATGGATCGACGCTGCTGAATCAACCACCCATTTAGTGTACAAATATGACCTATGAAAGTCAATATCAACTAAAAGTAAATAACCCTAAACCTGAATAATACTTACACCAGTATCCTCAGAATCATTTTTTTCACCTTCTGTTCTTCCTTAATATTTTTCAATTCATAGTAGTTTCTCTGCTCATAACCCTCTTTGTCGCAAAAGAAGCACTTGACCTTTATTTTTTGTCTTTGATCGACCTCTTTGATTACTGCGTCCATCTGCTATGGCCACAATACCACTATTACCTGAATATTCACCATCATTGGTCTTTCATCGATTCTTATTCGCCAACAATGATAAAATAACATCATCCATATTCATTGTGTCTTTCCCAAACAACAATGTGGTGACGAGGTTATCATATAAATCAAGTAAGAAACCCAAGATAAGAAAATTATTGTCTTCTTATTTCATCTCAATAGGTACTGAATTACCCTTATCACCAATCTTGACCACCACCAAACACAGATCCATCAAAAATTTTGGTGAACTCGTCCAGATGGTAACCTAGATCTCAATTCTCTGGCATTCACAAAAGATACAACCATTTTTTCATATATAAACAATTTTTGAGGGATTTTGATTTATACCTGTTTCAATCTTCACCCAGATCTCTTCTAGATCTGTCAGATTCATCACTTCCCATGGTGTATTATCACCCAAATACATCTGAATCATGCTTGTCGCCAACTCTCTCATATCCTATCAATCACCATCACTCATCATCTCTGATTTTTTTTTTAATTTTTTCTTCAATGCCTTTGTTTCCTTCTCAAGGACCAGAATATTTTGAACTCTTTGTTACAAAATTGTAAAATCATTTTTCCCATTAAATAGTTCAATGTAGGAAGAAATCACATAGCATGAATCACCCATATTTAATCAGCAAGAAAAAATGTATAACTTCCTTTGATACCATATTTTGGGTCAGAAGCAGATCGACTCCAGTATAAAACTCAATTGCGAAAAAAATAATTGTGAGAATCATAAATATAAATAAAGCCCAAAACCAAATAGCAGAATAATAAATGGGGACATATATTTTAACATGGAAAACCCTCCTTTCATAGGATTAAAAACCACAAGGCAACTCCAGGAAAATCCACTATGAATCAAAGAATACAAAAATCCAAGTAAATCCTAAGACTTAAATTGAAAATACAATGTAAAAAAACCTGTGTAAAAATCCACACCCTGATACACCTCTGTCGCCTCTATGATAATAGTATGTGACAATATGTCGCCCTTTGGAGATCAAAACTGAACATATGACATCATTTGAGAACCTCGTTTCACAACCCAATTTTCCACTGCTCACTACTGCCCACACCCAGAAACCATCACCCAAGTATCTACTGCATTGCACAAGTGATACATGTTTCCCTTTTTATAGACCCTCATGCACCACATATCTTGTTTAAATAGATATATAAAAATATATCTCTCCCCATGTATCTTCTCAAAAGATAAAACAAAAATATCTCATATATCATATCTCATGTGCCTCAAAAAAGGGATATATGAATTTGAAAACAAAAGCCTATATTCAAAAACAAATGATCTATGGGTTGAACCACATCACCAATACCAATCTTCAGGCATGGTTTGATTTCCACGACTTGATTTTAATTCATAAATCTTAGTTCCTTGGTCTCATAGGTTTTCCTTAAGCTTGGAACATCTTTATTCAATCTAACTCAGATTTGGATCACCTCAATCTTTGTCTTGGTTGGGATTCAATGTGTCAAAAGGGTTTCCAGATGTTGTCGAATCCCGAGTCATCATCGATAACAAAGGGCTTCAGGTACTTCATTTTTGGTATGGCCTAAATTTGCATATGTGTGGCTCGACTCAATTCAAAATCACAATTCTTCAATTAGTTCCAAGATCTTATATCTGTTCATATGCATCTAGTAGAAAATGTTCATGTGGTAGGTTCTATCTTCAACAAGCACAATCACTTAAGTGACCAAGACCCTTCATCTTA
Organism: Viscum album; assembly: GCA_963277665.1. Classification (NCBI taxonomy): domain Eukaryota; kingdom Viridiplantae; phylum Streptophyta; class Magnoliopsida; order Santalales; family Viscaceae; genus Viscum; species Viscum album. The sequence goes on from OY728137.1 coordinate 1,059,944,301, forward strand.
TAGTTAGTTGGGGTGAGCATGCCATAGGCTGATATCTTCAAAAGGCATAGTCACTTAATTGATTGTGGTCTTTTATGAAATAACCTCATAAGATATGGCCACAATAGGTTCTCTTGCAATATGGTCACTTGGGTGGCCTTCATGTAGAAACTTGGCATGGTAAGTGATCATTCCTACATAATATGGTAACTTCAAGGTGCGACCACTTGACCCTTTGTTAAAAATTTCACAGGCACTTTGAAAAATTTTAACACGTGAAAATAAATTAATTCAAAATTGTAAAATTAAAATTACAAACAAAATACTGAATTAAAAGAAATAATTTCAAAGAATAAATTGAGATCAAATTAGAAACTTAAATATTCTAAATAAATCATGGAGAAATAATGATTAATTAACAAGACACCTATAAAAATATTATTACAATTAAATTATCCACTTAATTAATTCTATACAATTAATCCTAAAATAAAAGAAAATAAAAAACATAAAAAATTAATTAATTAATCACCAAAATAGCACATTTTAAACAATAAATTAAAATAAAATCATTTAATACCACAAATTGAATATATTTACAAATTTCAATGTATTTAAGCATAAAAAGTATAATTAAAACTCCTAAAATTGTGTGGCAACATGTAACATGAATAAAAAATTGAAAATCAATTTATTAGGTGGTAAGTATACATTCCTATCACATAAGTGATCTAGGTTAGATCCTTGATGATAATGAAAAAATTTGACATGGTACTAGGTTGTTGACTAGCTCCAAATAAAATTAATTAATTATTTAACCCTACTACAACTACCTAGTATAGTGGTGAGTGGGTGTCGTATCTACAGGGAAGGATAAAGATGGGTTCGAAGGATCAAAACAACTAAAACCAAAAAACGACAATAATAAAATCTGTGTGTAATGATTATGACCGTGTGGAATGAAATGGAGAAAAGGTGGTGAAAAAATAGCAAGGTGTGTGGGAAATGAAATAGTGAAAATGTGAGGAAAAACAAATGATGATATTAGGGTTTTTGAACTATTTTAAATTGATTTAAAATATTCTTTGATACAACTCAAGTTGATTTCAATTATTCAGTTCTTAGAGAATAAGTGAAGGTTTACTAAGCTTTTTCTTTAGTGAACTTTCACATCTCAATGATCTTTCTTTAGTCTTAATCTTTCAATCAAAACGTAAGAATTAATATGTTCATTATGGAGAATAGATTCATCTTCCTTTTCTAATTTTTGATACTTTTATTGATGATCAAGGTTCAATTGATTTACAACTATCACATGTCAATTCTTGAGTAGTATGTATTGGTACTAATAATTGAACAAAAAGAGAACATGAAACTAAAATTACACAATCAAAATAGATAAAAGTGTTTCAATTCATTGCAATCCTAATCTAATAATCTATTTAGTTACACAAAATAGGAAAAAAAATCAATAAGTGAGAAGGATAAATAAGAGAAAAATTCTCTAGTGAGAACGTCTCCTTCCTCAATCTCTAGCTCTAGGAACTGATCCTGCATGGTTGTCTCCCCAACTCTATTGCTCCTAATGATGGTGGAATTATGTATGTGTGGATATCCCCTTCACAAAAATTCATTGACTGATTTGAATATAGGTTTTCACTAATTTTATCATTTCCAAATTGTCTAGGTGGTAGCATGTGACGTGATTCGGCTCCTTCTATGTTGACTATCATGTGTTAGTAATTTTACTATTCTAATTGATGCTACAAACCCTTGTGAAGATTTTTAAAGCTATATGTGCAATTAATCTCAATGGAATTACATATTAACTGAGACATCTCAATCTTTATTAAAAATTTTCAGAATCTTCACAAGGGACACTCCATATTCCACTGCCTCTATTGCACGTGATTAAGAGGGTCTTCATTGCTCAAAGCCAACATTCTCTGTAGCTGCACTTCATCATTTAGTGAGTGAAAGAAACTGGGTTAGACTGCCTATATCACATAACCTTCCATTAATCAACTCTAGGTCCTTAAATTATGTTTGGTGAGATTTTAGTAAAAGAAAAAATGATTTGATAGTTTATAAAAAAAGAAAATAAATAATTGTTATTTATCTTCTTGTGTTTGGATCAATAACTTAGTAAAAGAAAAAAATTATTTAGATTTATCTCCATCTTGTTTAGTGAATATTTTTCAATAAAAAGAAAAGAATTTTTTTTATCATAAATGCATAAAATATGGATAAAATTGGAATTTTAAAATATTAAAAACCTTACACCATCATTTATTTCCAAATCATTCCAATTTTGAGGTGACTTAAAAAGGAGATAAATCTATTTCTCTTTATTTCAATTCACTTGACTATTACATTAATCACATCCTTCAAACCAATTTCCTTAGTGGCATTTCATCATGCACCTAGTTTTCATTCACAGACGAACCAGATGACATAGTATTGGGGAACCATGAAGCTACTGCAATCTTCATTACTGTATAGGAAATGAAGATATAAATTGACAAACTCTACTTTCACCACGATTCATCATCTCAGGTTTTCTTCATCCAAACTCTATTGGCATGGACCAGAGTTGACCCAAACCAAACTTAGCCAGCTTTATCCCATAGATTCAATCATATTTGATTTTCTTCAATAACTTCATCGACCTGGCTTGGTTTCCTTAGAATATTAAATAAAGAATCACAATCAGCTCTCCAATATTCAGATGGGTGCTGACTGGTTCGCCATCTTCATCATTTGGTGAGGCACGATTGAGAATTTACATTGATTTGAAAACCTTCCGCATTCAGATTTGGTGCAAAAGATATTTGGTTTGAGTTGTCTTCTAGTACGTCATCGACTCCTTGGTTCAACTCGATTGTCATTAATAAAAAATTTGATGAACTGGTTAGTCGATCTCAATATCCAAGCTTCTTTAGCAAGATTTGGAAACCTAACTACATCTCTAGGATCAGGCTTCTTCCAAAGTCCACCACAAATTATTGAACCATCTTGTTTGAGAACTTTGATTTGTATAAATCTTATAAAAAATTTTAGGAATATTTCATCTTCTTCAAAAAAACAAAATTGTGTAGATCTCACACATCTACTTCATGGATATCCAGTTTTGAGTGATTCATATTTGTCAGTAGATCAAGCTCTGCAACCATGAGTATGAGCTCCTCAAGTGCAGTGAAAATTTTAATGAAAATTTGAATATAGAAGATGTTTTATCGTCACTTTACTGACCATGAGTGTAAGGAGGTGTAGTAGGTTTGATGCGGAAGCTTCATCCAGAGACATGGTAGGTTCAAATTGCCTTAAGGTCACTAAAGTGACTATGAAGTTGGGGAGGTTCAGTCTGATGGAGCACGTGACCCACCCACCTAGAAATTATATTTCAGAAGGGGGGAAAGTGGTCCCACAACCTCAACCCCATAACTAAATGGGTTGAAAGCTTCAACAGCCTAACAGATTGAGTTGGCTCCTAGCTAGAAGTGGCTAGGATATTCTCTTGAGTAGGTTGTTATAAGGATGTAGAGGGGAGTGTAATAGGGGTAGTTAGAAACTGGGTTCGACCTAGGACTTGGGGAGATTGAGGGAGAGCTCCCCATCTAAAGTCTTATCCTCTCTTCCTCCCCTATATTTCCTCCTATTGCTGCTGTAATTCTGGCATTAAGTAGCCTTTTATTGTATTTTACTTTGTTGTTAGACCTTCATCTTCATCAATTGGTCCGACCTTCCATACCCTCTTCATGGAGAACTGTTATCAAACTCACCTAGAGGGTGTTGAATAATGGCTTAGAACACTTCAAGACACCATTTTATTCTCCTGCTCCTCGCCTAGCCAAACGTCCAACACCTCCCATTGAGACCCCAACCCACCAAACCCCCTCACCACCTCCAACTACTGGGTGCGACATCCATCAATTAACCACCTAAGAGTGGGAATACCGGTGCAAGAAGGGCCTTTATTTTTGTTCCTCCAAACCTTAAACTCCCTTTAAAAAATGTCATAATTCTCACTTTCAAGTGCTCTTGATAGCTGAAGATGAACCTGACACCACTCCCTTTAAACCACCACTGCTAGCCATGAATGAAAACACTGACAGTGATCCCATGGAATGTCATGTATTATAAACTCATGGTACCAGATTCTTTTATCACATGGATAGCCCACCCACTCCTACCGCCATGAAAATCCCTGGCCTGATCGGTGACATCCCTATCCTGGTCCTCCTGTACAGTGGTCAAATGCACAATTTTATCTCCACTCAGCTTACAAAACTACTTGGGTTTTCCATCTTCAACACCCACAGGCATTCTATCCATCTTGGAGATAGCCACTGCTTATGGTTTCACGACTACTGCCAACCATTCCAACAAACGATGAGTACCTACTCTTGCCAAATTTTTGCTCATATATTTGATATCGGTGGGTTGGATATAATTCTTGGAATCACATGGTTACAAATGGTGGATGATATCCACATCAACTAGTGGGAATTAATTATGGTGTTTATAGTCCATGCGACAATGCATATCCTACGGGGGCAAGCCATAGTGAGAAGACTGTTTCTTCCTTGCATACCTTCATTTTCTCTGACCACCCTATCCCTCAAAGTTAGTTAAAACCCTCTTTATCCCCAGCCCAACTCCACGACCTCTAACTCCTTTTGGAAGAATTTTAGTTCGTTTTTCATTCCCCCCAGTGCCTCCCTCCACAGCACCCAGCTGATCATCGCATCACCTTGCTGCCCAACCACAGACCAGTTTCAGTCCGCCCTTATAGATACACACAAATGAAAAAAATAGAGATTGAAAAACAAGTCCATGAGATGTTACTGGTTGACACCATTCGACACAACATTAGTTCCTATTCTATCCCATTATTATTAGTCAAATAGAAGAATAATTCTTGGTTCCTATGTGTGGATTTTAGGGATATTAATAAGGTGACTATTCAGGACAAATTCCCTATTCCTATGGTATATGAATTATTGGATAAATTCCATGGTGATGCTTAATTCTCCAAGCTTGATCTTCAATCTGGGTATCACCAAATCCATATGTAGCCAGAAGATGTGGAAAAAACAGCTTCCCGTACTCACTATAGGCATTATGAATTCTTGTTTATACCCTTTGTCCTCACCAACTCCCATTCCACCTTCCATTCCACCATGTATGAGATCTTTCTCCCGCTTCTAATGAAGTTTGTTTTTATTTTCTTCAATGATATTCTCATTTATATCCCTGATTGGCCATCCCATTTTCAGCATTTAACGATTGTTTTTCAGATTCTCCATGATAATTTTTTCTTTTCCAACCATAAAAGGTTCTCATTCGGCCATCAAAAAATTGATTATCTCAACCACATTATTTTATCTAATGGTGTTGTAATGGATCCCACCAAAATCCGAGCTGTTTTGGACTGGCCCATGCCCCTTACCATCAAAGGCGTCCAAAGTTTCTTTGGCTTAATGGGTTATTACTAAAATTTCATCCAAAATTATGGAACCATTTCCAAGCCTCTCATGATGGTCACCAGTAAGGATAGATTCCAATAGACCCCTTGGACACTCTAGGCCTTTAATTCGTTAAAACACAAATTAACAATTGCCCCAGATTTGGCCTTACCATACTTCTCCAAGCCCTTTGAAATTGAATGTTGTTGGCCTATAGATGTTGTTTTCCACTATCTTTAATTATAAAGGTTTCAATTATCACAAATCATGTCATATATTAACATATATCCATTCATATAACCATTTATGAATATCAGATCATTTCATTCATATAACCATTTATGTGTGCTTAAGTCTAAATAAGATTATAATTGTTTATCTATGTGTAATTATGGGGATTACAAGTTTCTAACTTTATGGAATTACAAGATAGATCATCTCAAATTTTATAAGTATAAGTCACTTAAACTGACAAGTTGATGACTCACTGTCAGACATAAGTCTTACTGACAGACAGATAAAAAAGTCATATTTCATATTTTCTAAGTATGTGAAGATAACACCATTGGAAAAGACTCACCATGGATGTGGCACTGATAGAAAAAAGACTCATCGTGGATGTGACACCGAAAAACAAAAGACTCACCATTGGACATGACACAATGAGTTAAAATGAGTCATCGTTGGTTCAACTGTCTCACCGATAGAAGGACTCACAGTTGATATGAGTCACCATTAGTTCATCTGTCTCACTGATGATTGGTCACACCGATAGTAAAAACGACTCATCGATACACTGAGTCACCAATACTGATGGAAATGACTCACCGATACATCAAGTCACCAACACCGATGGAAATGTATCACTGATACACCGAGTCACTAACACTGATGGAAAGGACTCACCGATACATGGAATCATCGATGCTGACTGACTGATAATGAGATACTGATGCCAATGAGTCACAAATACTTATGACTCACTGATAGTAATAAATATTGTTCTTAATTTATTAATTCAAATTTATATCTAATAGTCATATTAGACAAATAAATGTTTCTGACATTATTTACTGTTATCTGTATGACTATCAGTAGGCTGTATGAGGTATGTGCACGTGGGGAGATCTTTATTCCTGCTGGACCTCGAAGTATAAAAGAACTACCTACTAGGTCATTTAAAAAAATGAGGAATATTCTGAAACTTAAAATAGTAACATAATAACTGCAAAATCCAACAACACTCTAGATTTCTTCAAAATCCCAAGAACTCAAAGTAAGAACATATGGGGATATCAATAAGACAAGCAAAACCTGCTAAGCTACAATGAACATCTTTCAAAAAAGGAGCTAAACACTTCACTCCTTGAAAACAGACCATAGAGACTGCGCTACTCTATTTTGGAGACGACTTTCAGAAGAGGATTCAAAATTCATTTTCTTTACATCAAACGATTCCAGAGCATCACTTCATATCACACAGTGACTTCTAAACCTTATTCTATATATTTAGATTTGTTGTGATCTTTTGTTTACATTCTTTGAGCAGTGTGTGTATCTGTCTCTCACACGCACACACTAACTCCTGTTCATAATTAGAGGATACTTTATATCCTCAAACTCTCTCTCATTTTATTCCTTGTATCCCACATAGAATAGTGGAAAAGGTTAAGTGTGACCTGTTTGTTGGTTTCCCATGAATAATTGTGGTAGAGGTCAACTGTGACCTGGATATCCTTGTGTGCTATTGTGAACCCCGATCTAGGGTGTGGATAAAACTATTTATTAATTTAAACTTCTTGGTGGAAGGTGATCACCAAGTGGAGAGGATAAAGTCTTAGCTTGAGACTGAACCTCTTATTTATATCCGCTGTGCTTTTACATTTTAGTTTTACTCTCTATGTATTACTTTTTCATAAAACTAAATTGAACTTTGATAGTTCGTTTAGAAAGTGTTTATAACTATTTTGAACTAGTAGGTTAGTTTTAAAAGTTATACTGATCTTCATATTGCTATAGTTGAGAACTAATCAATCTTCTAAGAAATTAATTGAACATTCAGGACTTTTATAAATTCACTACAAACTGGCTTTAATTATATTTTTAATTGGGGGGAATTTTCAAAAAACCAATTTTTAATAGAAATGTTTATAGATACTCTATTCACACCCTCTTGAGTTATCTACTCCAACCAACATTTGGTATCAGAGGAAGTGTTGATATTTTTCAGTTTTCAAAGCTTTTTCAACTCTTTTTAAACTGTTATTGTAGTTTTATTTCAAAGGTCTTCAATTTTTTGTTATTTATAAATTTTTATCTCTTTGAAATCATTTCATACTTTATATCATGGAAAATAGACTAGAAGGAGTTGCTAATAATAAACCACCTTTTTTTAATGACACAAACTATGCTCAGTGGAAGCTTAAAATGAAAATACATCTAGAAAGCATAAGATTTGAAATCTAGAATTCTATTGAAAGTAAATATTCAATTTATAAAACTGCTAGAAACACTTGGGATGAAACTACCAAGGCTACCTATAACAATAATTGTAAAATAGTGAATTCTATATACTATTCTCTAGAAGATGAAGAGTTTAATAATATTTCTTCTTGAAAAAATGTCCATAAGATTTGGGACACATTGGCTGTTTCTCATGAGGGAACATCTAATGTGAAGGAAATGAGATTAAATACTTATACTATTAAATATGTCAATTTTATAATAAAGTATGATGAATTTATTTCTGATATGTATCTCAAGTTTAATGAAATTTTTAACACAATGATCTCTCTAGAAAGAGAAGTTATAACCAAATAAAAAATCATGAGGATTCTCAGATGTTTACCTAATAGATGGAGAGGAACTTCTATCTTAATTAGAGAATCACGTGACATCAGCAAATTACTTTTCAAATAACTCATTGGAAAGCTAATGATGTACAAAGAAGGGTTGAAAGTCAACAAAGATGTGGATGATAAACCTAAGAGGAAGTCTGTAGCTTTTAAGACTACTTCCTCTAAAAATAAAGACAAAGAGAAAATTAAAGATGTTGTTGAAAGCTCTAGTAGTAAAGAATAAGCTTTATATAGTGATGAAGAAATGGCTTATCTGGATAGAATATTCAAGAAATTTTATAGGAAAAAGAAGTTTTTCAGAAATCCCAATTACAAAGGAAAGTATGATAACATGGGAAATTGGAAAAAGGATTGGAAGATAAATGATAAATCAAAAGAGATAGTTTGTTACAAATGTAAAAGGAAAGGACACATTAAAACTAACTGTCCAAAGTTGAAATACAAAAAGAAGTATGAGAACAAGGATAGAAAATATAAGAAAGACATGAAGGCCACTTAGAGTGCATATGAGGATAGCTCCAATGAATCTGCTTCTTCTCATGACGAGAAAGAAGATATGGAAAATATGTATTTTATGATTAACACATCTGAGGTAACCTTAGACTCTCCTACACACAACTCTTATTATTCTGAAAATGAAAGTGAGTTTGAGAATATGTCAAGTTAAGAATTATTTGAATATTGTAACATACTAGAAGAGACATGTAATGAACTAAAGGATAAGTATAAATATTTAAAGAAATAACATGCTCTTACTGTAACTATTAAATCTGAACTTAATACTGAAAAAGAAAAGAATGCTCAACTGGTCATGGGAAAAAATGAGTTAAAGATGACTAATGAGAAATTAAAGAAGGATCTTGAAAGGTTTACCAATGGAAAAAATACACTTAATCAAATTATTGGTAAACAGGTAGCTCTTAAGTACACTTCTAGAATAGGATATCAAGCATGAAAAATGAATTTACCAAAGACATGTTTTATAACCAAAACTAGAAAGTCTTCTTATTTATTCAAAAACCATAATTTTACTTTAAGATCCAGTTCTAAAAATTATTTTAATGCATCTAGTTCTTCAAGACCAAATAGAGTTAATTTTTCAAATACCCTATATTCTGCATATAGGAAATCCATAAGATAATTATGGGTTCCTAAAGCTTTTATTACTAATGTTTGTGGACCCAGACAAATATGGGTACCAAAATTGTTTCTTGGATAAATTGTTTTATAGGTAAACTGCCTAAAGAGTTCCTATAGAAATATGTGGTACTTGGATAGTGTGTGTTCAAGACACGTGACAGGGGACTACTCAAGCTTCAAAAGTCTTATCAAAATTTATGGAGGACATGTCACATTTGGTGATAATGGTAAAGGAAAAATCATCGGCCTAGGCCATATTGGTAACCCGAACTCTATTTTAATTTCTAAAGTACTTTATGTTGATGGATTAAAGTATAATATGCTTAGCATATCTCAACTATATGATGATGGATTTAATTTAAAATTTAAAAATGATTCATGTCATGTTTTTTATTCCAAAAATAACTTAGTATTTACTACTCTTAGAAATTATAATGTATATGCTATAAATTTAGACACACTAGCCTCACAGAATGTTTCTTGTCTAAGTTCCTTTCACAAAGAGTCTTGGCTCTGGCATATAAGACTAGGACATTGCAATGTACACTCCCTTATAAAACTTACAAGAAAATTACTAGTCAAGGATCTTCCCAAACTAGAGTTTCCAAATGACAAAATTTGTGATCCTTGTTAAAAGGGAAAACAACACAAGATATATTTCAAATCAAAGAAATAAGTTTCAACTTCTCAGCCTTTAGAGTTGGTTTACATGGATTTGTTTGGACCTTCTCAAGTTTCTAGTTTAATTGGGAAGCACTATGTCGATGTTCTTGTGGATGACTATTCTATGTATACTTGGACTTATTTCTTAGCTCAAAAAATTGAAGCATATACTTACTTCACCAAGTATGCTAAAAATGTAGAAAATCTTAGTGGACTTAGAATTAAATATCTAAGAAGTTATCATAGTTGTGAGTTTGTAAATAAATAATTTGAATCTTTTTTCTCACACAATGGCTATAGTCATAACTTCTCTGCCCCTAGGACACCTCAATAAAACAGAGTTGTAGAAAGAAGAAATAGGACCTTGTAAGAAATTTCTAGAACTATGCTTAATGAATATGACCTGCCAATTTACTTCTAATATGAAGTTATTAATACAACTTATTATGTGATAAAAAGAGTCTTAATTAGACCTATCCTCAAGAAGACTCCCTATGAGTAATGGAACAATAGAAAACCCAAAGTTATTTTTTTCAATTTTTTTGGTTGCAAAGTATATATTCTTAATACAAAGGATAATCTTGAAAAATATGCATTCAAAAGTGATTAAGGAATATTTATAGGTTATTCAACCTCTAATAAAGCCTATATAGTCTTTAATAAAAGAATCAAGTGTGTGGAAGAATCTGTGAATATCAAATATGATGAAATAGATCCACATGATCCTAAGACCTCTCTATACAACCTTGAAGATGATATATCAAATCTATGCATAAATGAAAAGTCATCTAATCCTTGTGTCAAGTAATATGTGAAATCAAACAATTTTGGAAATTCTTCAGAATCTAGCCATAATGAACCAGATCAAAATAATGAAGCTAAAATAACTAGTCCTACCTTTTACAGACCAACTAGAACCCTTAAAAACCATCTCTTAGATACAGTTGTTGGAGACTTAGATAAAGGAACACAAACTAGAGCTTCTCTTAGAAACCAGGTTGAACATCAATCTTTCTTGTAACAAATTGAACCTAAAAGCATCAATGATGCAATTAAAGATGAATTTTGGGTGATTTATATTAAAGAAGAACTTAATCAATTTGAAATAAATAAAGTTTGAAAACTTGTGGATAGACCCAAAGACACCTTGATCATAGGAACTAAGTGGGTGTTTATAAATAAATTAGATGAATATGGTAATATTGTTAGAAAAAAGGAGAGATTATTTTCACAAGGTTATAGTCAAGAGGAACACATTAACTATGAAAAAACATTTTCACCTATTGCTAGACTTAAATCCATCAAAATACCACTTGCTTATATTACCCATCTTAATTTCAAACTGTATCAAATGGATGTTAAGAGTGCATTCCTAAATAGATATATAGTTGATGATATTTTTGTTGAACAACCCCCTGGTTTTACAAATCCTCATTTTCAAAATCATGTTTTCAAATTGATAAAATATTTATATGGTTTAAAACAAGCTCCAAGAGCTTGGTATGATAGATTAAGTAATTTTCTTATTTCAAAAGGTTTTACAAAAGGAATTGATGATCCTACTCTTTTTATAAAGATAATTTTTAAAGATGTTTTATTAGTCCAAATCTATGTTGATGATATTATTTTTGGATCTTCAAGAAATTCTTTATGTATTGAATTTTCTAAAATGATGAAAAATGAATTTGAAATGAGTTTAATGGGTGAAATCAAATTCATTCTTGTATTTAAAAATTTTCAAAATAAATAAGGTATCAATTTAAATCCAAGTAAGTATTCAAAAGATCTTTTAAAAAGATTTGGTTTTGATAGAATTAAATGTATTGACACTCCAATTAGTACTACTTGTAAGTTAGATCTTGATGAAGATGGTAAATCTGTTGATCAAACCACTTATAGAGGAATTATTGGAAGCTTACTCTACTTGACTACTAGTAAGCCAAATATATGTTTTAGTGTGTGTATGTGTACCTGTTTTCAAGCTAATTCCAAATAATCTCACTTGAATTCTATTAAAAGAATTTTTAAATACCTCAAACATACTACCAATTTAGGTTTTTTTTACCCTAAAGGAAAATAATTTGATATAGTGAGTTATTATGATGTTGATTTTAGTGGATGTAAGTTAGATAGAAAGAGAACCTCTGGGATATGCCACTTTTTGGGAAAATCTTCGTTTTATGGTATAGTAAGAAGAAAAATTTTGTTGCATTATCTACTAACAAAGACGAATACATAGTTGTTGGTAGCCATTGTTCAAAAATTTTGTGGATAAAGAATACTCTTCTAGACTATGGATACCAATTTAGACATGTACCTATAAAATGTGACAACACAAGTTCTATTAACATCTCTAAGAACCTAGTATCTCACTCTAGAAGAAAACATATTGATGTAAAGAATCACTTTTTGAGATATCATTATCAAAAGGGTGATATTACTTTAGAATTTATTGGCACTGAATATCATTTTACTGATATATTCACTAAGCCATTGAACTCTGAAAGGATCAATTACATCATACATGAGGTAGGAATGATCAACTAGTAAGACCCTGTGTTTATCTTTCCTTTAATCATCTTCTGTGAAGTTTTCATGCTGACACCATTGTCATACTGACACCATTGTCATGCCGACACTATTGACATACCGACACCGTTGTCATGCTGACACCATTTTCATGTCGACATCATTGGTGTTTTGAGAAGTCTGTCATGTCGACATCAATGACGCATCACTTTTATAAGTTGTATGTTTTTATCAAAACAACACTATTTCATTAATTTTAGTGAACTCAGTTCATGATTTTGAAATTGTAAAATCTTAAAATATCTAAATGATATAAATTTGAATCAATCCAACCTACTCCTTTTACCGATACTCTCTCTCTATATATGCTTCCTTTCTCTTTCTCTACTCTAGACCTTTCACCTTCTGACCTTCATACTGAACTGATCGGAATGGCACGAGTAAACCGAGCTCTGGAAGAGGGTGAGTCTTGTATGTATAAGAAACAAAAAGGGGAATCAAGAAAATTTTCAGGTCCTGCAAATCCTAGTCTAGTAAACTGTGTTGTAACTTCAGAGAAAGAAGTTTTAGTAGAATGGATCTTGGAGAAAAAATCATTGTTGTTGAAAATTTTGAAAGATCAGGGATGGCTTGAATGGTTTTCAAATAATGATAGAGTCTTTTATCCAAAGCTGGTTTATGAGTTTTTTATAAATCTGGAACTTTTTCTTCAAGGAACTGATGTTTTATGGATGAAGTTGGTTGTGAAAGGGAAGAGAATCTCATTCTCTTTAAGGCATTGGGTTGAATTTCTTAAGATACCTCATTAAATAAGTTTTGATGATTACCAAGTTACTTCTCCTCCTGAAAGTGAATTCTTCTATTATGAGACTTCTCTAAAGGAGCTAACTCAAAATGAAGAGCACAAGAGACCCATCGACTTAGAATTAAATGGTGAATGCATAATTCTTTTCAAGTTTATTCAACATCATATTTGTCCTAGGAAAGGGTAATTTACTTCTCTCAAGTATCAAGATGTATAATTGGTTTATTTTCTTCAGAAATATGTTAAATGGAATATATGTAGATATTTTATGGTGCACATCAATGAGATGATAAAACCTAGGTGTAAGTCAAATTCTATCTTCTATTCAAGAATGATTTCAGCTATGTTGAAGGAGAAGGATTCTGTAAATGAATTTTAGGATGTGGTAGTTAGTGAATGCAGTGGAATCCTCTTAAGATATAACATATATAATGAAAAAAAATTTGAACCCTTGGAGGAAATAATGGGTTGGTGATGAAGAAAAATTGTATGAGAAGTTCAATCCCATAGACTATCCAATTAGACCAAGGGATTTAGTGGATCCTAGTCTCGGTCCAGATGAACAAGTAACCTATTCCTCATATAAGGAAGAGGAACTTTCCACCCCTGTTAGATATGTGGGATCACCAGTTGATGATCGAAGTGACCCAGACACTATTGGACCATAAAAAAGAATCTCTATTGGATCTACAAGTCCACCTCTGGATTTACCCACTCATGAACCTATTCTCAAATCTTCTAGTAGTGAAGAAACCAAAGTTTAAGGAAGTGTAGAGTATGTTAGTGAATCCAATTAAGTAGAATATGAAGAGGAAGAAACTTGTAGTGGTGAAAATGGTTCAGAATCAGGAAGGGAAGAAGAAGATAAACAAGCCGAAGATGAGAAAAATGAATATGGTAATAATGAAGAAAGTGGTGAAAGTAAAAGTGACAATGACTCTGGTCACCCTGATGAAAATACAGATGTTGTGAGTATGGAAGTTACTAAATCTAATACTTGTGTCTCTGTTGAGGGTGATGTTCAAGAAGAAAATGTTTCTCCAGATGAACCTATTGCTCAAGTTTTATATACTAGGAAAAAAACTCTACTTAAGAAAATTCAACCTATCCAGGAAACCATTATTGAGGGGGAGAAATCTTCCAAAAGAGCTGACACTGAGGGGGAGGCTCAAGGGCCAGTTTCTCAAGCTGATGAAGATAATCAAATAGGAAGAGTAAGGATTGATACTATTTATCCTTTGGATTCTGATATTCTTGCTGAATGGATAAAGAATCCTAGTTATGTATCCTTGGGATTGGATTATGAATATTCTGATGATGAAATTATTTCCCTTGCTGCAAAGGACCCAGTGTATGAGACCACTTCTAGTGATTATGTCACTAAAGAATATTTTTAACTTTTAAAGGAAGAGATATGTGACTCCATAAGACACTCAGTGCAATCTCAAATGAGGTATGAGATTGATGAATCCAGGAGACAGAATACTGAGTTGACTAAAAATTTGAAATAAATCAGATCTGGGGTTGATGGTGTAAATCATGCTGGTGCTTCTAGTTCTTATTCATATTCAACTAGTCTATCTCAAGCTAATGATGCTTTTGTTTCAAAGATAGTGATAAAAGATATTCAATCAAATCTACACACAACTGTAGAGACAATTATGACATGAAATACCAAGCTTAGAAATGATATAAAGAAGTTGACAACTGGGATCAATGCCTTGACCACATAGTATAGGAATACAATGGAAACTATCATGAAAAGTCTTGAGAACCTTGTTTCTCATTTTAAAGCTCTTGAATTTTACAATATGAGAAAATAAGTTCAGGATCTCACCTCTTCTACTCTAGATTCAAGTTTTTCTCCACCTGCTCGGTCCTCACAATCTGTAGATCTTGAAGATCTTTTAGATATTGCTACTATTAGTTCAGTGTTGAAAGAGGAGATACAAGTGTTGACTGCAAGTTTATCCAAATTAGAGTTTAATTCAGATAAAGTGCATGATCATGTTAAATATTATACAAGGACTGCTTTACAGATGCAAGAAGATTTGACCAATAGGATAAATGAGTTTTCATTCAAACTCATCACAAATCACTAAATGAATAGTGTGTTTAAGTATTTGGCCACCTCTCTTACTCTTCCTCCAGTGAAAAAGGCCTTTAAGGATCAGATTCAAAAACTCAAAGAATTTACTCCTTTGTTGGATAAGTTTATAGAAAACAAGGATGGTTTTGAAAAAGCTATGAGATATGGTGCATAGATCATTAAATAATTCATCAAGATATTGAAATTGTATCTTTATGTCCAAAGTGAAGCCTTTGTGGTACCTACTGTTGCAACGTTAGGCCCTACTAGTTCTGGGGATACTCAACCTCAAATGTCAGTTTCTTAGGCCTTATCTCACATCAAACCAGTCATCATAGAAATTGTTCCATATCAGGTTCTTTCTCAACCTAGATCTACCCTTACTTCTCCAGTTCCTGAAGGAGTGCCTCTGCCTCCTCTCAAAATCAGTCCGAACCCTCTTGCTCCTCGAACTAACTCTACTGATAAACCTTTTATTGATCCTTCTAATAAGGGTAAGACACCCATTGATCCTACCACTTGATTCTGTCTTGTAGTGTGGACTATTTTTCATTTGATACGGATGCGTTCTTGTATGTCTTCCTTTTAGGTTAATCAGTTTATTAATGTTATTTCATTGTTTCTACTTTACTATTTTTTTCTCCTATCACTTTTTACTAATCCAAAAAGGGGGAGAAATTTTATTTCTCATTATTAATAGTGTGTGACGCTTATGATATTCGATAATGAAATGATTTGATGCCATGATTTTTTATTATAAAAAAGGGGGAGATTGTGGGCCCATAGATGTTGTTGGACACTATCTCTAACTATATGGGTTTTAATTATCACAAATCATGTCATATATTAACATATATCCATTCATATAACCATTTATGAATATCAGATTATTTATGAATATCAGATCATTTCATTCATATAACCATTTATGTGTGCTTAAGTCTAAACATGATTTTAATTGTTTATCTATGTGTAATAATGAGGATTACCAGTTTCTAACTTTGTTGAATTACAAGACAGATCATCTAAAATTGTCTAAGTATAAGTCACTGACACTGACAAGATGATGACTCACTGTTAGACATAAGTCTTACTACAAACAGATTAAACAGAAATATTTTATATTTTCTAAGTATGTGAAGCTGAAACCATTGGAAAAGACTCTCCATGGACATGACACTGATAGAAAAAAGACTCACCATAGATGTGATGCCAACAGACAAAAGACTCACTGTTGGACATGACACCATTAGTTAAAATGAGTCACCGTTGGTTCAACTGTCTCACTGACAGAAGGAAGGAATCATAGTTAATATGAGTCACTGTTAGTTCATATGTCTCACTAATGATCAGTCACACCGATAGCACAAATGACTCACTAATACATTGAGTCACCGATACTGATGTAAATGACTCACCAATACACCAAGTCATCAACACCGATGGAAATGACTCATTGATACACTGATCCAATAACACAAATGGAAAGAACTCACTGATACATGGAGTCATTGATGTTGACTAGACGATGATGATAGACCGATTCCAATGAGTCACCGATACTTATGACTCTTCAATAGTCATAAATATTGTTCTTAATTTATTAATTAAAATTTATATCTAACAGTCACATTTAGACAAATTAATGTTTCTGACATTATTTAATGTTGTCTATAGGACTATTAGTAGACAGTATGAGTTATGTGCACCTAGAGAGATATTCATGCCTTCTGGACCTTGAAGTATAAAATAATTTCCAACTGAATCATTTAAAAAGACAAGGAATGCACTAAAAGTAAAATAGGAACATAAGAACTGCAAACTCCTGCAACACTCGAGCTTTCTTCAAAATCCCAAGAACTCAAAGAAATAACATACAGGGAAATCAATAAGATGAGAAAAACCTACTGAGCTACACTGAACATCTTTCAAATAAAGAGATGAAAAATTCCCTCTACAAAACCAGACCACAAAGACTGTGATACTCTGGTTTTGGAGCTGACTTTTAAAAAAGGACTCAAACATCATTTTCTCTACATAAAACGAGTCCATAGAATCACTACATAGCACACAGAGACTTATAAACCTTATTATACATCTTTATCTATGTTGTATTCTTTTGTTTACATTCTTTTAGAAGTGTGTGTATTTATATGTCACACACACACTGACTCCTATTCATAATTGGAGGATACTTGATATCCTCAAACTCTCTCTCATTTTATTCCTTGTATCCCACATAGAATAGTGTAAGAGGTCAAGTGTGACCTATCTGTTGGTTTCCCACAAATAACTATGGTAGAGGTCAAGTGTGACCTGAATAGCCTTGTGTGCTATTGTGAACCCCGATCAAGGGTTTGGATCAAACTGTTTATTAATTTAAACTGCTTGGTGGTAGGTGATCACCAAGTGGAGAGAACTAAGTCTCATCTTGAGATTGAACCTCTTGTTTATATCCACTGTTCTTTTACATTTTAGTTTTACTCTTTATGTGTTACTTTTTCATAAAACTAAATTGATCTTTGATAGTTAGTTTATAAAGTGTTTATAACTATTTTAAACAAGTAGGTTAGTTTAAAAAGTTATACTAATCTTCAGATTGGTATAGCTGAGAACTAATAAATCTTCTAAGAAATTAATTGAACATTCAGGACTTTTATAAATTCACTAAAAACTGACTTTGATTATATTTTTAATTGGGGGAAATTTTCAAAGAAACAATTTTTAACAGAAATTTTTATAGATACTAAATTCACCCCCTCTTAAGTTATCTACTCTGAACAATAAATGTGATGCCTCCATCTGTGGCATCGGGGATGTCCTTATGAAACAATGACACCCAGTTGTGTTTTTAAGAAAATCACTTGTGTCCCCAACTCAATCTAAGTCCACTTACGAGAGGGAACTAATGGCATTTCTCCTGGATATAACACACTAGATCCCCTACCTCTTGGGAGACCCTTTACAGTTTTTTCAGACCCAAGGAGCCTTCAATTACTCCTCCAATAGCACGTTACTACACTGGAATAGAAATTATAGCTTGAAAAGTTATTGGGATACCATTTTTTCATCAAATATAATCCCAGACACTCAAATTTTTCTACAGATGCTCTATCTCATAAGGAAGATTCCTTGGAGATGCTTTCCTATACCTATCTACCCATATGTCATGATGGGCCCTCCCTACTGGATGATACCCAGGCTGATCCTTTTATCACTAAAAACACACAACATATCCACTCCAATAGCCCATCCCCCAAACACTTTTCCTAGGATGATAACACTCTGTTCTAAAAAGGTAGGATCATACTCTCGGCTTCCTCCCCTTAGTTACCCTCCTTAATCACTGAGTTCCATGCCTCCCCTTAAAGAGGTCATTCTAGCTATCACCGCACTTAACAGAAGCTAGATGCCAACCTGTATTAGCCATGAATTCACCACCAAATCATGGAATTCTTCCAACAATGCCCAACTTTTCAGTGCTTTAAATACTCAGTGTTGTCGCCAATAGGCCTCTTGCAGCCTCTACCCATTCTAGAAGCTATTTGGGAGGACCTTTCGATTAATTTCATCACCATCCTTCTCAAATCCAAAGGATTTGATGTTATCTTGGTGTTAGTTGATAGGATTTCCAAATATGAAAACTTTATTGCACTCAAACACCCCTTTACAGCCAAGTCTATCACTGAATTATTCCTCCAAAAATTGTATGGATTAATGGAATCCCAAAGTCCATCATGAGTGATCATGACCCACTTTTCATGAGAAAATTCTGGAAAAAAAATCACCTTCATGGAACCAACCTCAACACGAGCTCCACTTACCACACACAAATATATGGTCAAACAAAGGTCCTAAATCTCTACCTGGAAACTTACCTCCACTACTTCACTGGTGACCAGCCACACCAGTGGTATTTTTGGTTGCCTTGGGAAGAATTTTCCTACAACACCACATGGAATTCCTCCATTAATTCCACCCCCTTTGAAGTGGTCTATGGGAACAAGACTCCAATGATTTTTTCTTTCCTCCCCAATGAGGTACACATGGAGGCAATGGATTAGGCTCTTTTGGATCGGGATGAGGCCCTATAGCTGCTTAAACATCACCTTGACCACACCCAACACTCTATGAAACAGCAAGATGATCTCTATCACTATGATATCCATTTAAAATTGGGTTATTCAATCTTCTCAAATCTCTATCCGCATTATCAAACATCTATGGATTCCTGTATCAACCCCAAATTAGCTGCTCAATTTTTTTGGACCTTTTAAAATCCTTCAGTAGCTCATCCCAGTGGCTTATCGGCTAGATCTTCCACCTTCCTCATACATCCACCCATTTTTTCATGTCTCCCAACTCAAACAATATCTCGGGCCTCGCCAGAAACTTTCCACACTACCCAGCGATTATCCAGCCCCCGCTAGCAGCAAAACCTGAGGCGGTTCTCTCTCATCGCTCCCACCAGCCAAAAGTAATTTCCACTCCTTAGTGGTTAGTCCAGTGGAAAGGTCATCCCATCAAAGATTCCTCTTGGGAGTATGAATTCTTCCTCTACAATCAATTACCTACCCTTAGGCTTGAGGACAAGCCTATTCTTGTGTATGAAGGTAATGATGGAGAACGTGACCCACCCACCTAGAAAGTATATTCTGGAAGAGGGAAAGTGGTCCCCCCAGCCTCAACCCCCTAACCGAATGGGGTTCCAGCTTCAACAACCTAACGGATTGAGGTGGGGCCCAACTGGAAGTGATTAGGATATTCTCTCAGGTAGGATGTTTTAAGGAAGTGGAGGGGAGTGGAATATGGGGTAGTTAGAAACTGGGTTCATCATGGGGCTTGGGCAGGTTGAGGGTGAGCTCCCATCTTGAAGTCTTCTTCTCTCTTCCTCTTCTATATTTTCTCCTATTTCTACTGTAATTCTAGCCTTAAGTATCCTTTTATTATATTTTCCTTTGTTGCTGGATATTAATCATCATCACAGTCACTTAGGCAGTGAAACGTGGTAACAAAACTGACCATGAAAAGACTCACAGTACATTGGAAAAAATATCATGTGGTCACCTATAACCTTAACCAATTTTCCAGATGAATTCACTTAATAATTCATTGGTGCAGTCAGTTGAGGTGGGTACTTTTGGTAAATTTTTATTCCTTAGGCGCAGTCACTTAATTGACTATGGTTTCTTTAACATTTTCTATGCATCCACTTCATCTTTTACATGTGGTCGGTTGAAAAAATTGTTTCGGTTGAGAAAAATAAATAACAAAAAAGGAAAAATGAGGGGTCTACATTGATCTAAACTAAGATTTATTGAGAACCCATCAAACCCCTTATTTTTTTTCAAAATTATGATCCTTTAACTATCACTTAAGAATTTTCACTTGGGGAATTTTTTTAATTAAAGGTTTTGTTTCCACTTTGAAGAGATTAATCTTTATTACCTTGTGAATTTAATTGGGTAAATCACCTTTATTTCCTTTTTCAAAAAAAGGATTTCTATAAAACTTTAGGAGAGTATTATAAAATGATAATTGATTTTGAACATTTTAATTAGAATTTAACTCTTAATATTTGCATCCAAATGGATTGTGAAATGGAAATCCTAGCCCATCTTGAATCTAGGGAAGTAGTAGGTAGAGTAGTTGAGGGAGTGGACTACTGCCTCAAGACCATGGTTTGATGCAGTGATTTTAGTGTGATAGGTTTGGCCAAAAGTTCCCAAATTGTCCTCACCCCACATTGAAGTGTCATATATGTGGAAGGTCGGGTCATCTTCAAAAAAAATAGGTGATTTCTGTAATAGAGAAGTATCAGGGGATCAAGAAAGATACTGGAGTCTGGAATGGGCTCATCTACCACTCAGAAGGCTGGTAGCTGAAGTTCCACTAGTTGTTCAAGACAAGACATGGGATGTGGTACCCCAATGCAGGAGGGGTAGTACCACTCAGAGAGAACAACACATGTGATTCATACAAGATCCTAGGGAAGAGGGGAAAGTCAATTGCATGCTATACAGCCTACTCCATCTTTCTTGGATGTAGGACCTTCTACCATCAGAGGTATGATTCTTATATTATCTACCTTAGATTGTGTTTTGTTTGATATAGGAGAATCACATTCATTTCTATTTTATCTTTTTTAAAATGGTTTGGGTTTGGATGTGTAGATCATATATGGGATCATAACCATTGACACACCATTGGGAGTGCAGACAGAGGGTATCAAGTGATGTAAGGAGTGTTCTCTTGAAATTGGTGGATATCGTTTCCTTTGGGAAATTTTTATGCTGTAAATGATAGGATTCGATTCTATTCTTGGTATGTATTGGCTAGTTCTATACCTGGTTCATATTAATTTTTATCAAAGGATAGTTACCTTTCTACCTCTGGATAGGGTAGCTATACTCACCAAGGTGAGTGAGATCTCTAGGCTAGTCATGCAAGACAAATTCAATGTAGATTGGATTGTCTCATGGATCAGATAATAGGCCTTGTTCTGAATGATGGAGGAATGTAGTAAGATAATTTTCCTCCAATGGTGGACTATTTTTAGGATGTATTTTTGAAAGATTTTTTGCCTCACCACCTGAACGGGAGATTAAGTTTTCGATCGAGTTGGTTCCATAAGCAGAGCCAGTTTCTATCCTGCCTTATAGGATAGAACTAGTAGAGCTTCATGAGTTGAAAGTTTAATTGGAAGATCTAGAATTCAAGGGTTTCATATGGCCTAGTATATCTCCATGGGGTTCTCTAGTTATTTTCACCAAGAAGGATGATGATACATCGCACTTATGTGTAGATTATCTAAGATTGTACCAAATGACAGCCAAGAACAGGTATCCCCTTCCATACATTTACAATATCTTTGATCAGCTGAGAGGTTCCAAGATTTTATCCAAGATCAACTTGAGTTTAGAGTACCACCAGTTGAGGGTAAGACCATTGGACATACATCAAACTGCTTTTAGGATTGGGAATGGATTATATAAGTTTGTAGTGATGGTTTTTGGATTGATGAACACACTGAAGGTATTCATGGACTTGATGAATTATATATTTAATCCTTTCCTATATTAGTTTGTGGTAGTTTTCATCAACAATATCTTAGTGTACTCTTAGGCTGCATATGACCATGCCCAATATCTTGACATCACCCTGAGTACACCGAGGGGGCATCATCTTTACACCAAGCTATCTAAATGTATTTTCTAAATTGATAGAGTAAACTTCTTGTACCATGTTATCTCATAGGCTAGAGTTTCAGTGGACCCATAGAAGGTTTTAGAAATGGTATCTTGATAGTGACCCAAGAATGTTTTAGAGATTCAAAGTTTTCTTAGTCTATTAGGTTATTATCAACACTTAATTTAGGACTTATCTTGTATGGAAGCATCAATTTTTGATCTGACAAAGAAAGGGGTGAATTTTTTAGTCAAATACTTATGAGATAACTTTCCAAGAGTTTCATAGTTGGATAACCTCAGTATCAATCCTCATTTTACCTGAGCTTGGTAAGGAGTATATTGTGTATTGTGATGCATCTAGACACATACTCGAAGTAATTATGATGTAGGAGGATCACATGGTCACTTATGGATCCATATAGTTGATATTGCATTATAATAATTATCCTACTCATGATCTAGATTTACCGGTGGTGGTATATTCCCTAAGATTCTAGAGACACCATCCTTTGGGAAAGAGGTTTGTGGTGTACACAAAATACAAGATCCCTGTGTATATAATTTCTCAATGAGACCTAAACCTTCAAAATAGGTGGTGGGTTGAGTATATATAGTATTTCAACTTTGATCTAGCTTACACACTGGGAAAGGGAAACATCATTACTAACGCCTTAATATAGAAGATTCAAATAGAGACAGTGCGAGAGTCTTGCGATGAGTGGTAGTTAATGACACTCTTAACTAACATGCATATAAATTTTCATGAGTTCCATAGATGAGTAGATATGACTTTAACATCTGTTATACATGTTATTTTTTACTAGATCAAGTCAGATTAGTTATATGATCCATATGGATTAGCTATGGAGGACAACATATATGTTGGGGAGCCACCATTAGGATGGTCTCCTGAAAGTGACAATTTTCTTATTATCAATGGCTGAGTATGGGTTCCTATGATCTTATGTGATGAGTTAATGATGGAGTTTCACAATTCTAGATGGTTGGCACATTTTGGTTTGAAAAATATGTATCGTGATATCCATAGATATTACTGATGGCCAGGGATAAATAAGGAGATAACATGATTCATGGAAAGATGTTTCATCTGTCAGTAAGTGAAAGTCGAGCATCAGAGGCCTACTGGGAAGTTATAGCATCTCCCCATTCCATGGTGGAGGTGGGATGATGTCACTATGTATTTTGTGACAATATTTCCTAGGAAACCATGAAATAATGACATAGTATGGGTGATTTTTGATCATATGATGAAGGTATTCTACTTTTTTCCTATTAGGGAGACCTTCACCATTGATGATCTATGTAGTTTTTTCATGCATGATATTATTTGGTTGAATGGTATTCTGAGGAGAATTGTTTTTGATCAAGACCATCATTTCAATTATCAGTTTTGGTAGGTTATATAGAAGGCCTTGGGATCATAGGTTCTTTTGAGTATAGTCTACCATCCTTAGACTGACAGTAAATCTAAGTAGACTATTCAGATTTTGGAGGATATGTTACGAGCATGTGCTTTGGATTTCAATGGTTCATGGGAGCAGCATTTGGAACTTATAAAGTTATTTTATAATAACACCTTTCATGCATCGATCCAAATGGATCCTTTCAAGACTTTGTATGGAAGGTTGTATTGTTCCCCTATTTATTGGTTAGAGGTCGATGAGTCAGTGCTTGTTGATCCTAGTCTTGTGTAGGAGATGACTGAGAATGTTCAGTTGATTAAAAGGTGTTTAGTGAGGAGTGGAGAGGGTCAATAAAGTGGAGAGGGTTGATAAAGTGGCATACTATTTAGACCTTCCAAATCACTATAGTGACATGCATTATGTGCTTCATGTTTCAAAAGTTTGGAGATATCATTCCGAACCTTCTCACATGATAGATGTTGGTGACGTTGATATGGATGTTGATGCAACCTTTGAAGAGCATCTGATTTGTATCATGGACCAAAGTGAGAAGAATATTTGAAGAAATTCTATGCCTCTAGTAAGAGTGTAGTGGAATCATGGGCATGTTCTAGAGGCGACCTTGGATAGGGAATTTGATATGCTTACATAGTGTCCCGACTTGTTAGTTGATACCCCACTCACCTCAATCTCTGTCTTAGTCGAGCTTTAATATGTTGAAAGGTTTTCCAGATTTTGTTGAAGATCAAGTCATAATCAATAATAGAGAGCTTCTAGAACTTCATTTTTATTATGGACTAAATTTTTATATGTACGGCTCAACTCAATTCTAAATCATAGTTCTTCAATCGGTTCCAAGCTTCTATATTTTTTCAAATACAGACAGTTGAAAATATTAGTGTGGGAGGTTGGGATCTTCAATAGGTTTGATCACTTAAGTGACAACAACCCTTCATCTTGTGGTTAGTTGGGGTAAGCATGGGGTAGGTTGATATCTTCAAAAGACACTTAATTAATTTTTCCCTTTATACAGTAAATTCATAAGACTTGGGCATGGTAGGTTCACTTGCAATACAGTCACTTGGATTTCCTTCAAGCTGAAACTTGGCACAGTCACTTGAGTGGTCGTGACTAATTCATACAGTAACTTCAAGGTGCAGCCCACTTGAACCTTTGTTAAAAATTCAACTCACACATTGAAAAAAAATTACACATGAAAATAAATTAATTCCAAATTGTAAAATTAAAATTACAAACAAAATAATTAATTAAAAGAAGGAATTTTGAAGAATGAATTAAGATCAAATTTGAAACTTAAATATTTTGAATAAATCATGGATAAATAATGATTAATTAACAAGAAAAATATAATAATATTATTACAATTAAATGCTACACTTAATTAATTCTAAATTAATTAATCCTAAAATAAAAGAAAATCAAAAACATAAAAAATAAATAAATTAATCGCTAAAATAACACATTTTAAACAATAAATTAAAAGAAAAACATTTAAAACCACAAATTTAATATATTTAAAAATTTAAACACATTTAACCATAAAAAGTATAATTAAAACTTCTAAAATGATGTAGCAACATGTAACATGAATAAAAAAATTGAAAAATGAATTTATTAGGTGGTAAGTATACATTCCTATCACGTTGGTGATCTGGGTTTGATCTCTTGAGATAATTTAAAAATTTGGCATGGTGATAGCACTACAACATAAATCGCATTTAGCGGCGGTTTATTAAAAACCATCACTAAACCCTCTTTTTTTATAGTGGCAACACTTCCCCCAAACACCTGACCCCGACCCCCTTTCTCCCACTGATCCCCACAAACCCACCTTCCCCCCCTAACACCCGCTAGCCCCAAACCCTAGATCGGCTCCCCACCTGTGCCACCGGTGACGGTTCTCCCCTCCCATCAGCTCGCCTCGCCGCCCATCGTTTCCGACCCCCCGAATCCCTAGCTCGCCTCCCCACTGCCGGTCCTGACCCGTGATGCCGCTGGACGCTTCTTTCCATCCCTCAGTGCACTTCTCCACCCATTGCCGTCGTTGACTACCTTTTCTTCACCTACATGTAGGTTTGTATACCATTATAGTGTGGTTGTGGAATGATTTTGGGTTGGTTTCTTTAAAGTTGGTTGAACCTTACTTATTTATTTTCAATATTGATTGTTGTGGTATGTTCTTCCATTTATAGGTCCCTATTGTGGTGCAGATTCATGTGGTTTCAATAATGGTCATCTATGATCAAGATCTTAATTTACCTACCAATGGTAGAAGATTTTGTAGCATGCTTTTTTCATTATTTTTTCTAAGCAGTACTTTTCATCCACGGATGGAAGGTTATATAGAGAGAATGATCCAAATGTTAATGGATTTATTGAAGATGTTTATTCTTGGTTTTATAGGTTCTTGGGTGAATCATTTTCCTTTGGTTGAGTTTTACTATGATAATAAATATTGATTAATCATTGGTAAAACTCCATTTAAAGAATTGTATGAGTGTTCTTACATGTCTATTGTGTTGGAATGAGGTTAGAGAGTTAATTAATCTTATACCAGATTTGGTGAAGAAAATGATAAAGAAGGTGTAGTTATTCTATGAGTGAATAAAATATACTCAAGACCATCATGTGATGGACCCGGGTATAGAGTTGTTTAAGTGAGATGGGTTTGAACCAGTGAACAATAATTCATTTCTCTTTTTATGATTTATTACAAAATAAACCTAATTTACTTATTAGAGTGAGAAAACTCACTGCTTAAATCACACACACTATGGAAACAAAATAGAAAAAGACACTTGATATACAAGTTTCACCACCCAAATTGATAATTTAACCTTTGGCATGATTCAGAATCACCTAAACCTATATGATCCACTAGAATAACCATGATGGATGCAATAATAAGGGTATATCTTTAACTTGTATTATAACATTAATAAAAATTTCATCACCCAAAATATCTCATTATTTTCTTGATATTTAATAAAATATAAATTATCCTTTTCCTCTATTTAGATTATCTCCTAATAATTATATAGTACTCTCACTCTTAAATGTTAATGCACACTATACACTCTTAAATGCCTACTTTATGATCAATGGATCATCTTTATTATATTCTGTTTTCATAATCTTACAATATCGTATATGTTTGGTCATTTTAGATTGCATGTACTTCTATCATGACATGTGATCAACTCTCATGAATCCATCAAGGTCAATTTTTAATTCACATGGGACACATTCTCTCTTACTAGCAAAACCCTGAAAAGAGTTTACAAATGGATTCATCAACTTTCACTTTCTACATTCCATAATAACATCCAATTCAAACCATGTATTCTAATCAATTTACATTTCCATAGTAATACTTCACTACCATGCCAAGACAATCCTTCCTCCAATGGCCTGAAGGCCTTCATTTTTTATTGATTTTGATAATCCACCTTTCAAGGGGTGAGGTGGAACCCTGTCAAGGCCCATAGGCGTAAATATTACATGGCCCATAGGCCTTAGAGGAATTCATTGCCCGTAGGCTTCAAACATTACGTACAACCCAGACTAACTACTTGGAACTGCTCCTCCCCAGCATCTTCATCGTGAAATCAGCTCTCCAACTTCGCATCTCGTGCATGCACAGGCTTGTCCCGATGGCAGGTTCCATACCCTCTCATTCTTGCAATCCGTTTAGCTCTGCTGTGGTGAAATCTCCTTGCGCATCCTCCTTGTAGAGCTTGTTCCTTGTAGGTTGTCTGGTTTTCATCTGCACTAAAGGTGGCCTGAAGGCCTTGAGGTGGCCCTAAGGCCTTACTGAACTGAAGGAATGGGTGGATCGAAGGCCTTAAAGGAATTAGGGACCAAATCGGTGTCCCGAAGGCCCAAATGGGGGAATATTCTCAGCTGCTACAGTGCTAAATAGTGCATTCTACAGTAACTGCTACAGTACTGCACAGTTCCCACTACAGTACTGCTATAGTACCTTCTACAGTGCTTCTATAGTACCAAAAATTATGCCTCCACCTGGATTTGATCCCTGGTCACTTGGATGCACTTACAGAGTCCTTACTAACCGGGCTAAGGATCATGTGCCCAAGACAATCCTTAAATACGAGATTCTAGCACATTGCCAATGAATGAATATTCTTATTTGGTAAATTGTTTGCTAACAATTATTTTTTCCTCTATTCCGAGACACATATATTTCAAGTTAAATGATTCATGATCATATCTAACTATGTTCCAACCATGCCTCACCTAGTATCTTTCTTCAACCAAGCCACATGGTTTTCTGGGGAGAACCACATGATTTTCCATGACCATGTTCCTATCATACAACCATTTAGAGGCCTCTATAAAGATTAAAACCCAAAAACAAACAACCTAAGAATTCACCCAATAAAATAATATCCCAGAAACAATTAAATAAGGGTATAATGTAAGGCTTAAGGCCCCTGGAAAACTTCAAGTCATTATAATCTCCCCCTCTGAGGATTTATCATCCTTGAGTAGTGCCTCTACATTTCACACCCAAAAAACTAGGGATATTGAGCTCACGCATCATATTATAACTTGTAAGACTCTTCATGCATACGTCCATGCTCCCATATGACTCTAAAAAGTGACATCGACTTTCTTCAAAACATTTTCTCACTATAGTCCATGATTCACACCGAGCGCTCCACAAATGTTGGGTAAGGCTCCAACTGAAATTTTTCATAGTTGATCACATAATTTTGATCAATAATGTACAAATGAATATAAGATACATGTAAAACATCACACATTACTTGATATTGTGGAGGAAATTACAAATAGAATTCCACTATCATGAAACTCTTGATAATCCTGAACATCCCCATAAACTTTGGTGTCAGCATCCTTTGCTTCTGAAATCATTGATTCCCTAATTGAGGAGTCTCCCATAATAAAACTCAGACACCCATAATGAACTCTATGTGTTTCCTCCTACCATTTTCATATGATCTCTATTTTAAATGAGAAGTGATTAAATGCTTCTTGATCTAGTATAATCTCACAAATGCCTCTAAAATCACGAACGATCCACAATTACTACCTCTCATCCTAATGCTAACATATTAGTGAGCGAAACTGATGCGAACCATGTTGAAGGCACCAAGCCGATTACCCGATTGGAGGAGTTGGATTTGCAAGGCCCGATGACACATGGGAGATTAATGAAGTTGAATGAAACAATGGGCACCCATCTCTCTATATTAAAGGCCCAATGGATCTTGCCTTGCATGGATGGAGAAAATGGGCCTATTATCTCACTTATTCAGGCCCACACATGATGTTTAAAGATTTTCCCACATGGTTTCACGAATTTGGATGTCTTTCCCACATGGAGGATTTTAGAAATGGCATCTTTGGACACCAAAGTCAAATCCGGTGGGCTATGCACTCAAAGTCAAATCCGGTGGGCTATAGTTGGAAAGTTGTGTGCTACTTTTCTAAAAGTCCTTGTTAGAATTTATCTTTTTTACTTTTAAGGGGACAAGGTAGGTTTAGCCTTTATGACTTTAGGGTATTATAACTTTGACTATTTTATCACCCCTTGGATATAAATAGCAACCCCATGACATTTTATTTTCATCCAAGACTTAATTGAGAGCTTATTCTTTGTTTCTCCCCATTGTGTGAGAATTGTTCCGAATTTCCCCCTTGCTCTGGTGCATTCTTGCCTTGTCAATATAAAAGTTAGATTGGTGATCCAAGATCACAAAGCCCCCAATTCTGTGCCTCAACCCAAGTGCGTTATTGTGTGGATTGGCTATCGCATCCCTCCCTTGAGTGTGTTTTCTAAGTAGTAGGTAGCACTCTTTATAGTGTTGATTGACTACTTGCATCTGCTATCCATACCCATCATCCACCACTTAGCCTCGAACTGCATCCTTCATCCGCCAACCAATGCTGCGAAGATCGGGCCACCCCGTGCATCTCACATCAGTTGGTATTAGAGGCAGGTTGATGTGGTAGGCATCTATCACCCTCTTTTATCCCATATATCTATTACCCTTCTCATCTTTCTTTATTATCCACCCATTCAAAAAAAAATTCTTTGAAAACCTCCATAATTGGACTTTGTTGTGCAAGATTGATTTTTTTTACATTGAGTCAATTTTTCATTCATCTTCTTTCAGCATTTAATTCTCTATATGTGATTTTTATCCAGCAAAAAAAATAAAAATAAATCAGATTCTCTCAACTCATCATTTTGTGCTTTTCAAAATTAAACACATCCTTTCTTTGAGAGATTTCAAAAAAAACTTTCTTACTCTCCATTCATCATCTTATGCTTTAAAACTCCAAACACAACACTTTTTGGGGAGATTTGACGAAAAAAAAGAAAAAAAAGAAGATACAATTACTTCATCATCGTGCTTTACATTATTAGCACTTTTCATTTATGTACATCACTTTCTCCATAATTTTGTTTCATCCCCATATTATATTTGGCTCATATTGTTATTAATTTTTCTTATCTTTCACAATTGTTCAAAACCCAAATACCACATTTTTACCCCCTTTTCCACCCACCCTTTATCCATTTTCTACCCTCTTTTCACCCTTTACCCTTTACCACTCAAGCGGGTTGTGTTAAACCAGCCCCTGACACAATCTTGATTGGGGAAGGATTGGTGGCATGTGATCATCCCAAACAAGGTATTATATTTCATAAGAGCTTGGAATTTTAATTGAGTGTTGAGAGTGGAGAGAAATAATCAAAACAAATATTATGTGTGTGAGTGTGTACATCTTGTTGTGTGTGTTTGTGTGTGCATCTCGTGTATGTAATTTTGTGTGTGATTGTGTATGTGAATGTGTATGTCTTACGTGTGTGAGAGTGTATACTTGTGTGCGTGAGTGTGTACATCTTGTGTGCGTGTGTGTGTGTGTACATATCGTGTGTGTAAGTGAGTGTGTATCATTGTGTGTGTGTGTCTCCCCGTGTGTGTTTTCATTTGTGTAACATATCATGGCAAAAGACCATGGGAAGAAAATTGCTCATGTTAGCGATGAAGGAAGTCGAAGTAGATCTCCCGCACCCGAAGCTATGCAATTCCAAATGAAAGATTTGGTGAGCCACTTCGAGAAGATTCTTGATCGAAAGTTGGAGGTGCTACATGAGAGGATTGATAACCTGGAGAATCAATCAAGCCCAAGGATGGTCCATGATAATTCGCGACGAGCTCCGGCACCCTGTCGCCCCCACATCATGGAGGAGGAGATAGAAAACCTTGATGGTGATTTTGAGGATGTCCCACAAAGGAGGAGGTTGTACCAACAACCTAGAGGAGGAAAAAGGATACAACATGATGATGACCTACTTGGCAGGATCAAGGTGAAGGTCCCTTATTTTCAAGGGAAAATCTATCCGGAAGCATACTTGGAATGGGAGATGCAGATCGAGCATGTGTTTTCATGTCATACCAATTCCGAGGAGAAAAAGGTAAAAATTGCAGCCCTTTAATTCATTGATTATGAATTAATATGGTGGGATCAAGTTCAAAAGGAAAGGGATAGATATGGTGGATGTCCCATCAACACTTGGGAAGACATGGAGTTCACCATGAGGAAGCGGTTTGTTCCCACACATTACCATAGAGATCTCCACAACAAACTTCAACACCTCAACCAAGGGAGTAAGAGTGTAGAAGACTACTACAAGGAGATGAAAATTTCCATGATTCAGGAAAATGTTAAGGAGGATCCGGAGGCAACCATGGCACGATTTTTACATGGGATCAATTGGGAGATTTCCGATCAAGTGGAGATGTACCATCATGTGAGGATACAAGATATGATCAACCTAGCCACCAAGGTTGAGCAGCAAATCAAAAGGATTAGCAACATGAGGAAACCCACTACCCCTTTCACACCATGGAGAAATACGAGGAAGGATATTGGAGAATCATGAAAGCCAAAAGAAGTGGTTTATCGCAAAAGTGACAAGGTAATTATTCGACATAATAAACCTACTTTTGAGGCTAACCAAACTAGGAATCGGGACATTTGGTGTTTCAAATGTCAAGGAAGGGGTCACATTGCTAGTGAGTGCCCAAAACGGCGCACTATGACCATCAACAAGTATGGATAATGGGAGACCAATGGAGAGAGCTCGGAAGAGGATGAAGAATCTATAGAAATTGATAGGGGAGAGTTTGTAGAAGATGGTGAGATTCTTTTCACTAGGAGAGTTCTAAGTGCACAAATGGTCGTGGGAGAGAAGGAGCAGCATGAGAACCTTTTCCATACATGGTGCAAGATCCATGGGAAGGTATGTCGTGTTATTATTGATGGAGGAAGCTTTAGTAATGTTGTGATCACCGAGTTAGTAGAGAAGTTGGGACTTCCTACTTTGAAGCATCAACATCCATATCGGCTTCAGTGTTTGAATGATTTCGGGGAGCTAAAGGTCACCAAGCAAGTGAAGATACTGTTCACCATTAGGAAGTACAAAGATGAGGTCTTGTGTGATGTTGTTCCTATGAAGGCTTTCCATTTGTTGTTGGGACGACCGTGGCAGTATGATCAGCGTGTTACCCATGAAAGTTTCTTGAATCATCATTATTTTGTACTCCAAGGGGAACCTATAACCCTCAACCCCATGTCCCCCAAACAAATTCTAGAAGATCACATTTTGAGAGAAAAGAAAAAAATGAGTGATGAGGTAAAAAAAGAGTGAAAATGATAGAGGAGAGAATGAGGGAAAGAGAAAAAAGGAGAGAAGAAAAGAAATGGAGATCAAAGAAAAATAAAGTGGGAAAAAGAATTTGAGAGAAGAGAAAAGTGTGATGTTGGAAAAAAATAGTGAGGTTAAGGAAGCTTTGTTTTCATAGAAAACCCTCCTAGTACTCATGTACAAATAGGTTTTACTAAATACTAACAATTTACCCTGTTTTCAAAATTTTGTTGAGTCGTTATTGCAGGAGTATGATGATTTATTTCCTAAAGAGGTTCCACTAGGTTTGCCACCCATTAGAGGTATTGAGCATCAAATTGACCTCATACCTGGAGCATCACTACCAAACCGCCCTGCATATCGCACCAATCCAGAAGAGACAAAAGAAATTCAAAGGCAAGTTCAAGAGATGTTGGATGTCGGATATGTCAGAGAGAGCCATAGTCCTTGTGTCGTACCAGTGATTCTAGTACCAAAGAAGGATGAAACATGGAGAATGTGCATTGAATGTAGATCCATCAACAACATCACAGTCAGGTATCATCATCTGATCCCTAGGTTAGATGATATGCTAGATGAATTAAATGGTTCAAATATTTTCTCAAAAATCGATTTAAGAATTGGCTACCATCAAATTAGGATGAAATAAGGATATGAGTGGAAAACTGCATTTAAGATAAAACATGGACTTTATGAATGGTTAGTCATTCCCTTTGGTCTCACCAATGCACCTAGCACATTTATGAGGTTAATGAATTATGTCTTATGTGCATATATTGGAAAATTTGTGGTAGTTTACTTTTATGAAATTTTGGTTTATAGTAGGACATTTCTTGAACATTTAGATCACTTAAGAAAAGTTTTAGAGGTTTTAATGAAGGAAAACATGTTTGGAAACATAAATAAGTGTGAATTTTGTCTCAATGAAATTGTTTTCCTTGGATTTGTTGTGAGTGGCAATGGATTTGAAGTGGACACTGAGAAGATCAAAGCAATACAAGAATGGAAAAATCCAACCTCCTTTGGATAAGTAAGAAGTTTTCATGGGCTTGCTAGTTTTTACAAGAGATTTGTGAAAGACTTCAGCACACTAGAAGCACCATTGAACGATTTGACAAAGAAAAATGTTCCTTTCAAATGGGGGACAACTCAAGAGAAGGTCTTCCATGCTCTTAAGGAGAGACTCACCAATGCCCCTCTACTTGCACTTCCAGACTTTGGTAAAACCTTTGAAATTGAATGTGATGCAAGTGAAATTGGCATAGGAGGAGTACTCATGCAAGAAGGTAATCCTATTGCTTTCTTTATTGAGAAGTTTAATAGCCCAACTCTAAACTATGATACATATGATAAAGAGTTGTATGCATTGTTTAGAGTATTAAAGACATGGCAACACTATCTTTGGCCTAAAGAATTTGTGATCCATTCTGATCACGAGGCTCTTAAATACCATAGGAGACAACATAAACTAAATAGGAGACATGCTAGATGGATAGAATTCATTAAATCATTTCCATATGTCATCAAGAATAAAAAGGGAAAAGAAAATACTATGGATGATGCACTTTCACATATATATTCGCTTTTATCCTTGTTGGATTCAAAACTCCTTGGTTTTGAATACATTAAGGATTTATATGCCACTGATAGTGATTTTAGAGAACCTTATGAACATTGTAAACCTGGAGTTAGTTGGGAAAAGTTCTATTTACATGATGGATTCTTATTTTGGATTAATAAGCTTTGCATTCCCAATTGCTCAATACATTTACTTTTAATGAAAGAGTCACATTTGGGTGGGTTAATGGGGCATTTTTGTGTTTCAAAAACTCTAATTGTTCTTAATGGTCATTTTTATTGGCCTAGGATATCAAGAGATGTTGAGAAATTTGTGGGAAAGTGCATTGTCTGTCATAAATCCAAATCGAAACTGAACCCACACGACTATATCTTCCTCTCCCAATTCCCAACACCCCTTGGGAGGACATATCAGTAGACTTTATTGTGGGGTTACCAAAGACCAAGAGGGGGAGAGATTTAATTTTTTTTGTGGTGGATCGGTTTTCAAAAATGGAACATTTTATTCCTTGTCACAAAACTGATGATGCCACTAACATTGCAATACTTTTCTTTAAGAAAGTAGTCAAACTTCATGGAATTCCAAGGACTATTGTGTCGGATCGAGACACAAAATTCCTTAGATACTTTTGGAAGACATTATGGAGAAAACTAGGAATGAAGTTACTATTTTCCACTACTTGTCATCTGCAAACCGATGGACAAACCGAGGTGGTGAATCAGACACTATCATCCCTTCTGCGAACCATTTTGAAGAAGAACATAAATAATTGGGAGGGGTGTCTTCCACATGTGGAATTTCCATATAAAATGGACAAGCATTACACTACTCAATATTCTCCATTTAAAATTGTTTACGGCTTTAACCCCCTTGCCCCTATTGATCTAGTTTCTTTGCCTTTGCAGGAAGCAGTTAATATGGATGTGAAAGGGCATGCAGAATTCATCAAGAAAATCCATGAAAAGGTAAGGATAAATATTGAGCAGATGACCCAGAAATATATTGATCGTACAAACAAGGGTCACAAGCAAATTTTGTTCGAGCCGAGTGACTTGGTTTGGATTCATATGCGGAAGGAAAGATTCCTCGACAAGTGGAAATCAAAACTCATGCCACGAGGTGATGGACCTTTCTGAGTGCTTGAGAAGATTAACAATAATTCTTACAAGATAGATTTTCCAGGTGAGTATGGTGTAAGTTCCACTTTTAATGTTTCTGATCTTTCTCCTTTTTTGGGTGTAGAGGATGAAGAGTCAAGGACGAATCCTTTTCAAGAGGGGGGATGATGTGAACCATGTTGAAGGCACCAAGCCGATTACCCGAGTAGAGGGGTTGGATTTTCAAGGCCTGATGATGCATGGGAGATTAAAGAGGCTGAATGCAATAATGGGTGCCCATCTCACTTCATTAAAGGCCTAATGGATCTTGCCTTGCATGGATGGAGCAAATGGTCCTATTATCTCACTTATTCAAGCCCAAACATGATGTTTAAAGCTTGTCCCATATGTTTTCACGAATTTAGATGTCTTGCCCACATGGAGGATACTAGAAATGGCATCTTTGGACACCAAAGTCAAATCTGGTGGTCTATGCACTCAAAGTCAAATCTGGTGGGCTATAGTTGGAAAGTTGTGTGCTACTTTTCAAAAAGTCTTTGTTAGACTTTATTTTTTTTACTTTTAAGGAGACAAGGTAGGTTTAGCCTTTATGACTTTAGGGTATTAGACCCTTGACTATTGTATCACCCCTTGGCTATAAATAGCCACCCCATGACATTGTATTTTCATCCAAGACATAATTGAGAGCTTATGATTTGTTTCTCTCCATTGTGTGAAAATTGTTCTGAATTTCCCCCTTGCTCTTGTGCATTCTTTCCTTGTCAATATACAAGTTAGATTTGTGATCTAAGATCACAAAGCCCCCAATTTCGTGCCTCAACCCAAGTACGTTATTGTGTAGAATGGCTATCACATCCCTCCCTTGAGTGTGTTGTCTAAGTACTAGGTCACACTACTTATAGTGTTGACTGAATACTTGCATCTGCTATCCATAACCATCATCCACCACTTAGCCTCGAACCGCATCCTTCATCCTCTGACCTACGCCGTGAAGATCGGGCCACCCCGTGTGTCTCACATCAGAAACATCCAACCATAAAGAGCATCAAAATGTGTCATTTGAATTGAATTTTTGTTTTATTTGTATGTTAACTAAACCAAGGATTGGATATCAACCCAAGTTCCTCGAAAGTATAATATGATGAATATCATTATGTAATGTCACGACCCATCCCCTGGGGCCTGTTCCGTGACTACCCCAAGCCCGCCTTCAATAGGCCAGGGGCTGGTGACTAGCACCAAAGGCGTAATTCCCTAAAACTGGGAAGGCATTGCCTTTATAATCTGTAAACACACACACAATCAAGCACATATATGGATACAAAACACCAAGAAAAACTGTATAACAAAAGAGTGATGAAAGTAAAAGGGGTCTGGAATACAAGCCCAACAGTAATGTACAAGAAACTGAAAGTACAAGTACAACTGAAGAAAAAGGAAAATAGCAATTGGGTCGTCCTCCGAGGTTCCTACCTGAAGAGTAGGTACAGATCGCCACCTCAACACTCCTCACATGTTCGTTTCCTCTATGTACCGACTCACCATATGGTCCACCTCCAGGTACCATCCAGTCCTGGTACTCTCAGCCTCAGTCAGTGCTGTTCGTTGTCTGCATCTAAGACAATAAGGTGAGGGCATAGCCTGTGCAGGGGTGAGTATAACGATACTCAGTAGAGACCCCGAGACCCTCTAGGTCTCACAAAATCCATCAAGGATAAAACACAAAGTATGAAATCAACAGATAAACTTACTTAGGTATATTCCCATACATATACCTAAGTTATCAAGTAATCTGTCTCAAACATGAGGAAAACACAGAGGTACTGACTCAGCTCACACCGGGATTTATTCTAGGGGTAGTATCAACTAACATTCCCAGTCACAACGTAGAACACCTCGGCTATTGGATAACTCCTCCTCTATCGAGTACAATGGGCCAGCCGCGTCACACAGAGATGCTTCCCACTAACCTTGGACTGTTGAGGTACTCCTCCTGTCGAGTATCGTGGGTCTGTCATGTCACCAAGGCACTCCCCACTATGGGTTTTCCGCGTCACCAAGGCACTCCCCCTCATGGCCTATTGAGGTACGCCCCCTATTGAGTACCGTGGGTCTGCCGTGTCACCAAGGTGCTCCCCATCGTGGGTCTTCCGTGTCACCAAGGCACTCCCCACTAGGCCTGTCAAGTCACTCCGAGTCGAAATGGTCAGCAGTTATCAAGTCTCAGCCAGCCACTAGGTTCCCACACTGTGCTCGCTCTTCTCCGGGAGGATATGCTCCACAAGCTACTAGTCGATACTCCCACTTCCATGAAGTCCCACGAAGAAGTGTCTCAAAGGTCTTCCACATCATAGGGGTCTCAACGTAACAAACGACGCATCAATCGGACGCCCGGTCTGTGAGTTATTAGCCTTTTAGTCCCGAAGGCCCGATTGGATTCATGCTCGATCCAACCTGAGCATTCCTCATCTTAATCCAAAACACAGTGGGGTATCACTCAAAGGGACCGACTCGCTCCAAGGTTCCCAATGCCACTGACGGTTCGTCTAACGGACGTCTGGTGCCAAAGTTATGGCCAAAAGAATGTAATTGGGTCGTAGTCGGCCCATATCCGATCTAACCCCGTCGGACCGACTCGACCCGGCCTAACCCGCTGGGTCTGGCCCAGCCCGCTGGGCCGCCCGGTAGGCCATGAGGGGCCGCAGAGGGCTGCGGGTGGCCACGAGGCCGCAAATAGTGTCGTGAGGGCACGAGGGCGCGGGGCGGCTCTACTGAGGACGGCGGTTCATCCGCGGGGCAGCGGTTCGACCGTGGGGAAGCGGTCCCGCCGTGGGGCGGTGCAGAGTCGCGAACGGTGGCGGTGGCCACAGGGCGGCGCCGTTGTAACGACCCGAAATTATGAATAAAATTTGTTTCCTAACTTTGTGTGTTATTTTATTTTATACTCAACAAAAATATTTCATTTAATAAAATGAGTATAATTAAAATAAGACCATTGGGTTTCGATTGTTATATGAATGTTGGTT
Source organism: Viscum album (assembly GCA_963277665.1). Classification (NCBI taxonomy): domain Eukaryota; kingdom Viridiplantae; phylum Streptophyta; class Magnoliopsida; order Santalales; family Viscaceae; genus Viscum; species Viscum album. The sequence continues at coordinate 1,059,982,897 of OY728137.1, forward strand.
AATATGACTGTTGGAAACTAAATGTTGCGATTATTGTCTATAAATACAAGTTATCTTGATTAATTAATATATAAAGAAGATTCGATGGCCCCATCTAGTAGTCTCGGGCTGATCGAAGCCCATCTGACGGAACTCGGGAAGGAGGTAGCACCTTTGGGCTTTGCTTTGGACCAAACCCAAGCTAAACTTCATCGTGTGAAGTTGGAATGGAATTTTATTCGTGAGAAGTTCAAGCTGATATAAATCACTACTCGGGCAATGTTGGCCGAGCCGCCCCAAGATTCTATCACCCTAGAACACCTTACTCTTAGGTCCTATGTTGGTGTTATAATGGGCTATGTAACGAGACTGTAACTGCCTTGTGTAATCCTTTAATTTAAATAAAAATTGTGATTTCTTCTTATGATGAAGTTTGTGAATTTTCAAATGTCTGGATAAATATAGTATGCATATTATTGATGAATTTTAGAAAAATAATATTTTAAAAATATTTATGTAAACCTTAAATAATTAATAATGTGTAATGATTTTCAAAAAATGGTCTTCTACAGTAATGTTCAGTAACAAATTTAGAGTCTAATAAGATCAACTTAATTTTTTATGAATAGTAAATTATGAATAGTGATTTTTTGCTTATGATTAGTAATGTGACCAAATGGATTGAGTAACTTCACTTAAGAAAGCATTAATATAATTTAGGCACCTTGATTAAGTAATGTGATTCAATAAAATGGGTAAATAACTGTTTCAGAAATTATTGGTTAAGCATTAGTTTTTTCAGGTGAATAGTTTTTTTTTATTTAAAAATTAAATTAAAAATATTTAGAAAATTATTTTCATAAAATAGAGTTCATTTTTGAAATTAGAGCATCGATATTTGGTTAAGGTGAATTTTTGGGATTTTTCTGAAATAGTTGAATTTTCAGGGAATGGTGTTTTTATTTAAAAATTAAATTAAAAATATTTAGAAAAATATTTTCATAAAATTCAGTTAATTTTTGAAATCAGAGCATCGATATTTGGTTAAGTTGAAATTTTGGTATTTTTCTGAGAAAGTTGAATTTTCAATGAATAGTGAAAATACAGTTTTTGAGTTTCGGGTGTTTAATGACATCATTAAGGATGTAATAATTATTCAATAATTCTGTTCGACTTATGAATAGTAATATATGGTATGATGTTTCCCAAGAGTCCAATACCATGGTCAAATACCATGGGAAAGCCCATGGTTTTGCCAATACCACCGATGAGGTGTCCCTTGGCAATTAATGCTTTGTCCCCTCACTTCTCCTATAAATACCAAGCTTTTCCCTCATTAATTTCATTTCCAAATCCTCCCCAATGAAGTTCTGGTCTCTTTACCTCTCAAGGAGTCCTCCCAAGGTTCCCTCAATCCCCCCAAGGTCCCAACCTTCAAGTTTTAGGAGTTGCATTTTATGGTAAGGGATCATACCTCTCTCTTTCTTTTGAAGTACTCTTTTGTATATCATTTCATTTAAGCCCATTTTATTATGTTGGGGGATGTTATTTTATATTCCTATTACTTCCCTTTTCGTTATCATATGATGATATATCCCCTCTTACTCTCATCATTTCGTTTTATGAATGTTTAAGTGCCGTAGTTAGGCTGCCTAATTTTTTGTAAGGGATTCTTCCACCCTTCTCATTTTCAAGTTCTATTTTCATGTCATTTCTTTCAAGATATTTTTCTTATGTTGGGGTATGATCTTATATATCTATCATACATTACTTTTTATGTTCATATGATGAGATACCCTATTTTATCTCATCAATTCATTTTTTGAAGTAATAAGTAATGTCGTTAGGCTGCCGAATTTTCATAAGAGAAATCTTATTTTTGTCTTCCTTTCAAGTTCTTCATTTCATATGGTATATCTTTTAAATTACATTAACATAATCTCAAATCCTTTATATTTTGTCCCCCTACTATTTTATGGATCATTTATGAGTGGGTTACCCATGTCCCCTCTCTTTTCAATGTTTTCTAAAACCCTGTAACATAGCCGTTATGCTGCAAAATTTTCGTCTCAAAATGTCTTTCTCTTTTTCTAAAATTATTTTATTTTATTAAGTGAATACTCAAAGATCATTATTATACAGGGGTATTCACATATATATCAAAATGTTCTATTTTAATTCTGGGATTTACATACATGAAACCCACTTTCATTTTCCGTGGGTTTAAAGTGACATAAAGATCATGTCTTTAAAGTAGTTTTTAAAACGTTATGATTATGAAATGAAACCCATTTATTTTATGATATATGGGTTATTTATGAAATTTTTATGATGATATGTGTGGATCACATGATAATAAAGACAAATTAAGGGTGTGCCCTGATAGCGCTCCAATGCATTGGGTAAAGATTTAATCTCTAAATATGACCATTTTAACGATACCTTGGTGAATAACCATGGTAATTTTTTTAATGAAACCTTGGGGATGGACCTTGGTGATACGGAAAGGATTGTCTAATTTAAATGTTGTAGCCACATCTTCAAGTTATGAAACACGTTATTTTTATTATGATATTCCTCATGATCTCTTTCTCATGCCTTAAATTTATTTATCATGACTTTATTGATGTATCTTGAGTTCACATGTAAAATGTTTCCCTTGTTTCCCTTACTGGGCCTTCTGCTCACCCTTTCCATTGATGTATTTCCCCAGGTAATTAGATTCAGTAATGAACTTAGGATGAACAAGTATGAAGAATCCTTTCAAGTGTTTAAGAAGAATGTTTTATGTTGTCATGTTTTAAGTTCCTGGTCTCCAAGACACTAAACCTTAAAGATCCTCAGTTTCGTATAATGTAATGAAAGTTTATGTGATAAAAAGGCGGGATGTGATAGTTGTCACCTTCATCGCGGCCAGCAGTGGTGCCGGCTGCCGTTTTCGTGCCCCAACCATGGATGGTTTCCATCCTCCTCCATCGCGAAGAACACCACAAGATTTTCCGAAGGGTCGGGCCATGTTGGTTTGGCCCATACCCTTCATGTTAGGGTTGTATCATATGGCTCATCAAGAACATGAACATGAACATCAAAATCCTATCCTCCTGCAATGATTGTTCCCAACCTGCAAAAGAAATAGAAGGGGTGTACATGGGAAGTGATAAACAAATAGAAATAAACCACTACCTCAAGTTGTTCATTGACGTTGGCGCGAGAAGGAAGTGCGGACGTCGATTCATCATAGATGAAGACGTCCCACGTCAGAAGAAGTCTCGAGGAAGAAGGTCAAAGTTGAGGTCAACGTTATTAGTTGGCGTTCTTCATTGGCAGAGCGTTCTTCATTGGGAGGTGAAGTTCTTTATTGTAGAACTTTATTTCTCCGAAAGCTCTCTCTCCTCTCCCAATTCCTCCAAAAATGCCAAGTATCCAACATAATAGATTATAATGGATATTTAATTCAATGGCATAAAATTCAAATTGTCTAAACAATTAACTGAGTTGGAAAAATTAAAGTGGTGCATTGGCTTAATTAATGTGGAGGAAGATCAAGAGGCTCCTCCACATTAATGAGAGAGTTGGGAGGTTTATCCTCTATTATGAGGGGAGTTCAAGAGGTTTAGGCCTAGGGTGGTCCCCACCACCATAACCTCTCATGGGAGGTTAAGCTCGAGTGGTCCCCACTTCTCAACTTCCACATGGAGATATCCTAAAGAAAAATAAAATAAAATAAAAAGAAAGTTTTTTTTATTTCCATGGAAAACCCAAAAATTAAATTTCACCCTCGACCAACTGCCGTCGAGGTGAAAGTCTCCTTAAGCGAATACCAGAGTTTTAAGTTCAACTGTGTCCTCAGATTTCAATTCTGAGCACTGGTTCAAAAGTTATAAAAACCAGTTTGTACGTTTACTGAACGTACCCAAAAAAAGTTTAGAAAATTATTAACAGTCACCCTCAACCCACGCCAGTCAAGGTTAGGCTCTGCCCAAGTGAAACATGCCCCAACGAACCCAATGGTACTCTCGGATTTCCAATCCAAGTTACCATTTAAAAGTTATGGATTTTACAATAAAATAATTTTCACTTAATTATTTTATTTACGACCAAAAACTAACTTTCACTAGTGGCCCACACCGGCCAAAGTTAGTGTATGATTAAATAAAGCATGACCTCACGAGTTCAGAGGTGGTCTCATATTTTCAATCTGAGCTACCGTTTGTGAGTTATAATCATTTAAAAAATAAAATAATTTATTTTATTATTTTATTTATGATTATTCCATTTTTGGGTTTTCTCACAGGAGGCCCACGCCGACCAAAATTAAGTCGCACCTAGGGTAAACCCGCCATTCTGAATTCAATGGTGCCCTAATATTTTTGATTTGGGAAACCATTTAAGAGTTATCCTACTTTTTCAAGAAAACTTCTTATGCGTGCTAATTAAAACATAACAAAACTTCGACGGATCATTATGGGCACTCCAGGCCTCGAAATCGCGCACCGTTAGATTTCGTGGTCTCGGAAAAAAATTCCATATAATTAAAAAAATATATATACATAAAATTCAGGACATTAAATTCTCCCCACCTTAGGTTACGTCCTCAAAATCCAAAACAAAGGAAAAACAACCAAAAGATGGTACTAAGCACGAATCTGAGCCTCCTACTCCCATGTGCTCTCTTGGAGGTTCTTGTGCTGCCAGCGTATGCGCACCAAAGGTATCGACCGCCAATGAAGGACCCACTCCTGTCGATCCTTAATTTCCACTGGAACCTCTGAAAATGTCACCCCATCATCGATGTCCATCTCTCCATTGTCAATGATGTGAGAAGGGTCATGCACGTATCTCCTCAACTGGGATACGTGGAAAATGTCGTGCACCCGGTGCAACTGAGGGGGAAGTGCTAAGTGGTAAGCCATATCACCAACTCTGCTAAGGACCTGAAAAGGTCCAATGAACCTCAGAGATAACTTGTTACCTTATCCAAATCTCCATAAACCTCATCAGGGTGAGACTCGTAGAAAGACGTGGTTGCCATCCTCGAACTCCAGAGGTCTTCGTATCCTGTCGGCATAATACATATGCCAACTCTGTGTTGTCTTCACTTGCTGACAAGTGAGACATCGTGATACAAATTCTACCACAACTTTCTTCACCCCTGGCCACCAATACTGGCACCGGAGGTCCTGGTACATCTTCACAACACCAGGATGTACCGCCATAGGGAATGTATGGAACTCCCTTAAAACCTCCTCTCGAAGCACCACTGGTACCATGGTACATCCTCTGAAGAAGACTTCATCCTCCCCACATTCAGAAAATCTATCATGTGTCTGTCTTGTGGATATATGAGCACATCGAGCCTCGCAATAAATGCCCCCAAGTTGTGCCTCCCCAACTTGCTGAAGGAATGGGGGATTGAAAGTCACAGAGTAGAGGTAAGCACCTTCATCTCTGTCCACGAAGGATATTTGTAGCGCGACTAGCTGCTCTGACGGCTCACTCAGTAGCTGCCGACCAAACCTCCTGCTGAGTGCGTCTGCTACCACGTTCCCCTTTACAAGAGTAAAGATTATCTAAAAGTCATAGTCCTGAAGGAACTCTAGCCATCGTCACTGTCTCAACTTCTGAAAGTTCTGCTGACACTTATCTGTCCACCAGAAAGGCTCCTCTTTATTCGCCAAATCTAACAAGGGTGCCGCTACCCAAGAGAAATCTGGTCCAAAACTCCGGTAGTACCCATCCAAACTAGAAGTCCCTCTCCCTACAGGGGTAATCCTAGAAACATCTTTTGAAAAGATGTCCCCATGCTCTGCCACTCCTATTTGGAACTAAAAACTAAAAACTCCTGCTGCCACGAGGGTAAGTATGTCCAATTCAAGAGTGATTGGTTGCACCCTACTATGCATGAGTTTATCCTATGCTACCCGGGTTTCCTTTTTCGCCAACCAAGGAAAACCCCATTCCAACATTGTAGAGAAAACACAACCTTTTTTTCTAATATAGTCAATCTAAGTATAAACTGTGGATGTCATGTCCATACCCAAACTAACATCGTAAGGCCTCAACACTGCCACCAAGAGGTTCCAACCGAAACTCTTGCCTCAAGGGTCAGATCACAATATCGGCGTAAGTGTGATTATCGAGTCTCCTCCCAAAGGTATCTCCAAACGTGAGGGTCAAGTCAATGGTTTAATCGGAAACTCTAGGTCTTGGAAAAGATTCATGGAAGGAATGATTGGTGCCTATTTATATTAATACGACAGCTGGTAGTAGACACATACCGTACCTCGAATCATTCCTAGAGCCCTTGGGTCCCACTCCTTGACCGCATGTAGCTACTCCCCTCCTCTATCCTCCAGCTCCCTGAGCCTAGTGGGAACCACATAGGGGTGGTGGTTGTAATATGTATAAATGTACACCACCTCATGCTGCTCTCCTAGCTCTACTTCCATGTCTGCAGCCCTGCAGATTCATCTGTCCTTAACACTTCCTCTTCCCGAAACATTTTACACACCCAAGTCTCATCACTATGCCGACCATCCTTATGGAATCTCATTGAAAAATACTAGTAGCTAAGATCACCATCTGCTCTACCGGTGTCTCAACTAGGAGGAAAACTCTAGAAATCACCTCCAGCCAACCCTCAGCTACGTGGGAATATGTCTCAACTTGAAACCTCATAGGCATCTACTACTGGAACTCGTGAAATTCACTCAGTTGGCATGCACCGTCTTCCAGTGAGGCTGGTGATAACTACTGCCCAACGGGTGGTGGTGCTGCTGGTACACCACCCGAAGGTGCCAATATAGTAAGAGGGCCCTACACCGGAGCCTCGTCGCTTGGTGGGTCATCATCGTGTACTCTCTCAAGAATCCTAGCTGGTTATCTACGCAGTGGCATCCTGATAGGAATAGGTGTTCCACGATCATTTTGTTATACTTGGTGAGATGACTCAAAATATCACAAAGAAAACTCTTCAAAACACACATGCAATCAGTGTTTTCGTGCACTGAGTTAGAAATCCGAAGTTAGGGTCCTGGTGTATGGATACATCGGCCGCCGAACCAACACTGGATTCACTAAAATAATAACCAAACTCACTACACTCAACACTATTGCCCTTAAAAAGAAAGATTAGAGTCCTATGTTCTGCGATAGAACCGACTCCTCTAATATTAATTTGTCACGACCCATCCCCCGGGGCCCGTGCTGTGACTACCCCAAGCCCGCCTTCCATAGTCCAGGCATAATTCCATAAAACTAGGAAGGCATTGCGTTTATAATCTGTAAACACACACACAAGAAATCACCCAGCTGGATACAAAACACCAAGTAAAACTGTATAACAAAAGTGTGATGAAAGTAAAAAGGGGTCGGAATACTAGTCCAATAATAATGTACAAGAAAATAAAAGTACAAGTACAACTGAAGAAAAAGGAAAATAGCAACTGGGTCATCCTATGAGGTTCCTACCTGAAGGGCAGGTACATATCACATCCTCAACACTCCTCCCCCATTCGTCTCCTCCGTGTACTGACTCGCCGTATGGTCCACCTCTAGGTACCATCTAGTCCTAGTACTCTCAGCCTCAGTCAACACTATCCATCATCTGAATCCAACACAATAAGGTGCGAGCATAGCCCATGCAGGGGTGAGTATAATGATACTCAGTAGGGACCCCGAGACCCTCTAGGTCTCACAAAATCTATCAAGGATAAAATACAAAGTATGAAATCAATAGATAACCTTACTTAGGTAAATTCCCATAAATATACCTTAGTTATCAAGTAATCCATCTCAAACATGAGGAAAACATAGAGGTACTGACTCAGCTCACACCAAGATTTATTCTAGGGGTAGTATCAAGTAACATTCTCAGTCACAACGTCGAACACCTCGGCTGCTGGAGGACTCCTCCTCTATCGAGTACTGTGGGCCTGCCACGTCACACAGAGGCACTTCCTACTAACCTTGGACTGCTGAGGTACTCCTCCTGTTGAGTACCGTGAGTTTGTCGCGTCACCAAGGCACTCCCCACCATGGGTCTGCCGTGTCACCAAGCCGCTCCCCCCCGTGGCCTGCTAAGGTAATCCTCCTATCGAGTACCATGGGTCCTCCACGTCACCAAGGAGCTTCCCACTGTGGGTCTGCCACATCACCAAGGCGCTCCCCACTAGGCCAGTCAAGTCACTCCGAGTCGAAACAGTCAAGAGTCGTCAAGTCTCAGCCAACCACTGGGTTCCCGCACTATGCTCGCTCATCTCTGGGAGGATCCGCTCCACAAGCTACTGGTTGATACTAAAACTAACATGAAGTCCCACGAAGAAGTGTCTCAAATGTCCTCCACGTCATAGGGGTATCAATGTAACAGATGGCGCGTCAATCGAATGCCCGGTCTGTGAGTTATTAGCCTTTTAGTCCCAGGGGCCCGGTTGGATTTTTGCTCAATCCAACCCGACAGTTCCCCATCTTAATCCAAAATACAGTGGGGTATCACTCAAAGGGACCGAATCGCTCCAAGGTTCCCAACGCCGCCGAAGGTTCGTCTAACGGACGTCTGGTGCCAAAGTTATGGCCAAAAGAATGTAATTGGGTCGTAGTGGGCTCAGGTCTGGTCCGACCCCGTCGGACCGACTCGGCCCAACCCGGCCTGAACCGCTGGGTCCAGCCTGGCCCACTGGTCGGCCCGACCCATTGGGTTCAGCCCAGCCCACTGGGCGGCCCGACCTACTGGGTCTGTCCCGGCAGGCCGCGAGGGGTTGTGGAGGGCTCCAGGTGGCCGCGAGGCCGTGGAGGGTGTTGTGAGGGCGCGAGGCCGCGGGGAGGCTCGGCCGGAGTCGACGATCTAGCCATGGGGCGGCGGTCCGGCCACGGGACAACGGTCCGATTGCAGGGCGGTGTGGAGCTGGGGACTACAGTGGTGGCCGGAGTCAGCACGGAGGCCGCGGGGTGACAGCGGTGGTCGTGGGGCGGCAGTGGGGGCCGCGGGGCGGTGTCGTTGCGTCATCACCTTCGTCGCAGCAGGCAGTGGTGTCGGCCGCCATTCTCGTGCCCCAATCATGTTTGATTGTCATCCTCCTCTATCACGAAAAACACCATAAGATTTTTGGAAGGGTTGGGCCATGTTGGTTTGGCCCGTACCCTCCGCGTTAGGGTGGCAGCATATGGATCATCAAGAACATGAACATGAACATGAACATGAACGTAAAAATCCTATCCTCCCACAATGATTGTTCCCAACCCGCAAAATAAATAGAAGGGGTGTACATGGGAAGTGATAAGCAAATAGAAATAAACCCCTACCTCGGGTTGTTCGTTCACATTTGAGCGAGAAGGAAATACGAACATCGATTCGTTATAGATGAAAACATCCCACGTCGAAAGAAGTCATAGGGAAGAAGGTCGAAGTTGATGTCAGCATTCTTCATTGGCGTTCTTCATTGGAGGAGCGTTCTTTGTTGGGAGGTGAAGTTCTTCATCGGAGAACTTTATTTCTCCCAAAGCTCTCTCTCCTCTCCCAATTCCTCCAAAAATGCCTAGTAGCCAACATAATAGATTTTTTTGGATACTTAGTTCATTGTCATAAATTTAAAATTGGATAAACAATTAACCAAGTTGGCAAAATTAAAGTGGTGTGTTGGATTAATTAATGTGGAGGAAGCTCAAGAGTCTCCTCCACATTAAAGAGGGAGTTGAGAGGTTTCTCCTCCGTTACGAGGGGATCTCAAGAGGTTTAGGCCTCAGGTGGTCCCCACCACCATAACCTCTTATGGGAGGTTAAGATTGGGTGGTCCCCACCACCATAACCTCTCATGGGAGTTTAAGTTCTAGTGGTCCCCACTTCTCAACTTCCACATGGAGATATCCTAAATAAAAATAAAATAAAATAAAAATAAAGTTTATTTTATTTTATTATTTCCACAGGAAAACAAAAAATTAACTTTCACCCTCGACCAACTACCATCAAGGTGGAAGTCTCATTGAGTGAATATCGGTGTTGTGAGTTCAACGGTGTCCTTGGATTTCAATTCCAAGCATCAATTCAAAAGTTATAAAAACTCATTCGTACGTTTACTGAACGTACCCGAAAAAAAGTTTAGAAAATTATTAACAGTCACCCTCGACCCACGTGGGTCAAGGTTATGCTCTGCCCAAGTGAAACATGACCCAAAAAACCCAACGGTACTCTTGGATTTCCAATCTAAGTTATCGTTTAAAAGTTATGTATTTTACAATAAAATAATTATTACTTAATTATATTATTTACGGCCAAATACTAAATTTCACTGGTGGCCCATGCTGGCTAAAGTTAGTATCTGCTTAAATAAAACATTCCCTCACGATTTCAGCGGTGGTCTCATATTTTCAATCCAATATACCGTTTGTGAGTTATAAGCATTTGAAAAATAAAATAATTTATTTAATTATTTTATTTATGATTATGCCATTTTTGGGTTTTCTCACCGGAGACCCGCACCGACCAAACTTAAGTCACACCTAGGGTAAACCCGCCATTCTGAACGCAATGGTGCCCTCAGATTTCTGATCTGGGCAACTATTTAATATTTATCCCAATTTTTCATAAAAACTGCTTACGCGCGCTAATTAAAGCGTAACAAAACTTTGACGGATCATTATGGGCACTCCAGGCCTCAGAATCACGCACCGTCAGATTTCACAGTCTCGAAAAAAAATTCCATATAATTAAAAAAAATTATACAGGAAATCCAGGACATTACATGCAATGTAATTTTGGTTATAATTGGTTTCCAAAATAATAAAATATGTATTTTTTACTACTATATTCTTAATTAGAATTTGATGGAAATAAATTGATGCCTAATGAATGTTTATATAAATTTTTCATCAATATTTAAATGGAATTGGATAAAGAGAATGAAGTTAAAAATTCATGTCGTTTTTAATATTATAGGCATATTATTGTGAATTTATTATTTAAATTTTATTTAAACAAGAATATTTGATGGTGGACATTCTAGTTAAATTATATTTTCAATATTAGTAACACATCATAAATAAATTGATTAATCCAAGACTTTAATTGAACAATTAGTTTGATAAAGATAAATTTATGATGTCGAGTAATCCCATTTTCTTATGATGGATGGATTCTTATTTTAGGGACTAGATTCTATATTGACTCTATTTGATGTTTTTTGTCTTTTTTATTTCTCTGTATGTGGTCCTTTATATATGATGTTATGTGATCTTGGGATGGCTATTGGTTGATGAGGTATGGGTAGGGAGGCCTGAGTTTTTGGAGTAGTTAGAACCAATGATAGTGGGATGTATGTTGATATGAATGGTTATGTCAGGGTTGGAACTGGTATAGATGGAATAGGTTGAACCTAGGCTTGGAACTGTTTTCATGAAATATGACATACATGCTTGTTTATAATTTTGTTTAAAGGTCTAATGGCCATATGATATATTTATCTACATTCCTTTACCCACTGAACAATGCATTTGGTTTTTCTTAGTTAAGCATCTCTTTTCATATTGATTTTAGTATGTATTTTGTTGGTCTTTTGGTATTCTTGGAATGGTTTCTTTTTTAGAGCACTGGAACAGGGGCTGTAGAAACTATTTTTTTTGTAAATCTGTTTTTAGCGGCGGTTTTAACAGCCGCTAACTGTCAGTATTTTTCTATTAGCAGTGGTTCTAACCACCTCTATGGTCTTAAATTTAGCGGTGGTTTTAACCGCCGCTATAGTGTCACATCTTCCGCGTGCATTTCGCAGCGGTTATAATGTTTATAGCGGCGGTTTTTCTGGTCAGGTGCTTACTTTTTTTAAAGGCAGTTTTAACCGCCGCTAAAAAAAGTAATCCCCTGACCGACAAAACCATTGCTAAAAAGATTATAACCACAAAAAAGGCACCAACTATGACAGTTCCCATAAACCACCGCTAAACTGCTTTAACCGCCGCCAATAGTTTCCTGACACATAATTTAGCGGCGGTTTTTGGAAACCACCACAGAAGTATATAGAGGTGGTTTAAACTACCACCATATCCAAAAATAACCACCACAAAATTGTAATTTTCTTTTAGTGTAGGTCATTGACTAGCTCCAAGTCAAATTAATTAATTATTTAGCCCTACTACAACTACCTAGTATAACAGTGAGTGGGTGTTGTATTCGTTGGGATGGCTAAATATGGTTGTTAATAACCAAAATAACTAAAACCAAAAATTTAATAAAAAAATGTGGGTGTAATGATTGTGACTATATGGAATGAAATGGAGAAAAAGTGGTGAAAAGGTGGCAATGTGTGTAGGAAATAAAACAATAAAAAATGAGAGAAAAAAAACTGATGATATTAGGGTTTTTGAACTATTTTAAACTGATTTAAAATATTATTTGATCATAATAAAGTTAATTTCAATTATTTAGTGCTTATAGAATAAGTGAAGATTCACTGAGCTCTCGCTTTGGTGAACTTTTACAACTCAGTGATCTTCCTTTAGTATTAATCTTTCAATCAAAACTTAAGAATTTATATCTTCATTATAGAGAAGATATGCATCTTCCTTTTATAATTTTTGGTACTTTGGTTAATGATCAAGGTTCAATTGATTTACAAACATCACCATTCAATTCTTTAGTAGTGTGTATTGGTTGAAAACTTTCAGGTGTTGAAAACTTCATCAGCAAATTGAACATGCTTCTTCACGCCAGATGACATGGAACTTCCACCATCTTCACTCGATCTCAGGCTGAAAGGAGACTTTAGGTCAAGATTCTACCCCAAATTGGTCGTGAGGGGGAGATTTGTAGGGACCACTCAAAATGTGGGGTGTATTTTTTCAGCGGATGAAGTCTCTGCTGGCAAGGAGAAGGAGTCTCCTTTAGTGGGCGATCAAGGTGGGTGAGCAGCTGGCAGGGAGGACTCCAGGGTAGATGAACTAACCACCAACCCTTGACCATGGTGGTTTTTATCATCTATTTAATGGGATGTTATCCCATGTTTTGTAGGTGGTGTAATCTGGGAGTGTGTATTTGTGTGATCCTCTGTGATTATTCAGAGAGAGTGATAATAGATAAAAGCCCTCATTTCTTCCGTGGATGTAGGCTTCAAGGCGAACCACATTACATTTTGTGTTCATCTATTCTTCTTCCATTTTGTGTGTTTTTGGTGCCACACACCTTCACTACGCCCCAAAAAGTGGTATCAAAGGCGAGTTGGAGCGAGCAGAGTCAAGACAGCGAGGTGGCGACGATTTTTCCGGTGACCGAAAAATTGAAAATGGTCAGAAATTTTTCCTGAGTCCAGATCCGTGAAGAGGATGATGAGACGATTCCAACAATGCAAGCGGCATTGATATGAAACAAAGGATATAATCGTGGTCAAATTTTGGTCAAACCCATGGGTGAACAGTACCCCCCCCCCCCCGTTCCAAAGAAGAAGACACTATTCACGCCACCGGTGACAATTCTGGCGAGATTCTGGCAGGGACTCCGGTGTGCCACGTCAGCGCCACACCAGTAGATGATTTGGACCGTTGAACGCATTTTGACCATATCTCGGTTAATTGGTGTCCGATTTTAGAGATCTAGAAGTCGATTTCGACTATTTTGACCATTCTGAATGCATCCGTATAGTTGGTTTTTCAAAATTATCACTCCATCAGGTGGTTTAATAAGGGTGCAGCATCGACAGTGGTGATCGTGTTTTGCGACAATAACGATGGCTGGTGGCGGAGCACTACCAAGATTTGAGATTGAGAAGTTCGATGGTTGAAAAAAATTCGGCTTGTGGAAAAGCATGGTGAAAGGTCTTTTGGCGGAGTAGGGCATGATCAGACTGTTGATCAAAGAAAATCCTAAGGCAACTAGTAAAGATAATTGGGAATAGATCAAGATGTGGGTGGTCAACACAATTTTCCTGTGTCTGGAAAATGAGGTAAATTACTCAGTGTTGGATGAGACCTCACCAAAGGAGATCTGGAAGAAGTTAGAGAAGCGATATATGGAGAATTCACTCACCAAAAAATTATTCTTGAAGAAGAAATTGTACCAGTTATGCATGTATGAGGGAACAAACTTGTTGGATCACACCAATGAATTCAACAAAATCCTGACACAGTTATTGGGGCTCAGTGTGAAGGTTGGAGAGGAGGAAAAAGAACTTTTGTTTTTATCATCCCTACCAATCTCATTTGATGGGATTGTGACTAAATTTCTCATGGGGAAGGATACATTGAAGCTGGATGTTGTGATGACGTCGCTTCAAGATTTGGAAGCATTTCAAAGACCCACGATGCATTCAGGCGAGCAAATCATGGTGATGCAAGATGATCAATGTGGGAGGAGCCAACATCAATATTCATGTGGTAATGAATGGTGTCCAAAATGAAGAGGATTTGATCTTAGTGAAATCACATGTTTCTGGTGTGAGATGAAAGGTCACTATAAAATTGATTGTGGAGAGCGCAAACGGTACGTTGCTGGGAAGAAGAAAGTTGAAGAGGAGGATGTGAACATCACAGGATTATTAGAAGATGATGAAATATGCGTGATAATGGGAAGAATGCACTCAGATGATCAAGTTAAATGGAGAGAAGTGCAGTGTCATTACTATAAAAGATACGGGAACATGAAGTGGGAATGCCTATTTCTAAAGAGGAAGAACGAGCAGGATCAAAATCCAAAGGAAGACGGATGGGTTCTGGATTCGGGGATCTCGACACACATATGTACGATGAGAGGTACATTTGATACTTTTTAGTAGGTGAAAGACTCGGTGAGACTTAGTGATGGGTCAACCTGCAAGGTTTGAGGAGTCGGGACAGTGAAATTGAAGACACTCGATGGAGTAGTTCATAAAATAGCTGACGTGAAATTTGTTCTGAGGATGAGATGAAACTTGATATCATTGAGTAGGCTCGATTCGAAAGCATACAAGATTTCCATATCATGTGGAGTGTTGGAAGTATCATGCAAAGATGCAGTGAAACTTAGTGGGGACCGCAGTCAGCCCGAGATCGATTGAAGATGGTGGAAGTGCCATGTCATCTGGCGTGAAGAAGCATGTTCAATTTGCTGATGAAGTTTTCAACACCTAAAAGGAGATTGTAGGTCAAGATTCTACCCCAAATTGGTTGTGAGGGTGAGATTTGTGGGGGCCACTCCCAATGTGGGGTGTATTTTTTCAGTGGATGAAGTCTCTTCTGGCAAGGAGAAGAAGTCTCCTTTGGTGGGTGGTCAAGGTGGGTGAGTAGCTGGCAGGGAGGACTCCATGGGTAGATGAACTAACCACAAACCCTTGACCATGGTGGTTTTTATCATCTATTTAATGGGATTTTATCCCATGTTTTCTAGGTGATGTAATCTGGGTGTGTGTATTTGTGTGATCCTCCGTGATTATTTGGATAGAGTGATAATAGAGAAGATCCCCCGTTTCTCCCGTGGACGTAGGCTTCAAAGCCAAACCACGTTACATTTTGTGTTGCTCTATTCTACTTCTGTTTTGTGTGTTTTTGGTGCCACGCACCTCCACTATGCCCCAACATTTATTACATGTGATTGGGAGGGTCTTCATTGCTTAAAGACAACATTATCTATAGCTACACTTCATCCTTTAGTGAGTTCAAACAAATGGGTCAGACTACCCAGCTCACATAACCTTCCATTAATCAAATATATATTCTCATCATAAAATGAAATGGATGCAAGGTTAAACTCTATTCTAAACAAAAATACCAGGTTCAATCCACTTGACTATTGCATTAACCATACCATTCAAACTAATTTCCTCAGTGGAATTTCATCATGAACCTAGTGTGAATTCACAAAAAAACCTGATACCATGTCATTGGGGAACTATGAAGTCATTTTCATCTTCATTTTTGCATAGGAAATGAACAAATAAATTGAAAACGAACACAGAAATAGACCGTCTTCATCCCAGACCAAAATTAGTCATCTTCATCCCCTCGATTCAATACTATTTTATTTTCTTTAATAACTTCATTGATCTATCTTAATTCCCTTATAATTTTCAATATGGAATAACAATTGACTCTCTAATATTCATATCATTGCTGAATGGTTCATCATATTCATCATTTTGTGAGGCTCGACTAGGAATTTCCAATGATCTCTAAAAATATTCCACATTAAAATTTAGTGAAAAATCTATTTAGTTTGATTTGTATTCCAGTAAATCTTCGGCTCCTTAGTTTGACTCATTTGTCATCAATAAATAAATCGATGAACTTCTTAGTCAATCTCAACTTCAAATATTCTTCAGTAAGATTTAGAAACCTAAATCCAACACAAATCATTGAACCCTCTTGTATGATCACCTTGATCTATAGAAATCTTGTAATAACTTTGGGCATATTACATATTCTTCAAACAACCAAATTGTGTAGATCTTGCACATCTGGTTTGCGGATCTCTAGTTTTGAGTGATTCATCCTTTTAAGTAGATCGATCCCTACAACCTTGAGTATGATATCCTCAAGTGCGATGAAAATTTTAATATAAGGCTGAATATGAAATATAGATTGATATCACTTTATCAACCATGAGCGTAAGGAGGTGCAGTAAGTTTGATGTGCCAGCTTCATCTCCCAGTGCTGTAAGTTTTTCAAAGAAATGGTAGTTTCAAATTTCCTTATAATCACTAAAATAACCATTAAGTTGACTAGTTTCAAGCAATTACACATGGTTACTAATCTTATTGTGCAAACACTCGTGTTAGGTTGGAAAAAATATCACGCGGTCACTTTCCACCTTAACCAATTTTCTAGACATAATCACTTAGTAATTCCTTGGTACGGTCAATTGAGGCAATTACTTATGGTAACTTTTTCTTCCTAAGGTATATTCACTTAATTGACCATGGTTTCTTTAACATTTTTCATGTATCCACCTTGTCTCTGACATGCAGTCAATTGAAAACACTGATGCATCTAAAAAAAAGATAAACTAAGGGGTCTACATTGAGATAAACTATGTTGTATTGAGAGCCCATCAAATACCTTAATTTTTTTTTCAAAATTGTGAGTCTTCAAGTATCACTTAATAATTTTAATTGGGTTATTTTTTTGAAATTGAAGGTTATGATGTCACTTTGAGGAGATTAATATTTTTTACCTTGTGAGTTTAATTAGGTAGATCACTTTTCTTGACCTTTTAAAAAAAGGATTTTGGTAAAACTTTGAGAGAATATTATACAATGATAATTGTTTTTAAACTTTTTAATTATAATTTAACTAATAAGATATGCATCCAAATGGATTATGAAATGAAAATCCTAGTCTATGTTGAACTCCTTATTCTTTTATTATTTCCATTATATGTTCATTAAATGTTAGATGAATTATTTATTCCACTAATAAATTATCACTCCATCCCATTCAACATAGTGTCTATTTATTATAATGTCATAAATTATGTGAGTTTCTTACCCTTGAGGTAAAGAGATGTTTGGAATTTCATATGAATGCAAATTAACATTTGTTAAAGTCTCTTTAAAATTTTCAATTTAAACCATTTGTGTAAAACAGTAACCAATTTTCATTGAGAACATTTAATTTGATAGGGTATTCACCCTTTCTACTTTATGGAATCTATGAGGGAAAATCATTTTGAAAATAAATTCTTTGTGGAGTTATAATTTTCCCATTTTGAGATTTATTTTATTCTATTACATGTGATTAAAGGATTAATTGAGGAAAAACAATGTGTTACTTGTGGGGGAATTTGATGTGGATTTCATTTTAGTATATTTTTACAAATAATTTATTACAGTTAATAATTTTTTTATAATCTAAATTATGTTTTTATTTTAATAAATTAAAATTATCGACAAATTATTTTTAAATTAATAAAACTCTTAATTTTATGTTAAAATAAGTATTTAATTGGTTGATTGTAGTTTTATAGTTACTTTTTTTTGGAATGAGTAAATTATTGTAAACTATAATTTTATTATTGTTTTTATTTTTGAATTATCATCTGTCATTCTTTGATTTTTTTTTCATTTTCAATTGTTTTTCAAAATTTTAATTTTAATTGTTTTAATTTAATCTTTGTGTTTAATAAATTTATTCTTTTTTTTATTTGTTTTTTGTAAATTATTTAATTATCAATGCTTTAATTTTAATTTAATTTTATAATTTTGTTTTTGTTTTTGGATACATGTGTTTTCTCCAAAAACAATGCCAAAATTTGACATTGAGCTAAATCATTAACCATCGTAAAGTCAAATTATTTATTTATTTAAACCTAATACAACTACCTAGTATTACAGTGGGTGGGTTTCATATCTAAGAATTTGATGTGACTCTATTTTTTCACATGTTTCTACATCATTTTAGGAGTTTCAATTATATTTTTATGCTTAAATGTGTTTAAATTTTCAAATTTTGTAAATACATTTAATTTTTTATTGTTAATGCTTATATTTTAATTTATTGTCTGAAATGTGTTGTTTTGATAATTAATTTATTTTTTTTATGTTTTTTATTTTCTATTATTTTAGAATTTATTGTATAGAAATAATTAAGGGGATACTTTAATTTTAATAATATTTGTATAGGTTTCCTATTATTTATTAATTATTTCTCCATGATTTATTTAGAATATTTTAGTTATGAATTGGATCTTAATTTATTCTTAAAAATTATTGATTTTAATTTTTTTTTGCAATTTTAATTGTACATATTTGAATTAATTTATTTTAATGTGTTAAATTTTTTCAATGTGCGCGTGGGATTTTTAACAAAGGGTCAAGTTGTCACACCTTGAAGTTATCGTATGAAGTAGGAACTATCACTTAAGTGACCATGCCAAGTTTCTGCATGAAGGCATCCCAAGTGGTCTCATTTCAAGAGAACCTACCATACCGAAGTCTTATGAAGTTACTACATGAAGGTCCATGGTCACTTAAGTGACCATGCTTTTTAAAGATACCAACCTACCAGATGCTCACCCCAACTAACTACAAGATTAAGGGTTGTGATCTTTTAAGTGACCATGCATGTTAAAGATATTGACCTAACACATGAACATTTACAACCGAACACATCTGAAAAAATACAGGAACTTAGAACCAATTGAAGAACTATGATTTTGAATTGAGTTGAGCCACACATCTGCAAAATTAGGCTATACCAAAAATGAAGTTCCTGAATCTCTCTATTGTTAATGATTTCTTAGGCTTTGATAGTATTTGGAAATACTTTTAACACATTAAAGATCAATCGAGACAAATATTGAGGTGAGCCGCATCTGAGATGGATTGAAAAAAGATGTTTCGAGATTAAGGAAGACCAGAGAGACCGAGGAACTAAGATTTCCAAATCAAAACCAATCCATGTAAATAAAATAATTCTTGAAGATTGGTAATTGAATTCGATGAAAAACTGGAAGGAAATAGAATTATGAACTTGATTTGGGAGTTGACTTGTTGTTCTTAGGTGTTCCAGGGTTGGAATGTGGTTTTGGTGCATTGAATAAGTTTATCTGGACCGAGTTGGAGTTTGAGATTCACTAATAGAAGTCAACAACGATCTTGTATAAGTTTGAGAATTTTATTGATGATTGTTATTTTCTTATTGCAAGATCTTTTGATGAAGGACGAGGGAGATTTAGATCTCTGATTTTGCACCTTTTCAGATGAAGCCTTGTGCATGCTTGTTGTTTGAAAAAATTATTGAGAGTAAACTATTTTGGTTTGAGATATACTAAAACTCCTCAAGTTTGACCGGGTATTGGTGATCCAATATACTAATGTAATGTTGAGCACTACTTCAGAGTTGGATATGGTGGATGGTGTCGATGTCTGATGCCATTACTTCAATTAAGGATAAATTAGCATGACATCTGAATTGTAGTTTTTATTTTCAAGGATAGAGAAATTTGATTCCAAAAAAAATAAAATTTCAAGAATTGATGAAGATAATTGGTTGAATTAGGATCCTTTAAAAAGTTTTTTGGATGATGGATGTGTTTTTTAGTTATTTCTAAATGGTAGTTTCATAGAATTCAAGATACTATATCAGTGAAGGAAAAGATAGGGCCTAAAAGTTGTCAATGGTATTTCCATGGAATATGGGGTTGAAGCTAAATGAGTTTGGGTATTGTGGATCATCGGTTAGAGTTTAGGGAAACATGAACTCGACCATGCCATCAAGGAGTGTTGGTAAGAATAGAAATTTCATCACGGAGGTTATAAAGAAGAGTGAACAAAGTTAGAGCACATCTAGATTCATTTTCCTTAGTGCCAAACAAAGGCTCATATGGATGTTTCAATTCTATTTGAAAATTTTATCTCAAGTCATGTATTAGTGATTAAATTTTGTGAAAAATGCCACATAGAGGTTACTGAGGAAAATACTGAACTAATTTGGTGTTGTTGGCATTAACACTTTATATAATTCATTACACATTGGATAAAAGGTGAAATTAATTCATTCAGATGGGGAATTTTTATATGAGAGACCACCAATCATTCACAGACACGTCCTGGATCCTGACTAACATCATAGCTTTGAAGATGAGAGAAGGGGTATTTTTCTTGAATTATAATAAGGATATTCAATGAAATAACAGATTGGAGACCAAATTGAGGGAGATGGAATTTGACTCGAGAGACAATATTTTATATTTATTTTCTCTTTATTTCCTTTTGAATCTTAATTTGATTGTGTTCATTCTATGAACTTAATTTCTTTGAACATACACTATTTTTAATTTCTTATGGGATTATACTTGAGATAGCTTGCTAAAACAATACATGATTTTTTCTTGTTTTCTTCAATGCTACTAATCATTCTACTGGTTTAAAATTTCTTTTATTCCTTTTTTTTAAGAACTGAGTGGTGAAGAATGACTACAAGGTTGTTTTGAATTGTCCACTTGTGTTAATAATTTTGAAATTTAACTATAGTAATACTTGAATGAGAATTTACTATTGAATGAGAGTTTCAATTCTAAATGGTGTTTTTTATAAAGTTCTATTGATTCCATTTTTTAATAGAATCTCCATCTTGTCTAGTTTATTCATTCATATCTACATAATTATCATTCAAGAATTCCCTTAATCATTAACATAGATTAATTTTAACTCCAATGACACATATTTTTATTCATCTATCATTTCCTTGCACACTATCACTCTTTTGTCATTTTAGTCTCTGTTTTTAGTAGATTAGGTTAAAATAACCCCTAGGATCATCTCTACCTCATTCCTTGTGGTTCAATCCTTCTCGTCATTGTGATAATGAGTTGGAAATTTAAAATTGTAATTTTGATAGTTGTGATGACCTTAGGCCCCGTTCAAACTTTTGGTGTCATTATTGGAGAATCTTTAGTGAGTTTATAGGCCTAACCAACAATTTTTTTTATTGAAGTAAAGGAAGCATATAGGAGAAAGAAGACACACCCAGGGGAGATGTCATGGGGGTCTAAAACAATGGAGACCGAGGGAATCCCCAATGACAAGAGCCATGCTCTCGGGCGGAAGTGAACCTGGGTTACAGTAACATGTGAGCTCGTCGCTGGGTCTCGCCATAGAATATAGGCAATCTACGACTCTATTACCCTCCCTCCATGTGTGGAGAATCTCCATCTGGGAGGAAAAGAAACAATGACACTTACAGATAATATATGTGATGCACCATGGCGTAATGCCACCGCTTTGGAGAGCACGATGAATAGCAGTGGAATCGGTCTCAATGACCGAGAGGGTGATGTTCCTCTCACGATAGAGAATAATCCCGGTGATCATTGCATTCACTTCCGCCTAAAGGGGGTTGCCGCTCCCATAAAAGGCTGAGAAAGCAATAATTGGGGTCCCATTTTGATCCCTAAAAATACCTCTGCCACGCATGATCCCCATCCCACAGGCGCCATCCGAATTGAGCTTTTGGCCGGTGCTAGGAGGTATCCAGCGCACCCAGTATCCTTGTGGGGTTCTTGGAGTGGGAAATCTGGACATCGAAAAGATCCTAAAAGAGGGCGCTTATTCTCCATTCTTGAAGAGCCAAGAAAAATCCACAATCATATACTTCGTTCTGTAAAGGATCGATGCCCGTGAGGTGATTATACCCTCATGCCTCACACGATTTCGGGAATGCCAGATGTTTCAGCACCCTGCCAGCAGGATTGCCACCCTTGCCTTCTTCTCGATGGCAAAATTAGCCCCTTGGAACCATTCCTGCAGGAAGTCATTGCTGTTAGTGATTGAGCATCTGCTAAAAACACCGAAGGCCTCCCAAATCGCACGAGCCCATGTGCCTTCGAAGAAAAGGTGGAAAGCAGATTCTTCCTGACTATCAGAACAACAAGCACATATGGACACCAGGGAAATACCACGCCGCTTCACATTGTCATCGGTGGAAAGGGCCTGATTCCGAGCACGCCAAAGGAGGAAGTTCAGCTTGGCTGGGACTTCCTTACACCATATCAGGTCTCCCCATTCATCTGTTGTTAAGTCATTTCCCAGAAAATAATGGTATCCCTTACAGGAGAAAACACCTGCTGGAGAAGCATCAAAAATGCAGTAGTTCGGGTCATTGTTCAGAACAATGGACTCAAAAAGTTTTCGCTGCGTGTCATCCAAGATGGCATTAATAAATTGAGGGTAGATGCTGGCCTGCTTGAACGAGATATTTGGGACCGGACACCCATGAAATGCTAAAATGGAACCAGCCCAATTGTGGTGCCATAAACTGACATCACCCCTCCCAATAATCCATATATTGTGCACCTATAGAGTGGAAATGTGTGACTGGACAGACCACCATAGAGGAGATTCAGTCCCTCGAACTGAGTCCAGGTTCCTCCCATACTTGATTTGAATGAATTGGCCCCATAAAGTTTCCCCCACGATGGCCTCCCACGCCAGTTTCCTAATCATGCATTCCATTGTAAAATCCAGATTTTTCACATTAATGCCTCCCTCTTGAGCGGGTCTTGCTAGCCTCTGCCAGGATGCCCAGTGAAACCTCCCATCAAAGTGTGCATCCCATAAGAAGGTATTGAAGATATTCTCAATATTATGCAATACCCCCTTTGGGACCTTGAGACATGAAAGAACATGAATGGGGATTGAAGAAAGAACATGATTGACCAGAGTAATTTTACCACCCAAAGAGAGGAATCTGTTTTTCCAGTTGGAAATCCGATCAGAGATTTTAGACACAATCTTGTCAAAATGCCGAACCTTAAGACTGGAAGATGAGATCGGAGCACCAAGGTAATCAAAAGGGAAGGATTTTCTGAGAATACCCAGACCTTGTTCCACCTTGCTCACCCTTTTTCCCAGACAGTTATTGGGAAGAAATAGACTACTCTTATCCCTATTAACATGTTGTCCGCTCCACTTCTCATAAATGAAATGGAAAGCCATGTCGATCTGAAGCATCTAAAAATTAAGTCAATGGACCAAGATGAGAAGCCCATACACCGCAACACTTTGATGATGAAATTCCACTCAAGCATATCATAGGCTTTCTCCATGATTTTTTTTAGCATAAACTAGATTATCAATCAAAAACAGAAAAATTTATGTTGAAAATAATTGCTAAATTTGACAAAAAGAAGAAGGATGTGAAGCTAAAATTCAAAAACAAAAAAAATAAAACATTTGAGTTTCAAGAACAAATGAAAATTCAAGAACAATTTGGATTTAATAGTGAGGAAAATGAATTAGTGGAAGTTTAAATTGAGTATGTTGTAGTAAATGAGGAAGGTATCCAAACCAATGAACAAAAACTTGACTATGATGAAATATTTAGACAAAGGCTACAAAAATACCACCAATATTTTCAAAGGAGTAATTAGAATAAGATCAAAACATTATCATTATCTCACATAAACCGATTGAATTTAGGATCTTTGAACCAATGGTTGCTTGGGTTGAGTAGAATTTAGAAAATCATAATAAAAATATTAAAAACTCTTCACCCTATTTTTCTGAAATTTTTATTAGTAAACCTATACTTGAAACTTGAGATATATTAGAATAACACAAAAAACATGGAATCACTGATTCTATTATTTTTAAAACTATTATAAAATAATATCTTCCCTACTTTGAATATATGAACCCAAAAATATCTAAATTGGTGATTGATTAAAATGATGGAGTGATATTTGAAGAAAAATTGATTGATGAACTTTCACTTTCATGCTCTCTCACTAAATAATCCTTTATTGTTTTTCCAATAAAATGGTAAACTATGTTAACCAACTAGGGGATAATGGTTTTAATATGAAATATATTGAAACTATTCTTCATGGATATGAATTGGAAATATTTCCCTTTAAGTTGAACTAGAACACTCAACAAGATTTTTCTTAGAGGATGGATTTTTGGATCTTAAAATTGAAGGAATGGTTGAGTGTTGGGACCAAGTTGGTTGGAGGATTTGTTTGAAATAAGTTGACTAGAGGTTTTTGTCTTTTGTTTTATTAATGAAAATAACCTCACTTTGTAAAATATAGTGATTGTAAAAAGTTGTTTTAGACTCAGATGATTGGATGCATATTTATTAAGAAAACTCCATCAATTAATGTTTTCTATGTGAACTTTTTTTTGGAATCATATTTATGAAATAGAGTTTTTCATAAAAGAGTAGGAAGATGTACCAGATTTAGAATATCATAAAAAATGTTCGACACATAAAATATGAAGATGCTATATCAATCTCAATGTTCTTAACATCATAAATATGTCACAATACAAGAAAGAATCTAAAGAAGAAAAGAGAAATATGAATTTCTGGTGAATCTAAGTATTTGAAGTTTTTCATACATAGATCATTGGATTTAGAATCACCAGATATAGAAGTTTTTTGAAAACAAGAAGTGTGTTTTTACTGAATTTTGAGGATTTAAAAAAGTGTTGATCAAACGCTCCATTGGTCAGGCTGATCCATTGGTTAGACTAATTCATCGGATGAATTGATCCATCAGATGAGTGTTTGGAATTGATAAGGCATCAGATGTAGTGTTACATTAGATTCAGAACAATAGACTACCCAAATTATATTGAATGGACCATAGTTTTTTATTGTGAATGAGAAGATTTTTTAACACCGATCTATTAGATAAATTTTTTGACACAGATCAATCAGGTGAGAATTATAGACTGATCTATCAGGTGGGCATTAGAGACCGATCAATCAGAAGAAATACATACATTGAACCATTGGAGGAGATTCTGACACTAGTCCATCAGACAATATAATTGATACTGAGTCATCAGATGATCTTCTTGACACTGATAAGTCATTGAATGCTGAGTTTTATCGGATGCAGTTTCATTGAACTGAGGAGCAGTTGAACAAATAAAGAAAGTGGATGAAAAGGTGAGACATATATAAGGTGATACTAAACTATTGTTGTAGGGTTAAAAAGTATTCATAAATTTTAATGATGTTTTTAAAATTATTTTTAATTGGTCTGAATAATTGGAGTGAGAATAATTCTATTTTACTTGTTTATTTTTTGTTCAAGAAAACTGGAAAAAAATAGTGTTTCAGACTGAGATGTTCTGGGTATAATTTTATAGAGTGAGAACTTTTGAAGTTCTTATTAAATTTTGGTTGAGAATCAAGAGGTTCTGGTGAATTAAAGAAGATTTCATAAGATTATAGAAGAGTTTATAAGATTGGATAAGTGTTCAAATACAGTTTGAATTTACAAATTAATTTAGTTCTTTGAATTTTTTTGATCAGGAAAATTATTTCGGGTTCCTTCCATTGTTGTTTTGGGTGAACATATATAAAGGGGTCATATTAAAACATATTATGACACTATTCACATGAAAGAAGGTAGAGAAATAGAGCTATGGTTTCAAATTGTTTATCAAACAGAGATTTTAGGTAAAGGTATACCAAACAAAGGAAGTGATCAGAGAAGTGGTGGTCAGAATTCATCAGATCAGACCAAGAAATTGAGCTTACAATTTCTAAAAGATAAGGAATAATGAAAGAGTTTAGATTAGTTTTTCTTCATTAAAACAAGTCATACATATTTTTTGATTGAATAATCAGACATCAGAATCAAAGTGAGTGATTAAATTGAGTTCTGTATAAAGTCTAGAGAAGTTGTTCCTATATGCCTCTGGGTAAGAAAGTAAATAATTGTTTTTTAAGAATTAAAAATTTTAAATTTGTTGAATCAACATAATTAAAATTTTCTTAACATATTGGTAAAGGTTTCTAAACTTGTTACAAAATCTTATTTACATATTTCATGCTAGAATAATCACATGCAATGTTGTATTGATCATAGTTCTATACAAGTGTAAGGATATTTACTACTCATTGTATCCACATTAAATGATTATTTTTTAGTGTATTTTGTGGTATTGTATTATTTTCAAACTATTATAAGGAATACCTACTCTTATTGAGTAGTAAACCTTGTAAATTCTTTTTTTATTGTGGATGTGTGAATGTTTTGTTTTCAGAAAAGTGATAAATATTTAACAAGAAGTGAATTTTGTTTCAAAAGAAAGATATCAAAAAAGAAAAACATATCACTGATTCACCCCCTCTCATCTCAATGATTACATTTTTCCAACATAGTCATTTTCAATTGGTGTTAGATCCAGATTCCTTCATTTACTATTTACTGAATTTTGAAGAGAAGTTTCCATGGATAATTGGAATTATGTGAATGGTAAATGGATTCCTATTTTTGATGGAAAGAACTAACATATCTAGAAATATAAAATGTTTCCATATCTTATGTCCCTTGGTTATAAAGTTTTTTAGGATAATAAGATAGATTTCCACCTCATACTGAGAATGTTCCTCTTATAGTTACTGATAATAAAAAATGGATAATGATGGAAGTGATAAAAAATATTTACTCTCTTCACTCTTTAAAAGTGAATTTCATAGATTAAAATTATTTGGAACTACCAAAGGTCTTTGGAAAAGTTTAAAAATATCTATAAAGTAAATATGAATCCGAAAAATGAAAAGTTACAAATCCAGAGGCTTAAGTATGAAGATCTCAAAATGGGTGAGTACGAATCTTTTGGTGACTTCTTTACAAGGGTGAATGATATTATAAGCACCATAATATGTCTTGGAAATAATATATATTTTTCAAATATTATTGAAAATATCTTATAAATTCTTCATGACAAGTTTGATTCCAAAGTTTCGTCTTTGGAAAATAGAGATCATGAAACTCTCTCTTTGGATGACTTACATAGCACTCTCATTACATATGAAATGAGAAGAGGGAAAGTTATAAAAATTAAAGAAAAAGTTGATTGATAAATCTCTGTCAAAGCTACCAAGAAAGAAAAATCTAAGAATATTCTAAAATATGAATAATATGGTTACCATGACACCGAAAATGAGGTTAGAAACAATTTTTAGGAATTATTTTCCTTCTTTTCTAAAAATATGAAAAAAGGAAAAAGAATTTACAAAGGGATGTTACCTCTTAAATGCTTCGATTGTGGAAAAATTGGGAATTTTTATCCCAGTTTCCCTCAAATTAAGTATGAAGAAAAAAATGATGAAGATGATAGAAATTCAAGAATAACATTTAAGAAACATATTGAAAGACCA
Source organism: Viscum album (assembly GCA_963277665.1). Classification (NCBI taxonomy): domain Eukaryota; kingdom Viridiplantae; phylum Streptophyta; class Magnoliopsida; order Santalales; family Viscaceae; genus Viscum; species Viscum album. The sequence goes on from OY728137.1 coordinate 1,060,010,449, forward strand.
AAATCTTATTCCAAGGGAAAAGATAAAAAGTTCACTAAATCTAAAAGGATAATTTTTTGTCTGAGGATGATGGAGACGATGAAAGTGTATTTGAAGATGAAAAATTCACTGAAGTTTCTGGATAAAACACGTTTATTAGAAAATTTAATGATGAAAATTTCATTGATGATGAAAATAAAAGTTCTAAATAAGAAAAATAAGAAACGCGGTTAGTATTTTCTCTCAAAAGATATTTTAAATAATGTCTTCTAAATATTGTAAGACTTGAAAGAGAAATCAAGAAGTTAAAAAAGGAAATTTCCACAGAAAATAGTCAAGAATATTTTCTTGAAGATAAATAAAAGTTTCTATAAAATATTGATCATTTGAATAAATTTATTAAAAAAGGAATTGGAATTAATAGTTTGTAATAAAGATAAAAGAGAAGAAGGAAAAGTTAGAAGTTGTTCAAAAAAATTTCTCTAAAACTGAGCAGGGAGTTACAAGTTTAAAAAACTCTATTTATGAAATTAGTAAAAGTTTTGAGAAGTATAGACCTAAGAAAGATAAAAAAATTTGTCTTCAAAGGTTGAGAAGAAAAATTAATTTATTCCTAAGATTAATAAAAGAGAGAAAATCATGTATGTATCCAAAACCAACAAAGTTAATTTAGAATTTTTGAAAATTTCAAAGTCCGAATCAAATGTTTCTATTACTGGTAATTTTTCTGAATATGGGAATAATTTCAAGTTGAAGAAGAATATTTCAAAAGATAACAGAACTTATGGTGCTCAACAAAGCACTAATGTGAAAAGTAAGAAAGTTATAGAAAAACAATTTTACAATTCTAGTAAGTTTAGAAGTTATAGAGAAGAATATACTTCCAATGGATATTGCTGGTATTTTGGTGGATTTGGCCATATAGAAAACATGTGTTGGTTAAATAAAAAACACTACAATTATCCCATGAGCAACTAGAATAAAATTTTTGGGGGGAGTCAATCATCTCAAAGAAGAAACCCTGATAAATTTGTTATAAAAGTTTATAATGGATTCTAACCTTTGGAAAATATTTGTAAAATATGAGAATATCCTAAACATCTTGCAAAAGGATGTCTTATTTTGTTACCAGCACACAAAAAATACAATAATTCTCAAAATTTGGATGTGAAGAAAGATAAAGTCAAGGAAAAATATCTTGTTGTATAAACTTCTCTAAAAGTTACAAAATAAAAAAAACTTGGATTTTAGATAGTGGATGCTCTTCACATATGATAAGAGGCTTGAAGATTTTGAAGAATGTGAAATATTTTAAATAAGGAACAATTACTTTTGGCTATGATGGATCACTCAGAATCAAAGGTGTTGGATCTTCTATTACTAAGGAAGAAAAAATAAAATCCAAAAATTCCTTATTTATTTATGGGATGAAACACAACATGTTAAGTGTTTCACAAATTTTTGATAGAGGTAATAAATTTGTATTTAGAAAATATGGTTTTGTTGTGAAAAAAGGTAAATGTGGAAAAGTTGTTACAAGAGGTCAGTGTACAAAAGGGAAATTATTTCAAGTTAGTGATGTAAAAAATTCATGTTATATAAACATGATGGAAGAGAATCAATTATGGCATAAAATTTTGGGATATATGTGTTAGAGGAATATAATCAAGTTAACAAAGTGATAAGGTATATTTTACATTTATAATTTGATAAGAATAATAGATTTGTGTTGTTTGATTTTTCAGAATGGGAATATTAAAAACTCAATGCATAATAAAGTTTAAATTCATTCAACTTGACCCTTGGAGTTGATTCATTCTAATATTTATGGTCCAATAAGAAAAAAAATCAACTTTTATAGATAAGTAATTCATTTCATTCATTGATTATTTTACTTGCATTACTTGTATTATGTATCTGAAACATAAATCAGAAGTTATAAAAAAATTTAAGAGTTTTAAGAGAAGATAATAAAATTAATGTGAATATTTTGTGAATAAGTTTTGAACTGACAATGGTGGTGAATAAAAAAATGAATAATTCATAAGTTATCTTGAAAAACATGGTATTTATCATGAGTTGGGTGCACTTTAAACACCACATAAAAATGGTGTTTTTGAAAGAAATAATATAAGTTTGGTGGGGATGGACATACTATATTAACTGAATATAGTCTTTCTCATTATTTATAGAGGCAGGTGATGAGTAAAATAGTTTAAATTTAGAATCTATGTTTCTATAAACCAAGTTATAATATGACTCCTTATTAAATGTTTTATAATTAAACTCCAAGTTTGAAACACTTAAGAGTTTTTGGGATTCCATGCATCATAAAAATCAAAAATGGAAATATTGGAAAATTTGATCAAAGATGTGTATATGGAATTTTTCTTTGGTATTCTTCTAATGGAAAAGTATATAGATGTTTTAACAAAGAAAAATGGGATATTATTGATTATGTTTATGTAAAAGTTATTGAAAAATTTGAAGAAGAATTTTAAAAAACACATAAAAATGAGAAATATGGGGAATATGAGAGAGTTGTTGAGAAACATGAGAAAATTTCCATCAATGATGATGCCACACAAATAGGATGTTTGGACTCAACTATTTCTATTAATGAGGAATAACTTCATACATCTCATCCTAGGCTGAGGAAATAGGTGGAAGTACAAAAAATCAATGGTGATCATCAATAAAAATTTCAAACAAGAAGAACATAAAAGTTTATTGAAGACACTTATTTTTATTCAAAAGTTGATCCAAATATGTTAATAAAGAATTATAGCATCATGAATGGATTCATGCTATGAATTAATATTTGGACCAGATTGAGAAGAATGATACTTTGGAACTTATACACAAACCAAATAAGAAAAATGTTATTGTTATGAAGTGGTTGTTCTGAATCAAGTTAAATATATGTGGTGAGGTGATAAGAAACAAATAATGATTGGTTTGAAAAGGTTTATCATAAATTTAAGGTATTGATTTTGATGAGACTTTTAATCCTGTACAGAGGTTATAAATAATTATAATCTTTTTTGATATTTCTGCACAATGAGGTTATATAATTTTTTAGATGGATGTGAAATTGGCTTTTTTCAATGGATAACTTGATGAAGAAGTTTATATTGAAAAACCATGTGGATTTTTAATCAAAAAAGATGAAAGTTATGTGTACAAGTTGAAGAAATATTTGTATGGGTTAAAGAAATATTTGAGAGCTTGGTATTCCAAATTGGATTTTTGCTTAAAGAAGCTAAACTTTAAGAAAGGAAGAGTTGATAATAATCTCTACATAAAATAAAATCAAGATATATATCCAATTATAATTGTTTATGTTGATGACATTATCTTTTTTTGGGAATGATGAATGAGCTTGTGAATTTTTTTTGAAGAGGTGAAGAAGATGTTTGAGATGTCCATTCTCGGTGAAATGAAATATTTTCTTGGCTTAAAAATCACATAAAAGAAGAAATATATTTTTCTTTCTCAAGAGAAGTATTCTAAGGAACTTCATAAGAAGTTTATCATATAAAATTCAAAACCTATTTCCACACCAATTTTTGTGGAACCAAGTAGTTTAATGATGAAGAAGGAAAGGAAGTTAATTCTAAGGAATTATGAAAGCTGATTGGAAGTTTGATATATCAGATGGATTCAAAACCAAATAGTTTATATATTGTTACTTTATTTGAAATATTACAAAGTTATCTAAAATAATACTATATCTTATAAGGAAAAAATATAAGATATATCATAGGGACACCAGATTTTAGTATCGAATATGACATCTCAGGAAGAATTGATATTCTTGGGTATACAGATATTGATTAGGTAGGTAGTGTGGATGATAGAAGATCTACATCTGGTGGAGTTTTATTTTTAGGGTAAAGTTGTGTGAGTTTTCATACTAAAAAGAATAATTTTGTAACAATTAGCATAGATGAATCTGAATATGTTTCTTCCACTCAAGATGAAACACAACTCATGTGGATGGAGACTCAGTTGTAAGATTTTCTTATTGAAGTAAAGTTACCCCTTCTCTTGGGTTGTGATAATCCAAGTGCTATAAATCTTAATAGAAATATAGTGAAACATTTTCATTAAAATCATATTGATATAAAATATCACTTCATCAAATATAACATGGAGAATAATGAACTTATTTTGGAATATATTCCTACAATGGAACAAGTTTTTGGCATATTCAAAAAAAATTTACCGAAGGAAGCTTTTTACAAACTGAGGTTGAACATGGGAGTCTAACCTATTTATCTCTAAGTTTGATGTATCTATTTATATTCCATCTCTCATATTGTCTTTGGATAGTGTTGTTAATAAGGATAAAAATGATGTTCCATAAATATATCCATTGTTATGTGTTAAACCTTATAAGGAAAACATGTATTTAGGGGGAGTTGTTAAAAGGGGAAAGTTGTTATCTCAATGTGTGAATGTGTGAACTATTTTAATAGTTTATTAAAGTGATTGTAGGAAAATTATTTACCAGAAATTTTAAAAGTCATGAGAAGAATATAATTTTAAAATATGTGAAGTGAAGCTATCAAGTTTGAAGTTCAATAAGATTTTTCAAGAAGTGGTTTCCCAAGTCACTACATATGAAAAACATGGTTTTACTATTCAATGATTCTTGTTTCCTACATTGAGTTTGATCAAATAGGATTATAATTTTTTATAAGTGATATATAGATTGTGTATACAAAGTCTCAGTGATTTATGAATCTTGGTTGACAAAAAAAATCCAAAGGGGGAGATTGTTGGGACCATGTTGGTTGGATGGGTTGTTTGAAATAAGTTGGATGGAGGTTTTTGTCTTTTGTTTTATTTATGAAAATCACCTCACATTGTAAAATCTGGTGATCAGGTGAATTTTTTTTAGACTTAGATGATCGAACATGAATTTATTAAGTAAATTTCACCAATTAAAGTTTTCTGGGTGAACTTTTTTTAGAAACATATTTCCAGAATGGAATTTTTCATAATGGAGTGGGAAGATGTACCAAATTTCAGAATATCATAAGAGATGTTATACATATAAAATATGATGATGATATGAAGATATAAATGTTCTTAATATCATGAATAATTCATAATATAATAAAGAACTTGAATAAGAAAAAATAAATATGAATTTATGGTGTTTCTAAGAAGTTGAAGTTTTCTGGACACAAATCATCAAATCGAGAAGCATCGAACATAGAAGCTGTTTGAAAATATAAAGTGTATTTTTATTGAATCCAGAAGATTTAAAAAAGTGATGATCGATCGATCCATCATACAGGTCGATCCATCAGTCAAGAAAATTCATCGGATGAACCAATCCATCAGATGAGTGTTTGGAACCAATAAGGTATTAGATGAAGAGTTCCATCAGATAAAGAATAAAATATTTCTCATATTGTATTGAATAGACCAAAGTTGTTGATTTTGAATGAGAAGAGTTATTAAAACCAATCTATTAGATAAGTCTGTTAACATCGATAAATTAGGTGAGCATCAGAGATTGATCCATCAAATGGGAATTATAGACCAATCAATTAGATTAAATGAAGACATTAAACCATTAGAGGAGATGTTGACACTGGTCCATCAGATAAGATGATTGATACCAAGTCATTGGATAATCTTCTTGAAACTGATAAGTCATTGGATACTGAGTTTCATTGGATGTAGTTTCATCAGACTCAGGAGACGTTAAACAAATAAATAAAGCTGATGAAAAGATGAGACATAAAGAAGGTGTTTTTGAACTATTGTGGTAGGGTTCATGAGTCTTTAGAAGTTACAATAATGTTTTTTAAAATCAGTTTTAGTTATTCTAAATAAACTAATTGATAATTATTCTATTTTACTTGTTTGTTTCTGGGTCAAGATAACTAGAATGAAAAACAGTTTTTTAGACTGAGATGTTCCGGACTATCATTTTCTAGAGTGAGAACTTGTGAATTTGTTATTCAATTAAGGTTGAGAATTAAGATGTTATAGTGTATTAAAGAATATTATAGAAGAATCCAGAAGAGTTTAGAATATTAGATAAGTGGTCAAATGAAGTTTCAATTTTCAAATTAATTGAGTTATGTGAATATTTTTTGGCATGAAAATTATTTTTGTTTCCTGCTATTGTTGTTTTGGGTGAACCTATATAAATGTTTCAAAGTATAACATACTATTACATCGTTCATGTGAAATAAGAAAGGGTTTTAGAGTTATGGTTTCAAAAAATTTATCGGAAAGATATTTCAGAGAAAGTTTTACTGGACAAAGGAAGTGATTAGAGAAGTTGTGGTTAGAATTCATCAGATCAGATCAAGAGATTTGACTAGCAGTTTATAAAAGATAAGGAAGAAGGAAATAGTTGAGTTTGGTTTTTATTTAGGAATACAAGTAAGAAATGTTTCAAGAATAAAGAATTGGACAAAGGAATTGGAGTGAGTGATCACACCAAGTTCTGTACAAAGTACAAAGAAGTTTTTCCTACCTGCTTCTGGGTAAGAAAATGAAGAATTGTTTTTGAAAAATTAAAAAGGTAAAAGTTATTGAAGTAACACACTGAAAATGTTCTGAAACTATTGGTAAAGGTTTCTAAACTTGTTACAAAATATTATTTACATATTTCATGCTATAAGAAACATCAAAACTGTTGTATTGATCATAGTGCTATACAATTTTAATGGCATTTTCTACTTTTTGTATCTACACAAAAATATTGTTTTCTGTTGGATTATATGGTATTAGATTATTTTCAAACCATGCCAAGGGATGTCTATTCTTATTTATTAGTGTACCTTGTAAATTATTGTGTTCTTATGGATGTGTGAATGTTTTTTTATCAGAAAAGTGATAAATCTTTAACAAGAGTTGAAGGTTATTTCAAAATAAAGACAACATGAAAGAAAAAGATATCATAGATTCATCCCTCCCCCTCTCAGTGATTACATTGATCCTGTGTGGGAATTTTCATTGAGCATACACTTTATGACTTATGAAGATATTATTTACCTAATGTAAGTATTAATGATTTTTTGTTCTCAATTGAATAAAATTTGGAAGAAAATCATAATTTTTTCAAATTTTAGTTTTTTTATGATTGAAAAAATTCCTTATTTTACAAACCATTCCTCAACTAGGGTGGGTTTTGATTGTCTTTTTTGAAGCTAAGAGTATTTTAGAAGGGGAAATTATTTTGAATACCATTTTTTCTAAAAATTATTAGAATGCTTTTAATACTCCTCTTCTTGAACATGTTTTCCAAAAATCATCCCCATCACCCCTATTTTTATTGATTTTAAGGTTGAAAATAAGTTAGGAGGTTATGAGGACTATGTCACACCCTTAAGAACACCCAAAACACATGTATCTACTAATAAGGATTTTTTTGATTTTTTTTCAGTCTATTAACTTAAGGGATTCATATAGGATCTTGAGGGAGCCCATTATTTTTCACTTGAGTCTATGTGTCTTAGAATTTCTAAGGAAGTGAACTTTGGTGATGATTCTTCTACTCAACTAGGAGATTATTTTGAGTATTTCTTTAATATTAAGGAGTGTTTCCAAGGTAATTCTTTAGATTTTGTGAGTGTTTAGTGTGAATTAATAATTCTTGGTTCCCATAGAATTAAATTTTTTATTAAAAACTCTTGGGAAAAGAACATGTGGTGGTTCTTACTTAGTAAAACACATCCTCCTAGTGGCTATAGTTAGTTCAAAGAGAGTCTAGCTGAGGGCTATAAATCCAGCACTACATGAGGGGAAAACAATAGTTTAATAAAAAAATTCTTTATTTAATATGTTTTTTTCTTTAAATAAAAATATATCATATATCTTTGTACATTATCACACCCTAGTCCATGCTCCTCGTTTTTTGTATTGATTGTGTTATCTCTAGATTTATTTGTTTCATTCTAATTTTATTATCATTTTTCTATTATTTCTCTCTCTTTTCTAAAATATAAATTTAGTTAACAAGTTAAATATCCTACAAGAAATTAAATCAATATTAGTTAAAAAAATTAAAACCCAGAGAGAAGATAACTAGAGATAAGGATTAGGGAATTATTGTCCAAAATATTTGAGTGCAACTCCTTTAATCCATAATAGTAGTTGAAAAATATTAATTTTGGTGAAAAAGAAAAGACATGAACCACTCTCTATCACAATCAACCAATCTACCATGGCTTGTATTTAGCATTCACTTTCACTTCATTAAAACACACCCCTGAGACACTTTAAGATCAACTTGGTCTCCCCCATAAAAAACATTCAAGATTAAAACAAATCATCATTAAGAAAAAACATTATCAATCAAAAATATGAGACCATTAGATGTGAGAGTGTGTGGTGGATAGCACCAGGCCATTGGGGACTCATATGAACTAGGAAAAGAGAGAGCGGGGACTAGAGTGTTATAAGTGAAATTACATTAATGATTGACCCCTATTCGGGCTCATATTCATGCATAATTACCTCTTCATAAAAATATTAATCCTTATGCAGTCCAATAACGACCTTGTGAACGCAGGACTAACTCTTCTCCCCCTTATAAATGCAACATTTTTTTAAAGTGTTATTCTTTAAATATTTTTATAAAATTAAACTTTTTGTGCAAAAAAATATTAATTTCTTAGATTTTAAATTCTTTATTTTTTTAAGAAAAATTATTTTCATTTGTTTTTGTGAATTTTTCTTTGAATAATATTTTGAAAGTGATTTTGATTTTTTTACCTAGAAATTAATTCTTTCAAAATTCCATCAATTTTTTTTATTTTTACATTTTTTATTGGAATAATTTTCTCATGTCTTATTCAATTAAAATTTTAAATGTTTAATTCGAAGTTGAAGTGGTGAAGATAATTATGAATTATGTTTTTTATGATCCATGGGGAAAATGAAAATCTACCAAGTAACTATGAATAATGGTCATGTGGTAACTTAAGCAAACACATGCAATAAAAAATGGTAAGGGACTCAACTGATTGCAAGATAATTGACTGTATCCCTCATGGTCATTCAAGTGGTCGTATGAGAAAATTTCTAGCTAGATGCACTGTATTCTATGACCACTATATTGACCACATAAAGTGAACATTCCTATTATTGTAGGTGCATCCAAGAAACCCAAGATCAAATCTGGGTGGAGGCTCATTTTCGGTACTATAACAGTACTGTAGAAGCACTGTAGCAGGGACTGTTTGGTACTGTAGCGGGAACTGTAGCAGGCACTGTTCGGTATTGTAGCAGCTAGAACTATTTATCCATCTGGGCCTTTAGGCCACCGGTTTGGTCCTCGGGTTCTGTAAGTCTTCCAGGCCACCCAAGGCCTTCAGACCAGTTGATTCTTGTAACACCCCGAGCTTCCACGATACGTTTCTCTTTCAATAATGCAATAGCTTGCATTGTACGCAACATCGAGTTCTAACACACTACGACCAATCAAAGTAGCCGTTATGAATAGTAATACATAATTTTTGAAATTTTATAAATTTTATCTTTCAAAATGAACTTCATTTTTGGATTCAGAATATCAAAATTAGCTTATGTTGAATTTTTAGTATTTTTCTGAGAACTTCCAATTTTTTATGAATAGTGAAAAATACTTAAAAACAACTTTTTTAATCAAAAAAATTTATAGTGATAAATTATACTATTGAGTGGTTTTAAAGTATAATTATAATATATTTTTACCATTTTATCCAATGGTGTTCATTATAATTAATTTCACTTTGAAATTGGACATAAACAATTGTCAATCTTTTGATATATATTGATTCTTAAAAACACGCTATTTGTTGTGATAGCGGGAATTAATTATAAAATTAATTAATGAAACTTATATGTTTGGAATTTTGTAAAATATACATAATTTTTGAATTCATAATATCAATTATAGCTTAGGGTGAAATTTTGGCATTGTTCTGAAAAACTTAAATTTTTGATGAATAGTGAAACCACTAAGTGGTAGTTAAAAAACTGATTTTTTATTTAAATGAAATATTACAACTTCTGTGATTCGATTTTCAAAAATAAAACATAAATGGTTTTCATTAAAAAGTAAAATGTGGTTCAATGGGATTAAAATAATTTTTGGTGAATAGTAACTTTTATGTTTAATTAATCGCGATTAAAGGTAATTAGTGAAATTTAAGGTAAAAATGATATTATAAAAATATGAAAACACCCTTACACTTGTCCTAACACTATTGGATGAGTAATTGACGACCAAGATAATCCATGGGTCAACTTGGGGACCCCATGGATCCACTTTGGTGGGAAAATGACATTAAAAACTTTTTATTTAATGTTAAAATAAAAATGTCACAAACATGAGTTGTTTTACTAAAACAATTTTTAAATAGGGTTATACAAGTCATATTTTTTACTATAAATATTACTTAGAAAGATAAAAAGATTTACTACATCATGATAATTTTTTTATAGTTTTTAGACATTAAATAAATTAAATTATTTATGACACCATGATGATACAGCGATTACCTCATTAATTAACGATTTAAATAATATAAAAAGATAATATAAAATCTAAGACTTACACTTGTCCAAAGCCTATTGGATGAGTATATTTAGAACCCTTATCACCTTACCCTCGAAATATATGAGTGTGGGACCTTTAAAATCCGAAACTCATTATATAATAAAGTAACATTTCATTACTTTCCAAGAGTGCCCCTCCTCTCCACTTATAAAAGGCCCCCACCACTACCACCTTAATCACACTTTCAAAGCCTTTTGGATCGGCAAACCTCTGCCCGAATAATCTCCCAACTTCCCTACCTTACTCCTAGAAGACTCACCTTGGGCAGAAGTCTTCCCAAGGAGGCCTTTGGTTCAAATCAAAAGAGTTACCTGATTTTAAGGTAATGTCTTCTCTTATGTTGTTTTGTTTTATTTTTCTTCTCCAACACCTTAAAATCTTTTTATTCCTTTATTTTGTAACAACACCAGTATAATAAATATACTAGTATATTTTTATAATGAGTATTTGAGCTACACTTACACACACCTACATCTAATGGTTAAAGAACATACGGTTTCTGTGGATGGCGAATTTCTGCCTCACGAAACGATGATTGTTCAACACTCATAAAACACCTTCAAAGGTGGAAATTAAGATGTAAATCTATTTATACATGATATATAATATGTTTATGTTTTACTTAAAGTTCTTTATTTTTCATTTATGGCATACCTTTATTGTTTCCATTATGGGTAAACGCGATATTTTCATTTTAGGAAGTGCGGACTACCGCCCCCTCAAAGTGATTTGAATCGTTAATACCATATGTGGGATGTATAAAGGATGGAGTAAATGATATTATATATGATATTATACTGGAATTATAATATACCTTTATATAATTATGATTTCATTAAATACAAAATAGAAATGAAAGTAGCGTTCATGCGTACGTACGGCTTACCGTCTCCATGAACGGTGCATTTCATTTCTTACCTCTAAACGTTATGGAATATTATAAATGCATGTATATACTGGATATATATGAGATATATGATATCTATATCATGAATATAATTCTGAATATAATTTATATATCACCACATGAACAACTTGTAATTATAAGAATCTTATTTTTGACTCAAGTACCTAAGATTAACAAAATGACCGTTATTAACTTAAATAATTACATAATGTTCACAACATGGTAATAAGTGATATAAAAGGGATAATGAACTTGAAAAATGTCCTTAAAAAATTATAAATTAACTCTATTTTATTATTCAGGTGGTTAAAGAACGGTCGAGTCAAGACAGGACGCAAGGTAAGGGAACTTCTTAACCCAATTTCTATTCTTTGGGTTAATCTCCTACTTCCAAATTATGTCATGATATTATTATCTCCTATATTGTATTTTTACTTTCTATTATGTGTACTTATAGTGAATACACATAATAGATCTATTTTATTTAAAAAAATGTTCTTTGTAATGAACTTCATCTCAATCTCCTTTCATTGAGGCATATTTTGTTTTATACACAACTTTGTTTTATACAGTGTATAAACCCCTTTGACTTTTACATTTATTCAAAAAGAATCTTTTTTATATGAAGCGTTTTACTAAACGAAAAAAAGGAATGTTTTTCTTGATGTACGTATGCGATGACAACTACTTCCCCGCCACCGTGACCATTATTTGAGTTTCAGCTTCTTCTACAAGACATAACTTTTTTTAAATGAAAAATAAATACAAAGTTTTAATTTTATTTACTTTTGGTATTGAAAATGGTTTTGAAAGTGTTTTTATTATATCAATGTTTTGTATTGATACCTTGTGATTGAAATGTGGAAATGTTATGTTTCATTTATGCATGTTTTATGTGATATGATTATGTTATGGTTTATGATATGTTTAAACCTATTCATATGAGGAATGCATTGGACTTAATAAGTGACGGGTGGAGCCCGCTATAGCTTCTTGATGCATCGATAGGTCTCATGAGACAAACTAGTGTCTTGGCACGAGGCCTCGACAAAATCTTATTTGTGGTCTTGGCACGAGGCCTTGGCTACGTGGTTATGATAGTCTGGAATTATGCATTCCATCATTATGAAAGTGGTTATTGATATGGAATGTGATTATTAGACTAGTAGAATATCCATGTGAGTAAGTAAATGGAATGATTTAATTTTATTTTTGCCATATTATGCTAAAGTTGAAGTTTAAAAAGGCTTTTGTTTTAGTTATACATTGCCTTAAATGTTAATGTTTATTTTCGAAAGCTTCCGCAATATTGTTATCCTTACTGAGCATCTGAGCTCACCCCTTTCAATGTTTTAATATTTTCCAGGATGTGAAGAAGTATTTTATGAATAACCTGAAGGGATAGTCAGAAAGGGATATGAGTGTGGACTATAAAGACCATGTTATTGTAGTTTTTTTTACTTTATTATGTAATGAAAGACTTATGAATGTATCTAGTGTTTCTAAGGCTACTAAACTAATCGGTCTTTCGAGACTTGATCATTTGTGATCATGCCAATGTTACGAAGTAATGCACTGACTCTGGGTAGCTGGGGTTGGGGCGTTATAGTTGGTATCAGAGGCAGTTTAGTACTAACCTTGGAAGCTAGATTTAGATAAACTCTGATTAGAGCACATAGCCCAAAGATAGATTTTGAGGATTAGTATAGAAGAACTTCCTAGAATTTTGGTATTATAGAGATTTTGTGAGTTTTCCGAGCAATACATCCCTGTCTGGATACGAGCAGGTGGAGGTGGCTCTGGCACAGATGTACCTAGGGGTAAAACCCGAAAACACCGCTTTGAGCTAGACTCGAACGGGAACTGGTGTACGACAACGGGCCTTGCTGCACTCTTGGTTACGACACTCCTGGGGGATATGCTTAGGATAATTATCATTTTCTTTACAAACCATTATGAAGGGTTTATGATTATATACTTCCTCAAAGAAAACATTTATTTTTATGATTATGGATTATATCCATAAATAGTTCAATTTATATTAAGTGTTTTACAAGTTTGGAATTATGTATTTTGATTCATAAACTAATCTAGTTTATGCCATTCTTTAGAAATGGCGCCTAGTGGAAGGAATGGAAACTGTATCAATGAATTCACTCCATGTAGGGATTTCTCTCCTGCTCAAGATAATTATTGTGGATCTGGAGATACAACTGGTTCTGATAAACTTATTACCATACTGGGACAACTCATTCAGGTTATGAATAATAACCTTACTCGTATGGAGCACCCTGATCCGGAACGTGGTGGATCAATGTTAGACCGCTTCATGAGGCAACAAATACCAACATTAAATGGAATTACAAATCTCTTAGTAGCTGAGAAATGAATAAACTCCTTAGAGAAAATATTCCACGCCTTGGGGAGTAGTGAAAGAGAGAAGGTTGTCATGGCAGTCTACCGCCTCACTGGAGATGTCGATCAATGGTGGTCCCTGATTCAAAACAAAAAGGAAGATGAAGAAGTATCAAATATGTAATGGAGAGAGTTCAAAGATCTTTTCTTAGAAAAATACTTTCCACATAACCATCGAGCAGATATGGAAAGACAATTTCTGAGTCTGAGACAAAAGGAGGATGAGAATGTCTCAAAGTATGAGGCCAACTTTACAAGGTTAGCGAGGCATGCAACAAATTATATACGTAACCCAAGAAGTAAGATTGACCGTTTCTTTGATGGGTTAAAAACTTTTCTCCGACGAGCATTAGTATCACAATCTTTCTCAACATACGAAGATATTGTCTCGTGTACTATCAAGACAGAAAAGGAATTCTCTAAGTCTTATGACAACAGAGTAAAGCAAGAGAATAAGAGAATAGTAGAAAAAGAGATAGATAAAGGGAAAAAGGGAAAGAAGGATTTTCCATTATGTGATAATTGTGGGAAGAATCACCTCGGTACTTGCCTAAAAGGAATGGGAGTTTGTTATAAATGTGGAGAAAAAGGTCACCAGGCTCGTGATTGCAAGGGAAAGAAAGAGGTTATCAATGTTGAATGCTACAATTGTTGGGAAATGGGGAATTATGAAAATGAATGTCCTAAGTGTCAGGGAAACTTACCTCAGAAAAGGCCAAGGGATCAAGGACAATCTTATGCTGTTACTACAGTTGAAGAGGAATAATTAATGTATTGGTGCTTTTGGACTCAAAGATTATATTCTGGTTATAAAAATAATGTGATATATATAAGGATTATACTTCAGTACTTGTTGTTATCATTAAGGTTTTAATATGATAAAGGAAATCATATTTTTAGTATGTGACAATAAGGGAAACTTTACTTTGTTTAGGGAATCTAATGTTACAATTGATTTTGGAATTTAGAGACCTTTTAGAGAATGTCTGGACAGAGGTATTTTGGATAACTATAAAGGTTGGAATGGATTAAGTTGATCTTTGGATAGTATTGTTTAAGGTTAAAACATTTTTGAAGATTATTTTTGGAATATTATAATACTATAGTTTTAGGAAAAGGACAACCTGCAGGGTGGGGCATAACCCGTCACGTCGGAAAAAGCTGCAGGAATCGAACCCACAACCATAGTGCGACAGGACTTTGTTACCTACCACTAGCCTACAGGAAGTCCCTAGTTATTAAAAAAAAGTTTTCCTAATCTAAATGGTATGTGGTAATATTTATAACCTTATACAATTAGGATAAATAGAATATTTTTGAGTTCTGCTACCATTTGGAGTGAATGATGGGTTTGTGGTAAAAAAATTATTAATGAAAGTCTACACGACAAGTAAGTATATTTCCTTACATTCTTAGTAAATCTCTTAAATAGATTCCTCAACTTTATGAAAGGTAACTTAAAACAAAAACGTTGCCGGTTAACTTTTCTAACTGTGGATTCAATGATCGTTTAACCAATCACAAGTTTGTGATTTTCTTATTGTTAACTTTCTCCTAATCCTGTTTTCTACAACTCTCCATCAGACCTTGATGGTTTGTTTCTCCTCCATATCCATATTTTCATAGAATCCTAGTATGGGCTATCTCGGGTGACCTTTGTACTTCTCTTTCTTTCTTTTAATGTTATATTTTTATTAACCTTATTTCCGATGTGGGTTTTCCACAAAGGTATTTTCTATTTTCAACCTTTTATTTTCAAAGAAAAATTTCAAATTGCGAGGGAGAAATTTATTGAAGGAGGGGAGAATGTAACACCCCGAGCTTCCACGATACGTTTCTCTTTCAATAATGCAATAGCTTGCATTGTACACAACATCGAGTTCTAACACACTACGACCAATAAAAGTAGCCGTTATGAATAGTAATACCTAATTTTTGAAATTTTATAAATTTTATCTTTCAAAATGAACTTCATTTTTGGATTCAGAATATCGAAATTAGCTTATGTTGAATTTTTAGTATTTTTCTGAGAACTTCCAATTTTTTATGAACAGTGAAAAATACTTAAAAACAACTTTTTTAATCAAAAAAATTATAGTGATAAATTATACTATTGAGTGGTTTTAAAGTCTAATTAGAATATATTTTTACAATTTTATCCAATGGTGTTCATTAGAATTAATGTTACTTTGAAATTGGACATAAACAATTGTCAATCTTTTGATATATATTGATTCTTAAAAACACGCTATTTGTTGTGACAACGGGAATTAATTATAAAATTAATTAATGCAACTTATATGTTTGGAATTTTGTAAAATAGACATCATTTTTGAATTCAGAATATCAATTAGAGCTTAGGGTGAAATTTTGGCATTGTTATGAAAAACTTAAATTTTTGATGAATAGTGAAACCACTAAGTGGTAGTTAAAAAACTGATTTTTCATTTAAATGAAATATTAAAACTTCTGTGATTTGATTTTCAAAAATCCTACATACATGGTTGTCATTAAAAAGTAAAATGTGTTTCAATGGGATTAAAATAATTTTTTGTGAATAGTAACTTTTATGTTTAATTAATCGCAATTAAAGGTAATTAGTGAAATTTAAGGTAAAAATGATATTATAAAAATATGAAAACACCCTTACACTTGTCCTACCCCTATTGGATGAGTAATGGCCGACCAAGAAAATCCATGGGTCAACTTGGGGACCCCATGGAGCCACTTTGGTGGGAAAATGACATTAAAAACTTTTTATTTAATGTTAAAATAAAAATGTCACAAACATGAGTTGTTTTACTAAAACAATTTTTAAATAGGGTTATACAAGTCATCGTTTTTACTATAAATATTAATTAGAAATATAAAAATATTTCCTACATCATGATAATTTTTTTATAATTTTTAGACATTAAATAAATTAAATTATTTATGACACCATGATGATGCAGCGATTACCTCATTAATTAACGATTTAAATAAAATAAAAAGATAATATAAAATCTAAAACTTAAACTTGCCCAAAGCCCATTTGATGAGTATATTTAGAACCCTTATCACCTTACCCTCGAAATATATGAGTGTGGGACCTTTAAAATCCGAAAATCATTATATAATAAAGTAACATTTCATTACTTTCCAAGAGTGCCCCTCCTCTCCACTTATAAAAGGCCCCCACCACTACCACCTTACTCACACTTTCAAAGACTTTTGTCTCATACAACCTCTGCCCAAATACTCTCCCAAATTCCCTACCTTACTCCTAGAAGACTCGCCTAGGGCAAAAGTCTTCCCAAGGAGGCCTTTGGTTCAAATCAAAAGAGTTACCCGATGTTAAGGTAATATCTTCTCTTATGTTGTTTTGTTTTATTTTGCTTCTCCAACCCCTTAAACTCTTTTTATTCCTTTATTTTGTAACAACACCAGTATAATAAATATACTAGGATATTGTTATAATGAGTATTATAGCTACACTTACACACACCTACATCTAATGGTTAAAGAACATACGGTTTCTGTGGATGGCGAATTTCTGCCTCACAAAACGATGATTGTTCAACACTCATAAAACACCTTAAAAGGTGTCCATTAAGATGTCACTCTATTTATACATGATATATAATATGTTTATGTTTTACTTAAGGTTCTGTATTTTTCATTTATGGCATACCTTTATTGTTTCCATTATGGGTAAACGCGATATTTTCATTTTAGGAAGTGCGGACTACCGCCCCCTCAAAGTGATTTGAATCGTTAATACCATATGTGGGATGTATAAAGGATGGAGTAAATGATATTATATATGATATTATACTGTAATTATAATATACCTTTATATAATTATGATTTCATTAAATACGAAATAGAAATGAAAGTAGCGTTCATGCGTACGTACGGCTTACCGTCTCCATGAACGGTGCATTTCATTTCTTACCTCTAAACGTTATGTAATATTATAAATGAATGTATATACTGGATATATATGAGATATATGATATCTATATCATGAATATAATTCTGAATATAATGGATATATCACCACATGAACAACTTGTAATTATAAGAATCTTATTTTTGACTCAAGTACCTAAGATCGACAAAATGACCGTTATTAACTTAAATAATTACATAATGTTCATAACATGGTAATAAGTGATATAAAAGGGATAATGAACTTTAAAAATGTCCTTAAAAAATTATAAATTAACTCTAGTTTATTATTCAGGAGGTTAAAGAACGGTCGAGTCAAGACAGGACGCAAGGTAAGGGAACTTCTTAACCCAATTTCTATTCTTTGGGTTAATCTCCTACTTTCAAATTATGTCATGATATTATTATGTCCTATCTTGTATTTGTACTTTCTATTATGTGTACTTATAGTGAATACACATAATAGATCTATTTTATTTAAAAAAATGTTCTTTGTAATGAACTTCGTCTCAATCTCCTTTCATTGAGGCATATTTTGTTTTATACACAACTTTCTTTTATACGGTGTATAAACCCCTTTGACTTTTACGTTTATTCAAAAGGAATCTTTTTTATACGAAGCGTTTTACTAAAAGACAAAAAGGAATGTTTTTCTTGCCGTACGTATGCGGCGACAACGACTTCCCCGCCGCTGTGACCATTATTTGAGTTTCGGCTTCCTCTACAAGCCATAACTTTTTTTAAATGAAAAATAAATACAAAGTTTTAATTTTCTTTAATTTTGGTATTGAAAATGGTTTTGAAAGTGTTTTTATTATATCAATGTTTTTTATTGGTACCTTGTGATTGAAATGTGGAAATGTTATGTTTCCTTTATGCATGTTTTATGTGATATGATTATGTTATGGTTTATGATATGTTTAAAACTGTTCATATGAGGAATGCATTGGACTTAATAAGTGACGGGTGGAGCCCGCTATAGCTCCTCGATGCATCGATAGGTCTCATGAGACAAACTAGTGTCTTGGAACGAGGCCTTGACAAAATCTTATTTGTGGTCTTGGCACGAGGCCTTGGCTACGTGGTTATGATAGTCTGGCATTATGCATTCCATCATTATGAAAGTGGTTATTGATATTGCATGTGATTATTCGACTAGTAGAATATCCATGTGAGTAAGTAAATGGCATAATTTAATTTTATTTTTGCCATATTATGCTGAAGTTAAAGTTTAAAAAGGCTTTTGTTTTAGTTATACATTGCCTTAAATGTTAATGTTTATTTTCGAAAGCTTTCGTAATATTGTTATCCTTACTAAGCATTTGAGCTCACCCCTTTCAATGTTTTAATATTTTCCAGGATGTGAAGAAGTATTTTATGAATAACCTGCAGGGATAGTCAGAAAGGGATATGAGTGTGGACTATGAAGACCATGTTATTGTAGTTTTTTTACTTTATTATGTAATGAAAGACTTATGAATGTATCTAGTGTTTCCAAGGCTACTAAACTAATCGGTCTTTCGAGACTTGATCATCTGTGATCATACCAATGTTACAAAGTAATGCACCGACTCTGGGTAGATGGGGTCGGGGCGTTACAATTCTCAAGGACTTTGGGCCACCTTAAGGCCTTTGGGCCACCCCAAGGCCTTCGGGCCACATGAAATTGTAGATGTACCAGTCAGACTACAAGGGAAAAGGCTTCAAAGGAGGATTCCGGGTAGGCTCATTCACTAGAGAATAGATAATTGGAATTAGAATAATGAGAGGGTATGGATTTACCATCAGTACTGGGCATGTGCATCTTTTCATAGGACAACTAGCCAACTAGCCCTATGAAGGTGGAGTGCTGATATCATGACACATGCTGGGGAGGAGCAGTTTCAAGTTTTCTTGTCTGGGTGATTCCCTCTAAGACCTATGGGTCATATAATTGTCTCTGAGCCTTCGAGCCTTGTAAGGGTTCCACCTCATCCCTTGAAAGGTGTATTATCAAAAATAATAAAAAAAATGAAGGCCTTTGGGCCATTCTGAGTAATATATTTCATGTAAAGGGTCCAAGTGATCTTTCCACTGCAACTTATTAGGATTGAAAATAGTTATCTCTTTAGTATAGCGATAATTACTCGATAAAAATGAAGTGAAAAAATGATGAAATAAAATATAATACTAAATGTAACATGGAAAACCCCCAAAATTAAAGGGTTAAAACCCATAGGAAAATAGAAGGATCTCACTATGGTAAAAGTTAGGTACATACACTCTCTCTCAATTATAAGGAGAAAACAATAAAAATATTATCTCTTGAATAAATTGAGAAACACCTCACTAAACACTACACTAAAAGATGAAACCAAGAGATGATGTTTTGATTTAGTATATGATGATCAAAACCATTAGGGGAGATCCACTTTTATATTCTCTCCTCACCCTCATTTGGCCTCCCTTTAAATAAATGCCTTTTACTAAATTAATTGGGGAAATAAAGGTAGCGTTACACCCACTTTGAATGAATTAAATATGGTGTCCATTATTATTATTTTTCTGCCCAAAATTATCCTAACATATATTCCACTTGGATATTTGATTGAGAACCAATCACATCTCTAAAAAACCTTTATATCAACCAAACATGTTGCTCGTGTCTCTACATGGCCACTTGAGGATCGACACTTGTGAACTTCTCATAGCTAATCACCTTCATCAGTAAATCTGTTATATTTTCTTTGGTGTAAATTTTATCCATATTTTACACTTCCTTCCTCAACCATATCTCAAAAAATGGTATTTTATGCCACTATACTTCATCCTAGAATGAATATATGGATTTCTTACAATGTGTAAGGCACTATGATTGTCACAAAATAATGAAATACCATCCTATTTATGCTCAAGATCCTCCAACAACCTTTTTGTCCTAAATTTCTATTTGAAAGACAAAGTATCTGGAATGTACTCTACCTCAGTCATGGATAAGGATATAAAGAATAGTTGTTTTTAAATCTATCTCACAACTCTTCCTTCAAGAGTAAACACATAACCAATAGTGTATTTCCTCAAATCAGAGTCACCAGTAAAATATTAACCAACATATCCTTTGATTGTAAAATATGATCCTCCATAACATAATTCAGTATCTGAGGTATCCTTGATGTATCTCAGGATTCTCTTTGTTGTGTTCCAATGCTGCCGTTATGGATTCTCCATGTACCAACTAACTACTCCCATTGTATGTTCAATGTTAGGTCTAATACAACCCATACTGAACATCATACTCTTCCCTGCTAATGTATATGGAACTCGAGACATTTCCATCCTCTCTACTTCACTTCTAGGAATTATTGTGAAGGATAACTTAAGATTAATGGAAATAAGGGTAGATATTGTCTTACAGTCTTTCATGTTGAAGCATTTTAAAATTTTCCTCAAGTAATTATTTTGTGATAAAAAAATCTTCCTGTTATTTATTTCTCAGTGGTTTCATCCCAGTAATATTTTTTTGGGTCCCAATTCCTTCATACAAAACTCCCTGGACAATTATGATTTTATCCCCATATTTGATCATTGTTGGGGCCTACAACCAACATGTCATCCACATAAAGTAGTATAATGATAAAATAATTACTATTTAGACCCTTGAAATATGCACAAGGTTGTGAATTAAGCTTTTCATATACAATGATAATTATATAGGAATCAAATCTCTTATAACAACACCTCGACACCTGTTTAAGACTATATATAAATTTTTTCAACTTGAAAACCAAGTTCTCTTTACCTTCTTCATCAAAACATTATAGTTAAAGCATATAGATTTCTTCATCAAGATCACAATAGAGAAAAGTTTTTTTCACATCTATCCATTCTAGATATAGTGTGTATATAGCACACGTTGCCAGAACTACCTAAACAATCATTAGTCTAATAATAAGAGAAAATATTTCATTGAAATCAATACCTTCCTTCTGAGCATATCCTTTAACCACCAGTCTCGCTCAATTTCTTTCCACATGGTATTTTTTATCTTATTTGATCTTGTAAACCCATTTTGTAACATCCTGTGTTTTTAAAAAGGAAATACTATGGTCGATAGCATACGTGATATGCCACATTAAGGTTAAACAAACAACTAAATATTATTATTTAAATGTTGCCATTAAAACATATCCATTAGAATGCTTGGAATGAACAATATTAACTAAATTATAAAAATATGGTTTAAAAATGTATATATAATTAATTATTTTGCGAAAAATTAATTATAAATGAATGTAAAACCCTTTTTAAAATACAATTAAATGTTTTTTGAAAAACTATTTAAATGTGCACAAGTACGTTTTATTACTAATAAATAATAAAATCACTCTTGTTGGATTATATGAATGTAATATATATATATAACATATTCAATATAATTTTTAAAATTCATCTTATTTGTTTTCTATACATGATATAAGAATAAATCTAATTTTAGGCATAAAAGAAGTATTTTTCAAAAAAGGCAATTTTGTCGCCTTTTGGTGGCGCACCTATTTTAAATATAGATTTTGAAAATTTTATAAATTATATTTAACAAAATAAAATTATTCTTTAAAATGTTCATATCAAAATTTTACTTTGGTTGAATTTTTTTTATTTTTTGATAAGATTCATTTTTTGATTAATAGTGAAAAAATATTGCATTTTTAATTGAAATAGATTTTTAATCAAAATAATTTATCGTCTTAAATTATATATTTGATTATTTTAAAAGTATAATTAGATCATTTTTTTATTATTTAATCCAATATAGTTCATTGGAATCTATTTGACATCAAAATTGGATATAAAAACATTTTGAACTTCTGAACATTTTTACTTTAAAAACTCATTTTCTCGTTTCATCAATATGATTAATTTTTAATTATTTTCTACAATATATGTGTTTGGAATTTTGAAAAAATGTATTACATATTTGGAATCATAATTTCCAATATTATTAAATAGGTCCCTTTAATTCTTTTACATTATAAATAGAAACTTTAGTAATTATTTTTATTACCACAATAAAGAGTAAATCAAGTAATTGAAGATAAAAATAATAATATAAATATTAAAAAAAAATACTCTAACACTTGTAATAAATTAATTAGATGATATTTTTTCAACCAAAATAATCTTCTTTTCAAAATAATGACCTTTGGATGTCACTTTGGTGTGAGTATAACATTTATAATATTTTATTTAAAGTAAATTCAAAGATATCATACTCATGTTTCTCATCACTATAACAATTTTAATATGCATTTCTATAGGTGATATGTTCAACTATAAATAGTAATTTTACATCTAAAATAATAATCTACATCATGGTAATTTATTTATATCTTTTAGTGATAAAAAAAATTAACTTAAATGGTGACTCAATGATGATGCAGTAGTTGTTTAATTAATGAAAGAATAAAATAAATGATATTAAAAATATTAAAATAAATATAATTTGTGTTAATTAATTCCATAAAATAATTTTTTTGATTAATTATAAAATGTTAGTGATCATTTAAGATAGTTTTTTCTAATTTATATTTCTATTATGATCTTTTTAAAAAGTCATATAATGAATGGTGTCAAAATTGACATTACTAATATTTTAAGATAAATAATATTTTATTAAATGATATAAAATTTATAAAAAACCAAATTTCAGTAAAATAATTGGTATAAGTCTAAAAATTTCATAAATAACTCAATTATTGATATTTTATCATTTTATAGTAATATATTAACCCTCAAAGTGTGAATTACATGATATCACGGTAAGAATTAATAAGGGTTAAAACAAAAAAGATAAGGATTAAAAAAAGTAAAAACTTATCTAATTTTAATTGGATGAAGTGTATTAGAACAAAAATCATCATATATTAAAAATAAATCATTTTGGATCCATTTTTATTATAAAATAAATTTATATTAATTTAATATTTTGAATAATTCCATGAGTGCCCCTCCCCTCTTCTATAAAAGGGAACTCGTTCGTCTATATTCTTCATACTCAAAACCTTTTTTCAGACAATATATAACCAAATAACTTCCTATAATCCCTTAGCACATTATAGAGACCTTATTTTAGGCAGAACGCTCTCCTCAGATATGTTATGGTGTTAATCATGGATGATCGTTCGAAGAAGAGGTATTGTTTTAATCATGTATTTATATTTTATTTATTCTTCCACTTAATTCAAATATTCTTACACTGTGATGAAATAATTACTAAAGTATCCTCAATATAATTAGTTTTTATTATGTTAATATAATCACCTAAATCCATATCCAATTCCATCAAATAGTAAATGAATTAATTGTTCGTGCTTATGTGTGAACTATCACCTTCACGAACTAATATAATTCATTTTCTATTACCATCTCTAAATACTAGTTATAATGATGGAATTAATGTTTATATATGATATTAATAAAATATTTATCATTATTAAAGAATAATATATCATTTTTATTATTACCTTTCCATGCACATAAAAATGATAATGTTGTTTGTGCGTATGTGTGAATTATCACCTCCATGAAGTGATGTGATTCATTTTTAAGCACCACATTACATGATTAATATATATAATAATATTTAAATTATTAATATTATATTAATTATATTATGATCATTATGGAAATATAAAACAATACTTTCCTTCTTTCCATAACAATCAATGAAAAATGAAAACTTTACTCATGCATACGTACGACCTACCGTCTCCATGATTATAACGTTGTTCATTTTTAATAAACATACATAAATGGTTTGATTTAAAAGTAAAAATGATGTGTAAAAGTGATTATTATGTCATTAATATTATTATGAGTATTATGGATGTATTACCACTTTAATTATTAACATCATACCAATTTCTTTTTGGACTGAAGTAGCAAATATCATTAAAATATCCAACATGAACTTACATAATTAAGTAATTGTTAAAACATGATAATAAGTGATAATAAACTATAAAAAGGTTTTGAAGAAAGTAAATAATTAACCTAATTTTATTTTCCATGAATATAAATATTGTACGTGATGAGTCGGACTCAAGCTAAGGGACTTTGTCTCAATCTCCTTTCATTGAGGCATAGTTTGATGTTATAAACCCACCTTATTTTATTAGATATATATACAGAACCTTTGAATTATTATTTCATTAATTTATTTATTATCATTTTATTTAATTTTTTTTTAAATGTTATTCTTTTATAGAGATTAATATTTAAATTTTCAAAGTGGTATAGGACACCTTGAATGTTTAAAGATTTAATTATCACATATTTTCTCCATATCAATATTATTGATATTATTTTACATATTTATTTATAAGGATATAAAAGTAATATAAAGGATATTTTTTGTCTATTTTTAATTTTATTCAAAGTTTTTCAGAAGAAATATTTTTATGTGTTTTATATGGAATTTTTTGAAAAATGACAAAAGGAATATTTTTATCATATACGACGACAAAAAATTCTTCGCTGCCATAACCATTATTTGATATATGGATTACTATATAAGCCTTAAAGTTTTTAAAAGGAAAATAAAACCATTTATTCCATTTTCTAGTTGTTTTTATATTGAAAATGGTTTTGAAAATTTATTTATTATTTCAATATCTTTAAATGATTTCTTATGATTGAAAATTAAATTTTATGAGTGAAATTGTGAAAATTTAAATCCTTTATGTGTTACGATTATATACTGGTGCTTGGAAATTTGATGGGTGATTACATGATAAACCAAGGACAGGTGGTTATGTGATAAACCAAGTATGGGTGGCTATATTATGGCATCCAATTAATTGAGTTTGGAAGTCGTTCATATGGCTATTCATTTGTAATAGTGACATGTATGGAAGTCAGTCGTATGGATATTCCATTTATAAGAGTGACATTTATGGAAGTCGATCATATAATTATTACATTTTATTATAATTATGTCCCAAGTTACCTACTTATATATCATATGTTTTCTTATGAGCTATCTTGAAAATTTTTTGATTTTCAAAAGGTAATATAATGATATTTTTGAAATAATGAATTATAGTTTCAGGGAAAAAAGGTATGTTTTAAGGAAATGTTTTATGAGTTTTCACTAGACTAATGGTTTTCTTTCTTTATGTCCCTTATAGATATTTTTTTCTCATCCTAAGTTTTAATTTTTTTTCACAGGTCTTAATATTGGTAATGGGAAAAAATATGCAAGGAATAAATAATTGAAGATGTGTCTCGTAAAAAAGACATGTTTTTTAAGGTATTCATTTGGTGTAAAAAATGGATACTGATTGTAAGTGTCAACTTGTAATGTATGGGTCTAATTTTTAAGAGTTTTTCCTAATTATATAAAACTATTAACTAAAAATACCCTCAAATGTGAATTCTAGTTCAAAAACACAAGAATAAGTTATGTTTGAGGTCGGGTCCTTACAGTTGGTATTAAAGGGTGGTTTAGACAACTTTGGAGATTAGGATGTTTTATTAAGAGTTAGAGATATCATCCTAAGATTATAATTTTAAACTTGATCATAAATTTAATGTCATAGAAACTACTTTTTGGGATTTAAGTTATGAAATTTTAAGGTGACTAATGGTATTTTTAGAGACATTCATTTTTGAGGTATTTATGAGTTGTTACAATTTGGGAACAAATGTTTTATTAGAAAATGATTTCGTGATTAAGTGATTAATTTTATTTCTAAAGACATTCACTATTTTGGGAACCCTTTATGATTGAGGTAAATAGAATATAATGGTGTTTTATTTGAGGAATAAAGGTTGAATTATATTTTGGAAGAATCTATGTTTTTATTCTAGACTTATAGTGATTCATGTTATTTATGGAAATGGATAGCATACTTAGAGATTATTACTTTATGGTATGAGACTTCAAGAACAACTGATGTTATTTGGAGATAATTCTTAAAATATATCTTGTAAGATCATGTGATCAAATAATTTTTGGGTTTTGATCTTATTCTAGAATATTTTTGCGGAATCTTAAGGACAGTTGAATGATCTATGTTGAAATTTGGGTATTATTGTTAAATTTTGAATATTAAAAGTAGTCTTTATTATTTTAAAGGTTTATTATTTTTGGGGAATTATCTTATATAAACCTAGTCATTTTGATTTTGGTTAATGTTTCATGAAATGAAAATAAATAGTAATTATTTTTTAGATTATGTAATTCTCTAGAGGTTGATTATAGTGCTTCAAGCATGAAAAATTGTAAAGACCCGTAAAATTCAAGGGGAATTTTTTCTTAATTTTCTTTGGGATTTTACAAGAACACAGTTTCTGACGGCACCTGATTTTGAGGCCCGGTGTGCCCAGAATCAATTTTCAAATTTTAGCTCGGGTACGTTCAGTGAACGAACGACCGGGTTTTCCTAACTTTTGAACCGGTGCTCAGAATCAAAATCAGGGGGCACCAATGAAACCGTAGCGCCGGTAATTGCTTAGGAACACCTTTTTCGGAGTTGCGTTGCTCGGGTGAGGTTATTAAATAATGGGTTAACTAAAGAATGAAATAAAATATTGTGCTACAATTTTATTTCTATTCTAGGTAGTTTAAACCTATGCTTGGTGGTTGGAGTGGGACCTACTAATATACTAACTCCACTATGTAGGATATTAGTGAAGTGGGGCCTACATGAGCCCCACCCCTTCAAATCCCTTTTAACCTCCCTCTCGTGCTTTTAATATGTAACTCACCCACACCCCTTTTAAATACAAAGTTAACTCTCTTAATTAATTAATTGATTAAGTTATTCAATGTAATTAATTTGGGAATTCATTTCGAATTTCAAATTGAACGTTGTCTTGTGTGTGTTAATTAAATAAGACAAAGTCTTATTTCATTAAGGGTTAGTTTCGTTGTGCGAGAAGGATTGGGAGAGTATTTTCTCAAAGACTTCAAATCTTCATCTTCTTCGTTGGAAAACGTGAAGAATGACGAAGAACGCCGGCCTCCAACGGAAGAAGATGAAGAACACTAGTTCCTCGGAGATCGACGACCCGACGTCGTGTACCGCGATGTCGATGGTCCTCTTCTCCGCGATGCCGTGTACCGCGACGCCGACGATCCTCCTTCCATGACGCTGTGTACCGCAACGCCGACAATCCTCCTTCCGTGACTTCGTGTACCGCGACGCCGACGATCCTCCTTCCACGACGCTGTCTTCTGCGACGTCCCTTTCCCGCGACAAACCTTCGTTCATCAACACTTTGAGGTAGGGGTTAATTTTTGTTCGTCGAATAATCTTTGTCGTTCTTCGTCTTTGATTTGGAGCCGCTTGTTATCAACTTAATGGGAGGAAGCCGGACCGCATGAACATGGCCGACCCTCCTCTCCCTTGGTTGTTGTGTTTGTTGCGGCTCGAAAGAAGGCGGCGCGGTGCAGCGACACCGCGCGGAAACATGGAGGAATGCAGTGAAGAAGCGTGGTGTCGTCGCATCGCATCGTTGAGGCCGAACGAAGCAGTGGCGCCGTCACGCCGCGCTGGTCGGACAAGGCTGTGGCTGAAAGCCGCGACGGTGCAAGGCGGGGCGGCCGGAACTGTCGGTCGCCAGCACCTCGGAGGGGCGGGACCGCGGAGGTCCTGCGACAGCAGCACCGGCCGGCCGGCTTCCGAGAAACCAGGGGTCGTAACCCCTGGCTGGCAAGAGGAGCGGCCACCACGTGGGGGGTCGCTGTTTCAATCAGGGGGGACAGTGCCCCCCCCCCCTCTTTCCGCTCAGCTCGGCCATCACCGAGCTGGCCACACACGAGTCGCACCCGCGCCAGGCCAATCGGCCGCCCAGGCCGGACCGGCCACACCGGGCCGGACCGCCCAGGAAGGGTCGGGCCGCGCCGGCTGGGCCGGGCCGCGCCGGCTGAGCCAGGCCGTGCCGGTCGGGTTGGGCCGCGCCCTAATGGGCCGGAATCGTACCCGGGCCGGGTCTCCCGGTTCGGACCGACCCAGGGGGTCTTGGGCCGGGTCGGTCCGGGCCCAAAACCCCCTAAATGCGGGCAGGTTCGTTCTTTTGCTCATATCTTGGGATACAGACCTCCAATCGACGCACCGTCAGTTTTGATATGATCCTTGGATCAAGATGGCCATTTCGGTATATTACACTCAAGTTTTCGGAGAACTTTGGGTATGGCCGGGTTGGTTCGATCACGAAACCAACCGGGCCCTCAGAGCGGAAACGCTTATAACTTGAGCTCCGGACGTCCGATTGACGTGTCGTTGACTTTTTTGGATTCCTATTAGTGAGACGGACCTTTTGGATTACTAATCTCAAGGTTTGGACGTAGTTGGAGTATGTTCGGGTTGGTTTTGACTTAAAAACCAACTGGGCCCCTGAGACGAAAAAGCTAATAACTCTCAGACCGGGCGTTCGATTAACGCGCCGTCTGTCGCGTTGAGTTCCTTTTGTTGAGACGGAACTTTGGGATACATCAACTCCAAACTACGTGTCAGTTGATGTATCGACCCTCTTTGGCTCATGGAGCGGACCCTCCCGGAAACGAGCATGCTGTGTGCAGGAACCCTAGAGCTGGTTGCGACTGCGACGATGACTGCACTGAAATCCTCTGTGGGTTTGGCAGCGATGAAGACCGGACTGAAATCCTCCGTGGGTTTGATGGCGGTGAAGACTACACTGAAATCCTCTGTGGGTTAGGCAGCTATGAAGACCGTACTGAAATCCTTTGTGGGTTCAACGGCGATGAAGACTGCACTGAAATCCTTCATGGGTTCAGCAGCGATGAAGACCGTACTAAAATCCTCCATGGGTTCGGCGGCAATGACTAATGTTCTTGTATCCTACATGGGTCTGTCGGTGTTTGAATCTGTTCTTGCTATCCTACCCGGGTCTGGCAGAGTAGCTGGTTTGTATCCTATGTGGGTCCGACAGCTTAGCTGGTTTAGTATCCTACGTGGGTCCTAGCTTAGATGAATCAGTGGCTACATCTGATCATCTCTATCACCTTACGAAGAAGTATACCTGTGTGAGCTGAGTCTTTTCTTTCAATCAATATCTTCTATATGATTTACTTTCTTTCCTATGTGGATTGGGTTGTGTTATCCTGTGTGGATTGGGTTGTACTCCTATGTGGACGTGATCGAACTTGGGCTCGGATGTTGGAGCCGAACAGGAATTGATGACTTAGGTATATGTATGGGCATATACCTAAGTAGTGTTGGTTGTTACTTCGTGATTGTATATTTCCTTTGTGGATTATCCTTTGTGAATTCTGGGAGACCTTCGGGGGTCTTGGGGTCCCTACTAAGTAGCGTATACTCACCCCCGCATGGGCTATGCCCGCACTACATTTTGTTGGATGAAGAGGACGGACATCACTGATCATGGTTGAGGCTTGTGGAGCAAGTCGGTACCTGGAGGTGGAACACTGGGCGGGACGTACCCGGAGCGGACGGATGGACCTGAGGAGCTGAGGAGGCTATCTGTACCCACCCTTCAGGTGGGACTTCCAGTGGACAGCTTGACGTTGCTGCTTTACTTTCAGTTGTTGTACTTTCTTTCAGTTGTACTTTACATTCAGCTTGGGTTTGTATTCTGGCCCATTTACTTTCTGCACTTACTATTGTACCCAGTTTCACTTAGTGTTTACTTCTTCTTTCTTACTCTATGGTGTTAGTTTACTTTATAAAGGAAATTCCTTCCCCTTTTTGCTGGGATTTATGCCTTGTTGCTAGTCGCCAGCCCCTGGCCTATGGGAGCCGGGCTTGGGGTAGTCACGGCACGGGTCCCGAGGACGGGTCGTGACAAATTGGTATCAAAGGAGTTTGGTTCTACTGCAGAACTCAGGACTCTAATCTTTCTTCTGTGTGAAGCAATAATGTTAAGGGTATTGGGTGTGGTTATCAGTCCAGGGAGTCTAGTGTTGGTGCGGCGGCCGACGTATCCATACACCAGGACCCTGACTTCTGATTTCCGACTCAGTACATGAAAACATTGATTGCATGTGTGTTTCAAGTTTTCTTTGTGATTACTTTGTGTCAGCTCACTAGGTATACTGTTTGACGGTGGCCCACCTCTTTCTTTTTAGAATGGCCCCACGATGGCAGCCAGCTAGGGTTCTGAGTTTTGTGCGAGCCGACAGCCCACCGAGCGACGAGGCCTCGGTGCAGGGCCCCTTTTCAGGAGAGGCACCAGCGATACCTCTACCCACTGATCCACCAATGCTACCAGTCCCAGCCGTTGAGAGCGCACGTCACCTTAGTGCACTGCACGAGTTTCTGCGTCAGAGACCGCCCAGGTTATGCGGGGAGATGGACCCTCAGGCAGCCGAGGATTGGCTGGAGGCGGTTGTGTGAGTTTTCAGGTTGGTAGGGACACCAGCAGACCTCATGGTGATCCTTGCAGCGAGTCTCCTGCACGCGGAAGTAGGCAGATGGTGGAGCTTGATGCTCCAGGTGCACGACGGGGCATCTCTCCTCTGGACAGAATTTGAGAACCTCTTCCGCTCGGAGTTCGTCCCAGCCACCATCCGTGCGGTGCGCATCCAGGAGCTACTATAGCTGCGGCAGGGCAGCATGACGGTCACCCAGTACTCGGCGAGATTTACCGATCTCTCATGCTATTTGACGGACATGGTACAAGACCCATTCTTTCGGGCCCAGACCTTCGAGTAGGGACTGAGGCACGAGATCAGGGCATCAATGATATCCCTCAGCATTCTGACACAGGCAGGAGTACTAGAGCGATCTCTTCTCATAGAGAGCTTTCTTGCTGAGCCTACACTAGCAGCGAGACCTACCGCAGGGCGGCACTTAGCAGAGTCGTCTGTAGATGGTAGTCGACGGATGTCATAGGGGTCCAGGTAGACCGGACCATCAGGAAGATGACCTCAGGACACTGGCTCAGAGGTGCGGGGCACACGGCGCAGAGCCAGCCTTCCGAGGAGCAGGCAGTGCTACACATGCAGCGGGCAAGGCCACATGGCTTGTGACTGCCCAACCCACCATGCAGAGGAGCAACAGATGGTTGAGGGGCCACCTAGGTAGAGGCAGAGGCTCGACCGTGGCGGTTCGCCGAGAGTAGGCGGATGAGGCAGGGGAGCTGGCTGAGCAGCAGGTGGTGGGCGACGCTTTGAGGCTTTACCACCAACACCACCAAGAGGTCCACCCCGACCACAGGGAGCTGGCAGGCAGAGACGGGCTGAGCTTCAGGCAGCAGAGGCCTACGACCACGGTGCGCCAGAGATTATTCGAGGTACTATCTGTGTCTACTCCACCCTTGATGTAGTTCTTATAGACATAGGAGCAAGTCATTATTTTATTTCCGCTACCCTTGTTCAGAGCTCGGAGATTCCGACGGAGCTGTTGGCTCGATCCTTATAGCTAGAGACTCCTACGGGAGCAGACTCAACGATTACGAACTGGTTCCAGCAGTGTGACCTTACTCTAGGAGGTGAGAGCTTCGGCTGGAATCTTCTTGTAGCGGCGTCGAGGCCTTACGATGTCATCTTGGGCATGGATTGGTTATCTACAGTCCATGCTCATATTGACTGTATTAGGCGCAAGGTGCGGTGTGTTCGCACAGATGGGAGCAGGTTCACCTTCACCGGCGAGAAGGGAGCCTTTGCAGTGTAGGATGGAATCACGCAGAGGAGAGGACAGCTCATCACTCATCAGTTGGCTAGCCTCATCCTAGGAGCAGTTGACGTGCAGAGTCCTGGTTTTCCTGTAGTGGTGGATCAGTATGCGGATGTTTTTCCTGGCAACGTTCCAGGACTACCTCCTTGCAGAGAGGTAGACTTTTATATTGACCTGTACCCCGGGAAAACCCTGATATCCACTCCAGCATATCGAATGGCTCCCGCTGAGCTTTGAGAGCTATGGGTACAGCTGGAGGACTTGCAGGGAAAGGGATTCATCTGACCCAGTGTTTCACCCTGGGCTTCCCCGATATCGTTTGCCAAGAAGGCGGACGAGAGATTGTGATTGTGTGTCGACTATTTTCACCTGAACCAGGTGACCGTGAGGAACAAGTATCCGCTACCGAGTATTGACGTCCTCTTCGATCAGCTCAAGGGAGCACGGTGGTTCTCGAAGATAGACCTTAGATCAGGCTATCATTAGCTCAGAGTTCGAGATGAGGACGTGCAGAAGATGGCCTTCAGATGTCGGTATGGACACTATGAGTTCTTGGTTATTCCTTTTGGCATAACCAATGCTCCAGCAGTGTTCATGGGTCTCATGAACAGGATCTTTCAGCCATACCTAGATTGATTTGTCGTGGTCTTCATCGATGACATTTTGATATACTTGACCACTGAAGAGGAGCACGCCTACCACTTGCGGGTTGTATTGGATACACTCCAAGAGCACCAAATTTATGGAAAGCTCTCAAAGTGTCAGTTCTGGTTACGTGAGGTCCACTTCTTGGGACATGTCATCTCTGAGGCAGGAGTTGCGGTGGATCCTATGAAGATCGAGGCAGTGCTAGCTTGGGAGCCACCCAGGAGTGTGACGAAGGTGCAGAGTTTCTTGGGTCTAGCTGGGTACTACCGGAGATTTGTGCTAGACTTTTCTAGAGTTACGACACCACTCTCAGCTTTGATGAAGAAGGGGAAACTCTTCGTGTGGTCAGAAAGATGTCAGTAGAGCTTCCAGGAGCTGAGACATAGATTGAACCGCGCACCTATCTTGAGGCTACCAAAGGAGGGAGTAGGGTATGTAGTCTACTGAAATGCATCAGGGACCGGACTCAGATGTGTCCTGATGTAGGATCGGTCCGTGATCGCTTATGGATCACGTCAGTTGAGGCAGCATGAGCAGAACTACGCTACCCATGACCTGGAGTTAGCAGCAGTGGTCTTCGATCTGAAGATGTGGCGACACTATCTGATGGGCGAGCGCTTTACAGTCTACTCTGACCACCAGAGTCTCAGGTATATCTTCTCACAGAAGGACCTAAATTTGAGACAGTGGCGATGGCTCGAGTTCCTCTAGGACTATGACTTTGAGATATTCTACACTCCTGGAAAGGGGAACGTAGTAGCCGATGCTCTCAGCAGGAGGACGGACATTCAGCTACTCGGGGAGGCGACTGAGCAGCTAGCTGCTTTGCAGATATCCTTCATGGATAGATATGGTGAAACCTTTCTTCAGTCACTCATAGTCACTCCTCCACTAATGTAGCGGGTCAGAGAGGCACAGCGTGGGGACGTTGACTGTGAGACGCGGCGTGCACAGATATCCTCAGGAAAGGCACCTGATGGATTCATTGTAGGAGGAGAGCACGTCATCCTTTTCAGAGAACGTACCATGGTACCAGTTTCTTTACAGAAGGAGGTGTTGAGAGATTTTCAAACTTCCCCTTTAATGGTACATCCAGGAGTGGCAAAGATGTACTAGGATCTCAGACGACAGCACTGGTGGCCGGGTATGAAGAAGGCTATAGCTGAGTTCGTTTCTCAATACCTCACATGTCAGCAGGTGAAGGCAGAGCACCAGGTACCAGCAGGCTTGGTACAGCCCTTGGAGGTCCCATAGTGGAAGTGGGACGGGATATCTATGGATTTCTTGACTGTACTTCCACGCACTTCCAGAGGTCACAACTCCATTTGGGTGATTGTCGACCGACTCACCAAGTCGGCCCACTTCTTACCCATCAGAGAGCAGGGCTCAGTAGAGAGCTTGGGACATCTCTACATTCAGGAGATTGTACGACTTCATGGTGTGCCATATCTATCATCTCTGATCGAGATGCTCGCTTTACTTCCCGGCTTTGGAAGGGGTTGCGGGAGGCATTCCGGACGCAATTACGTCTGAGCACCGCCTTTCACCCTCAGACGGATGGTCAGACAGAGAGGACCATTCAGACTCTCGAGGACATGCTCCGTGCATGTGTCCTCAACTTTGGTCATAGTTGGGAGGACCATCTACCCTTGGTGGAGTTCGCGTACAACAACAGCTACCACTCCACCATCGGGATGGCACCATATGAGGCATTGTACGGCCGACCTTGCAGATCACCTCTGTGCAGGACATACCCTGGGGAGTCAGCACTTGTGGGACCAGAGATGGTCCAGGCCATGACAGAGAAGGTCCAGGTCATCCAGGAGCAGATGAGGACAACTCAGAGTCGGCAGAAGTCTTATGCTGATAGGAGGCAGAGACCACTACAATTCGAGGATGGCGACCATGTCTTCTTATGGGTCTCACCTCGACATGGATTACGGAGATTTGGCCAGGGTGGAAAGTTATCTCCGTGCTTCATCGGACTATTCCAGGTCCTCAGCAGGATATGCGAGGTGTCTTACCTCCTAGATCTACCACCTCAGTTGCACCGGGTGCACGACGTCTTCCACGTATCTCAGCTGAGTAGATACGTGCATGACCCGACGCATATCATCGACCATGGGGAGCTAGACATTGATGATGGGGTGACTTTTGTGGAGGTCCCGGTGGAGATTGAGGATCGACAGAAGCGGGTCCTACGTGGATGGTCGATACCTCTAGTGTGCATCAGATGGCATCACAGGAACCTCCAGGAGAGCACTTGGGAGCGGGAGGCTCAGATGCGTGCTCAATACCCACATTTGTTCCCCTAGTTTATGATGTATCTTTATGGGGACGTAAAGCCCTGAGGTGGTAGTAATGTAAAGACCCGTAAAATTCAAGGGAAATTTTTTCTTAATTTTCATTGGGATTTTACAAGAATGCATTTTCTGACGGCGCCTAATTTCGAAGCTTGGTGTGCCCGGAATCAATTTCTGAAGTTTAGCTTAGGTACGTTCAGTGAACGAACGAGCGAGTTTTCCTAACTTTTGAACCGGTGCTCGGAATAGAAATCTGAGGGCACCAATGAAACCGCAGCGCCAATAATTGATTAAGAACACCTTTTCTGGAGTTGTGTTGCTCGGGTGAGGTTATTAAATAACGGGTTAACTAAAGAATGAAATAAAATATTGTGCTACAATTTTATTTCTATTCTAGGTAGTTTAAACCTATGCTTAGTGGTTGGAGTAGGACCCACTAATATCCTAACTCCACTAGGTAGGATATTAGTGAAGTGGGGCCCACATGAGCCCCACCCCTTCAAATCCCTTTTAACCTCCCTCTCGTGCTTTTAATATGTAACTCACCTGCACCCCTTTTAAATACAAAGTGAACTCTCTTAATTAATTAATTGATTAAGTTATTCAATGTAATTAATTTGGGAATTCATTTCGAATTTCAAATTGAACGTTGGCTTGTGTGTGTTAATTAAATAAGACAAATTCGTATTTCATTAAGGTTTAGTTTCTTTGTGCGAGAAGGATTGGGAGAGGATTTGCTCAAAGCCTTCGAATCTTCATCTTCTTCGTTGGAGAACGCGAAGAACGACGAAGAATGCTGGCCACCGACGGAAGACGATGAAGAACACTAGTTCCCCGGAGATCAACAACGTGAATCCGTGTACCGTGACACCAATAGTACTCTTCTCCGCGACGTCATGTACCACGATGCCGATGATCCTCCTTCCAGGATGCCATGTACCGCGACGCTGACGATCCTCCTTCCGGGAAGCCGTATTCGGCGACGACCCTTTCCCGCAAAAAACCTTCGTTCATCAACACTTTGAGGTAGGGGTTAATTTTTGTTCATGGAATAATCTTTTTCATTCTCCATCTTTGATTTGGGGCCGCTTGTTATCAACTTAACGGGAGGAGGCCGAACCGCATGAACATGGCCGACCCTCCTCCCCCTTGGTTGTTGTGTTTGTTGCGGCTCGAAAGAAGGCAGTGCGGTGCAGCGACACCGCGCAAAAACATGGAGGAATGCGGTGAAGAAGCGCGGCACCGTCGCACCACGTTGTTGAGGCCGAACGAAGACGCGGTGCCATCACGCCGCGCCGAAGAACCTCGAAGAGGCCGCGGTTGGAGCGGGGCTGCGGCGGAGGGGCGCGACATCGTCGCGCCGCGCCAGTCGGACAAGGCCGCGACTCAAAGCCGTGGCGGTGCAAGGCGGGGCGACCGGAACTATCAGCCTCCGGCATCTCGGAGTGGCGGGACTGCGGCGGTCCTGCAGCAGAAGCACCGGCCGGTCGGACCGGGCCGACCGGCTTCCAAGAAACCGGAGGTCGAAACCCCCGACTGGAAAGAGGAGCGGCCCTCACGTGGGGGGCCGCAGTTTCAATCAGGGGGGCAGCCCCCCCCCCCCCTTCCGCTCAGCTCAGCCAGCACCGAGCTGGCCACCCATAAACCGCGCCCACGCCGCGCCCTAATGGGTCAGATCCAGACCTAGGTCGGGTCAACCCGGTTCGGGATGACCCAGGGGGTCTCGGGCCAGGTCGGTCCAGACCCAAAACCCCCTAAAACCGGATAGGTTCATTTTTTCCCATATATTGGGATACGGACCTCCGATCGACACACCATCAGTTGCGATGCGATCCTTCAATCGATACGGTCGTTTTTGTATATTACACTCAAGGTTTTGGATAACTTTGGGTATGGACAGGTTGGTTTGAACACGAAACCGACCGGGCCCTCGGAGCGGAAACACTTATAACTTGACCTTCGGACGTCCGATTGATGTGTTGTCGACTTTGTTGGATTCCTCTTAGTGAGACGGACCTTTTGGCTTACTCCGATCGAGGTTTTGACGCAGTTGGAGTACATTCGGGTTGGTTTTGACTTAAAAACCAACCGGACCCCTGAGATGAAAAGGCCAATAACTCTCAGACCGGGCGTCCGATTGACGCGCCGTCTGTCGTATTGAGTTCCTTTTGTTGAGACGGAACTTTAGAATACATAAACTCCGGAATACGTGTCAGTTGATGTATCGACCCCCTTTGGCTCGTGGAGCGGACCCTCCCAGAAACGAGCATGTTGTGTGCAGGAACCCTAGAGCTGGCTGCGACTGTGACGACGACTGCACTGAAATCCTCTGTGGGTTCGGCAGCGATGAAGACCGTACTGAAATCCTCTGTGGGTTTGAAGACAATGAAGTCTGCACTGAAATCCTCTGTGGGTTTGTCAGCGATGAAGACCGTACTGAAATCCTCCGTGGGTTCGAAGACAATGAAGACTGCACTGAAATCCTCTGTGGGTTCGTCAGTGATGAAGACCTTACTGAAATCCTCCGTGGGTTCGATGGCAATGAAGACTGCACTGAAATCCTCCGTGGGTTCAGCAGCGATGAAGATCGCACTGAAATCCTTCGTGGGTTCAACGACGATGACTACTGTTCTTGTATCTTACATGGGTCTGGCAGTGTTTGAATTTGTTCTTTCTATCCTATGTGGGTCTGGCAGAGTATCTGGTATGTATCCTATGTGGGTCCGATAGCTTAGCTGGTTTAGTATCCTACGTGGGTCCCATCTTAGATGAATCAGTGACTACATCTTATCATCTCTATCACCTTACGAAGAAGTATACCTGTGTGAGCTAAGTCTTGTCTTTCAATCAATATCTTCGATATGATCAACTTGATTTCCTATATGGATTGGGTTGTGTTATCCTGTGTGGATTGGGTTGTACTCCTTTG
The DNA here is from genome assembly GCA_963277665.1 of Viscum album. Lineage (NCBI taxonomy): Eukaryota > Viridiplantae > Streptophyta > Magnoliopsida > Santalales > Viscaceae > Viscum > Viscum album. Next base: position 1,060,048,778 of record OY728137.1, read on the forward strand.
TGGACGTGATCGAACTTGGGCTCAGATGTTGGAGCCGAACGAGAATTGATGACTTAGGTATATGTATGGGCATATAACTAATTAGTGTTGGTTGTTACTTCCTGATTGTATCTTTCCTTTGTGGATTATCCTTTGTGAATTCTGGGAGACCTTCGGGGGTCTCGGGGTCCCTACTGAGTAGCGTATACTCACCCCTGCACGGGCTATGCCCACACTACGTTGTGTTTGATGCAGACGACGGACAACACTGATCGTGGTTGAGGCTTGTGGAGAAAGTTGGTACCTGGAGGTGGACCACTGGGCGTGACGTACACGGAGCGGACGGCTGGACCCGAGGAGCTGAGGAGGCTATCTGTACCCACCCTTCAGGTGGGACTTCCAGTGGACGGCTCGACATTGCTGCTTTACTTTCAGTTGCTGTACTTTCTTTCAGTTGTACTTTATATTCAGCTTGGGTTTGTATTCTGGCCCATTTACTTTCCGCACTTACTATTGTACCCTGTTTCACTTAGTGTTTACTTGTGCTTGCTTACTCTGTGGTGTTAGTTTACTTTATAAAGGCAATGCCTTCCCCTTTTTGTCGGGATTTACGCCTTGGTGCTATTCGCCAGCCCCTGGCCTATGAGAGGCGGGCTTGGGGTAGTCACGACACGGGTCCCGAGGATGGGTCGTGACAAAAATTCAACTTAAATACTCATCATTTAGAGAAAAAGATGATTTTGTGGTGGAAATTGATTAAAGTGTGAAAATCTAATTTTCATGTAAGTATGTTTCCTTATGTTCTTAATCCAGGTAAAAAATAATTTCTCAACTCTAAGAAAAGGATATTCAAACCAAAACATTATCCATTTACTTTTCCTACTAAGAAATCAATGACCTTTTAACCCATCACAGATTTATGGTTTTTTTATTATTAACTCTTTCATAGCCATGTTTTCTATCACTCTCCGTCAAAACTTGATGGTTAGTTTCATCATCTATATCCATGTTTTACTACATGGAACTTGAGTATGTGTTATCTTGGGTGACCTTTTGTAGGGTCTTGAAAACTCTGCAATGGGAAGGTAAATACTCCCACAAATTTGATGAAGGAATAAGTCATAGGATCAATTGAAAATTTGAGAAGAAGGTTCAAGAAATCAAATTTAGAAAAGGACCAAAGTGGTCTGTGTACTGATTCATGACAATGGTACACATATGGTATTACCTGTGAACTAAACGTTACATAGATAGCCCATGAAATGCTGGCCCACGAGGTGTTGGCAAGCGAACCGGGTAGTTCTCAGATTAAATGAGGAATAGAACTGATCCCTCGTGAACTACATCATTGATGGAATAGAGGAAGATAAATTCCACTTGTGAACCACAGGCCCACAAACCGTGTTGTTGGTGAAAATGTGATGAAGTGGTACGCCCTCGAAAATCCAGTTCATGGATGAGGTGAGGTCAGAAACATCCCACAAACTATGTCATTTTTGGGATCAAGGTGGTGATTTTCATCGTTGTGAACCGCAGGCCCGTGAACCTTAGCCCCAAAAACCTCGGCTGACCAAGTCATTTGTGGGCTGGATGATTTCCTCATGGGATTCCATAAAAGGTGTTGTGTGACCCATATATATATCCTCCTTGTAACTCTATAAAAATACCCTAAGAGGATCCAAGATTAGGGAGATAGAGGATCGTATTTTCAAAGAGATTAGAGTTTACAGACAAAAGACTTCGAAGGAAAAAAAATCGACAAAGTATGGAACTATGAACAATTTCCAGCAGGTATAAACACACTGCAAACCATAAAAATGAGGAAGGATAATAATATGGACAAAACCACGAACCATACTCCCTTAAAAAATGAATTTCCCATGAACTGTAGTAATAATTCCCCTTATTCAATCTGGCGTACCACATAGCACATCTCTATATGGATGAAACCCTACCTCGTGTAGAATCCGACTACACAAATGGACTTTATCACCTTATACCACCATAGTATTCATACATAACCCGAGGCTGTATACCACTACAGTATGCAGAGCGCATCTAGGTTCACGTACCACCTCAATACATAGACAACATCTAGGTCCGCGTACCACCTTGGTACATAGACATCCACTCCACCCATATAGCAGTATTCCATGTGGAGGGTACGCCACCCTGCATAAACAAGTGGTACATGAAATGGGGTACCTTCAGGATTTTTACCTTCTGGTCCTGATCATTCCCTTCCATTTCCATCCAATCCTATGAATCCCCACTACTAACCAGTCCATCTAAATTAGATCAAAGCCTCTTCCAAAGCCACCAGACCCATATGATAAAACCATCAAGCGCATCAGTGTGTCCTTTTGGTTTACATACCCATGGTAATCATAGTCGTGTGGGTAATCCTAGAAAGGGTGTGGACCCTCAGAATGTCTCTAAGTTTAAATTCCCATGGTAACCCTGGATCCAACCTTGGAATACTCATGTGAACCTCCCCGTTCTAGGGATCAAGGGTAATCACTTCCTTTTCCATTTAATGAGGGATAGTGATGAGTCAAAGGGATCATACCTGCCTCTCCCTTTGATGAGGAGTGATGTGTCTCCCCTTTCCCAGAACCAACTTCAGGGCACTCTCCCTAAGGTAAGTCCTTAACCTTTCCATGGGAGGTGGTTCCATTTCTCCTCTTAGGCTCATCCTGGGACATGTCTGGATAGATTTACAAACATCACTATCCTGGATATCAACACAGGAGAAGAAATTGGCACATTCAAATCTCCTCTATCTCTCTCCCTTTGGGATCCAATACCATCCATCAACAAATGATATAGGATATGCGATCTTCAGATCCACTTCCTCCTTTTGTTTCTCACACCGAGCATGACTCTTTTGGTCTTAGAGGTTGGTGGTGATCATGAAATCCACATATCCCCAAAACATGGGTAACCTCCTAGGTGTAATACCCAACCAAACCTTCAAATAATCATGAGTCGAGATCCTCCTCATGGTTCCAGAAACATGGGCATCTTCCACATGTAATCCCCACCCAATGAACTATGATAACTCTGATTCCTACTCTAAACAGGATACGTAAGATGCTTTTCTAAAGGCCTGATCTCAAAGGGATCCTTTTCAAAGTTTAAGTCCCAATCATGCCCCCCCCCCCACAAATAGGGCCTCCTTTATGGTATAATACCCAATATAAACTGAACTACGAGGGATTTGATTCCAAAATAACTAGTATATTTAGGAAGCCTCCCTGAGGTTCAAACCTCCAATGGCCCGAAGGCCTTCATTTTTTATTGATTTTGATAATTCACCTTTCAAAGGGTGAGGTGGAACCCTTACAAGTCCCATAGGTGTAAGTATTACATGGCACGTAGGCCTTAGAGTAATTCATTACCCGTAGGCTTCAAACATTACATACAAACCAGACTAACTACTTGGAACTAATCCTCCCCAGTATCTTCATCATGAAATCAGCTCTCCACCTTCGCATGGTTGTTCAGCTAGGCTTTCTCATGCATCCACAGTCTTGTCCTGATGGAAGGTTCCATACCCTCTCATTATTGTAATATGTTTAGCTCCTGCTATGGTGAATGCTCCTTGTTCATCCTCCTTCTATAACTTGTTACTTGTAGGTTTTATGGTTTACATCAGCACTTAAGGTGGCCTGAAAGCCTTAAGGTGGCCCGAAGGCCTTAAGGTGGCCTTAAGGCCTTACTAACCCGAAGTTCTGGGTGTTCTGAAGGCCTTAAAGGACTCAGGGACCAAATCGGTGGCATGAAGGCCCAAACGGGGGAATATTCCCAGCTGTTACAGTACAAAATATTACCTACTACAGTTCCCACTATAGTACCTACTACAATGCTGATACTGTACCCTAGAAATTATGCCTCCACCTGGATTTGATCCCAGGTCACTTGGATGCACTTAAGGAGTCCTCACCAACTGGGATGAGGCTCATGTGCCCTTGAGGTCCAAACCGAGCACCCAAATCACCCTAGTGTTCATCAATCCATATCCCCAGTAGGGCCATATCCACCTAGGAGACCATGCCTCTTCTGAGCATCCTAGGCTGCTTCATTATAAGTCCCACATGAAATATTTACTAGGAATACTCCACCTAGACGTCCTTGTCATACAACACTAAAATGTATGGATGGGTCCCTGTCACATGACCTTAAAAGGTTATGTGTCCAGTTAAATGGTACCAAACTATGTGGGTTCTAATTCATCTCACGAGGATATGTATGAAGCCTATATTTTGGGTTCAATCCTGATATCGAAGCAACTTTCATCCTACATGTATGATAATAAACTTTAGAGTGCCTCATCATAGGGATTAAACTATCTTTGTGTCAGTAATTCCCAACCCATGCATATATATGGTTAATCTTGCAACCCAGGGGTAACCCACGAACACATGCTTGGGAAAGAACCAAGTATTCATGAACATATGAACATTTATTAAGTCTATAAGAGATACCTAGAGTAGGTAATAATTCCCCCTAAAAGTTTGTGATGATCTCAACCTCCCATCCTCTCAACCAATGGAGTTATTAAGTGTCGTTAGCCAAATTATCATCCAACAAGAACCTACCTTTGGAAAGTATGCCCATGAATCATAGATAAAAATATCATTGGGTGTTTCTAGCTCCACAAATAAACCTATTGGAGACTATTCGAGGACATTGAATCTGAAGTGGAACCCTTCATAATAACAGACAACTGGTTATTGTCCATCAGGCCATTTTTTCTGCCCTCTCGTATGATGCAAATCGAGTCAAAACAAAAATGGTGAACCCGATGTGAATCCTTAACCAAGGTGGTTGTATTATCTCACCAAAAGACCCTTTCATCCAAAAATTAAGAGGGCCAAGAAATATCATCAATTAAGCATGTGATCACGAGATGCTACTTTGATGACATTTTTTTATTTGTATATGTCATATATATATATATATATATTAGAGGCATTTCATAGAGCTCTTTTTGAACCAAATGGAATCCTGACAATTTGCTCAGACATGCATGTCAACGACCACACATGCAGACATGCCCTCAACAAAGAACAAGACTCCCTCACCTAACCAACATCTTCAATGTTGGGTTTCAAACACACTGATCAAAGAGTAACTCCAAAACAGTACTCTCCCTATGGTGGAGGCTACAAGGAAGTCCCTCCAATTGGTGAAATCTTTCCATCCACCTCTTCATCCATGGTCGGCAATCCATCACATGACGGCTCCACTGGTTGTCTCAAATTGTTTCAAGAGCCTATCTCGAGAATGCGACAATGAATACCTACCTTATCTTAGGGACGCATATGAAGTCGACACCAATGACTTCATCCCAGCTATATAGGAACCCCACCCAAGGGCTCCTGCCAGAGGACATCCACTACTACAAATATGGCCTTTATCAGTGCTAGAAAAGTGTATCAACAGTGCTAAAAACAGCGTTGTTAATTGAGACGAAGATAGGGGGTCCCTTTTATCAGTTCTTTTTTTAGTGATGGTAAATGACACCTTTTATCAGTACTTTTTTTAAGCAATGATAAAAGTCAAAAAAATTAAAAAAAAATTAAAAAGAATATATAATGTGGGGGGAGATTTTAATAGTGCTTGACCCCCCCACCCTATCAGCGCTAGGACGACCCCCTCCCACTCTCACGTTTGCTTCCCTTGCCCACGCATCCCCCACATGCCCAGGCACCCCTCCCTACTTCCACCCAAACTCGAACTTGAGACCTCCCCCCTTGTGCGTCTGCACCTTTACCACTAAGCTATTTAGTTTTTTTTCTCTATTTAATGATATATCTATTTATATATATATAGTTATATTTATTAGTATATTAATATAGATTCATATTAATATAAATATATTTATTTATATTAATACATATATATTTATTCATATATTAATATATATATATATATATATTTATTCATATATTAATATATATATATATAGTTATATTTATTCATATATTAATATAGATTCGTATTAATATAAATATATTTAGCTATATTAATAAATATATATATATATATATATTCATATATTAATATATATATATATTTATTTGTATATTAATATATATTTATATTTATTTATTTATATATATATAGTTATATTTATTCGTATATTAATATAGATTCATATTAATATAAATATATTTAGTTATATTAATACATATATATTTATTTATATATTAGTATATATATATTTATTCGTATATTAATTTATATTTATATTAATTTATATAAATATTTTTAGTTATAATTTTTTATCCGTATATTTATTTGTATATTAATATATATTTATATGATTAGTTTTAAATACATTTATAAAATATGTTTTTGTATGTATGCTTGTAAATAAATACATACATACATACATACATATATACAACACACACACACAGACACACACACACACATGTATATATTTACGAATAAATACATATATATGTGTATTTGAAAAGACAAACAATGTTAAAATGACCATAAATTCTAATCCATAAGTCCATTTCAACTCCACAACTAGTAAAATTGAAGAAAATAAAACAATATTCGATATGATATGTGGTATAGGCCTAGTGGAAATCCAGATCAAAATTTATACCTGTTTGAATGTTAAAAAATCAGGGTATCCCGACTAAAAACTCAGTTTTGGAGGCCTTTTGGGAATTTTTGGGCCTCCAAAAATGTTATAGAAGGTTCCCTTAAATCACTATCACAAAGATCCCGTCGCAATCTTCGATTTGATATGCTATAGAGCTCAAACAGACACCCAGATCAAAAATTATGGTCGTTTGAAGTTTGAGTTACATTTTCAACTTATTTTAGATCTTTTATTATTATTTTTTGATTTTTTGTGTCTTAAAATTATTATTAAATGATTATTAATAAATTATAATTAGAAAATTATTAATTAATAATATTTCTTAAAATATTTTAAATTAATTTTCACTAAATTTCTAATATATTAAATGTAATAGTCTATTTATACTTATCTAAAACATATTTAAAAAATATATATTATATTTATATCAATATAAATATACTTATATAACAATATTTTATTTTTCATGAAATATTTTTTTTAAATATAAAATTTATCAGCGTTAGGAAAAAGCGTTGATAAATCCCCCCCTTTATCAGCGCTACTAAGAAAAGCGTTGATAAAGGGGTCCACCTTAACAGTGATAAAAAACACTAATAAAGGGGGGATTTTATCAGCGCTAAGAAAAAGGCTGATAAAGGGTCACTTTTAACAACGCTTTTTTTAGCGCTGTTAAAAGTGCCCTTTATGAGCACTGATAGAGGGTGGAACTGTGGAAACCCAGTTTTGTGGTAGTGATCACCACCAGTGGCATACAACCTGATATCCTCGCTTTGAAGAGGATGCCATACTGAGTGAACCTACTGAAGTCCAATGGACATGGGCCCCTCAAGCTGCCCACCAAGGGTGGGAAATTCATAATCAGAATCATTTTATTACCCTGGTTCCTGAGGAGGAGGTCTTCCACACAAATGCGGAAACATATAATGGGCATACATATAATTTTTCCCCTTCTACTAAATCCAGCCATGGAAATACGGTGGAAATATATGAGCAGATTCATATCCACATTTTCTCCTATTAATACCACCATATAAATATGGTATCACAATATGAGAAAATTTACATTCCTTCCAGTGCTCTTTGGTCCCACTGCACAGACAGAGCAGAAAATTATAGGCAAATACAAATCTCTGGAAATATGCAAGAATCCCATCATCCAAATAGGACAGAACCTAGCTACAAGTAGGAAAAATCCCTACTAATTCACACCAATACCACTTTCCAAATAGGAAGGAAAACCATGGAAAGTTATATAACACTATCGATGCATATGAATCCCACCAGTCAAATGCGATGGGAATCCACATGAATATGAAAATTTATACCTACCAGAACAAAACCCACCAGTCAAATATAATGGAAATCAAATATGAGAAGAGTAAAATTCTTGAGGATGCACACAAATCCCACCTTCCAAATATAGTGGCAACTAAAGAAGAAATATGGTGGCGGACTCATTCCTCCCAGCACAGGATAACTTCCTGTACCCACTGAAAACCCATGGAGGATCGAAGCAGGTAAAAACTCCTACTCCAAAATCAGAATGGGAATTCATACCCGTTACATCCAAATACGTATCTCAACAAATCTTTTTCCATTATGGAGTATTAGACATTTATCCCAAACTATATCCTCTAGATGTGTCAAAATTTCATTGCATCGGTGGAAAAAGTGAGGATTTGGGCCCACGATCTCATCTCCTTGGATGAGGTGATTCATCCACAAAATCAGATAGTCACCTCGGAGCATACTCACATCACTATTTCAGTCTAGGAGGGTTGATGGATATATTTCGTGATAAAATGACAACTGTATCAGGAAAAAACAATAATTCCAATTGGGGGACACCGGTCCAATGTGGTGGCCGCTCCAGGGCAGGCATATACCCCAACCAGAACTCAAGATGCTCGTCGGCATATCCCGACGACATCACAGGAACCAACCAAATAGGGAACCATACATGAAGGCCATTACCAATATTAGGCATCCCTATTTTCTCGTAAAATATTCCACACAAATGAAATGCACCAAAGGCAACCGGAAAATGAAGACATACTCATGATTCTGTTTTATTAGAAGATGGAGTTCTTAATGCCATCAAACATATATCAATTGAGGCTCAAGATCCTACCATTCCATTACTAAATTATGGAAATGGAAGTAGCAGTTTCAAAGGTCATCCCCACAATATCTCTACCAGCAGCTCTGAAGGTCCTCCCTAAAGCACCCATGGGGGCTTAATCCGTGGGATAGAAATGATCGATCACGAGAGTCTATCTCCTGATGCATGTCAGGGTATCCCTAACCTTAATCAGAATATCAAATAGAAAGAAAGTCCTCCCCTTTCTATCATCTGCCCTAATGGCCCCCCCAGGGTATACACTGCAGATATGTTTCTCCTTGTAGTTGGACGTCAAGTTGTGATGGTAGTCCTCGCCATGACGGCAGTCGCTACGACGACCCTCCACATAGTGAAATAAAGTAATGAGAAGGTCCTCCCCTCATTAAAGTACATCTTGAAGGCCCTACCCAGAATGTACACTACAGATACTCTCTCTACAGCCAGATCTATGATGGTTTTCCTCACTATGATAGCAGTCATTGTGAAGGTCCTCCCCTCAACGACGCCAAGCAGCAAGAAAGTCCTCCCCTTGCCGCGGTCTACCCTGAAGTTCCTCCCTAGAGTATACACCATAAAATTTCTCTCTACGGCTAGACACTAATCTGTGGTGGTAGTCCTCTCCATCATGACATCGACTATGAAGTTCCTCCCCTCAGTAAAAATTTACACCAGTGGGAAGTTCCTCCCCTCATCAGGTCAAATATGAGAAATCCCTCATTGTCGAGGTGCTTGAAAAAATGGAGTATGATGTGTTGGATACTCTCTCCATGACATGTGATATCCTTTCTCAAAAAGAGGACAGCCTGAGACTATCCTCATATTCATAGCCACCCTCGTACTTTTCAAATGTCAATGAGACTCCTACTAACCCCGATTCTTGGAATGAAATCATTAAGGAGCGGTTAAATCGGGCATATCAAGAAGAAGATTCCCTAGTGAAACAACAACAATATATGTTGATTGTGAGAAGAAAACTATATAGGGATGTCATAACAGTGATGTATTGGTCCACAACCACTTCTTAGTACAACATACCACGAGGGTTTCCAAAAGAATATATGCACAATATTCACCTCAATATCTGGACAACTCTCTTCCAACTTAAGAAAACAATTTCTACCCTATGAAGGGTAAACAGACCATGTCAATTTATTAGGTGAACTTTGTCATCTAATTGACCTGAAATCCCTTATTTGTGCACAACGTTCATAATAATAAAGGCGAAAGAAAGACCTTGAGCTGGCCTGCCACCATGCGTTTCACAAGTTCCATTTCCTTATCGGCAAAGCCCCATCTGGTTTCCATATCTAGGGATGGGGAGAACATGGATTTCTACACTTCAGCCCACTCCCTATCCATAAGAATCCACTGGAAGTGACATCCTATAATGTTATCATCCTTGGGTGGAAATCAAATGAATTCCCTACTCAAGAAAGGTGGAACTCTCAACAAGAACCGACCTTGAGTAAGTCTCAGAAGTATCAGGCCCGATGAAATCAATTCATCAAGAATCTCCTAAACCAGGCCACCTATAACATTCAGCAGGCCTCCTATCCAGGGGAATCTAATCATTGAGAACTTCTCATATCCTTCAGATAAAACAATTCAAGTGTATACCCAACACTATATCCGAATAACACCCGCATGGGAATTCATGAGATCAAGAAGGTAGTAATAATAGCAGTAGTCACTAAAACATGAGATCAACCCTGGCCCATAGGGCTGGGGGCATTTTTAACACAAAATTATCCCCCTAAGACCAGTAAATTTGGGCTAAGGAACATCAATAGAAGAATATAGAAACCCCATCCCATAAGGTTGGTGGAATTTTTACAACAAATTCCCACCCAATGTATGTATATATTCTCCTAAATAGGGAGAACATTGGATAGAGGGGTCACCCATTCCATCACATCCCATGACTCACATCCCTTATAATAGATTCATACTGCAAGGTCATATCATGGCTCTCTTCGAGTCACTCTTCTCCAAGAAACCTGAAGAGCATCACATAATAGATGGAGAAGATCCAACAAAGGATGCAAGAAGCTCTCCCACCATTCATAACCTAGTACGCCACCCAAAATGTGGTATGCATCAGTGAATTTCATGTACACCATCCCCATAGACCACATTGAAAATGATACAAATAATGAGAAAACATGAGAAGAGGGTTGTCTCCCAGAGATGGTCCACACTGAGCCTAGAGGTGTGCACACCAAAAACCAAAGAGTTTTCTTAAATTTGGGTGACCCTTCAGTCAATCTACCACCACCTCCCACACAAATCCCCAACAAGGAGAAAAATAATAAAAAGGTCCATGACCCACCTCTAACTCCTCGTGAAAATGATTCCCCCATGCTTGAAGAGATATTAATTTGACAAGAGGAAGAAATGAAAGAGCTAAGGATAATCAATGCTGAGATGCTAAGAGAAATCCATCCTATTAGGTTTGTTCCTCATGCGGAGTGTCAACATGCACTTCCATCATATGCACCTATGCCTCATAGGCTCATCTTGGCAGATGAAGCAAGGCTGAAAAGCTCATCCAAGGTAGCGTCGGGACCATCAGGCTACCTGAACCCAATCCTGATAGGATATCAATATTTCCCTCCACTAGGGAAGAAACCGGAATAGATTCAGGTGAATCCACAAAGGATTCCCCCCGACTAGGTATTCGCCTCAAGTTCTATCAGCACCAACACATCCAATCTTGCCCCCTACTGAACCTGATCATGATCAAGTCCAATATGACATCATTAAGGGATCCTATATACCATCAAGTTATTGACAACTTTAATGGAAGCAATGAAAGGATGGCGTGCTCTAATACAACTGGAACAGAATCCCTGCCCCGATTGGGTAAGCAACATCACTCCACAGCTAAATTTCAAGAACCCCAAGTTCCTAGTGTTCAATGGATCAGGGGACCTGGAGCAGCATCTCATGCACTACTCTTCTTACTATGATCACATGATGGGAACCTCAGAACAACAAGAAGATGTTAATCTTAGATTCTTTGTGAAAACCCTACAAGATTCATCCTTTGTGTGGTACAACAGTTTTCAAGATAACTCAATAATAGGATGGGAGGATCTCTAGTGCTAGTTTCTATTTTAGTTCAGCTTGAATTTTCCAAAAACAACATTCATTGACCTCATGAATAGCAAACAATGAGAGAAAGAGAGATTTTTAGGATTTATTTATAGATGGAAGGATCTGACTTACTCCTTGAACCGATCACTCCCCCAAGATGAGATGTTTTCCATGTGCATCGACAACCTCTGTGATGAGCTATGAACACTGCTCATCCCGATGAAATATACAAGTAGGTTCTGAGATTTCTCTTCCATTGCTCAAAGGATATAATATTCCATGTAACAAACTAATCTCAAGTCTTAGGTGGTTCTATCATCCCCAGTAAAAAGATCGGGAAGAACTGAAGTGTCTTCTGTCATGGTTAAGCCACCCCCTACACTAGCTCTAGCTCTAAGGCCCACACCAAACCATGTGGGGACCCTTGGACATTAGTAACTTCCCCTGCCTTGGAAAGATGAGAAGAGGGGGCCAAAAGAAATCAATTCAAGGAATTAAAAAATAAAGTGTCTTCATTCTGGGATGATCAAGTTTGTGGCTACTTTGTAGCTTCCATGAATTGTAACATTATTTGACTTCTAGAGACAAAGCAGGATAATGATGTAGGTCTTGATGATTATCCAAATTACTATCCCTTTCACTTGATATTGGGGAACAACTTTTGGGAATTAATTTTCTTCAAGGACCTCCTACAAAAGATGATAGATTTTATACAAGTCGATATGGGACCACCACCAGTGCAAGTGGCATATGTTTCAACCACTGACCTAGATGAAGAGGGGGTGAGAAAAAATTGTTAACAAAAATGATAAAAAAAATTATAGTTGGTTAACTCTAAAAATAATAAACCAATCCCATGGTATCCTCCATGAATAGTTAAATTAACCAATTGTACCTCAAACAACTCCTGATGCAACATAGCCGACATTATCATCCCCCCAATCCTCCAAAGGCTGACCGCCCAAAAAGCAGTCTAATAAAAAGGGAGGAAATCAAGTGCAAGGAGATGAACTTTCACCAAAGACAAAGTTGAATTTGACACTGTCATATTTCATTCCATTAGATCTGAAAGTATGGGAACTTCCCCATCAAACAACACCATTAGGAGCAGATGATAAGGAAAATTCATCATTAGAATAGGAGCTTATTTTTGGCTCCATCAATGTCTTCCACTTGATGGATCTCTTCTCTGATGATGAGTATGGTTATCAACCAAAATTCTCTGCACCCAACTGGGGAGCCAGGGGAAGAATCTGCAGAAGCCAGGGATATCAAGGGAGATGCAACCATGGTAAAAATTGAGCTTATGGCCGCACCTCCGCTCAAACCATCAGTGTTTCAAAAACTTGTGGAAGGACCCTCTAGTGAATCTGATAGGGACAAGAAAATTCTTCTCCCCCACAAAAAGACACCATGGTACAATCCTTCTAAAATATTCATCATAGTAAGAACAGATGACTAATTTCCCTTGATAGGTGAGCATACCTACATATCCCAGTCCACAAAGGATAGAAGCTCCTCTGGATATGACCCCAAGTGTCGACCCATCTTCATAAAATTCTCAATCCCCTAAAGCACCTATGAAAGTGCATCCCCAAGCTGGGAAATGCTGGAATTTAGATAAAAAATCTGATGTTCTGAAATAGTTAGCTTCAATACCAACTAAACTCTCAATCATGTATATACTAAATCTATAAAAATATCTTATGGAATCACTCATATAAGATTTTCTAAGTCCCAAAAGTTGAGTTGGATGCCACTGAAGTCTACCAGAAAGAGACCAACCTTACAAAATTCTACACAGTTATCCCTTTCATGGATCAAGATGTATATGTTATCATGAAAGGACACATAAAACCCTTATATGTGTTTGGAACAATAAATGGAATCAATATCCAAAAAATATTCATCGATAATGACTCTGGGGTTAATCTCCTCCCACTGTGAACACTTAGTCGGCTGGGCTACAATGAGGATGATCTGACACCCTGCACCACAACTATGTTGGGCTACGAAAAAAGTGAACAAAATTTGTTAGGCTAAATTAAGCTTGAAACCCAATTTGGTGACATCATATATCACCCATAATTTCTAGTGGTCTGAAATAATACATCCTTCAATGCTCTTCTAGGGAGGCCCTATCTACTTAAACACACAGAAATCCTCTCCTCATACCATCAGTGCCTAAAATATAGAATTAATAGAGAGAGTGGGACACAGCATGCTGATAGGGCTCCATTAGACCTCTGCGAATCACACTATATTTACGTGGGGTTCTATGAACCGAAGGGGAAACAACCCTCAGCTGACAGAATTGATTAGGTCGCCAACCTAAATAGGTTGGAAATGTTTCCTACCAAACCCCTCAAGCAGCTCAGGGAAGAATGTGTATTTACCATCAATCATATTGAAATTACAAGTCCAAATTTAGACGTGTATTCAGTAGTCCCCATGATTTTAGTTATGGATGTAGATCCTAATAATGCTAAAAATCTCATTTACTCCCAAGATAATGGTGGGTATTCAGATGAAAAATCCCTCAAACTATCATCAAAACCCTAGAAAATTCCTACCTCACCCACTAAGGTGGGAGGAAGTGTCTCATAACTTAAATAAGATGAGGAAACTCTTTTAACCCTCACTTTATATTATCTGGAGAATCTATCAACAATGGATGAGGTAGAGGAGATGACTTCACCTCCCAGACATTGAAATTTCAACTCTTCCCTCAAATATGGAGAAATAATTTCAAGGATTATTTCCACATTAGAAGATGAAGAGGAAGATGATGAGGATGTAGAGGAGGAAGAATAATACCTAAGGAATGCCCCTACAGCATTTGAGGAATGAATATCTACCACCATTGATGAACTCAATGAAATCAATATGGGTATAGAAGAAGACCTGTGACACACTCTGGTTAGTGCGTCCATGCCTTCTGAAGAGCAAGAGGTATACACCTCTTTCCTGAAGTAGAATTGATATGTTTTCTCCTGGAAATATATAAAAATACCAGGTCTCGATCCAGAGGTGGACACTCACCACCTAGGCCTGCCAAAGGACCATTGTGGTTATAATCAAGCTACTAGAAGGACGTACTAGACACATGCTTCCAAAATAGAGGTTGAAGTCATCAAGATAATCAAAGATAACTTTATTTGGGAGGTCCAATACCCCATCTCGAGAGAAAACATTGTACCCATCAAGAATAAAAGTGGTAATATCAGGGCCTACATAGATTTTAGGGACCTCAATAGGCATTTCCTGAAAGATGATTTTCCAGTCCCAATCATAGAATTTATGATCGATGCAATGGCTAGATATGAGGCTCTCTCTTTCATGGATGACTATTCAGGATATAACTAGATATAAATGACCTAATAATATGAAGAATATTCCACCTTCAAGGATCCCTATGGAGTTTTTTCTACAATTTTATGCCTTTTGGTTTGAAAAATGCTAGTACCACATATCAGTGTGCCATGCACTAAATTTTCAAACCCTTCCTACTAAAGTTCATTGAATTCTATATTGATGATATGGTGGTTAAATAATAGAAACGCTCGAACCATTAGGAATATTTTGAATCCATCTTCAATAAAATATGATAGAACAGTATAAAAATGAACCCCCTAAAATGTTCTTTTGGTGTTACCTCAGTGAAGTTCCTTAGCTTCGTCGTATGCCACCGAGGCATCAAAGTGAACCTTGAGAAGAAAAATTCCATCATTGGAATGTCACATCCTTGAAAACTCACTAAGTTGATAGGACTCCATGGAAACCTAGAATACATTCGGTTCTTCATATTCAACCTCACAAGAAAATGATTACCCTTCACTAGGTTGATGAAGAAAGGGGTAGAATATCAATGGACTGAAGACTTTCATGAAGTTTTTGACAATCTTAAGAAATATCTCTTAAGTCCACCATTGCTAATTCCTATTTTTGAAGGAAGACCACTCATTTTGTATGTAACTGACTTGGAGTGATCCTTGGGATCCTTCCTCATATAGAATAATGATACCGACAGTGATAATAGTCTTTATTACCTAAGTCGAACCATGATCAATGTTGAGACTCATTATTAAAATATTGAGAAGAGTTTCCTTGCATTAATATTTGTGTTCCAGAAGATGAGGTATTACTTTTAGCACCATAAATTCCACATGGTCTCACGTAGAAACCCACTCAAGTATATTCTCAGTCGTCCAATGTTAACTAGATGTCTATCATGGTGGGCAGTCATCCTATAGCAGTTTGATATAAGGTTAATACTGCAGAAAGCCATCAAAGTACAGGCATTAAAATATTTTCCGGTAGATCATCCCTCAATAGGGGTGGCCCCATTATATTCTAATATACCTAATGAGGGGGTGTTTTCTATTCAATAGAACTCCCATATGTGGGAAATTCACTTCGACGACGCATCCATAAACCCGATAGAGAAAAGAATGGAAGACCCCATACTCAACAAAGTGGGTCTAGGATTCATACTCATATCCCCATAAAAAGAAGTTCTTCCTTATTCTTTTCTACTATCAGATTGATTCATGAACAATGAATCAAATTACCATGACCTCATTGCAGGCTTAGAGTTGGCACTTTAAGCACAAGATGAACACATAAAGATTAAAGGCGATTTAGAATTGGTCATCAAGAAAGTCAATGGTGATTGTGATATAAAGAAATAGGAGATGATCCCTTTGATGAACCATGTCCAAGAACTAATGGAAGAATTCCCATCAGAGCTAAAATTGACTTATATCCCCCAGTCACAAAATGTGTAAGCCGATGCATTGGTAAATGTAGCCACGACTCTGGCCAACCCGAATCAGAATGAAACATTCATCAGTATTTCTCATCAACGGATGGTATTACTATTAATTCAGGACAATACGGAAGAAATTAATGAAATTAGTCCCATCTCTGATCCGTATGGTCCTAACAATAGATGGATGACTCCCATTGCAGATTACCTTCAAAGGGGAGAGCTCCCACCAGATAGGGATGTAAGGGAGAAAATCCATATACTGGAAATAAACTTCATGATGTATGATGGAACAAACTAGCATAAGGTCCTTTATAAGTGAGTCCTTGATGGAGTCCTTCTCAAGTGAATTGATGGAGAAGAGACCATCACCGTCATAAAATAAGTTACTACTAAAACTTGTGGAGAACATCAATCAGTTTCCTAGCTCTCGATGTAGATTCAAAGGCTTGGGTATTATTATCCCACCATGATGCAGGATTGAGCCACATTCACCAGGAAGTGTCATTCCAACCAAGTTCATGAAAATTTCATCCACCAGGAAGTTTCATTCCAACAAGTTCATGAAAATTTCATCCACCAACCCACAAAGTTACTTCACATAGCCAAGTACTCATAACCATTTTTCATATAGGGAAAGGACATCGTGGGACCATACCCTCCCGCCATGAATAGACAATTCAAATATATTCTCACAACAAATGACTTATTTTCCAAATGGGTAGAATCTATACTTATCAAAGAGGTTGATGTAAGAAGAATTGCCATATTTGTGAAATCCAACATCATCACCAGGTTTGGTTTCCCTCATACAAAAATGAAGGACAACAGAACCAATTTCTACTTTGTTGAATTGGACAAGATATATCTAGAACATGCCATCAAGGCCAACTTTTCATCCCGTTATAATGCAGTGACCAATGGGAAGATAGAGGCCTTCAACAAGACCCTATCTAATATACTCTAGAATATGGTTGATCAGGATAATAAATCATGACCAGATAAGCTCCTCCATGCTCTGTGGGCTTACAAGACAATGACCTGCACTACCACTCAGGAAACCTCGTACTCATTGGTATACAGGATAGAGGTGATTATACCCATTGAAGTTTAATTACCATCACTTCATGTGGACATCTGTGATCAATTTTCCACATATGATTAGACCCAGAAATGGTTTGATGAGATGGAGCAGTTGGATGATAAAATATTACACATTATACACTATTTGTAAGTTTATCAGAACTGTATTTCATTATCCTTAAATAATAAGGTTCACCTCCAATATTTCTTCAAAGGAGAAATGGTGCTAGTCCTCATAACCCTGATGATACTCGAAAAGAAACCTCAAAAGTTGGATCCAAAATGGGAAGGACCATATGTTATACACAAGGTCTATTTAAATGGATAATATGCCTTAATTTCAATGTATGGACAACTCACCACACCTCCCACCAATGTGAGGTTCTTGAATAAGTAATTTGTGTAATTATGATGAACTCTTCTTAGCTGCATGATGTTAAACTGCATAGTGTCGCCTATTTCTATGTGACATGATGTTAAACTATACGGAAATGGTCCTCATCACATGACGTTAAACTGCATGATGAACCCGTCTTAGCTGCAAGACATTAAACTATATAGATACATATTCATCCATGTTGTACAAAATTAAATTTATTAGAATATTCATCTTTATCGAAAGACATTAAACTGCATGGTGATCACTGTGTCCTAAAAAATGAATTATTGCGTATGAATCATATTTTTGAAAGTGAAAGATAAAAATTCCCCCTTCCTGTGTATGGCCTGAGCCTATGTAGGGAGAGACTTTTATAGAACTACATGTGGGCTTCATTCCTACCCTCATAGGATATGTAGTGATTCCCAGATCCTACATCTTGGTCCAACCACCAACATCAACACAAAAAACAAAACAAAAATGCTCCCCCTCCTTGTGTATGGTCTGAGCCTATGCAAGGAGGGACTTTTATAGAACTACATATGACTTGATTCCTATTCATCAATGGGATACATAGAGACACATTGACCCTAAGTCTTGGTCCATACATCACATAACATGAAATGCCTCTGTTATATCCTATGTTACCCCTATATTATGAGGGAACTCCTCGTCGATCCTTGTTTCTCGCACCGAGTATAACTCACATGAGATTAGGAATGGTGGTAAGGATTTCCCCCGCATGAAAAAATAATAGAGGAGTATAATAAGCCCATCATATTGAAAGCATGGTATAAAATTCCTCCCTCTCCATGCACAGGTCAGACTAGCATGGGGAGTCCTTATAACTATGTATGGATTGATTCCCATTCATCAATAGGATATGTAGTGATGCATAGATTCCACATCCTAGTACAACCACTAGTCAAAGTCCACAATGCCCCTCTCTCTACGTACAGATCAAACTTTCATAGGGGAATCCATGAAAAGTCCTAATTGTATGACGTTAAACTGCAGGGTACAACAAGAACTACATATGGCTTGATTACTACCCTCACAGGATATATATGTAGAGACACCTTGACCCTAATTCTTGGTCTAACAACCACATGATACAAATTCCCCCCTCTTCGTGCACATGTCAAACTGGAAAAAATATTTTTCAAGTACTACATATGGCTTGATTCTTACCCTCATAGGATATGTAGTGACACCCAGATCCTTCATCCCGGTCTAGCCTCCATTCAAAACAAATTACTCCTTTCCTATGCATGGGATAGAATAGTATAGGAATCATGTTTCTAGAACTACATAGACTTTGATTCTCAGCTAACTAGGATACGTAAGAAACCTTGATGAGGTTTAAGCCTAAAACATCACTCACCTCATCCTTTTAACATCAGTTCACTCTCATCCTTACTGTAAGACATTAAACTACATAGGATACTAGAACTATGTGTGGCCTAATTCCCATCCATAAATGGGACACTTGGTGACACTTGGGCCTTCCCAGGTCCAGCCTCCATGAAAACAATGCCTCCCCTGGTGTACAAGATATACTTTCACAGAGAAATTCATGAGTCTTAACTACATGACATTAAACTGAATGACCAAAGAAGTATTAACTACACAACATTAAACTGTATTGTAGCTCAAGAACTGTGTTTGGCTTGATTCTCGACATGAAAAGATACGTAGTGACACCTATGCTTTCCCGGGTCCAACCGTGAAGAAAAAAAATCCCCCAATATCCTTTATGTGAAATGAAAATAGAGGTAGGGGATTTAAAATATGGACTCTTACATCCAAAAAGTGTTAAAAGACCATGCTTCCCTATACATACGAATTATATCTATATAGTATATCTTGTACCTCAAAATTAATCATGGTCAATTTATCATGTACCCAAACATCTCCTTATCATCCAATAAACTCCATGCCCCATGAAATCTTGGATCACCATAACTATACTTGGATATTCAAAATGGATGGCTAGTGTCTTACAAACACCTTTGTTTTACTATGCACATAATTCCCCAGCGGCTCTGCATACGTTGCCTACAAAAAATGGATTGTCAACCAAAGTAAAATTTGTCCCTAGGATAGGATATCCCTGCTTTCGTATGACCATTGGCTCTTAATCCTTGCATCATACCTCTTTAATCAAGGTCTCACAGAATCATGGTTTACACCTTCTTCTCCCACTCATGTCTGGGATGTACCAGGAATATACCAGCCCGATTATATCATATTTTTTCATGATCCCTTTTATATTTCATCCCTACAACATGACATTAAACTGTTATGTCAACATCCTTTCCACAGGACTTAAAACTACATAGACCCACAATAGCTAGCTCGTTCACATCGAGTTACCCACGTCCTCACCACATGATGTTAAAATGAATTTCCCAACAATGCTCTTTTCTTTGATCCTACCATACCTAGGTGGTTGAGTGAAACCCTTGATTCCCCTTATTTCTCACACCGAGAACAGCTCATGTGGGATTAGGAATTTTGGCATGGGATTCCCCATAGAGCCATGGCAAATCAATCTATAATGACTGACCCTACTAGAATGACTTTAAAAGGAATATTAATGTTTTCCCCTCCATATTGGAAAACCTAAAGTCCTAACCATATGAAATTACACTTAAAGGTACCCTAAATATAGATAAAATTCCCACACTCCCCATGTACATACCCAACTTATGCAGAGAGTTTGATCTTGGGACACCTGGATATTCAAAATTGGGCCCCGATTAGACAAGGGAGTCAAAATTTCCCACCTCACATACAGGTAAAATTTATGTAGAGAGAATCCCAATTCCATGGATAATCATGGCCTGAGTATTTTTTATATTTCCAAACCAACTTTCTCCATTCATCAAACTTAGTGCTTTGAGTGATCTTTGATCATCATAATCCTTCATGACCATTGGGAAAGGAAGGTCAGTACCCTTCGTACACCTTTGTTTAACTATGCACACAATGCCCCGGTGGCTCTACATATGTTGCCCACAAAAACAGTCTATCAACCAAAGGAAAACTTGTCCCCAGAAGAGGATTTTCCTATTTTCATACATCCAATTGCTTCCAAGACACATGTCATTTCTCCTGATCCAAAATCCCTCAAAACCATGGTTTAAACTCTCTTTACTACTCACATCTTGGACATGTCAGAACATCCTATCCTGATTATCCCCCAAATACTAGAGGCTTATGTACCAATGTCCTAATCGGATGACATTTAAACTATATGATACTCAATACCCAATATTCACCCTCAGGCCAGGTCACATAAAAGGGTATTTCCCCTCATGTTCCTATGCACAAAATGAATCCACACAGGAAATTTCAGCATACGCCCTGTCTCATTGGTGAATCTATATCCAAAACAATAATACCACATATATATGCGTGAATCAGTTCCGCATAGGAATGAGCCCTAAAATAACTATGTATATCTTGATTCTTGTCATCACAAGATACTTAGTAAAATCTGAATCTCGTATGTCAGTTCCAGCCATGAACTAGTATTATCCCATCCCCACCCATGCAAGGGTCAAACCTATATAATAAAACAACTCACATAGATAGGATAAAAATACCTCCAAAAATTCCTGATATTCCCAGTAAAGTTCAACCAGAAATTCCCCCTTTTTATGATCAAGAACCCCTCTTCACACACCATACTCCACATCCAAAAATATCTGAATCCCCATAACCATCCTTGACAATCATAAATGGATGGTTAGTGTCTTTCAGGCACCTTTTTTTACTATGCACATAATGCCTTGGTGGCTCTGCATATGTTTCCCACAAAAATGGCCTATCAACCAAAGGAAAATTAATCCTCAATAGAGGATTTTCCTATCTCTATATGTCCCTATGATGTCTATATCTCACCTCATTATCTAGTTTCTAAAACCCCCTAGATTATAGTTTACATCTTTCTTCCCTCATGCCTGAATGTGATAGAACATTGATGGTTGAACCGTCATGGAAAATGAAAATTGTTTCCCCCCTTTGGTTAGAGTAAAAAAAATACTTTAAACCATAAGTCTCAAAATTCCTAATTGTATGATGTTAAACTACACCATGCACTAACCCTCCTTTTCACAAGTCAAATTCATGTGGGAGTGGTTTCTAAACGAGAACCAATATAAATGCCCCATACTGTCAGATGTTGTCCCCTTAATAGGCCACCCACTATGGCCCTCAATAGAAAAACAAATCCAAAATTCTATAAAAATTTCCCAGCCATCGTAAATGGATGGCCAATTTCCTACAGACACCTTTTTTTGACTATGCATACAATGCCCCAGTGGATCTACATATGTTTCCCACAATAATGGCCTATCAACCAAGGGAAAATTCATCCTTATGATAGGCCTTTCACACTTATGTACTCCCCATGGATTCCATGCCCTATATCATGTCCCATATCTAGAAATCACAAGTTAGGGTCAAGAAAAATACATCATCCATGTTTGAATGTTTCCAGGACATTCTTAGTTAATGAGTCCTAAATCGGGACCCTTACCCTACAAGTCATGTTCAAATCTGTTCGACCTAAAACATCAGTAATGATAGTCCAGTTGGTAAGGATATAAACTACCAATGAAAATAGACACAACACTCACTAGGGTGAAAACCTACAAAGAGAACCCTAGACAAAAGTCGAGTACCAGCTCTCTAAACCTATACTACATATAGTTTAGGCAAAACATTGAGCAATCAAAAAATCATCAAGAGACACAAATCTTGTTAGGTCAAAAACCCGAGAAGGGTGGCCTAATAAAAATTCAACGTATAACTACTAAGCTCACACTATAATAGTACTAGGAAAAAATTAGGGTGATAATGAAAAGGGGACAAAGTTTTTAGGGTTTTCCATGTGACCCTAGAAATAGTCAAACTACGCTTGCTGAGACCCTCAACTCAGAAAAAAATTAGATCATTGTTTGATCATTTCACTCATTCCAAATGATAATTCAAATTGACATCTATTCGATATTATTTTTCAAATTTAGTCAATTTTAAATTATTTATATTATAGTAAAAGGTAACAAAGAAGAATTGGAGAGTAAAATATTTTCATTCTATTACAAAAAGGTATAGAGGGAATCCACAACTTGAGGCCTCTCCATGTGGATAGGGTATGACCACTAGACAAGATGTTCAGTGGAATCACATAGTTATATCAATGCCTGATTTGACTCTTCAATGTCCTTGTGAAGATTTAGCAAAGTCGCAGTCTTGGCCTTCGCACCTGCCCACAATGCCTCTGCCTCCTACGCTGCCTGAAGGATATACTTTTCCCCTTACTCTACTATCTGTTGTCCATCATCAACTGTGGTCTTGATGTAGGCTCATTCACATTTGAGATTATACAGTTTTTTGCTCCATTATTCCAGTTCTTGATCGAGCTACTTCGCCAAGGACCTTTGTTTTGTGAGTTCTCTCTATAGCCGCATGACTACTCCAGTTTTATCAGCAACTTCATGCATAAAAATTTTTCTGGCCATAGTAAGATGAGCTCCAGAATCTACAGTATAAATATGGGACTCGAGCATTCCATATTTCTCCCTATCCATGACCACCTACCTCACTATGTCATAAATTTCATGGTAATTAAATCCTATAAACCCCATAACCACAAACTGGTGACATAACTTTGGTATCTTCATCAACATATCGGCAAGTGGTGTTTGAGAAATCAATCTCCAAATGTTCTTCCATTCCCTTTGATGGCCAGGTCAATGGCTGATCAGGCCCTCTCGATCAGTCTCATAATCACTCCCAAATAAGAAAATATATTTAGGAATGAATGTTACTATAGAGGAACCTAATCAAATGGTCACAGTGTGAATGGATCCCTCAGCAGCCTCACCCATGATAGTTACAACAGAGGGTAGGATCAAAGTCTCTACCGCAATCTCCAATGCTTGCGGTTGTGATACAAAAGTCATAAATTAAGCAATTAAACACCCTCAATCCCCAAAAGGGGGGGGAGAAAGAGTGGTGGTAGAAATATTTGGAAACTATCCTCCACTTTTCGAAGCATTGATGTCCTCAACTTCCATGATAGCATTGCCGCCTGATAAAGATGGTGTTGCATCTTTAATGTGAAATAAAGTTTTAGGGATTTCCAAGGTCACCCAAGACTTGGGTCCATGCTCAATTAGACTAGAATCCTCTAATGTATCTTCTAGAATATCACTTAAAAAAATTAGGATCATAGGAATAATCATCTGGGAAAAAGATGTGATAGCTAGTTCTAATCCCATAGGAACTGAGGCCACAACCACTCATGTAGTTGTAGAAAAAAGGCACAATGGCCTATTATAAATTGACGGGAGCTGGGATAATAGCCTCCCCTGTGTGTGTGACTTCTAGGGAATCAGGATTAATAACCTCAACCAGAGAATCAACCCCAAAAGGTGCTCCCTATACAAGGGAAGAGTCCATCTGGTTTGGGGTGATCGACTCCTCAGGACTTGGAGCCCCTCTTGTGGCCTAATACAATTTGGGATCTTCACCCAATTCAGCTGCTACTATCAAATTCATCATGTCCTTCTCTATGGTAGCACTATCAACATGCTCAGTTGAGATTTCAACCTCTAAATGCTCC
The DNA here is from genome assembly GCA_963277665.1 of Viscum album. Classification (NCBI taxonomy): domain Eukaryota; kingdom Viridiplantae; phylum Streptophyta; class Magnoliopsida; order Santalales; family Viscaceae; genus Viscum; species Viscum album. The sequence continues at coordinate 1,060,073,473 of OY728137.1, forward strand.
TCACCTATTAGGGCATAAGTTTTCTGATTTGGGGAAGGAACACCCAGAGGGCTCAAATTCCCCCAGTCTCTTCAACTGGTCATGTCTCTCTACCTTGTTCAACCACGACTGCTGGTGGTCCTTCTTCTACCATAGAAGGAACAGGATCTGTAGATGCCCGGGAAACTTCTACCTGATTACTTATCAGTTCTGCATCAAAATATGAATGTGATAAATGGTCAGAAAGATAAAAGTTCTTGGTCTAAAAACTAGATAAGAAGATATGGAAGTTACTTGTAATACCCCTTCTGATATGTTTAGACATTTGGTATTCTTGTAATCATTTCTTGGTATGCCATGGGGACGTAACCCTAATGAGAATATCAAGTGGATCTAGAGGAGGGAATACCCCAGCAGGATTTTCAATAACTAAATCCATATGTTCAGCAGCATCGGGAGAACCTTCCCCAGCAAAACCCACATCTGAAGGGACATGTTCCTCAATTGCAGTGCCCTTGGGGGTGTATACTGGAGAAAGAACCATCTCTCGATACTCTTCATGTCCCGTGGAAGTAAAATATGAGAGTTCAAAATTTTCAAAATGAAGGAAATTAAAGTCAGGGTTAGTAAAGAGAATGACCTCTCCTTAGATATTAATTGGATCTGAGAGTACCGTCATCCATGCCACCCAGTTAGACTAGTAAAGTCTATCTTTGGAAGCATTGAGACACCTGTATATCTCACTCAAGAATGTGGCTACTTCATATGGTTGTTCTTTATTAGAAATAAATATAGGGTCAATGTCTGCCCTAAAACTTGTAAGATCAAAGTGCCCTCCTTGAAGCTGTTTCCAAATGTATTCATAAGAAGCATTCTCCCTCAAGTCACCCCAAACCCTAAAAGAACTCAGAAACACGGCTGTAATGGGGATAGCTAGTGTTGAAGGATCGACCTAGGGAAGAGAAGAAGGTTTCATTAGTCACAGTTTCTTTCTAGGTGCCTCCACAGCCCTAGACCCTCAGGAGATGAAATATTACAAGGCTCTGGGCATGAATAAGGATCTTCCCTTTCTCCAGCTGTAGCATGCAAATCATCAATCTCACCACCCTCTGGAGGGTGATAATCATCATCACCCTTTTCATTAGTCTCTGATCACAACATGGAAAGTACTCAATGAGAGTATTTACGATGATTGTTTTAGGCATGGATTAGGGTTTCAAGGTCTTGAAGGTAACGATTTACCCTATCAGTATCATCATCATAAGAAATGTCAGTCGATGCTGACATGCAGCCAAGGTTAGAGAGGGAAACCTATCTCTCTCTTGGAGGAACTACCACAAGGCATGAGGGTACTGATCATGAAAATATTGGCCATTCATCAACATATCCCATTACCTCCAGGACACTATAAAGGAAGCATCAAAAGGGATGGGTGGTTGACTCCCAGTGGTAGTCTCAACAACTTGTGAGGTCACGCCCCAGTATCTCAGGATCTTCCATGGGGGTTAAGAACTAAGAGGCTTCTAAAGAAATTTCCCTAGTCAGGAATGTCCAGCTGCTTCCTTTTTCTTCCCGTTCCCCTTAGACACATATGCCTTGGGGTCATAATAGTGGGAACTAGATCTACCAGGTGGCCATTCAGATACAATTGATCCCAGGAACCAACATAAAATCTTCTATGAAAGGGTACAGAACCCTAGAAATCTGAAAAATTGACCTTAAAATGAGTATCCTATTGATTAAACATTAGCCATAACTTTCAAGCTATCATAATATGTTTTTCCTAACATGATTTATTGAGGATAGGGGTATATAGCATCTAGATGCAGTTAAACTTATGGACAAATATACAAGGTACATATCCTTCATAGATAAGTTCTCCATCAATAGGTGCAACCAAAATACCCTCTCCTAAGGAAAAGAGGTATCCTCAGTTGACAAATTATTCTGAATCAACATTCACAATGGTACTGGTAGGGGAAGAGTAAGGACAATAGATGAAGTGTTCATGATAGTTGATTTGATCCATTAACTCTCATTCATTCTTTCCAGTCCAGCCTTCCTACTTATCTTGGGTGTCCCAGCTCGACGGTATAACCCCACTGGTCCTTTGAAGGTACGGTCAAAGAACAAAATGTAGAATTAGTGAGGGATTGATAAATGCGTAGCCTCATATGTGGGATCATATCTCATCCCAAAGGATTTGGAAGGGCCCAAGCATCCAATGAGGTGGACTTCCCTTGCTTACCAGGCCTAGTAATCAGTAGATTTTGGACAATACTGAAATGGATAGGTTGATGCATTTTTTGGTGGCCATATGAGCCACCATGATGAAGGTTTTGACTCTCACACCTCCAAAGTCTCTCACTGGTAAAATAAATCCACTAAAAAACATGGCAAAAAATTCTACCAACCGAAACAAGAAATCTACGTCAGGGATGAGTTCCCATCCCCATTCATGGAATTGACCCTCCTCCAAGGTAGGCCAGTAGGAACCTACTCACCTTCGAGTTTCCTTGTATGGATACGACCTGGGTCTTCACACATTTGTCTCTTGACCACTTATCTTAGAAAATACATTAATCTACTTGGAGAAAGAAATGTCTTGCTTTGGGTAGGGGTTGATGTTCTTCAATAGTTTCTTTGCTTGGGAAATGATAATTTTAGATAAAAGAGGAGACTTCTCCTCATTGTCCTAGGTTGAATTAGAAGGTAGAAACTCATCATACATGTCTCCAACAATAGGTATCCTTGAAATCATCCAAACATCCTAGAGACTAATGTTGACCTCCCCGTGGGATAAATGAAAGGTATTGGTATCCAGACTCCATCTACTCAGAAGTTTTGAAATGAGGATGTTTGTTTGATGAGCCTAGATCTGAGATAACAAAACAACCTCATATAACCCCATGACCTACAATTTGACCTAGAATTCTTCATAACTCTGATGGACCCAGAACGGTCATCCCCAATCTAAGCCAAACAAACCTCCAGAGCAAAGGTCCTACTTTGATGACCATTTATGTTGCTCATTTGTTGTGTCCCTTCATGTAAGGCTATGGTAGAAATGGGTTGTTTCATCTGGCTTCTATTGTGCTTCCTCTGGAATCTGAGGAGAATAGTTCAATAAGAACCCAGCAGCGGTATCCTTAAGTATGAATCGTCCTCTTGATGTGATAAGGGAATTAGGAATGGTGATCTTGATTATCCAGAAAATGGTTTGGTTGGAAACATGTGGTTCTAAAATAGATGTATCACATTGTAGACCAAATCCATAAATGGAAAGCTGATATAATATTGGATACCCCCTCTAGGTCGCGGTGAGTAGATTCTCTAAGGATTGATGTAGTGAGGTGATAGATATTTTTTGTCAACATAGTCCACCATACTCTTTTTCCTTTCATCGGTAGATGAAAGGGGAATGATAGCTGTATCAAAAACAACAACAACTTTATAAGTATATTGAGGAATATCCATCTCCTTTCTGTATAAAAAATACCATTTAAAAGGGTCGGTCCAACAAAATGTTTGTGAAAATTACCAAAAATTAAAAAAGGACTAAATAATTCCACATGAATCAAGGATTTGCGTACTGAACATTGGAAACAGTTCCCAGAATGCATTCCCTATGAACCAGCACTTCGTGGAATGCTCCGCAAGATATTGTCCTATGAAGCGATGGACAGTGAACTTAATGGTTCTTAGACTGGGAGAACCATGTATCGAGCCTCACTACACGGTCATCTGAAGTGAAGACTTAAAATTTTATGTTTGAAATTTAAATCTCAGTTCTCTGAATTAAGTTTTAGTCTGCAGAGTAGGTGAACCATGTAGTGTCTTACTACGCTATAGTTCAAACTTAGATTTCACAATTTGGTTCACGGATTCAAAAGTCTTTTTCATGGATGAGAATGGCCATGAATATTTTCCAATTCACGGAATTCAAAGAATGGTTTGTGGATGATGGATTTCGTGAAGGAGATGGTATGCGGGAGTAGGGAAAGCCAAGAGAACTTTGTGGAGAACTTTTCACTGAGAATTATGGTAAATGAAAAATGACATGGGCCCCCTATATATAGGCATGGTCCCCCAATGAGTTTTCCTTTCTACTAAAAACTAGTTTAGTTCAAGATCGCTTTCTATATCAGAATACCCTCATCTTCATCTCGATCAGAACCCATTACGATGGGGGGAATTTGTAGGGTCCTAAAAACTCTGCAAAGGGAAGTAAAATACTACCAAAAATTTTATGAAGGAATAATATGCAGTCTCGATTGAAAATTTGAGAAGAATATTGAAGAAATCAAATTTAGAAAAGGACCAACGTGGTTCACATGCTTATTTCCAATAATGGTATGCAGATGGTATTTCCCACGAACTAAATGGTACGTGGAAAGCCCACAAAAAATTGGCACATGAGGAATTGGCCAGTAAATTAGGAAGTTCGTGAAATAAATGAGGAATGGCGCTAATACCCCATGAACCATGTCATTGGAAGAATGGAGGTGGAGAAATTCCACCTATGAACCGCGACCGCGTGAATTGTGCCATTAGAGAAAACATGACAGAGAGGTACACCCCCACAAACTGTCCTGTAAACTCGATTCGGGGATGAGGTGAGGCCGATGGCATCCCAAAAACTGCATCATTCACGGGATCAAGGTGGTGATTTTCACTGCGAACTACGACCCCATGAACCTCATCCCTACAAACCTCGGTTGACTGAGTCGTCTGTAGGTTGGATGATTTCCCCATGGGATTCCAAAAAAGGTGTCGTGTGACCCATAGATACAGCTTCCTCGGTACTCTATAAAAATATCCTGAGGGGGTCCAATAAAAGGGAGATAGAGGATCAGATTTTCAAAGAGCTTGGATTTTACGGACATAAGACTTTGAAGGTAAATGATCAACAAATTATGGAACCATGAATGGTTTACAACAGGTATAAACATGCAGTGAACCTAATTGGATACCTTTAAACCAAAATCCCTTCACAGATGAACTTACCATGAACTTCATGACTAATTACCCATCTTCAATCTGGCATACCGTATAGCACATCTCTATGCAAATGAACCCCTACCCTGCGTAGAATCCTGCTACATGGATGGAATCCATTGCCGAATACCACCACGGTATGTGGACAGAACCCAAGGTTGAATACCACTTTGGCACGCGGACCACATCCAAGTCTGTGTACCACCTTGGTATGCAGACAACATCTAGGTCAAAATACTACCTCAGTATGTGGACGTCCCCTCCACCCGCATAGTAATACTCCATGTGGAGGGTACCCTACTCCACATGAACAAGTGGTATGTGGAATGGGGTACCTTCAGGCTTTTTTCCTTTTGATCTCGATCACGCCCTTCTATTTCTATCAAATCCTCCAAATCCACTCTGCTAACCAGTCAATTAGAATCAGGCCAAAGCCTCTTCTAAATCCACTGGACCTACATGATAAAACCATTAGGCGCATCAGCGTGTCATTTTTAGTTTACATACCCATGGTAAGTGGAGTCACGTGGGTAATCCTATCAAGAGTGTGGACCCCCAAAATGTCTCTAAGTTTACATTCAACCTTGGAATACTCATGTGAGCCTCCCTATTTTAGGGATCAAGGGTAATCACTGGGTTTTTCATTCAATGAGGGATAGTGATAAGTCAAAGGGACCATACCTACCTCTCCCTTTGTCAAGGAGCAATGAATCTCCCCTTTCTCAGAACCAACTTTAGGGCACTCTCCCTAAGGTAAGTCCCTAAACTTTCCATATAAGTTGGAACCCTTTATCCTCTTAGGCTCAGCCTAAGACATGTATAGATAGATTTTTAAATGTGAATATACTGGAGATCAACATGGGAGAGGAAATTGGAACATTTAAAGCCCCCCCCCCCCCTCTCCCTTTGGGCTCCGATACCATTTATTAGCAGATAGTGTAGGACATGTGATATTTAGATCCACTACCTCATCTTGTTTATCACACTGAGCATGAATCACATGGGCTTAGAGGTTGGTGGTGATCTTGAAATTAGAATAGCACCAAAACATGGTCATCCTCCTAGGTGTAATCCCCAACCAAACATTCAGATCATCATGAGTCAAGATCCTCCTCATGGTTCTAGAAACATGGGAAGCTTCCATGCATAATACCTACCTAATGAACTATGCGAACTCTAATTCCTGCTCTAAATAGGATACATAGGATGCATGTATGAAGGCCTGAGCTCAAGGGGATCCTTTTAAAAGGTTAATCCCCAATCATGTCCCCCCACAAACAGGTCCTCCTTTACGGTATAAGCCCCAACTTAAACCGAACTATGAGGGATTTTATTCCCAACTAACTGTGATACATAGGAATAATCCCTGAGGTCCAAACCTGGCACCAAAATAACCCTAGTGTTCACCATTCCATATCCCCAGTAGGGTCATATCAACCTAGGATACTATGCCTCTCCTGAGCGTCCTAGGCTGCTTCAGTGTAAGTCTTACATGAAATCTTGACTAGGAATCCTCTGCCTAGACATCTTTACTACACGATGCTAAACTGAATGGATGGTTCCTCCTCACATGACCTTAAAAGGTGATGTGTCTAGTTAAGTGGCACTAAACTACATGGGTTCTGATTCCTCTCACAAGGATACATAGGAAGCCCAACTAATGGGTTCGATCGTGATATCGAAGCAACTTCCATCCTCCCTAGATGATGATAAACTCTAGAGTGCCTCATCATAAGGATTAAACTAGAATTTTATTAGTAATTCCCAACACATGTGTATATATTATTAATCTTGTGACTCAGGGGTAACCCACGAGCACATGCTTGGGAAAGAACCACAGATTAATGAACATATGAACATTTCTTAAATCTATAAGAGAGTCCCATATAAGGCAATAATTCCCCCCAAAAAGGTGTGATGAGCCCAGCCTCCCATCCTCTCAACCAATGGATTCCTTAAGTGTCGTTATCCAAATCATTATCCAATGAATGCCTACCTTTGGAAAGCAGGTCCATGAATCATGGATACAAGGGTCGTTGGGTGTTTCTGGCTCCACAAATAAACCTATTGGAGACTATCTGAGGATATTGTACCCGATGTGGAACCCTTCATAATAACGGACAACTGGTTACTATCTATCAGACCATTTTGTCTTCCCTCTGGTATGATGTGAATTGGGTCGAAACACTTTCATATTTCTCTTTCTTTCTTTTAAAGCTGAAGTGTTATTAATCCTTTTTCCAATGTGGGATTTCAATAAGGGTATTTTGAAAATTAAAAACCCTAGTTTTCGATCCAAAATTTAAAATTGTGAGGATGAAATTTCTAGAAGGTTGGGAGAATGTAACATACTATGTATTTTAAAAGGATAGACTATGGTTGATGGTGTACATGATATGCCACATCAAACTTAAATGGACAAATAATAATATTATTTAAATGTTTCTATTAAAACCTAGCTATTAGAATGGAGGGAATGAACAATATTAACTGAATTCTGAAAATATGGTTTAAACATGTATAGATAATAAATTATTTGGTGAAAAAATAATTATAAATGAATGTAAATCCCTTTTTAAAATAAAGAAAAATTTTTTTCCTGAAAAACTATTTAAATGTGCACAAGTGTGTTTTATTACCAATAAATAATAAAATCAATCTTGTTGGATTATATGAATGTAATATATATATATATATATATATAATATTCAATATAATGTTTAAAATTCATCTTATGTGTTTTCTAAACAAGATACAATAATAAATCTAATTTTAGGCATAAAAGAAGTATTTTTCAAAAAAATGTAGTTCTGTCACCTTTTGACGGCACACCTGTTTTAAATATAGTTTTCTTCACTTTTATAAATTTATATTTGAAAAAATAAACTTCTTATTTGAAATTGGTGTATTAAAATTTAATTTTCTTGATTTTTTGGTATTTTTCCGAAAAGATTCATTTTATGATTAATAATGAAAAAATATTGCATTTTTAATTAAAACAGATTTTTTTTCAAAATAATTCATATTGTTAAATTATATATTTGATTGGTTTTAAATTATAATTAGATAATTATTTTATCATTTAATACAATATAGGCTATTGTAATCAATTTGAAATTTAAATTTGATATAAAAACATTGTGAACTTTTGAACGTTTTTACTTTCAAAACTTGTGTTCCCGTTCCGTCAATGGGATTAATTTTTAATTAATTTCTGGAATTTATGTATTTGGAATTTTGAAAAATTTATTCCATATATGAAATATTAAGTTCTAAATTTATTAAATAGTTCCCATTTAAATTTGGACATTATAAATAGTAACTTTATTAATTATTTTTATTACCACATTTAAGGGTAAATAGGGTAATTAAAGATAAAAATAATATTATAAATATTAAAAAATAACCCTAAAACTTATCCTAAATTCATTTTATTTCAACAAAAATAATCCTTGGGTCGAAATTATGACCTTTTTAAGCAACTTGGGTGTGAGTATAACATTTATAATATTTTTTTTAAAGTAAAGTCAAAGATGTCATACTCATGTTTCTCATAACTATAACAATTTTAATATGGAGTTATATATGTGATATGTTCAAATATAAATAGTCCTTTAAAATCTAAAATAATTATCTACATCATGGTAATTTATTTATATTTTTTAGTGATAAAATAATTAACTTAAATGGTGACACAATGACGATACAATAATTGTTTAATTAATAGAAGAATCAAATAAATGATATTAAAAATATTAAAATAAATATAATTTGAGTGAATTAATGTAATACATGGATTTTTTGGATGACTTTGACATGTTATTGATTATTTAAGATAGTTTTCTTGAATTTATCTTATTGTTATGATATTTTTAAAAAGTCACAAAATGAATAATGTCAAAATTGACATTATCGATATTTTAAAATAAATAATATTTTATTAAATGATATAAAATTTATAAAAATCTAAATTTTTTCAAAATGATTTTTGATAAGTCTAAAATTTTCATAAATGACTCATTTATTGGTCCTTTTTATTTTATAGTAATTATATTAACTCTCAAAGTGTGAATTACATGATATCACGATAATAATTAATAAGGGATAAAATAAAAATACAAGGATTAAAAAATAGTAAAAACTTATCTAATTTTCATTAGATTAATTTTATTAGATCCAAAATAATAATATATTCAAAATAAATTAGTTTTGATCCATTTGGATTATAAAATTAATTTATATTAATTTAATATTTTGAAGAATTCCAAGAGTGCCCCTCCCCTCTTCTATAAAAGCGAACACATTCTTCTATATTCTTCATACTTAAAAACATTTTTGTTCAGCCAATATCTGACCAAATACCTTATTATAATCTCTCTACGCATTCTAGTGACATTATTTTAGGCATAACACTCTCCTTATAGGTGTTATTGTGTTAATCAAGGAAGATCATATGAAGAAGAGGTATTGTTTTAATCATGTATTTCAGTTTTATTTTTCTTCCACTTTCTTCAAATACTCTTCAACCATGATGAAATAATAAATCCAGTATCCTTAATATAATGAGATTTTATTATTTTAATATCATCACCTAAATCTATCTCCAATTCCATAAAATGGGAAAATAATTAATCATTTGTGCTTACGTGTGAACTATCACCTTCACGAACCAATATATTTCATTTTCCATTACTGTATCTAAAGACTATTTATAATGATGGAATTAATAATTATATATGATATTCATGAAATATTTATCATTATTAAATAATAATATATCATTTAAATTATTACCTTTTCATGCACATACAAATGATAATGTCATTCGTGTGTATGTGTGAACTATCACCTCCACGAAGTGATGTAATTCATTTTTAAGCACCACATCACATGAATAATATATATATAAGTATATTTAAATAATTAATATGATATTAATTATATTATGATCATTATTTAAATATAAAATAATACTTACCTTTTTTCTATAATGATCAATGAAAAATGGAAACGTTACTCATGCGTATGTACGACCTACCGTCTACATGACTATAACGTTGTTTATTTTTCATAAACATACATAAATGGTTTGATTTAAAAGTATAATTGATGTATAAAAGTTATTATTATGTCATGAATATTATTATGTAGATGATGGACTTATTACCACTTTAACTATTAACATCATACCAAGTTCATTTTGGAATCAAGTAACGAATATCGTCAAAATGTCTGACATGAACTTACATAATTAAGTAATTCACTACCACAAAACTGGGTTTCTGCAGTGCCACCCTTTATCAGTGCTGAAAAAAAGTACTAATAAAGGGGGTTCCTTTATCAGTGCTAATAAAGGGAAGTTTTAACAGCGCTAAAAAAACTCTATTAAAAGTGACCCTTTATCGATGCTTTTTTAGCGCTGATAAAGGACCCCCCTTTATCAGCTCTTTTTTCAGTAGCGCTGATAAGGGGGGGTTTTATCAGCGCGCATTTTCCTAGCATTTATAAATGTGTATATTTCAAAAAAAATCATAAAAATAATATATTGATATATAAGTATATTTATATTGATATAAATATAATAAATATGTTTTAAAATATGTTTTATATCGATTTGATATGTTTGTAGACCCAAAATGGACACCCCGAAGCAGAAATTATGACTGTTTATAGGGATTAAGGAACTTTTTATACCTTGAAGAATATGATAAGGTGTTAAAATGGTCACCGTAGTGTAGGTATAGTTGTAATATTCTATTTGATATGTGGTTGAGGCAAAATGGACACCCGGAGCAAAAGTTATGGCAAAACGAACCCCCAGAGCCAAACTTATGAACATTCAGAGGGTTTTTGGTTCTTTTTGAACCTCAAAGAATGTGAGAATGGGTTTCGGTGATCACCGGAGTGTGTAACTTTTCGCAATATTCTATTTTATATGTGGTAGAGCCAAAATGGACACTCAGAGCAGAAGTTATTGTCGTTTGAAATTTTGCAACTCTCGTATCTCCTAAAAACCTAAGAAACCAGCAACTCACTAAAATGGGCATAACTTCTGCTCCGGTTGTCCATTTGAGCGCTAAGACCAGTCAAATCGAGTGTTTTTAAACAATTGATGACCATGTCTAGTTGAAACTGTTAGAAGATAAGAGGAATGAAAGATATATCAGTTATAACACTCCAAAAAAAAGTCCAACTTCAAACAGCCATAACTTTCACACCGGGTGTCCGTTTGGGCTCTACCACATATCTAATCGAAGGAAGAAAATATATATATGTAGAAGGTTGACTCAAAATTATTCTTAGTCACTTTTGGGACCCTAAAATCCCAAAAAACCACCAGAAGGCCTCCAAAACTCAGTTTCCGTGTCTAGACCCCTATCAATTTTTTATTAAAATGGTTATAACTACTAATATATGTGTCTGTTCGGCCTTCAGAACTTGTTTTATTGTATTTTGTTCCATGAGATTCAGTTTTACTATTTATGGAGCTGAAATGGACACCCTGAGAAGAATTTATGTCTTTTTTAGTGACTGTGATTTGTTAGGTTTTTCGAGACCCCATTTCTAGAACTTTTGTATATACATATTAATATATAATATTTGTAAATATATATAAATATGTATAATTATACCTACAAACATACATATAATATATATTTGTGTGTGTGTGTGTTGTATATATGTATGTATGTATTTATTTATTTATTTATAAAAACACACATAAGAAAACATATTTTATAAATGTATTTAAAAGTAATCTTATAAATATATATTAATATATATTAATATACAAATAAATATATGGATAAAAAATTATAACTAAATATATATATATATATATATATAAATAGATATAAATATATATTAATATACAGATATATATATATATATATATTAATATAATTAAATATATGTATATATTAATATAACTATATATATATGTTAATATATATATATATATTAATATATATATTAATATAACTAAATATACATATATATTAATATAACTAAATATACATATATATATATTAATATATGAGTAAATATAACTAAATATATATATAAATAACTAGATATATTAATAAATGAAAAGAAAAGCAATATGGTGGAGTGGTAAAGGCTTAGGCGCGCAGGCAAGAGGTCTCGAGTTCGAATCCTGGGGGAGGAAGGTTGTGCACGCTGGTGTGGGTAATTACCTAGAGCTATTAAAAGGGGGGTGGGGCTGGGTGGAGCTAGCCCGGGGCATGCGTGGGCTACCATGGGCGGTGGGCGTTGTTAAAGGGGGTCTTCAAGTGCTGTTGAAGCCCCCCATAATTGAAAAAATATTTTTTTTTAATATTTTTTAAACTTTTATCAGCGCTTCTTTTAGCGCTGATAAAAGGGACCCCCCTTTATCCTTGCCTCGATTAACAACGTTTTTTAGCGTTGTTAATCGACTTTTCTAGCACTAATAAAGGACATATTTGTAGTAGTGATTGTTAAAACAAGATAATAAGTGATAATAAACTCTAAAAAGGTTCTAAAGCAAGTAAGTAATTAACATAAGTTTATTATCTAAAAAGATAAAGATTGCACATGATGATTCAGACTGAAGGTAAGTGACTTCATCTCAATATACTTTCATTGAGGCATAGTTTAATGTTATACACCCACCTTATTTTATTAGGTGTATATACATAACATTTGACTTATAATGTCATTAATTTATTTATTATCATGTTATTTAATGTATTGTTAAATTTTATTCTTTTATGGAGATTACTATTTAAATGTTCAAAGTGGTATGGGACACCTTGAATGTTTAAATATTTAATTATCACGTCTTTTTCTCCATGTTAATATTCTTGATATTATTTAACATATTTATTTTTATGGATAAAAAATAAATATAAAGGAAATTTTCAGTATATTTTTAATTTCATTCAAATATTTTCAAAAGGAATATTTTTAAATGTTTTATATATAATGTTTTGAAAAACGATAAAAGAAATGTTCTTTTTATCGTATATGGTGACAAAAACTTATCTGTCGCCATGACCATTATTTGATATATGGATTCCGCTATAAGTATTTATGTTTTTAAAAGGAAAATAAACCCCTTTATTCCCTTTTCTAGGTATTTTGATATTTAAATTGGTTTTGAAAATGGATTGATTATTTAAATATCTTGAAATGATTTCCTATGATTACAAATGAAATTTAATGAGTGAAATGATGAAAATTGAAATCTTTTATGTGGTATGATTATATAATGGTACTTGTACATTTGATGGGTGTTTACAAGATAAACCAAGGATGGGTGGTTGCGTGATAAACCAAGGTTGTGTCACGAACCAACTCGGGTACCCTAGTAACCTGATAACTGAGCTGACCCTAAAATAGCCTGAAGGGCATTCTCAATCCCCGTGGGTTGGCAACAAGCACCTGGCATCACACAACATGCAAGTGGGAACAATTTTTCCACCAAAAATGCGGAAGAAAAGAAACAAGACAGTATGTATAACAAAAGAAACTCCAATGAGAGTAATGTACCAGAAGTCAACAAGGCATAAACCATCCCAAATAACTACAACCAAAGTACTAAAATAGGGAAAACAAAACAATTTCCCAAGGAATAAAATTCACCAAGACCAATGCTCAACAGCTGGATCCACCCCCAAGAGATCCTTTCCCCTTACTCGGACCTGGAAGAAGAAAGTCTACAAACACCCTAAGGAAAAAGTAGGGTATCAGCCTAAGACCAGTATGATACCACCAGTAATTCCATAACAGATGTCAAATATAGACTATCCATAGTGATGATTTCAATTTTCAAATAATCAGGTTTGGAAATTCAAACAAAATTTTAAACAAAACATGTTATACATTTTTAAAATGATGGAAAATACATTCAAAGCAGAGACTTTACCTTACAAGAGATGGAATCTTTCTAAAAAATGTCTTAATTAAAACATTTATATAAAATAGTTTATATAAATTAAATGGGCATGTAAAGCAGTTCCAACAAACATTGGCATACATTTATATCTCAAATATAAATAAACAAGCGAGAAACATGGTCATCTTTCAAAAGGTGCGATAGTATTAACCAGCTATAGGATTCTGCACTCTCTATGTGAACTCGGGAAAATGTGTATACACACGTCCCTATGACACTGGCCAAAGGAAATTCATCACCAACCCATTGGGGATATGACCCACCGCAAGTATGTTTTAGAACGTTGTCATAGCATAGAGTGTATCTAAATAACTCACTAACTACCTAAGGCTTGCATGCGCTCTTACACGATGAGTGAACTATTTTAAGACTTATTAAAAATATGATCAATCTCATTCTTCCATTTCAAAAGTGCCAATTTCTTTCTATTTAAAACCAAAATAGGTTTTATTCAAAAATGTTCTTTTTCACAAGATAAAACCACTGGGTTTCTATCAAATCATTTTAAGCCATTTTCCACAGTTTGATGTCCATTCAAAACCAATTCCATCATTTCAAAATTCATTTCCACAATTAAATTCAACAATTTAATTGAAATCATTTAATCAAATCCATAATTTAAATTAAACAATTTAAATCATCCAATTTCCATAAACACACACCCCAATTCAATGGAAGTGGGGGTTTTCCAGATTCTCATGCCAAAACCAATTCAAATCTCCTAATTCAAAGGGATTGGATTATATGACATCAATTGAAATCAAGTTAAGTTATTAAATTTAAATTAGCAGTTGAAATAAATAAAGCAATACAAGGATAATCAATTTGGCTAATCATAATAGAACCACCTACCTTAAGGTCGTTGATGTCAACGACAAAGATAAACCACACTATGTGGTTCAATACACCTACTCACGACCTTAATAATGAAAATGTCAGTATGACAAAGTTCGATGTTCATCAAAGGGTCCTAGAACCAAAACATCTATTTTATTTCACAAGAAAGTAAAATACTACATGTGATTAAATTTTCTCTCTCTTAGATAATCTTTGGATTATCGATTAAAAATATTACATTTGATAACATTTCTCTCTCATAGATAATATTTGGATTGTCGTTTTAAATTATCACATGCAATGATAATTTATCTCACCAAGATAAGTTTCAAGAATATATATATATATATATATATATTGTAACATGCGATAATATTTACCTTTCATGGAAAATCTTCAGTTTTATCTTCATATCAACGCATGCGCTTGTGATTATTCATCAGAATAATTATCTTTGATAAAATCACAATTATCATTTTAATAATACTAATAATTGACCTTTGATAATCTCAAAATTATCATCTGGTAATTAGATTAATTATCCTTTGATAATATATGTGAAAATTATCTTTGATATTTCCATGCAATTGATCTTTGATAATTTGATGCAATTATCATTCGAAAATTCTTTACAATTATCTTTTGATATACTACATACAATAATCTGATAAACAATATTTGATAAATTTATTTAAAATTGTCATTTGATAATTTGGTGGGATTATCATTGATAATATTATGATATTATCTTTTGAAAATTATGATAATCGCCCTTTGATAAAACACATAATTATCCTATGATAATTTTGATAATCTTTGTCAAATAATAATTACCTCATAACTATTCTTTAACATATTGAATAAAATTATCCCAAAAATTTCATGTAATTATTCTTTGATATTTTGTTGTAATTATCTTTTGATAATTACAATAACACATCCTATGGTGATTCGTTTTAATAATCATTTTATAATTCATTTAAGAATTATCCTTTGAAAAACTATGTTTTTTTCTAAACCTCCATTTATCCATAATTTATAAAAAAATGGAAAATGTGTAAAATAAATAAATAAATGAAAAAAAAGAGAAAAAAACTCGGTACTACGCATGGGGGTGATGTCGCCGCATGAAATAATCTGGTCGGGGGTTTCCGCCGCATGAAGGAATCTGGTTGAAGAGCACTGATTTAGATTGCGCGCAAAGGAGTCATTGTTTGGGTCAGATTTGACTCTCGCCCAAAATCAGGAGTCAATCGAGTATAAAAATACCAAGCTGTATATTCCACAAATAAATTCCCGAAGCCCCATCTTTAATCCATCATTTCATCCAAAACTGATAGAGGGGGGTTTTAATTCACTTCATTAATGTTGTTCTTAATTAATACGATCAAAAACGCTTAAAACTAAAGCTTTCAATTTCTATTGAGCATTAAAATGGAGTTAGGCGATGGGTTAGAGATAATGAATAGTGAAACTCGTTTTTTTTATAATTAATATTTTAATTATTTAATATAAAAATTAAATGACACCAAACATCCGTTGCGAATTAAATTTATACCCTTTCTAGGGTAAAAACCTTTTTCCAGACCCAATAGTGGTCTCAGATTTCTCAAACGATAAGCGGTTTGAGAGATATTAATAATTTTTTAATTAAAACTTGGAATAATTAATTAATTAATATAAAAAGTGTTATTTTTGTGAGTGAGGCATCCAAACACCTGATGTGAACAAATGTTATACCTTATCTAGGGTAAACACCACATTTAGGACCCATCAGTTGTCTCAGATTTTCCATACGACACACCGTTTGAGAGATATTTAATTATATTTTATAAATAATATATTAAATATTATTTAATAACTTTATCTCACAAGCGAGGCATCCAAATGTCTGTCACCTTGGAATGTTATACCCTTCCTAGGGTAAACATCATATTTTGGACATAACAATGGTATCAGATTTCTCAAACGATGTGTCGTTTTGGAGTTATTAAAATATTTTGAATAAAAAGTGCTCACTTAATATATTATATTTAATAATTTTATACCGTTTTCATTGAGCCTTTGTGGACCTCGGGGTATTTCACCAACTCAGTTTCAAACCACAAAAATATTCAATTGAATATTCTAAGATGTTAACCGGTAGTTAAGGCCTTTAACACATTTATAAAAAACACTGATAAATCATTTTTTTCCACTCAAGATATTAATAATTTAAAACAAGTGGGTTTAGGAAAACCTAAAATAGTAACGGGTTATTACAACCTCTCCACCATGAGAACTTTCTGTCCCTAGAAATCCTATAAATAAACCTCCACGCCAAAAATATGAGACCACTACTCTCTCATGAGTTCCTCCCTCTCCCACGTCTCATGAGAATCAGAACCATGGTGCCATAGCAGACGGACCAAAGGTATCGTCCTCCCATGAAGTAACTTGGTCGCAGAATCAACAACCCTGATTGGTCATCCAGTCAAGGATAAATCAGGTTTTACTTCAAGATCACGCCAACTCAGAACATGATATGTGTCAGATAAAAACTGTCACGTTGAGATATATGAAACACATTATGTATCGATGTCAGCTGCTGTGGTTGTGCTTAATGGTAAGCAACTTTCCCCACCTAATCACCAACCTCAATAGATCCCACAAAACAAGGAGCAATCTTCCCTTGCCTCCCAAGCTGTCAATGACCCAATCGAGGTGAAACCTTCAAGAATACATGGTCACCAAAACTATTATTTCAAGTTATAGAACATCTTAGTGCTTCCTGGGTGCACAACCCATTGGTAAAAATGAAAATCCCCTATTATATCCTTCCTTGTTGTTAACAGTGCAACATAAAGGTTCCGATAACACAGAACACCCTCTTTGGAGAATAACCATTGGGAATCAGTCTCCCCACCATAAAGAGAGTCTCTAATGATTACATAATTCTTCAACAACCTTATGTTTCTAAATAATCATCTAGAGAAGTGAAGATTTTATAGAACCATCAGCTTTCATAGAGTATAGAACCGGTGCCACCCAAGGTGACACACTTGGGTTAATAAAGGATTTCTCAGGAAGATCGTCCAACTATAACATTAATTCTTTCAATTCATTTGGACCCATTTTGTAAGAGGGAAAAAAACTGGTTGAGTAATGACATCAAGTCAATAGAAAACTCAACCTCTCTTACTAGTGGTAAACCAAAAAAACAAAAGGAAACACGATGGGAAACTTGATGACAACTTGAGGAAGATCATCACCTAAATAATCTCACTCGATAACAAAATTAAACACTGATATCACTTTCCCCAACTCCGGATAAGAAGGTCTACCCCTGCTCGACCTCAGGTCCCGTTCTCATTGAAATACAAGAGACACACCACTGGGTGTGGTAAGGTAGACCCATCGAAGATAAAAATCAATCTGGGATTTATTGGAAATGATCTAATCCATCCCAAATATGACATCAAGAGATTTCATGTCGAGTACCAAAAAAACACCAAGCATGTTTGACAACTGATAGAGAGAAGACACAAGAGGGATTACGGAGACCCTACTCTATATTTATACCAAGGGGTATAGTAATATCAATTGCACAAGATAAAAGCTCCATAGAAAGATTAAGCAGATTAACAGTATGGGTTGAAATAAACAAGTGAGATGCACTCATATCAAAAGAGTAGTCACTATGAAAAATCTATAGTAATAGTACCACTCACAGTCATTGGACCAGTATCTGCTTCCTTTGGAGACTCTTCCACTGCATGAAGAAGCTTCTTTTCAGATATCTGCGGCTGGATCCCTTTTTTACGTGAAGCATTTGATTGCCTCGTAGTTTTTTAAAGATGTTGATGGTCTTGTGCCGCTGCATGGAGTGGGAAATATGTATCATAACTTCTACAAGTCCCCCAAATGTCTGTAGGAGCCACAGTTCTTTTATCTTGCTCAGGCTTGAAAAACTCCATAGCTTGGGCCAACACCATTGGCTCTGGATAGAACTATTTTGTGGAAAGAACCATGATGTCCTTCAAATCTAAGCTCTCATGTTTCTTTTTCATCACTATCGTGTCCCACCATCTCTTTCCTGGTCCTTCCAACATAAAGGTGGCACACTTCACCTTGATCTCGTCCGGTGTCTACAAAAACTCAAATAGAAGTTATATCATGCTCAACCATTCTTTGTCATGTTGAGGATCAGTGGAGCCTTTGAAAACTAGTGGTTTCTAGTGAAAGAACTCTTGAGAAAAAAATTTGAAGAACACCCCCCAAGTTCCACAACTAGAGGCTGAATGGGAACTAGAGGTGGTTCTGATCCCAGAGCTTGGACAGTGCGCACAGTCACCTAAAATAGGCTCAGGTCCATTGGAGGATTCATCCATTGATGTTCAGTAGTATCCCCTTCCTAGATCTGATTCACACATCTTCTCGGATGCATGATGTTACACAACATCATCACATAATAAGGAAGACATTAGATTAACACTCGGACTCAGTAATGAGAGAAATTATTCTCAATAGAAGGAACAAACAAGATTTGGATTTCACTCTATCCAAATCACAATAGGGAAAAGATTGAAACTACACCACAAGACGTCTTTCCCTAACCACCCCTAGTGAATTAAGGTTCATTGCGGTGAGAGCTGGCCAGGTACTCAATCACAACTACCTCCTAAGTCCCGAAAAAAATACTCAAATGCATAATGTCATCAAGGAAAGATGCTTAGCCTCCCTCTGATACCATTTTTTTCATGAACCAACTTAGGTACCCTGGTAACCCGATAACTGAGTCATCCCTAACATAGCCTGAAGGGCGTTTTCGATCCACACGGGTTGGTGACTAGTACCTGGAATCACACAACATGCAAGTGGGAATGATTTTTCCACCAACAATGTGGAAAAAAAAGAAACAAGACAGTATGCATAACAAAAGAAACTCTAATGAGAGTAATGTACCAGAAGTCAAAAAGGCATAAACCAGCCCAAATAACTATAACCAAAGTACTAAAATAGGGAAAACAACCCAATGTCATGAGGAACAAAACTCACTAAACCCAACGCTCAACAGCGGGATCCACCCCCAAGAGATCCTTTCCCCTTGCTCAGACTTGGAAGAAGAAATTCTACAAACACTTGAAGTCAAAAGTAGGGTGTGAGCCTAAGCCTAGTAGGATACCACCAATAATTCCATAATAGATGCCAAATATAGACTATCCATAGTAATGCGTTCAATTTTCAAATAATCAGGTTTGGAAATTCAACATAATTTTTAAACAAAACATGCTATACATTTTCAAAATGATGGAAAATACATTCAAAGCAGAGACTTTACCTGACAAGAGATGGAATCTTTCTAAACAATGTCTCAAGTAAAACATTTATATAAAATAGTTTATATAAATTCAATAGGAATGTAAAGAAGTTCCAACAAACATTGGCATACATTTATATCTCAAATATAAATAAACAAGCGAGCAACATGGTCATATTCCAAAAGGTATGATAGTATTAACAAGATATAGGATTTTTCACTCTCTATGTGAACTCAGAAAAATATGTATACACATGTCCCTATGACACTGGACAAAAGAGACTCATCACCAACCCATCGGGGATGTGACCTGCCACAAGTATGTTTTAGAATGTTGTCGTAGCGTAGAGTGTATCCAAATAACTCACTAACTACCTAAGGCTTACATGCTCTCTTACACGATGAGTGAACTATTTTAAGACTTCTTAAAAATACGATAAAATATCATTCTTCCATTTCAAAAGTTCCAATTTCTTTCCATTTAAAACCAAAACAGGTTTTATTAAAAAACTTTCTTTTTCAGAAGATAAAACCACTGGGTTTCTATCAAATCATTTTAATCCATTTTCCACAGTTTGATGTCTATTCAAAACCAATTCCATAATTTCACAATTCATTTCCACAATTAAATTCAACAATTTAATTTAAATCATTTCCATCAAATCCATAATTTAAATTCAACAATTTAAATCATCCAATTTCCATAAACACACACCCCAATTCAATGGAAGTGGGGGTTTTCCAAATTCTCATGCCAAAACCAATTCAAATCTCCCAATTTAAAGGGATTGGATTTTATTACATCAATTGAAAGAAAGTTAAGTAATTAAATTTAAATCAGTAGTTGAAATAAATAAAGCAATACAAGGATAATCAATTTGGCTAATCAGAATGGAACCACCTACCTCAAGGTTGTCGATGTCAACGATAAAGATAAACCACCCTGTGTGGTTCAATACACCTACTCACGACCTTAATAATGAAAATGTCAACATGCCAAAGTTAGATGTTCATCAAAGGTTCCTAGAACCAAAACATCTATTGTATTTCACAAGGAAGTAAAATATTACATGAGATTACATTTTCTCTCTCCTAGAAAATCTTTCGATTATCGATTAAAAATATTACATGTGATAAAATTTTCTCTCTCCTGGATAATATCTGGATTGTCGTTTTAAATTATCACATGTGATGATAATTTATCTCACCAGGATAAGTTTCAAGAATATATATATATATATATATATATATATATATATATATATTGTAACATGCGATAATATTTACCTTTCATGGAAAATTTTCAGTTTTATCATTATATCAACGCATGCGCTTGTGATTATTCATCAGAACAATTGTCTTTGATAAAATCACAATTATCGTTTTAATAATACTAATAATAAACCTTTGATAATCTCAAAATCATCATCTGATAATTAGATTAATTATCCTTTGATAATATATGTGAAAATTATCTTTGATATTTCCATGCAATTTATCTTTGATAATTTGATGCAATTATCATTCGACAATTCTTAACAATTATCTTTTGATATACTACATACGATAATATGATAAACAATATTTGATAAATTTATTTAAAATCTTCATTTTATAATTTGGTGGGATTATCATTGATAATCTTATGATATTATCTTTTAAAAATTGTGATAATCGCCCTTTGATAAAACACATAATTATCCTATGATAATTTTGATAATCTTTGTCAAGTAATAATTACCTCATAACTATTCTTTAACATATTGAATAAAATTATCCCAAAAATTTCACGTAATTATTCTTTGATATTTTGTTGTAATTATCTTTTGATAATTAAAATAATACATCCTATGATGATTCATTTTAATAATCATTTTATAATTCATTTAAGAATTATCCTTTGACAAACTATGTTTTTTTCTTAACCTTCATTTATCCATAATTTATAAAAAATGGAAATTGTGTAAAATAAATAAATAAATGAAAAAGTAGAGAAATAAACATGGTACTATGCATGGGGGTGATGCTGCTGCTTGAAAGAACAGGTCGGGGGTTTCCGCCACATGAAGGAATCCGGTTGAAGAGCACTGATTTAGATCACTCACAAAGGAGTCATTGTTTGAGTCAGATTTGACTATCTCACCCAAAATCGGGAGTCAATCGGGTATAAAAATACCAAGCTTCATATTCCACAACTAAATTCCTGAAACCCCATATTTAATCCACCGTTTCATCCAAAACTGATAGAGGATGGTTTTAATTCACTCCATTAATGTTGTTCCTAATTAATCCAGTCAAAAACGCTTAAAACTGAAGGTTTCAATTTCTATTGAGCGTTAAAATAGAGGTAGGTGATGGGTTAGAGATAATGAATAGTGAAACTCGTTTTTTTATAATTAATATTTTAATTATTTAATATAAAAATTAAATGACACCAAACATCAGTTGAGAATTAAATTTATACCCTATTTAGGGTAAACACCTTGTTCCGGACTCAACGGTGGTCTCAGATTTCTCAAATGATGATCAGTTTGAGAGATATTAATGATTTTTTTATTGAAAACTCGGAATAATTAATTAATTAAGATAAAAAATGTTATTTTTGTGAGCGAGGCATCCAAACACCTGATGTGAACAAATGTTATACCTTATCTAGGTTAAACACCACATTCTGGACCCATCGGTGGTCTCAGATTTCCCATACGATGCACGGTTTGAGAGATATTTAATTATCTTTAATAAATAATATATTAAATATTATTTAATAACTTTATCTCATGAGCAAGGCTTCCAAATGTCTGTCGCCTTGGAATGTTATACCCTTCCTAGGGTAAACATCATATTTTGGACATAATAATGGTCTCAGATTTCTTAAACGATGCACCATTTTGGAGTTATTCAAATATTTTGAATAAAAAAGTGCTCACTTAATATATTATATTTAATAATTTTATACCGTCTTCGCTGAACCTTTGTGGATCTCGAGGCCTTTCACCAACTCAGCGTCGAACCCCAAAAATATTCAATTGAATATTCTAAGATGTTAACCAGTAGTTAAGGCCTTTAACACATTTATAAAAAAACACTAATAAATCATTTTTTCCCACTTAAGATATTAATAATTTAAAACAAGTGGGTTTAGGAAATCCTAAAACAGTAATGGGTTGTTACAGGAGGGTGGTTACTTTATAGCCTCCAATGCATAGGTTTTGGAAGTCAGTCGTATGACTATTCTATTTGTAAGAGATACATGTATGGAATTCGGGCATATGGCTATTCCATATGTAAGAGTGACATGTATAGAAGTCGATCATATATTTATTCCATTTTATTATAATTATGCCCCAATTTACCTACTTATATATCATATGTTTGCTTATGATTTTTCTTGATTTTTTTTTATTTTCAAAAGGTAAGATAATGATATTTTTGAAATGATGATTTATCTTTTCAAGGTAAAAAGGTATGTCTTATGAGTTTTCATCATACTAAAGGTTTTATTTTTTTATGTCCTTTACTGAGATTTTTTTTCTCATCCCAAGTTTTAAAATGTTTTTCATAGGTCATAAGATTGGTAAGGGGAAAATAAGATTTCATGATGAAATAATTGAAGATGTGTCTACAAAATAAGTCATGTTTTTAAGGGATTAATTTGGTGGAAAAAATGGATACTGAGCATAAGTGCCCATATGTAATGTATGGGTCTACTTTGTAAGGTTTTTCCTAATTCTATAAAACTCTAATCTAAAAATATCCTCAAATGTGAATTCTAGTTCAAAAACACTAGAATAAGTTATCTTTAAGGCTGGATCAGTACACATTTATTCCCAATGGTCTTCCTTTATTGAGGTAATGGAACAAAATCAAAAGTCTTTTTCTTGTGTGGGGATTCAAGTTCCCCATGCATCATTATCATCCATGAAGATACATCTGGACTCTGGGTCACCTCTATAAAAGAAAACGGTTCTCCATCCTCTATCAATAATCAATATGCAACATTGCTCTCAGTGATATAATCTAAGTGCCATATTGGTGTTATTTTCTCTCAATTTGACTGTCATAGTCCATGATCATTTGATACTTTATCATCGTTCTCTGGTAATGCCTCAAAACAAACTGTTTTTTTTCCTTTTTTTTTGCCCTCCACCTCAACTGTTGTAGTTTATGTACTCTCTTTCTCTATGTCTTTATCAATAATCATTTTCACATTGTCTTTTGAAAAAATGAAATCCATACCAATGATAAGTTTTTGGGAAGTGGGATTTTAAAGACCTGTAAATTTCAAGGAAATTTTTTTCTTAAATTCTTTTGGATTTTATGAGTACGCAATTTCTGACGACACCTGATTTTGAGGCCCGGTGTGCCCGGAATCATTTTCCAAAGTTTAGCTCGGGTACGTTCAGTGAACGAACGAGCGGGTTTTTCTAACTTTTGAACCGGTGCTCAGAATTTAAATCCAAGGGCACTGATGGAACCGCAATGCCGATAATTTCTTAAGAAGACCTTTACTGGAGTTGCATTTGCTCGGGAAGAGTTGTTTAAAAATATGGTTTAAGTGTTAAGTGAAATAAAGTTGTGTCACAACTTTATTTCTCTCATCTAAGTGGTTTAACTCCCATGTGTGGGAGTTGGGGTGGGACCCACTTAATCCTAACTCCTATTGTTAGGATATTAGTGAGATGGGGCCTAAACGAGCCCCCACGTTTTCAAATTCCCCATAACTCCCTAACTCCTCTAAACCCCCTATTTATTTATTTGGCTCTCCCTCACTTTAATCTTGCCAACCTAAACACTCCATTTAATTTTGAAAACTCAAGATTAATTAAATGAATTGAATTCAATTTTGAATCTTAGAGTTTTTGAGATGCATGGCTTGAGTAATAAAATAAGAGAAGTCTTATTTTATTTGTTTGGATCTTGTTGTGTTAAGTTTTTGGAGAGAATACTCTAAGTCTTGGAGATCTCCATCATTCTCATTGAAGAGAATCAAGACCTCGATGAAGAATGCCGTCACCGCAAGGAGAGATCGACGTGTCGTTCTTCTCCTCTCCACAGTCGGTGTGAGACGTCATCCCCTCCTTGGATGCACGTCAACGCCGTCGTCGAAATCATCCCCGCAACGCTAGCTTCCACGAACTTCTTCGAGGTAGGGGTTGTTTCATCATTCAAGTTTTATTTTTACATTCTTCATTTTTATCGGCCGCTTGTTATCAATATAACAGGAGGAGGTCGGACCGCACATACCCGGCCGACCCTCCTCCCCTTTTGTTGTTGATCACCGTCGTGGTTTAAAACGGAGGCGGCATGGTGCAACGGTACCGCACGGGAACGAGAGAACCGCGGTTGGAGAGGGCCGTGGTGAAGGAGCGTGGCGCCATCGTGCCGCCGCCGAGGGCGGGCCGTGGCAGAGGGGCGCAGCACCATCGTGTGGCACCGGACGGGAAGGAGCCGCGGCCTATGGCCGCGGTGGTTCGGGGAAGCGGCCGACTGAGCCGGCTGCTGGCGCTAGCTGGAGGCGGGACCCTTCGGGTCCTGCAGAATCAATTAAGGCCGGCCTTAATTGGCCGACCATTTTTCAATAAAGGGGGGCGGTGCCCCCCTGAATCCCGCTCGGCTGAAAGCCGAGCCGCCCGTGTCGGGTCGGGCCGCCCGCGCTAGGCCAGACCCCCGCAACGGGCGGGGCCACGCCATCCGGGCCGGGACACGCCCAACCGGGCCAGACCCAGACCCGGGTCGGGTCAACTCGGTTCGGGCCGACCCAGGGGGTATTGGGCCAGGTCGGACCGGGCCCAAACCCCCTTTTTTCGGACAGATCTATTCAAACGCCCATAACTTTGGCTAAGAACCTCCGATCGACGCACCGTCAGTTGCATTGGGACCCTTGGAATGAGACAGTCGTTTCAGTATATTACACTCAATGTTTAGGAGAACTTTGTGTATGGAAAGGTTGGTTCGAACATGAAACCAACCGGTCCCTCAGAGCGGAAACGATTATAACTTGAGCTCCGGACGTCCGATCGACGTGTCGTCTACTTTGTTGGATTCATCTTAGTGAGATGGTTCTTTTGGATTACTCTGCTCGAGGTTTGGATGCAGCTGGAGTATGTCTGGGTTGATTTTAGCTTTAAAACCAACCGGGCCCTTGGGACGAAAAAACCAATAACTCTCAGACCGGGCGTCCGATTGACACGTCTTCTGTCACGTTGAGTTCCTTTTGATGAGACTGAACTTTGTGATACATCAATTCTGGACTTCATGATAGTTGATGTATCGACCCCTTGGCTCATGGAGCGGACCCTCCTAAAATCGAGCATGTTGTGTGCGGGAACCCTAGAGCTGGCTGCGACGAAGATGACGACTTCCGTACAAGGATACTCAGTGGGTTCGACGAGGACGACTACTGTACGAGGATCATCAGTGGGTTCGACGAGGACGACTACCGTATCGGGATCCTCCATGGGTTCGACGATGACGACTACCGTACTAGGATCCTCCGTGGGTTCAACGACGACGTCTACCGTGCTGGGATCCTCCGTGGGTTCGACAACGATGACTTCTGTACTAGGATCCTCTGTGGGTTCAGTAGCGTTGTTGACTGTACTTGGATCCTCCGTGGGTTCGGCAGCGATGACTACTATACTTGGATCCTCTGTGGGTTCGGCAGTGACGACTTCTGTACTAGGATCCTACGTGGGATCGACAGAGGAGATGATTCAGAGGCTACATCTAATCATCTCCACCTCTCTTCAGAAGTAGTATACCTGTGTGAGCTGAGTCTTGACTTTCAATCTTTATCTTTGATAAGATTGACTTACTTTCCTATGTGGATTGGGATGTACTTTCCTGTGTGGATTGAGTTATGCTTTCCTGTGTGGACTGGGTTGTACTTGAGATCGTGTGTTAGAGCAGAACTGGGATTGATGACTTAGGTATATGTATGGGCATATACCTAAGTAGTGTTGGTTGATACTTGTATTCGTATCTTTCCTTTGTAGTTTATTCTTTGTGGATTCTGGAGACCTTCGGGAGTCTCGGGGTCCCTACTGAGTATCTTATACTCACCCCTGCACGGGCTATGCCCGCACTACGTTGTGTTGGATGCAGACGACAAACATCGATGATCGATGTTGAGGCTTGAGGAGCAGGACGGTACCCGGAGGTGGTCTATCAGGTGGGACGTACATGGAGAGGACGACCGGACTCAAGGAGCCGACAAGACTGATGATACTCACCCTTCAGGTGAGAGTTCCTAGAGGACGTCTTGGTGGTTGTTGCTTTGTCTTTCTGTTGTTGTACTTTACTTTTCAGTTGTACTGCACTTCAGTTGGGTTTGTATACTGGCCCATTTACTTTCCGGAACTTACTTGTGTTTTTAGTTTACTTAGTGTTTACTTCAGTTTGTGTACTCTGTGGTGTTTGTTCTCTTTATAAAGACAATGCCTTCCCTTTTTTATCGGGATTTATGCCTTTGGTGCTAGTCGCCAGCCCCTGGCCTATGGAAGTCGGACTTGGGGTAGTCACGGCACGGGCCCCGAGGACGGTTCATGACAGGGATCCCACAAATGATACCTCTTTACACCATCAATGTATCCCAATAAGATATATTCTAGGGATCTCGAGTCCAACTTTGATCTTTTCTGGTCATTAAATAGTGTATATACAGGACTTTTGAAAGAATGTAACTAAGAATAGTCAATGGGTTTACCAGTCTACATCTCCATCGATGTCTTCTGATCAATTTCCACTGAAGGAGATTGATTGATCACATAACAGGTAGTATTCACCTATTCTATCCAGAACATCTTGAAAAATTTTACAGTCTTCAACATCACCCTTGTTCTGTCTAACATAGTTCTATTCATCTGCTTTTCCACTCCATTCTATTGAGAAGTGTATGAGACTATAAACTATCTCTTTATGCCTTCCTATTGAAAAAAAGAATCAAACTCCCTGCTTGTATATTCTCTACCATTGTTAATACTCAAACACTTGATGTTATTTTCAGATTCAAGCTCCTTCCATGATTTGAATGTTTTTAAAGACTTCAAAGACATCTCCTTTCCTCTTGATTTAAAACACCCAAAATCTCCTAGAATAGTCATCAATCAAAGATATAAAGTATCTTGCTCCTCTCAAGGATACAACTGGTGCCTTCCAAACATCAGAATGTATAAACTCCAAGATCTCCTTGCTTCTCTCCATCAACATTCCAAACTTCAACCTGTGTTACTCAAAAACACAATGCTTACAAAATGGCAAGCATGCCTTCATAAGCCCATACAAAAACTTCCAATTAGAAAGGATCTCTAGTCCTCATTCATATATATGGTCAATCTTCTGATTCCATAATGTCGTCAATTCTTCCGTTGAGGTAGTTGACACGACAACTATCTATGATAACTTATACATTTCACCCATAAGTATATATAGGTTCTTTGAGATCTTTATAGGCTTCATCACTAAAAGCATGTCTTTAACAATCCTCATCATCCCTTTCTTGATGCAAGACTTGTATATGATATTATTAGATTATCCCAAGGAAAAAAATGTTCTTCTTGAGGCCCTTCACATGGAGTACTCCTTGAATGGTTTGAACTATTTTATCATGTATCTTCAATTTTATGGTGTCCACTCCAATGATCTTTAAGATATGATTGTTCCTCATGTACACAAGTCCTTCTGTGATAGTTTCATACCAATCAAACCGTTATCATTGAGATGTCATGTACCATGTTTCTCCTGAGTCAATAAACCATGTGTTGTTGAGATGATGTCTACCTTCAATAGTTTTCACTACTTCACTGACTAGTACATCTCTATTTCTAGATGTACACGCCACATTTCCTTGACAGTTATTTTCACCACCCTTATCATTCCAATAGTTAGTGTTGGAATTCTCCCTCTTACCGCAATTGTAACATCTGATGTTTTTCTTCTTACTCCTTGATTTAGACCTGCTAGGATTCTGGATCCCACTATAACCATATTATATCTTTCTTCCTCTTTCCATTGACAGAGCATCTGCTTGGTGTAATGTTGTCTTTCTATCTTCTGTGTTCATGCACCAAATTTCTTCTTCAAGAACCACAAAAACAATGTCATTAAAGAGAAACATATCCATTATGATATTGTTGGTGAGGTTGATGATATTTAGTATCCACAACTTTGTAGTCCAACATTGTAAGTTGAGAAAATAGTTTATTGAGAGTGTTGATGTGGTCGGTCACTGACGATGACTCCAACATTCAAAAAGTGTATAATTTTCTCTTCAAGATTTTTTTTGGAGTGACTTTGTCTCACATAGGTTTTTCAAAGTATCCCAAATTTTATTTGCTGAATTTTTCTCTGAAATTATTAACAAAAATCTATTTGTCAAAGCCAAATGAATATTAGCAATATCATTCTTTTCCTTGTTCTTTCATTTCTCCTCTGTCGCAGCCATTTGTTTTTCACTAATCGTCTGTAGGCAATTATCTTTCTACAACACCACTTTCATCTTTATTTTCCACAATGAAAAATTATTTCCACTGAATTTTTTGATTTTGAATTTCACCATAATTTGGACACGCCGTCAATCCATAATTTCCTTGGGTCATAACCACACCTTTGACACCACTTGTTAGGATAAAAAATAATTGTCCATTTGGTACAATGACAATTATGAGATAAAAATAAAGTGAAAAAATACGAAAATAAAAAAGAACACGAGATGTAACATGGGAAAAACCTCCAAAATGAAAGGGGTAAACAATCATGATCAAATAGAAGGATCTTACTATGGTAAAATGTAGGATTTTTTATTGGGTTTTTAATTTTTTTTGAAAAATGAGATAGGGTTTTAGGTATTCTTAAAAAGGGTCATGAGATGCGTGAACATGGTTCAAGCATCTGTCCTCACCAGGATGCATGAACAGGGTTTACACATCCTGTGTGAATTTTATGAAGGAAGTCTGAACCCCGTTCACGCTTACTTTATAATTTTTAATTAAAAAAATCATTAATAATTATAAGTAATAAATAAATATAAATACATATTAATTAAAAAATCATCAATATGTATATAATATCAATAAATATAAATACATAATAATTAAAAAATAATCAATATGTATAAGATATCAATAAATATAAATTAATAATAATACACATTAATTAAATAATCAAAAAATAATAATAGTGATCATGATAGAAGGGATCTCTTCACATTACATTCTGATTTTTGTGGAGATTTTGTTTCCTTATTAGCCTTCATGGATGATGGTAAATAGAAGGTCAGAAGGATGAGGGAACCAAAGAGGGGAGGGGATGGAGGTAAATAATTTCAGCACCCCTAGATTCAGATCATTTGGAGGAGAGAAGCCATGGTAAACCTCCAAGAGTGATGGAAGAGGGTGCACAATGACACAGTTAGTGATTTTTTTCTTCCTATTTTTTGATTCATTCTCATTTAACCGATAAATATATAGATAAAATCTCATTATTTATAGGACTGTTGACCATGAAATCAGATTTTTGATGTGATTTAAATTTCTTATTTACTTTCAATTCTAACTCAATAAAATAGGTTTTATTTTAGTTATATGATAGGACCTATTACTTGACTAATGATGTATTTTTTATACCTTATTATTTAAGATTTTTTTCAAAGACACATAACATATAAGACTATATGTGTTTATTACAAATGATTGGGATAGGGGAACTATAAAGATACAAAGAAACATGCATATAGACAAATATGTTTATATCATATATAAAATATGAATATATGTGAAATTTTTACGTTATTAAACATATGTTTATATATATATTTATGCAGACAAAAAACATTAATGTTTAGTAAACATGTGTTATAGATATTAATAGAATATATATATGTAATATTAACATTATATATATATATATAACATCTTTGTTAACATAATATATTTAATGACTCCACTATTTTCTAAGGGTGGTGAAAAACTCCCTGTCCTTCCATAATTTTATCACCTATTGGAGGTATTTGAACTTTAAAATCCTCCAGTAGAAACTATGTCCTTTTATAAAGTCTGAATATGTATATTCTCAAAATTGGCCAAATGAACTAATTTCATACATCTCATATTGTGGTTTTTCTGATCTTCAATCATAATCCCCTACTCTTCACATATATCCATTATTTATTCATTTTCTTCTCCATGCAACATTTTTTGTTAAAAAAGATTCACGTTCCATGATCTTCTATGATTTTACATCCAATTTCAAATCATTGATATCAATAATATTTTTCAAGATTTCTTCAAGTTCATGAATCTTTTCATCTAGGGTATTTTTGAATTCATATTAAGTGATATTATTAATATTTATTAATGAAATTAAGAATATTATTTATTATACATATATAGATAATAATATTAAGTGTTATTATGAATATCAGAAGCAAAATTATTTATTTTGGTAGATAATATGATAATAGTAAGGCACTTATTATAAAAATGAACAGAACTCTATAAATCAAAATAGTAAGGCACATAAAACATGTATCATAAATGTAATATCAACCTAATATATTCTTGTGGTGTGGATTCTCCTCCGTCCCATAGTCAAGAGTATATTGGATGCATCCACAATGTGTACATCTATGTCTCCACTCTGGCGTACGCTGATCCTGTATATCATCATCGGCAGCCACCTCCACATCCTTTTATGTGACTGGTGGTGGATGTACTATCTTAACACATGTACCATGTCCTGCCTCTAAGGATAGTGGATGCTCGCTGGAACCAAAACCAACATGTGAAGAAGATGGCTGTTGTGATGTGGATGTCTATATAGCAGGGAGTAATAAAGCATCCAACTCAACCCAGTCAATGTCTATATCTGCCTCTGGATATGATTGAGAAGCTGGAGGAGCATCTGACTGATCATGATGAACACCCTCCTCCTGTGGAACAACAGTATCTGGATGATCATGATGAACTCCCTCCTCTTGTGGAACAACAATATCCATAACAGGGTTTTCACCTCTTGGTGCATCTAGATCAGGCTCAGTAGGCTTCACAGCCTCACTATCATGTGGTGGATCAAATAAAATGCCATGATAAATCTCATTCATCTAAGGAAGCAACTCTACCAAAGCATTTTGAAAATATGTCTGGTCAAATGTTCCTCTCTCTACTGGATCAGACATGTGAAGTAGATGACTGATATGAGTATCCTGCAAAAAAATTCTACCGTTAAGTAATGTTAATAAAAAATCTGTAGAACAGTGGAAGGAATAATGTATACCAACTCATGAAAGCCCCGTCTGTGTCATGTCATAAATCTGATTGGGGACTTGAAGTACCAGGATGCATAATCTGGTTGATCGCAAAAATGAAAATATATTTTCCTCCCTCCATGTAATCAGAACTCATTTCGTCTGTCCCATAGATCAATATATGTGTCATGTTATCTCCTCTAATCAAATTCCCTCTTCCCTAACATCTTCAAGGAATTCAATGAATCTAACTGACTGGGCAGGTTAGGAATAGGCTGAAAGAATCTGAATTTCCTCATAACTCTGTCATTCTGATGCCACTTGACTATATGAAAATGAATCAATGGAAGCATGTAGGAGTTAGTAGTAAGCATCATCGTACAATATGGTGAAAGACTTTGGATGGTATCATCTGTATATGGAATCCATATAATCTGAAATAAAAATAAATGATCACTTAATAAATGAAGAGATGTACAGTAAAGAATAAATATTTAACAATATAAATAATAATCACTTACATAGTCTCATCGAAGGCTGTCCAACATAAGTCTGTAGGTGTGGACGTCGTGTCTGGAGGAATCTGAATTTTGATGTTCCTGACTCCACCTGTAGATAACATTGTTATAGTTACATTTCATAATATAAAGATATACAATTAAGTTAGACATTAGAAGAAAGGAATAATATATCATCATCTACGTGGAGCCTATGCTACAATATCGGTCGGCAATGACACACGGGCATGTGGAGATAAACAAGGTATGTGCTCCCATACCCACATCTATAGAAGAAAAATGAATCATGTGATTTGCATTTTATCAATGCGACATGCGCTGCATAGCACCCTGTATGTATAGCTAGACAAGCAGCCCCCCAACTATATCGGCCTGCCTGGACAAATAATCCAGAAGAGTTAAATACATCAGATGCAAAAAAGTAGTGGAGTGATCAACAAAAATATTTCCACCGATCATCCTCAAAATATATACATGTGAAAATCGCAACACGGTGATCATGTCAGCACCCTCTGCTAGATGTGCGAAGTGATGGTCTAATCAAGGCATGCATAATCTACCACCAACGGCGAACCTGCCATCATCATGAACCTCTATGCCCATTAATATATGAACAACATCGAACCAATCTACTCCAACTCATCCAGTCAGAGCCACACTGTCGATGGGGAGGCCCAACATAATGGACACATCCTGTAGGGTAAGAGTCATCTCCCCCTCTTTAAAATGGAACGTATGTGACTCTGGCCATCGTCTCTCTACAAGTGTAGAAATGAGCTAATGATCAAAAAAGGTGAATTCACACATCGCTACACCATAGAATCCAATGCGACGAATATGGGGGATGATAGTGGGAGGTGGTGTGGCATGGTGGAAATTATGAGATCTACATACACTCAGAGGAGGCACAAGATGTCCCTCTAAAACCAGTTGTGATGCATGGGTAGCCTGGGATGTGAGCAATAGAAAATTTTCCATCTTCACAAATGATATCATTGTTAATTTTTTATAGTGAATTCAATAAAAATTGTAAAATTTTATTAAAAAAATCTACAACAATAAAAACAAGATACAAAATATATGTGGGTCATGTTGTTGGTTTAGGTTATGAATTTCTTATTTTATTGATCTCCAATGAAGTTTAATTTATTCTAATTTTTTATATAAAGAAGTTGTGATGAAAACCCCACTTTGAACATGTGGAAGAATGATATATTCATTTTCATTGTATTTTTATTTTTTTAATAGTTATAGTATCAAAAAAACTCTTTATGATAGAATTCATATATGAGACAAACCAAACTTGAAACATGTCTGAAATGGAGCAAGTCAGAAATAAAAGGATTCATTACTGAAACATCACATATGAAACAAAATATACACATTCATGATAAAATACACAGACTCGATCATGGATGATGGGATGTGGAGCTCTATCCTGCCACTTGGGGACATCTCTTATGAGTATAACCTATTGCATGAAAAATACAGCATCGTGGTCCCCCTCCTCATTGTTGAGGCCAATCCATGTCATTTCTGATTTGAGTTGACTTTGGTCTTCTTCGGGGCTACAACCTATTAGTATGAAGCCAATAATTTAAAAAATGACAGAAATTGAAAAAAAACAAAAATGAAAACAAAACCAACTTACGAGACCTAGAAATATCAGGGACGATAGTCGGCTGATTAATAGGTAATGATATAGAATTAAAGTCACCAACATGCATCCAAGCTGCACTATAACAGTTAACCAAAGTTCTCATGTGATATGTCGGGTCAACATAGGGATCTTATGATATATTTACCAAAGCACAAGCTTCAATAACATGTGCACATTGATATCTCAATGCCTGAAAGTTGTCGTAATCACAATACATATTATCCAACATCACCACAAGCATTTGACCACTGGTTCTTGTAGCCCGGTCGTAGCACTCTCTTACCTGAAATCTCATCTTTTTCCTATCAAAGGCTACAACACTTCATCTTGAAGGCCGATTTAGTATCTAATCAATATCACTTTGGAAATGCTGAGTAAAATGATCCTCTGATAGGCCTTTTGAGATCGATCAACAAAGTAGTGCACACATCTATAAAAAGTCTCTTGAACTAACCCTATGATCGGGAGTTTGCACACACCCTTGAGGACCCCATTTATGCACTCCATTATATTAGTGGTCATATGGTCATATCTCCTGCCACCATCATATGTTTTTTCTTTGAAATTTGCATCATATATTTATACACATATTCATTAGCACTTTGAATCTCTTCAAGACATCGATCAAACTTTTCTTGTTGGGGATCATATGCTAAAACCATAAGAGAATAATGTATTAAAAAGGATATTAAATTTTCTGTAAAAAAAGTGAGTTTAGAAAAACATACCCAACTTGGGGATCACCTTTTTTATTGGCTCATCTCTGAAATGCTTATGCACATTACCTGCAATATGTCTAATACAATATTGATGATAAGCATTCAGCTCAGTCCATGAAACCCCATCACTATTTACCACCTCTATAATCGCCCGATGGTGATTATATATTAGACACACGCCTTGGTTTTGTGTGACATGAATGCGTACACATGCCAAAAACCAGCTCCAACATTCAAAATTCTCATTTTCAACAATAGCGAATGCAAGTGGTAGAGGAGCGTGATTATCATCCTAAGTGGCGGTAATGAGTAGAACACCTATATACTTTTCATAAAGTAAAGTTCCGTCGATATGAATGAATTGTTTACAATAGGGAAAAGTAACGATGTATGGCCTGAATGCCCAAAATATCCTATTGAACTTCACCTTCAATCGATCAACTCGGTGATTAGGGGACACATACTCAACAGTATCCAAATGATAAACAATCTGTTTTTTGTTATACAATAATTTTATAAGTTGTGGAAACATTGCATAAGATTCATCCCAATCACCATGCACTTTCACAATTGCTTTCTGTTTTTCATTCCAAGCTTTGTTGTAGGATATCTTATAGTTATACAACTATTGAATTCTTTCTTGAACAAGGGAAATAGGAACATCCGGACATGTTCATATCTTCTCAACAATAACAGTTGATATAAACTCTGCATCAAGTGAAGAGTGATCCTGCGGAAATCTTGGATGCACACAAGTGTGTGGGGCCTTCTAATTTGGTAATCTTCCAACATGCAAAAAATTTATCGTATATTTCCCTCAATTGAAATTTACATTCTACCTCATATTTTTTTACAACGAATGAGATATTTTGTCTTCTTTGACTCGTCAATCACAAATGTGAAATGTCGCTCTATGTGGTATTGCTTTATCACATTTTTATGGCAAGTTTACTTTCAAACTCCTTCCTGACATAGATAACATTATCATTTGATGCAGATCTATTACCTATAATGCCAGAGAATTCAGAATTCGGTGTAATGACATCCTAATCAAACTGTTGTTCACGCGACATTCCTTCAACCAAGGAACTCAATACCGAAGGATGAGTACCACTAATCGGTGGATGTCGTGGATGTTTGGCTCTCATAGGAACTTTAGAAGGATCATTCCCCACGTCCCCTTGTCGTGGATTCATGTCTCCCATAAGAACCTCAGAAGGTTCATTCTCCACATCACTCTCACCCATATCATCTCCTGCAGCTTCAGCAGATACTTCATCCTCAGATAAAATTTCATTCACTATATCAGCAGTACACAAAGAGATGTTCCCTACATTTCCTTCTAAATTATGATCATATTCTTCGTAATTTGGTTCTATCACAGGAGTCGTATGAGAAGTATGCAATGAATAAGACTGTTGTGAGGGATCGACTTCTACAGAGCTCACAAAACATGGTTCTGTAGTAGTTTGTTGCACCACATCTATATCAAAAATCACCACATACAACTCCATCAAACCATTCACACATTGTTGCCTGGGTAAGAAAGATGCATCCATCCAATCCTAATCATCGACCAGAGGGTACTCGGTGTGCCAGAAACGTTCAGGATGTTCCATATGTCGATATGTTATTGAAGCAATGGATTAATCAGCCCTCAGTTTTAACCAACTATGAATCTTATTTCAAACTTCATCTAATGCCAGACAACCATGATGATTTTCCACTCTTGTAGGTGGAAAACTATAGCTAAAACCCTACTTGGTATAAACTGCCTCACCATTGCAATAAATTTGCACAGATATGATTACCTAAAAAATAATAATTAATAAAATATTATATACTACATCAAAATTTTAAATTATTTAAATTGGTTATGATTGAATAATTGACTTCAACTCGAGACTTTTTCTTTGTATTGGTTTATCATTATTGAGGTATAGTGATGTTGATATTATTACCAAAGTAAATTTAATACAACATTATATATTTTTATACCACTTATCAAATATTTCATAAATTTTAATTACTTATGAATAAATAACCATGACTTGATCTTGAGATTTACTATGGATTAGTTTATCATTATCTGATAAACTAACCAAAACCTATGGGTGGACTCCTAATGTCTCTATTATCAAATATTTCAGTAACTGCCAGTCTCCATTCAAACAACAACGCTTCTAGTCAAACGTATGTCCTTGAACGCCTCTTCGGGGACACCTCTTTGGGGACACCTCTTGTCGATCACCTTTTAATTACAAATTTACTGACATGCATGTGAGGGGGTCTAGGGGTATGAAATACATAACTTTTTTTTAAGCAGACACGTAGGTCCTTACAGACTTAGTGAAAGATGACTCGCAGGTCGTCAATGCGGAAACGAAAATGCAATTATTACAAATTACATAACCCCATATACAAAAAAAAGGCATGCAATTTCAAATATGCATTGGTCGGTCATCTCAAAATCAGTCATCACACAATACTCTTAACTTGTTTTTTGATATACTTATTATGTTCAACATATTATATAAACCTATTACTAGATGAAATATATATTAAATATCTAAACCTGTTTTCCAAAAAATAAACTTCTAAATTTGTATGTATATATATGTGTGTGTGTGTGTATATATATATAACATTAAATAAATTTAATTAAAACTAATATAATTTACACTTACATAACAACCATTACAATACTGAACATTAATGTCATTTTTAATTTTATAAAATTACACACACACACACACACACACACACACACACACACACACACACACATATATATATTGTTTTTTTTCATTCTACTACTTTCCAAAATATAAGTAAATATATTTTCTACTTTATTACTTGAAAGAATAATTATTCATACTAAATATAATTTCAATTTATTGATTAAAATTATTAGTAGTAGTAAATAAAAGTAATATAATTTACACTTACATGAAAACCATTAAAATAATATAAACTTATGTTATTTTCAATTTAATTAAATTACATATATTTAATTTTTTTTGTCATTTTTCAATTTTAGAATATTTAATTAATTATATTTCATACTTTATTACTTCAAATAATAATTATTTACACTTAATATAATTAAAAATTATTATTTATAGAAAACTGTTTTTTATACCATTAATAAAAAGAAATTTCTATATATTTTTTTAATAAATTTAAATATGATACTTTATATAACTAATATATTTTTAATAAATTATATAACTAGTGTATAAAATATTATAATTTAAATGAATATTACTTTAAAAATAACATATTTTATATACATATAAATATGTAAAACATGTCATTTAAATTAAAAATATATACATTTTTTAAAACAATTTTATTTCCCTAAATATAAATTACATTTTAGACATACCATATTTAAATTTCCTAAACATTCAATATGAATTCGTACAACAAACAATAACTCAATCAAAAATTAAATCATACAAAAGAAAGTAATTTACACATTTATGCATGCATCAATACATATTTAATAAATACATCATACACACAAACACTAATTTATACACATCACAAATTAAATAAACAAACCATACAAATAAAATAAATAAACACACTTAAACAATTCAAATTTTAAATAGAAATTTTACCTTCTTAAAAGCAGCAGATACTTGTTGAGAAAGAAATTCCGCAGGGTTTCGTAACAAATTTCAAATGAGAAGGAGATTTGAAGTGGAGCTCCTTTTATAAAACTCGGCGGGGGAGATGCATCCTTCATCCAATTCGCGAAGTATACGTGAATGTGATTCACGCATCTCAGGTCCCTTTTTAAAAATATTTGGACCCTATCCCATTTAAAAATAAAATAAAAAACCTATTAAAAAAAATCCAAAAATATAAGAACAAATTCTCTCTCCAAAATATTTTATGTTGAATAAATGCTGAAACACCGCACAATGCACTCACATCTGAATCCAGGAGATGATGTGTTCGGGAGAAAGGCCAAGCTTCACCTGAAGAAAGCAATTCCAAACCAGAATCAATTGTTGAAGAAGAAGAAGCACTGAAATCAGAAAAACGTATGAAATTAGGTCGGAGATTTTGAACATGGCAGAACCGAGAATCGTTCTGATCGAGCAATATGAAATTCGCGAATGGAGGACGACAGGCATCGGGCGCCGGTGAAGCTCGAAACATGGGCTGTGATGATCGAAACCAACCGAGATCTATTGATTGATTTTGGAGATAGCTCGTCGATGCTGGAAGATCAAACCCCAAGCTCATGTGCGCATAGGAACAATGGCGAATTGGAAATCTGAGCCTAGCCAAGGGCTCATCAATTGATGAAAATTCATCGAGCTTGCTGGTTGATGACGACTGGAACGTGGCTGAGGCCTTTCGAATTCGGGTAAAGCTTGATTTAGGACTGCTGAAACTGAAGTCGGCCGAAGTGGAAGGTGGGAAGGTGGGAGCTGGTCGATCCGAGCCTGCCTGCGAAGTCTAAAACTGAATTAATGTGTTTTCTGGTGTTCCCTTTGAATGTCTGAAGATGAAGATGGGGTGTCGAGCTCCAGTTTTTTATGGCTACCGGTCTGAAGGAGTGTGCCCGCCAAGTGTTTGAGGTAATTCCTGTGCGCGCATGATTGATTGATGAAAACAAACCAGGAAGCTGGATGGACCTTCGGGTTTTGTTGATCATGACCACCCGAGCTCATCCGAGCTTGAATAGGATGACCCCAACTTTTCCTCCGATGAAGGTGCTCGGGATTTACAACTGAAGTCGCCCAATTGATCTCGTATCGGTGATGAGTCAAGAACAACGATTTGAAGATCGACTAGATCAATTCACAAGCCAAGAATCCTGGCCGAAGCTAAATGGGACCGGCCATCAATGAAGATCGGGAGCTTGATCGATTGTAGAGGTTTGCTGACCATTTTAAGTTAGAATGAAGAGCCGAGCTTAACTGAACAAGAACATGAAGACTTAGAAACTGATCCAAGGGGACCTCACCACAACCTACTGGGAAGAGGATGGGATTCCGACACTCTGAAACCGATCCCCTGAAGAAATGGGTGTGTTTCTAATCTCAACTGGTTCAAGAATTAATTGTAGATTAGTGCATATTAAATGCTTTGATGACTGCCTCGACAACCATTGGAACTAACATCGCACCTTGGCATTTCTCGAATGTGTGGTTGAGAGAGGAATGCTTGAGGAACTGTTTTCATGACATTTGATGACAACACCTTTTTAGAACCATTGATGAAGACACAACTTTTTCGAAGTTTAAGAAGACCAGTTACCCAACTTGTGGTTGAGTGTGTTAGTATGAGGAAGTCCAAGTCAAGCTCAGAGAAGATGTTGTTTCACAAAGCAAATGGAAGGATATATTGAAAGGTTATTGAAAGGCAGTGGTGCATGACTTGGTGTCACATACAAGACATATTTTAAAGGTATTTTTTTCATTTAATTTACATCTTTGCTTTGTTTTGAGGGTTTACTTAGGTTTTAGGGAGGAATAGATGAATATTCATGAATTGGGCCAAACCGTGAGCCCAATTTCAGATTAAAAAAAATAAATTTTGTATCTTCTATAACTTTTTCATTTTTCAACATTTTTCATCCATTCAAATTCCTACTTGACCTCCCCTAACCTATTAACACCACAAAGGTAATTTGGAGCTTTTAGAAATCCATAACTAGGGTTTATTTGGGTTTTTATCTAAGGGGTTGGGCCTGCCCGAAAGCCCAATCCTTGTTTTAAAAATAAATTTTGATTATGTTATATCTTATTCATGTTTTGGGATTTTTCAGTGATTCTAAGTGGAGCCCAAGCCCACCGAACCCAGCCGCGCGGCCCTTCTCTCTCCCCCCTCTTTGGAGCTCTGGTTAATCGCGATTTGGTGCCGAACTTCATAGGCTTCCTCAAATCGTCCAGATTTGAAGAGGTAAGTTCATTCCTTCATATCTCTCTCAATTTTTACTCTTTTTCCCCCATTCAAATTCTTAAATGATCTCCATATCCTTGTTCGAACCTCCCTTAAAGGTTTGGGTATTTTTAAAATCAGATACTTGTATTTTTTGGGGAGATTTCTACAATATATTTTAAGTAAGTTGTTCTCCTTCTTTCTTCTTTCAATTTGTTTAGGGTTACATCCAATTTACTTAGGGTTTATTCTCTTATCATTGAGGTTCCTAATGTCCAGGGATTATGGTTTAAAAATTAGGGTTTTATCTTGTGTTTCATGGTCTGAAATTCTGGTTTTAGGACTGGTTTACCTTCCTTGAGGTGCGGCGGTGGTGCGTTTGAGTTTTCGCATAAAGGGTTCAAGGGTTTCCTTGGTTTTGGTAGGTGATTCCATTTTTTGTGCAATTTTTGTGAATTAGCTTGCTGTGTTCATGGTACCTTAAGGTTTATTTCCCTTGAATGTTTCTGTAAAAATTGGTTTTAGTTGCATTTATAATGAAAATGAATTTTAAGTTCCAATTTTTGGTGAAATTGTGGGTTTTTCATTCAAATCTTTCGTTGGTTCATTTTGGGCTGACCTATAATTACTTAGTTGATTTTATTGAACTGTAGTATGACTGAAAATCATGTTTTTAATGTTTATTCTTTTTTTTGTTGCTGTGAAAGTTTGCTTAAATGGTGGTTGGGAAGAAAATGGGCTTTTAAGTGCCATGTTTGTGTGAAAATGGTGGTTTTTAAAAGATATAACTTCTTGGTTCACATTGTGATGCCCCATAACTGAATTGTTGGTTTCATTAAAGGGTATTCAACTGAAATTTTGTTTTAATGACTTACAAGTGCTCACATAGTGTGCAAAGTGGATACCTTAAAGAGCTTTGGGTGCAAAACAATGTGATGTTTTGAGAGGTTGTTTTATTGAAAATAAAATTATTTTATTGTGTGTTTTAAATGATATAAAATGTGTGTAGATACTGTACTATTTGTTTGTGACCAGTAGTGACATTTTATATGCAAAAGGATGTGTGTTGTTTGATGAAATTGTTTGAGCACAGAAGGAGAAGCCCGGGTACCTAGGTGGGGCGGATTTGTACTAGTACGGCTAGTGGATCAGATGAGTTTTGTCCCTGTTCCACTTAGCATTTGGATAACGACAACTCTAACTAAAATATGTGGATGATGATTGAGGACCACTAGGTTATGAGTATGTTCCCTACTAGTGGCTCGTGCACGAGAACGAATTTTTCTATGGTTACTCTACACTGAGGTACGAGGTACATAGGGCCCGAGACAACCTAGTGCTTAGGGGTGTTCCCGATTTTGATGTTCATTGGATTTGTGGTATTTAACCCTGTTGTGGGGTGTTTTGGCAGTACTTTACATTAGCTCACATGTCTATTTAATGTGTTAACATACTGGAATTCTTGGATTGAAAAC
Organism: Viscum album; assembly: GCA_963277665.1. Lineage (NCBI taxonomy): Eukaryota > Viridiplantae > Streptophyta > Magnoliopsida > Santalales > Viscaceae > Viscum > Viscum album. The sequence continues at coordinate 1,060,116,041 of OY728137.1, forward strand.
TGTTTTCATTTGAAAGTTGCATTTCTTTGAATTTTAACACTGTTTCACCTTGTGTATTAAAATTGCTTGTTTTGTTCACATTGTATTGCATGCTCTTTGGAATCATCTGGTGGTATCCTATTGGGCTTAGGCTCACACCCTACTTACACCCCTTGGGTGTAAGTAGACCTGCTTATGCTTGACTCAGGTAAAGGGAAGGCTAAGGGTGATGGCGGTTCAGGGTGTTAGTCCCCATCGTTGGGGCGGAGTTGCGGAGAAGGCTTGCGGGTGATGACCCCCTTGTCGTGTGGAGTCCATGAGGATGTCATTATGTTGTCATTATTTGTTTTTATACCACTTGTAGTGTCTTTAAAAATATGTATTCAGTTCTGGTTTTTGTTTAAACATAGTTTGGTTTACATTTTTCAGATTCAGTTTATTGATTGTTTTTAATGTTTTATGCCTTCATATTCGGGTAAATCGTTCCCAAACAAAAATAAATGATACCCGGGCACTTGTGCCAGCCCATGAGGATAGGGAACGCCTTTCGGGTCATGTCACGGGCTATGTTTGGTGCCAGTTTTGGCGGCGACCAGATTCGGTTCATGACAAAATGGTATCAGAGGAGGTTCACTACTTGGGTCATGTTATTTGGGGAAGAGTCCGCATAGTTTGGAGCTAGGATTTTTGGGACTTGAAATTTCAGTCATGGGTAGTGTGCCTGACCAGCATACCTCATGACGGGATTCAAGTCACCATGGGTAGTATGGATTTATCTGGGTCCTTTGGTTTTCTTGGTTTAATGATGACTATGGGAAATGAAAAGAGAGTTGGGCGAATAATCTCAGTGAGCTCGCAGGGCCTGGCAAGCCATGTGGAGCCGTGGATATTTCCCTAGAATACTCTCTGTGACGGCGAAGTGATTGGAATATGGCTGCCAACCATATGTCCAAGTCACCCACCGAAACTAGTTTCCTCTCACATTGTCTTGTGTCTTTGTTTTGGAATCTTGGAAACTTTGTTTTTTTTAAGCAAAAAAAGAAAGACTTCGCTTTAAGGAGTGTGAATTTTTGTGAAGTTATTTTCTAGTAAATTGAAAATGGTTTTATGTTTTTTTAATGCCTATAAATGAAATTTCAGAATTATTTCAAAAGGGTAAATTATGTGTTTACACCTCTTTTGAAAGTATGAACTATGTTAATTGGGGTTTTGAAAATATGTTTCTAATGGATTTTTTTTTAAATCGTGGAAAAGTGTTTTGGATTGAATTAAGTGTTCTAGAATTTTTGTGTGGGGGTTGAAGATGGATTTTGGGTTTGGTGACTACTGAACAAAAAAAAATTATGAACGTTTAGAACCTTTTCTTGAAATGAGAAGAGTTGAGTTCTTAATTAAATGGAGATTTGTGAAATGATGTTTTTCATGAAATTAGATTTGTTTTGAAATGGGTTGAAATTTTTTGAAACGATTGTGAAAGGAATGAATATGTGCTTTTATTGAATTATGGATTCTTTTCTAAATTGGTTTGTGAGATGAAAAATTGGGTTTTGATATTATGGTTATTGTTTTTGAGAAAGGGAAAGTGTGGTTAAAAGTTTTTATTTTTAAAAGAGGAAAGGTTTGATTTTTGGTAATTGGTGCTCTCAAGGGTGACCACATGCATAGGTTTATTTGGGAATATGGATGGATATGAGGTGGGTTCCCAGTGTGGCATGTAAACATGCATGTGTGAGGCTCATGAGATACCATTGGTAAATGCACAACCCACCAACACTATTTTTTTTAATAATTTTTTTGAAGGAAAGTGTTGTGTTTTGATAATGTATGGTTGGGAGGTATGGATTATGTGTTTTCGGGATTATTATTGTGGGATGTTTAGAGTTCAATAACCCCTCTTGTTTGAACGATGTTTTGGTTTGGTGTTTAATTGATAAGTTGGAATGAAGTGTTGGTCAGTGGTCTCTTTTGAGGAAAAGTTTGGGAGGCCAATGTGGTGGCTCCCATCATGTGTTTGGTTCAGGTTTGTGGTCTTTTGTGACCAAATGACCAGATCGGTTGAGTCCTTGGGTTTTCTTGTAGGCTAGGGTACGCCCCCATAAAGTTTTAATGAATGATTCATGTTTGGCCTATGGTGATTCACCGTTGGATGATCCTCCAGTTGATCAACATAAGGACTTTTTTCTTGAGGTTTGGAGATTGAGTTTACCCCTCTTCTTTTTCAATTATGTGGATCCCCCTATAGTGGGAGAGTGTTTGTGGGAGGTTGAAATAGACCTTAGTTTCTTATGTTTCCTAAGTTATTGAAGGTCAATGAAGTTCATGGTTGTCATTGTAGAATGATGTCTTAAAGGGCCTCTGGGTCTTTCGTCAGTATAATTGAAGCAAGAGTTCATGTTAGGCCACCAGTGTGCAAGATCTGGCCAAGAGTGGCTATTATGGACACTTGCTGGAATCATGTGTTGTTTGGGACTCAGTACAAGGTCCCTCTCCTTGTGTTTTATTTTATTCACAATGGTCATGTTCGGTGATGCCTTGCGATGTCATGTGTTCATTTGACTATAAGGGTGAAGATTGTGCAATCTTATGAGAGTCTCTATTTTGTTGGATGCGTGTCTCCCTATAGGGAATTCTAAATCCTATGTTCTAGAGGAATGTGTTTTTATATGTCCTTTCATTCCGCTGTTTAGCATCTGAAGAAAAAAAAGGGGCGATGTGTGTGCATCCTCTAAGTTCTTGTTTTGGTAAAATGATGGGTTATGGAAAAGCGGGTTTGAAGTGTGTCATGTCTCAATGATACCATCTGAGATTACAGTATAATTGTTTTTGGCACTGGAAGAAGATGTTCTGTTTAGGGGTTTCCAAATCCTAACTGCGAGGCCGAAGATGCTTCAATCCATTGAGCTCCAGCCATAGGCCCCGGAGAGAAGCTGGCTTGTAGTTAGGGGAAATCCTAGAGTCGTTCAAACTTTTGGTCAAGGTCATATCCTCAATATGAAAGATAGGAATAGTTTAAACCTCTGGTGTCATCGTCTTGTTCCAATTTCTCACATTTGGTGGAAAGAGGTGTGAGTACCTTGTTCCCATGTCATACCCTGAGTTGATTTTTTCCCCTTTGGGTTCCCTTGTGTTTTTGGAGAAAAGGTTAAAATTTGGGTTAGGCAGGTTGAAGTGCATAGTTTGTGCTCGGTTAGTAGTAACTGTGTGCCAACCTAGGGGACCATGTGATAAGAGACAGTAGCTACCGTATGGTCTCTGCACGTCCATGATCCTTGGCAAAGGAAACTGTGTGAAGTTTCCTCTTTGGACAGAATGATCCGCACAGTTAACTCGCGGTTTCCCAAACCGTGTGAACCAACTGTGCGACCATGCCAGCTCCTTAAAATTCTGTTGTTTTTGTTGTTGTTATCCCATACTATTTAGTTAAGATGGTTGGGTTTTGTTTGGGGTATACCCATAATGGGACTCATTTAAGTTTCATTGGAATAATTCTGATATTAATCTACCCCAAATGCTGGGAATTCCGTTCGAGGCCCCCTGTTAGTGTCTTGATTTTGTCTTAAGGAAAGTTGTGTTCATTATTATGGTGGGGAGACCCATCATGGGTATCATGTATGTTCTCATGGAAAAGGAATAATTTTAGTTTAACCCTTATGATGGGGAGACCGTTCGTTCCTTCCCCAATTGTTATCCTTATTCTATCTAAGAAAATTGAGTTGTCCCTGGTGGTGGGATGTCCAGATTGGGTCACCCCGTACTAGTGACTCAATTTTCTCCTTGGTGTATTCTAGGTAGGAGGTAGTATCGTTCAAGTCTATCTATCCAAAAAATTTGTTACTTGGGTAATTTTGTGGTTGGAGAACACCCAATGGTTTTGTTTACGTAATGTTGTGGTAGCGTTATTCGAGTTCGTTGTTCGTTTCAAGTGGATTGCTTGAGCGTCGTCTTGTAGTGTTTGAGGTGTTTTGTTTTGGGATGTGTTTTTAATGTTTTTCATAATTTTATGTAAGTGGGGTACTTTCTGGTTGGTGAGAGTATTATCTTCCTTCGTTTGATCAACTGGAGATGTTCGTCCTTTTTGAAGCGGGTGAAAACGTGGCAAGGAAGTTTGTCTTGGTCTATCGTTTGGTCTTTGCTTTTGCATCTGGTCTTGTTGTGGCATTCCGGGGGCGGAATGCTTTATGGTGGAGAGAATTGTCACATACAATACATATTTTAAAGGTATTTTTTGTTCATTTAATTTACATCCTTGCTTTGTTTTGGGGGTTTACCTAGGTTTTAGGGAGGAATAGATGAGTATTCATGAATTGGGCCAAACCGTGAGCCCAATTTCAGATTAAAAAAATAAATTTTGTATTTTCTATAACTTTTTCATTTTTCAACATTTTTCATCCATTCAAATTCCTACTTGACCTCCCCTAACCTATTAACACCACCAAGGTAATTTGGAGCTTTTAGAAATCCATAACTAGGGTTTATTTGGGTTTTTATCTAAGGGGTTGGGCCTGCCCAAAAGACCAATTCCTGTTTTAAAAATAAATTTTTATTAGGTTATATCTTATTCATGTTTTGGGATTTTTCAGTGATTCCAAGTGGAGCCCAAGCCCACTGAACCCAGCCGTGCAGCCCTTCTCTCTCCCCCCCTCTTTGGAGCTCTGGTTAATCGCGATTTGGTGTCGAACTTCATAGGCTTCCTCAAATCATCCAGATTTGAAGAGATAAGTTCATTCCTTCATATCTCTCTCAATTTTTACTCTTTTCCCCCCATTCAAATTCTTAAATGATCTCCATATCCTTGTTCGAACCTCCCTTAAACGTTTGAGTATTTTTAAAATCAGATACTGGTATTTTTGGGGGAGATTTCTACAATATATTTTAAGTAAGTTGTTCTCCTTCTTTCTTCTTTCAATTTGTTTAGGGTTACATCCAATTTACTTAGGGTTTATTCCCTTATCATTGAGGTTCCTAATGTCCAGGGATTAGGGTTTAAAAATTAGGGTTTTATCTTGTGTTTCATGGTCTGAAATTTTGGTTTTAGGTCTGGTTTACCTTCCTTGAGGTGCGGCGGTGGTGCGTTTGAGTTTTCGCACAAAGGGTTTAAGGGTTTCCTTAGTTTTGGTAGGTGATTCCATTTTTTGTGCAATTTTTGTGAATTAGCTTGTTGTGTTCATGGTACCTTAATGTTTATTTCCCTTGAATGTTTCTGTAAAAATTGGTTTTAGTTGCATTTATAATGAAAATGAATTTTAAGTTCCAATTTTTGGTGAAATTGGGGGTTTTTCATTCAAATCTTTCATTGGTTCATTTTGAGCTGACCTATAATTACTTAGTTGATTTTATTGAACTGTAGTATGACTGAAAATCATGTTTTTAATGTTTATCTAAAAGTTTGCTTAAATGGTGGTTGGGAAGAAAATGGGCTTTAAGTGTCATGTTTGTGTGAAAATGGTGGTTTTTAAAAGATATAACTTCTTGGTTCACATTGGGATGCCCCATAACTGAATTGTTGGTTTCATTAAAGGGCATTGAGCTGAAATTTTGTTTTAATGACTTACAAGTGCTCACATAGTGTGCAAAGTGGATACCTTAAAGAGCTTTGGGTGCAAATCAATGTGATGTTTTGAGAGGTTGTTTTATTGAAAATAAAATTATTTTATTGTGTGTTTTAAATGGTATAAAATGTGTGTAGATACTGTACTATTTGTTTGTGACCAGTAGTGACATTTTATATGCAAAAGGATGTGTGTTGTTTGCTGAAATTGTTTGATCACAAAAGGGGAAGCCCAGGTACCTAGGTGGGGCAGATTTGTACTAGTACGACTAGTGGATCAGATGAGTTTTGTCCCTGTTCCACTTAGCATTTGGATAACGACAACTCTAACTAAAATATGTGGATGATGATTGGGGACCACTAGGTTATGGGTATGTTCCCTACTAGTGGCTCGTGCACGAGGACAGATTTTTCTATGGTTACTCTACACTGAGGTACGAGGTACATAGGGCCCGAGACAACCTAGTGCTTAGGGGTGTTCCCGATTTTGATGCTCATTGGATTTGTGGTATTTGACCTTGTTGTGGGGGTGTTTTGGCAGTACTTTACATTAGCTCACATGTCTATTTAATGTGTTAACATACTGGAATTCTTGGATTGAAAACTGTTTTCATTTGAAAGTTGCATTTCTTTGAATTTTAACATTGTTTCACCTTGTGTATTAAAATTGCTTGTTTTGTTCACATTGTATTGCATGCTCTTTGGAATCATCTGGTGGTATCCTATTGGGCTTAGGCTCACACCCTACTTACACCCCTTGGGTGTAAGTAGACCTGCTTATGCTTGACTCAGGTAAAGGGAAGACTAAGGGTGATGGCGGTTCAGGGTGTTTGTCCCCATCGTTGGGGCGGAGTTGCAGAGAAGGCTTGCGGGTGATGACCCCCTTGTCGTGTTGAGTCCATGGGGATGTCATTATGTTGTCATTATTTGTTTTTATACCACTTGTAGTGTCTTTAAAAATATGTATTCAGTTCTGGTTTTTGTTTAAACATAGTTTGGTTTACATTTTTCAGATTCAGTTTATTGATTGTTTTTAATGTTTTATGCCTTCATATTCAGGTAAATCGTTCCCAAACAAAAATAACTGATACCCGGGCACTTGTGCCAGCCCGTGGGGATAGGGAATGCCCTTCGGGTCATGTCACAGGCTAGGTTTGGTGCCAGTTTTGGCGGCGACCAGATTCGGTTCGTGACACTTGGACCCATAGAAATGCAAAGATGCAACTATGTCATGGTAAGCATCTATTGTAGAAAGGCTAGTGTTGAAATGTCAACTCCACTTTTCAGGCTATGGCTAAGAAAATGAGTTTTGAATTTGCATAGAGCCCTAAAATTGGTTGTTGCAAATACGAAGGGAGCTCGACGATGCTCGAGGCTACACTAGAAGATTCCGGAGTTCACCCAAAGAGCTCGAAGAGATCAAGCCAAGCTGTAGTTCAATTAGTTCTAATCACGTGGAGCAGAGATTGTTTATGGAGAATATTATGGTGATTGCATCATGTATGGAGGTGCGTGTTCAGTTACGGGTTATCAGCTAATGTCACCTACATAGTAGAAGGTCTACAGTGACAACGTCACATGGAAGCTAAGTTGATACTCGCGGAGCTCTGACTGTGAGATAAAGGCGGGGATTGGCACGCAAACTAAGGATTTATATAAGAAGAAGAAGAGTCTGAAAAAAAGGGAGGTGGAACATGGGGAATTCATGGCTGAGGAGTAGACGACTAAGAGTGGAGTTGTACCAGAGGTCGGACCACACTCAATGCAGGCAGGTAATGGATTTTGAGCTTGACGAAGAGGTCGACCCCACTATAGGAGCTTCTTCTCCCTTTTCTTATCCCATGTTTTCTTGTTCTGAGATGATTTTAATGAATTATATTGTTTTTGCTGCTTCTACCATGCATAACTCATTAGTTTAGGGGGATCAGGCTGAAATGATTGAAATACTTTTATTGTCTTTTATCATATGGTTTAAATCATAGAGGTATGGTGCCATCCATCCAAAGTGCTCTCATTCTCTTCCCTATGAGCATCCTTTCACTCTACTCCATGAACTGATAGGTGAAGAGTAGAGTTCTTTTTTCCTTGACGACCATAACTGAAGTACTCTTTAGAAAAGGGTGTAGTCTGCTCTTCTTCATAAGGATGCATCCTTTTCTTGAGATCTGTTAGAAATAGCACCACTCAAGAGGGAACTCTGGCGATGTTATTTTATCTAATGACAATCAGGTATTGTAATCCTCTTCACTTTGCTTTAAAACCTTTGTGGTTAATTCTATGCAGGAGCAGATACCTTTTCTATCAATTCTATCCAGTACAACTCTTCTAACTCAATCAATTGTTTGGACCCCCTTTCTGTTACTGCTGTCACCACGGTTCCATTCATCTCATTTTAACATTACTTCATCACTCCACATTCACTTCATAAATTCACTTCCAACTTTGTTCGTTATTGTTTGTATTGTTTTTTCATGTTTTTATTTTGTTTTGGTCATCACAACTTTGCCTTCTTTGTGGTTCGACCCTTTTTACCACAGTACTAATAGTAAGGAGGTATATAAATAATTAATTTGACCATCCTCATGACAAGGACATCATCAAATTTTGGCACTACTGTCGGAGAAAATGCATGCAACCAATTCAAAAAAATTAAAAAAACTGAATATAAATAAAATATAAAAAATATAATATAAAATATGTCAAACAAAAACCTAAAATTTGCTTTTGTGGTGTATTTGAACTCTTTACACTGGTCAATGAATACACACTAGGGCATCATCATCACCTGAATTAGAACCTTTCATTCTAGAGTTAAACAAACACTATAATTCCCTTAAAAAGAACAAATCTAAAATGAATAATTTGGAAATTATATGACCTAAAAATCTTGACCACAACATGAATTTACCACAGCCCATAGTTTCATCCCCCGAGAGGCCTAAACCTATGGAGTTCTAGTTACCATCAGTTTCTAGCAATCATTCCTACATTAAGCTTTCTCCTAGGTCTAGTAACTATGAAATCAAGCAATCACACCTCTCCATGCTTCCGACCTCCAATGGCTTAGCTACAGAGATTCACTAGAATTCATCAGAGATTTTTATGGTTTTGTTCAACAACTTCCTTTGCGAGGGTTGAGTGAGGAGCTAAGATTGAGAGTATTTTCATTTTGTCTCAAGAGTAGGGCTAGGACTTGGTTTTAGAACCTTTATGAGGAGATTCTCAATACTCGAGATGAGCTTTTCGATACTTTTATCTGCAAATTCTACCCCAGAAACACCACTATCAAGGTTAGGCATAAAATCATAGGGTTTGTCCAAGATGAGGGAGAGTTGTTTCATGAGGAATGAGACAAATGTAGAGCCTTACTCAGATAGTGTCCCAACCACCAGTTCCCCCCCATATTTTGATGGATACCTTTTATAATGCTCTTACACCATACAACCAAAATCTAGTGGATCAATTTTGTAGGGGTGAATTCTCTGATATGGTTGCTGATGAACTTAAGAATTTTTTTCATAAGTTTTCCCAAAAGTCATAGTATAAGTGCACTAGGAAGTGAGTTATTCATAGGGCTAGACCCACCTCTTATGCTACTATGGTTAGTGATAACACACTTTAGAAACAATGTTGCTATTGCGGGATGTATGGTCACACTAAAAATCATTGTCTCAATTTTGATATTCCCATTCAACAGGATGAGAGTGCTCGATGTGCATGCTATAGATCTATAAATCTAGGAAATAATGATCCATTCTCAAATCAATACAATGCTGGATATAAAAATCACTCAAAACTTTGTTGGATAGATCAAAGAGTGATCAAACAGTTTTCCACCCCATGTTTCCCATAACAGCCTAGACCTCGATTTCATTATCAAGATAGAGTTGATTCTTCAAATTCTCAAGGGGAATTAAAGGGTTTTATGTAATAGATGTTGGGTGAAATTAGTTCTTTAAAAAAATATACATATTCTAGGATCCATAGCTTGGAAGTTCAAATGGGTCAATTAGCTAGAGATCTAAGTGGGGGAGATAAGGGAAAACTAACCAACATAATAAAACCTAATCTAAGAGAGAATTTCATGGTTTTAACCACAATATCAGACTTAAAAACTCAAGAAAAAGTAAAGGAACAACCAAGGGATGTTAAAATTGATGAAGAAGCTGAATCTGGAAATAAAAATATAGGAAACTCTAAATATGGAAATGAGGATAGTAAGGTCCAAAATGAACCAAATGATGAATCTTCCCATGAAAAATTCAAACAAAGGAAAATGAAGTGAGAGCTCATCAAAGAGGAAAAAAAGGAGAGTTTTGAGGATGAGGAGAATAATCAACCAATTTTATAGAAGTATGCTTCTCCCATTATATTTCTTGAAAGAGTTGAAAAGAATGATGAACCTGATTATTTGAAGTTCCTTCAGATGTTTGGGACTTTTAGTGTCAATATTCCCTTTTTGGAGGATTTGAACAAAATCCCATCATATGTAAAATTTATTAAAAGGTTTTTGGCCAACAAGAGGGATAAGGGAGAGTTTACAATCATTAATCTCGCTAAGGATTGTAGTGAAATTGTTCAAAAGTAGATACCTCCAAAATTGAAAGACCCTAGAAGCTTTTTCATTTCTTGAAAAATAAGAAAAAGTGAGGGAATTAATTATCTATGTGACTTATTAGCTAGAATAAATCTTATACCTTACTCCTTGTTTCAATAGATAGGTATTAGGGAGATAAAACCAACTTCTGTTTCTCTACAGTTGGCTGATAGGTCACTTGCTTATCCTTATGGAATAATAGATGTTCTGTTAGTTAATGTAGGGAATCTCACACCACCCACTGATTTTCTTATTCTCGAGATGGAGTGTGAAAAACAAGTTATGATTATTATAGGGAGACTTTTTCTAGCTACTATCAGGGCTATCATTAATATTTCAAAAGATAAATTGACCCTTCAAGCTATTTCAGATCAAGAAGTATTTCTTGTTTTTAATAAATCTCCCCTAGTGGTGAGTTGAAAATTGATTGATGTTTCTGAGGAAGTTTGTAAGGATAAGATTAAAAAGTAGAATCATCACCCTTATGATGACATAATCAAAGAATCATTTAGTGGACTTTTTAATGCTTGTTTTGCTGAATCTGGATCTACTTAGAAACTTAAATGACTAGGGAAACTTGGGAGTCAAATCAGGGAATTTATTGTTGAGAACCATGAAGTGGTCCATCCCAAACTAAGTTATCATGATAATAGTGTTTCTCATGTTGTTTATTGATCTTCACAGTCTTCACTTGTTCCAACCTAGATTCAACTTCCTATTCCTTTCAATGTGAAAAGTTTAAATCTGTTTCAATTGCATTGTCAGATGAGAATGACAATTCGAAGGCCAAGGTAAAGTCTATGGCTAGTCCTGTCCATCTAGAGGCTAAATATAATTCATCCCAACCTTTTGAGAGTGTTAAAAGTGAAAATTTGGGTGGTTTTATGGATAAGGACAACATTTTTTACCTTGCTAATTTAGTTTCTTTAATGATGAATTTTTTGTTTTTGAGCTCAAAGAATTTTTAGGGAAGCTTGAGGAAATTCCCTATACTCCACACAAACAAGTTGAACTTAGTGTTGATGATAGTTATCATATTGTGTCAGTTGCAACACCTTTCTCTATACCACTTCCTGTCTTAAGTGTAGGGAAGAATTTGGGGATTGAATCTGGTCACTTTGATGAAAAATTTAAATTGTTATTTTTATCCCGGATTCTTTGAGTGACATTATTGGCCTTGAAGCTACTGGTGGTAGGAGGCTTAGTCCTAGAAACTTATAATATTTAGGGAGAATTCTGCAAGAAGTTGGTGTAATGGAATTTTTGAGAAAACATGCTAAAATTTCTACACCAAACAACACAAGTCATAGTTGTTAAGGAGTTATACCCACTAAATGATCATGAATATAACTTTAGGAGGGTATGTTTGGATAAGGATTTTAAAATAAGCACGACATGGGAGGAAACCCATAGTTCTTTTAATTTTTTATTATCATTTTCTTTTCAAATAAATACCTCTAATTCAGTTTCTTTCCAACTCAGTTCATATCGTGCCTGCCTTTAATTGACTGTAAAAGGTTTCAACTACTCTTCAAAGACAAAAGAAGCTACAAACTAGATAAAATCTAAATCACACCTCCCTCACTCAACCTTTGGATGTAATTTCTCTTTGAGCTATAACTGTTGAATTTTAATGTTTGTTTGTTTTCCCTTTCTATGGGTTGGAAATGAGAAACTAAGGGATCTTTCTTAAGGGGTAAATAGGGAGGCTTTATTTGGCTAAACAAAAAGGTTTAAAATATTCTACACTACAGGAATATTTTTCTAATATTCTCATTTATTACATCCTATTTATTGCATTTGTAATTCTAAATGATAATTCTTATGTTTGTAATTAAATCAAAGGCATGGAAACAAATATTTTGAAAATTGATGTGGATATGTGGCAACATGCCAGTTTGAACTTCATGTAACCCTACAAATAATACTCTGAACTACTGAATTGAAAATATGTCTTGAACCAAACTATTTTTGAAAATTTCTCCCACCTTAGGATTCAACATTAGGGATAATTTTGCATTTTATGTGTATTCAAGTGGGTTATTTAAATATGATAATCTACGCTTCAATCATTTTACGCATAAAAAACCCCCTGATTTTTTTATAAAAATATTAAAAAAAACAATTTATTTCAAATTTGATGGTCTTTAGGATTCAATTTTCACTTTAATATTGTCTTGTCTTGTGGATAAGTGCATGATAGTGTTGAGGTTTTCCTTGATTCTGAAATTTTTGGGTGTTTATGATTATTGAGTATTGGTGACCACTATTTTTATGGATGTTCTTTTTAGGAACTAAGAAAGGGAGTGAGATAGGATAGATCTTTGCAGAATTAGGATTATAACTTGAGGAAAATAGATGTTTGAAATTGAACCTAGGGGACTCACTTTTTTTTAAAACAAAACACCCCAAGGAACTAACTCAAATGATAATCATATAAGTATTTTGAATCTAGAATAAAATGGGTAATTGAAATCCCACAATGAATCTCTAAGACATTAGGAACCTAAAAAATGTCATTTGTACATTCAATAAGTGCTTAGAACATTCATGGATTCAAAAAAATCAAAAAGAAATATATCAATAAAGTTCTTGTTTATCAAAAATGTGTTCATTAAGGTGATATGAATATTGAACCTAAATGGATAAGGGGACAACTAACATACAAGAAATTTATTTTAGTTGTATCAATGAAGTTCAAAATGAATCTTTTATTTTTGGAACCTAGGGGAAGGTGATAATTGAAGGTTACCCTTATTAGAGTTTTGATTACACTTAAATACAACTTTTATGAACTCCCAATATTGTAACTTGAATTGGGATTGAAGTAGGATAGTGGGTGATTTCATATAGGAGGCATGAAATTTTCAACAGTGGATGAATATGTACTTCCTTGATTTCTAGGGTGTATTTGAATCTAGTCGGGACTTGTTATGAAAATTCTTTGAAAATCTCAACCCATCTAAAAATATTATTCCTTTTAAATCAATGTTTTAACATGCTTCATTTTGAGCTAATCTAAAAAATATTATTTTCTATGCACATGAAAAATCATGGACTGTTTGAGGGGAAAGAATATTAAAGCAGGGGGAGTTTGATGTAGCATGTGTTTTACACATTTAGCCACATTTTTTGGTAAAATAATTGAGTTTTAAATGGAAAAAAAGTTTTTTAAATAAAGGATTATTAAATATTTGTAATTTTTAGGGGGAAATTTTATTCTTTGAATATTTTGATAAAATGTAGCTTTTTTGTGCTTACAAATATTATGTTCTTTGATTTTAAATTATTTTTTGTTACATATTTTTTATGTTCATTTATCTTTTTGACATAGAGTTTTTATATATTTGTTTATGTTATTTTATTTTATTTTTTCTCTTCTCATATTATTTTTTATTTTATTTTTATTCATCGCTATACTAGCTAGTCGTAGTAGGGTAAAATAATTAATTAATTTTACTTGATGATAGTCAACGACCTAGCGCCATGTCAACAACCAAGTGCCACAACTATTTGAGAAAACCAAAGGGGGCCAAAAAAGTTAATGTTGTGTTCACAAGGTCATTGTCGAACTACGTGATGACCAACATTTTTGTGAAGAGGTAATTTTGTATGTAAATAAGACCACTTAAGGTACAATCATTGAGCAAAGTGTTATTCTTTGAATATTTTGATAAAATTCATCTTTTAGTGATTAAAAAATTATTTTCTTTGATTTTAAATTCTTTACATCATGAAAATGAGCCCACATAAGTGGCCGGAAGAGTTAATGCTATGTTCACAAGGTTATTTTCGGATCGCACAAGGATCAACATTTTTGTGGATGGGTTATTATGCATGAAAATGAACCCACATAAGGTTAAATCATTGAGGTAATTTCACTTATCACAGTCTGGTCCCTGATCACTCTTTTCACAATTCATATGAGTTAGTAATGGCCTAGAACTATCTTCCACACACTCCCACCTTTATTGGTCTTATCTTTTTAATTGATAATGGTTGTTCTTAGTGATGATTTGTTTTACTCTTTTAGGTTTTTCATGGGGGGGAGAAATTTAATCTTTCAAGGGAGTTTTATTTTTCATTCTTTATGAATAATTCATTTTTAAATCATTTCATGCTTCCCTATAAAGTTAATTTTAGTTTGTTAAGTTGCTTAAAGTTTTCACATTGTATGAAATTAATTATAGGAGAATTTTCCCTTAGGTTTTTCTGTTTAAGTAAATCAACATATCATTGTTGCTTGTTTAGAATGCAATGATTAAAAAATGAAGTATTCATTAAGTGTCCATGACCACTTACTATTTGAAGGTAGATCAATTAACTGCAAAGATAGAACTTAAAACATGAATAAAAATTACATATGGAGGGGTTCAATAGGTATTCCTACCATAAGAAAAAAATTTGAAGCTACCATGGGGTACTGTAGTACAACTTACTGTAAAACATCCAAGTTACCACATAATACAACACAATCGCTTAAGTTACTATGCATGTTGAGAAAGAGAAAAAACCTACCCCATGGCTAGGGTTAACCTACCATGAGGTTGAAGCTATCAAGCTAACCTACCATTCCTATGCCAACTGTGCTTTTCATGGGCCACGGTCAAATAGAATTTTTATTTTATTAAAACATGGAATGAAGTATAGGCTTGACCAATGTCATTTACCATGGAATGTATGTGGGTCGGGTTTTCACTATCCTAACAATTATATATTTTTGTTTTATTTTCTTAGTTTTCAAAGAGGTAAATATATAATAGGGGTTTGTTTTAATGAATGAAGATGGAAAATTAAAATGAAAATGAAGATGCACAAAATGAATTCGAGAAATGAAAAATGTTCTAAGGATGAATTCAAATGGGATATATCATTATTTATTTTTTTCCTAAATCATCCAATTCATTGAGTAGGTTTAATATCATTTACTTACTTATCCTCCACTATTTTATTTTTTATAGAACCCATAATCCTCTCAAGAGATCCTTAAACAAACTGATAATTACATGTGTTATTTTCGATTAATGGGTAATAACATTCCTCAATCTAGTGAATGAACCTATTCACACACCCGAAAGCAATCACATGCCATTATTCCTTTCAAACCACATGACTCCACTGATATGAGTTGTGGCCCAAATAGAGGGAGACATTGAAGTGAAATAGTTGGAAGAGTGTAGCAGTGTTAATGGAATATAGAGTGATGATTGTATCCTCCACACTACACCTCCACCATCATACTAAAATTAGATAGGAGATAGATTGATAAATAAATATATAAATTCAAGAAATCTATTTTTATTCTCCATAGATCACCCATAATGGGTTAGTTCTCCATGATCATAAATATTGATATCACCAGTACATCATAAGGGTGAGAAATACAAAGAAATTGAGGGAGAATAGAAGCACGCCATGATGAGCATAGAAAAAATCATGTATTACAATTAAAAATACATAGAATTACAATAAATCCTAATCTAATCAAAACTCATCCAAAGGCCATGGTCTGAATATTTTACAGTGAGAGGAGAGGAAATATTTATAGACAATGACCTCCTTCCTCCTCACATTCATTTTCAAGGAAATCTATTACTTTAGCTAGATGAGTGCCATGTTTTGTGGTTAAGGGTCATGATTTACATCACTAGAATCTTCAAATTAAAAAATTATCTCTCTATGATTATACTTTGAACGCCTTTGATAATTTTATGAAGTTGATGTGATGCACTACTTCATGGAGAAGAATTATTCCCGTGTTTCATAGCTCAGTTGGAAATTAGGTTTTTCCTTGAAAAATCACGTGATGAATTTCATGTGATTACTTTTAAAACATGATCTAAGCCTTAAGATCAGTGGGTAAGATTATGTTAGAATTGTTGGGCTTCATTGGATAAGGCATGGACTTTATTTCATGGGATTTGGTTTGTGATTCTACTGGAGTGGAAATCCTGAATGCTTTTATTGTAATTGGACTTGGTTGGATTTACATCCACATAGAAAACTAGGCAGTTGGCCATGGATTCATGCTTGGCTCAGACTGAATTGAAGGCTTCAATGGGATATTGGAGAGGTGTGATTCCATGAAAGAGCTATCTGGGATGTAGGTTGCACTTGGAGTGTAACTTAGGATTGGATTATTTGAGTTGTGGCCACATCGTATGCGACTTAAAATATGGGTGTATAGATGATTTGGAAGGATCCTGTTTCATTCAAGAATTATATTGAGAACTTGGTTTGAAATGTATTACACACCCGTGGTTGGTGAGTTGATATTGAATGAGGTCCTCCTCTATCTTCATCACTAAACACAGGTAAAAGCAAGCATTTAGTAATCGATCATTAACAGTTAATTCCCCTTTTCCTAAGTGTTGGAATCTATTTATCTTCAAAATTGTGTTTGTGTTCATCAATAAAATTTCCACATACTTCCTCAATCTCATTTCTTGTTCTGTTTACTATGCACTGATTAAATCGATTCCATATTCTATATATTAACTTTACTTTAATCAAAATTTTATTAGGTTTTGTTGGATTTGAGTTCTTAGATTCATACAAGGATTTAGTTATGTGTAAAATAATATAGTATTCATCGATTTCAGTCAACTTCAAGCTCAATCAGTGCATCTCAATTCTTGGGTTCATCATTTTTTGATAGCACTCGAATCTCAGTCACTTTGGATTTACTTTTTCAATCCAAATAAGTTCATCTTAAACTCAATCAATTTAGGTTTCCATTTTTAATAACTTAATATAACATGAAGAGGGGCCTCAGTCATTTGGGAAGTGACCTTCAAGGTTGATGAGATCACTTTTAGTAGGTTTTAGCTCACCTTATTATCACTATACTGATAGTGAGAGCTTTACATGGTCACATGAAGATCTTCTTCCAACTAGTTTCTATTTTCAACGTGCGATCACTTCTTCTATTTCCAGATTTTCATGCATGACCAGTAGAATTTTCACATGTAGTATCTTCAAGATTCTCATTGCAGACACTTGGTCAGTTAGATGGATTCTAACATGTATTTTAAAAACATAAATTTTTGGGCATTTCTATTCTAATAAAATTTTAATTAAATTAATCATTTTAAATGAAATTCATTTTTAGAGAATTAAATACCAAACACTTTCTCTCTTTTTTTAAAACCAATTTAAATCAAATTTCCTTTAAAAAAATTCATCATTTAAAAAATCATTAACTTACAAAATTAAAATTTAATCCTTTAAATCACAGTTCTTTTTTTAAAATAATCTCAATTTATTCATCACTCATAAATTTTAAAATTTAATTAAACAATGATATTTCAAAAATCAAAGTGTGGATTTTTCCAAGTTGATTCAAAATTAATTAAAAACATTTTAAACAAAATTAATAGAATTTAAATAATGAAATTACAAGTATCCAAAATTAATGTATGGCTACATAATAAAATTCAATTATTAAATAAATTGTTAATTAAAAACCACATTTTAATCCATCTAAAAAATCAATTCCAAATTTGAAAAAGCAATAAAAATCACTGATTTGTTTGGTATTTCTTTAATTAATGGGGGTAATTTATCAATGAAAACCAATTAAAAATTTCAAAAATTTGGGATAACATCATCCAGAAACCCTACTCTATTTCAATTCTTCATGTTTTATATTGATGTACAAAATCTAGTTTCTAATTATCTCACATACAAAATTATTCATATGTTACACTTGGTCTGGATGCATCAACCAAGTGATACTCTGTTTTTGGTGAACCATATATGGAATCCTTGTGTTCTCATATGTTTTTGTTACCTTTGGAAAACCTACATATTTTATCAATGTATGTAAACCATGATAAATATTAAAAAAAATTGATGTACCTCATCCTCTATCCAATAAACATACTAAACCGCTTTGTCTGTCCACTTTTCTGTATGTGGATTTTCATCAACATAGATCCACATTTTTATCTGTTCAACATCTTGGAAGTTTAAATCTATTCTTAGTCTAATTATCATATTTCCATAATTTATCATATGAAAACATCATCTGTTTATCTTTATCTAAGTATCTGATTCTTGGATTGTTCAAATATCTTCACCTGTTTATATATTTCTAAACAACTTAGTCCATTTATTTTCATACGAACTTCTCACTATATATTGATTTGGATGAACCCTACATATTTCATCAAATGATCCAACCATCATCTTCAATTGTATCCTGCAATGTCATAGCTCAACATCATCTATGTCTGATAGTCTCAACACCATACTATGTCTGATCATCTCAGTTCAGTGAGCTAGTAAGCTTTATTAAAAAAAAATATTTCTATCTTCTCACTATAGTAAGATTGTACTCCATCTGATGATCTCAGTCTGGTAACCTCACATATCACCATCTGATGATCTTTATATATTTCTCTATTCAGTGGATTCACATATTTTCTCCATTTAGTGGACCTAAAAAAATACTTGTATGATGAATTTATAAAAAATACTTCTAGTGGATTCTTATTAATTTTTTCAATACATTCACAAGACTTCCTCTATCTGGTTTAAGTTTATCTGATGATTGTTACATCCATAACTTCTTTGTCTGATGTGCCTATGAACACACTTGGACATAATATATCCCCTACTAACTTTCTCTGTCCAGACCTAAACATCTGAGAAACTTATTTTTATTTAACTTTACTCATTGACTTAATCATAATACATTGACAATAAATACAAAATTTCATCACCGTCAACTAATGGACACTTCAATCTCCCCCTTTGGATTTGTTTTAATATTAAATTTTCCTTCAAGTTGATGAGTTTTATCCCCCCTTATTGACAATAAATTCAAAGCCTCTTTTATTTACTTATTTCAAGAAATTTTAAGTAAGGGATCAACATCATTTATCTCCCTCCTTATCAATTGTAATTTTCATCCTTATAAGTGTCTTGGAATGGAGGGGGGGGATATTTTTTACACTTTTCCTTCATTTCCCAATTTTCTTTCATTGAACTTGATGTATATCTTGAATTCATCGAGAGAAAGAGAAAATAACTTTACTTAAAGTATCAAGACACAAATCAATCAACTCTAAGTATAAGTGATCCATGATCGATGTAGAAAAAAGTGTGATTAACTCAAACACTAAAGGTTTCCATAAAATTTACCAAGTGATACCAACTTATAAATTCTATTTTCAGAAGTAATATCAATATATTTTCATTCAACTTATTTCCTACAAACATCTCAACAAATGGATAAAAAATGTTCAAGCATAAAATAACAGGTTTCTCCACCTTTTTAAGATAATTCTAACTTTTCCATCAATAACTTAATTTATCCCTTTTCATTTAAACTCAAGTTTTTTTTATATTAGGAAGAAAGAGTATATAAAACATACCTTAAGATAGAAATAACTTCATTTCTCCATATTTTCCATATCTAAAAATTCTTCATCATTATCCAAATCTTTATCTTTTAGGCACTTTAATGTTAATTAAGAACCTTTGTGATGTTTTGTTTTAACAAAGTTTTGTATTTTTTACAACTAATATTTTTTAAAAGAATGTTTTTGAAAAACAGGTGAAAGTTGATAAAAGTTCAAACCCGAACACAAAGAGGGAGAAAAGTTTTATTTTTGAGAAAGTTTTTTTTGGATGTAGAGTATTGGAATGAGTAGCACCAAACATAGAAGTTGTTAGAAAGATGAAGTTTCTGATCATACGCATCATCAGTCTCAAATTCATCAGCATGAAGTTCAAGATTCATTGAACTCAATGTTTGTTAGAAATTCATAAGTTTCTAACTAAGGAAGTCAGAATGATGTTGAAAAAGAATTAAGGATGATAGTGATTTAATTAGCTATAAAGTTCTTAAACTTTACAAACTTTCATCTGATGATGATTTTCCAATCATGAAGTTCTCAAAAATCATGAAAACTATCATGATATATGATTTTAAAGGATGAATGATGTTGAATGTCCTTGTAAAGACTATATCGGTTCTAGAGTTATGAACATAGAAACCTTGACATCGATCACCAGATCCAGAAAGATCAGATAGATAAGTTGTTAGAAGTTTAAGTGAGTCATAATTGATGTGGTTTGGAGAATTTCAGAGTTGCTGAGTGGATTCATCACCAGATGAATCATATCAAATTTAGTTTCTATTAGAAAGAAAAATTAGATCGATTATAAGGAGGAAATTAAAATCAGAATGAGTTTGAGGTGTAAAGTCAAATTAGACTAAGTCTGAGGAGGAAATTCAGATCATACTAAGCTGAGGAATAAATTAAGACAGACTGAGTTGAAGAAGATCCATCATACTAGGAGAAAACACCAATCCATCAGATCAGGAATAGACATTGATCCATCAGAAGGATGCTCATGCTGATAAAAAAATTGGATATATAACATCAAATAGACCAGAGTTAACAACACTGATAAATCACCGATATGATAAAATTATATGAATAATTCTATTGAGATGAGAATACTATTGAAATGAATAAGATTTTTGAAAATGTGATAAGTCTTAAGTCTCCATAGGTATATAAAGTATTTAGAAGTTTCACCCATGTTTATGGAAGATTAACTTTAGTCAGTTATTTCATCAGATGATAACTACACATTGATATTCCATTGGATACAAAAACTTTATCAGATTCCATTTTATTAATAAATTCCATCTAACTAATTTTGATATAGAAAGAACAATATGAGTCATAAAATAAAATATAATCAGACTCACCTAATTGGACTAAAGAAAAGTTAGTAAGTTTGAGAAATTTGATTTATGATAAGACTCAAGAATATTCAATAAGTTTTGAGAAGACACCATAAGAGTTGATAAGGTTTGAGGCGGTCAAATATGAAGTTCAAATGTGAGTAAAATTTGGGTTTTCTGAATTTGGTAATCTGGAAAAAATTTTCAGTTTCCCACCTTTTCTATATAGGCCTACATATAAATAGATACACAATACATTCATACTTGTAACTATTCACATTCACAAAAGGAGGATCACTACAAAGATTGAGTTAGATTTTATTTCTAGATAGATATCTTGTAAGAATATTGGACTACAAAAAAGTTTTGTTTACCAAAATAAGAAGATTGGACTGAGGAAGATTGTTCTGAGTTGTTGATAAGAGTTTGAGAAGTGTAGTTTGGGAAAAGGTCCATCATACTGAGTTTATGGGACTGAGGTAATCAGACCCAAGGACATCAAACTGAGGTTCCAAATATAGTTTTTTGGAGAAAATTTTTTTGTGATCATTTTATTTTGTGGCTGAATTTTTTTGTGATAAAACTTTGTAAAATAATGGAAGTTATTATAATCTTTCCTATTGGGAGATAGAAGGTGCCTAATGGGATTTTACTCAACTTTTATTCACTTATTCATTATAGTTAATTTCCATAGACCAACAAGAGTGGATATGATAAAGATGTAGGTTCTCACATTGAGGCTGAGGCTTGTAAATCTTATGTGTTTTACTTTCTCTCCTACTTTTTCATGCATGAGTTTTTACTAATATATGATAAGGTAATGAACTTTTATATGTTGTAGGGGTTCAGTTTCTAAAATATTGAAAACTTATAAAAAGTTTAACAAATGATTTAACCCCCCCCTCTCAATTGTTATTCGATATATTAAAACTTCAATTGGTATTAGAGGGAGGTTCCCTTATGGAATAATTATCATGGATAATATCAATTATATTAATAGTAGAGGAATTCCTATATTTGATAGAAAAAATTATTATGTATGAAAAAATAGTGTGATTCTGTATCTACCATCTCTTGGCTTGAAAGTTGTTGATGCTACTATAATTGGGTTTCCACCTATTGAGAAAGATACCTTATGACTTTTAATGAAAAGATAAATATTGAAGTTGAATTAAAGGATAAAAATGATATTCTTATGTCTCTTTTAGAAAATGTTTATACAAAGGTGATGGGTATCAAAATTTCAAAGAGTATGTGGGACAATATGGAAAGTTTTTTCAAATGGAATACTAAATTGAATGAAGAAAAGATAAAAATATTTCATAGTAAGTTTGAAGACATAAGAACGAGAGATGATAAACTATAGAAGAATAATTCACCAGGGTAAATGAAATTGTTTGAAACATAAAAGGTTTTGGAGATGTTTTATAAGATAATACAAAATTAAAGAAACTCATGAGAAACTTTCCAGATTGGTTTGATTCTAAAATTTCCACTTTATAAGATAAATATGATTTATCTCTTAATGAACTACATAATTTTCTTATTGTTTATGAAATGATAAAATCTCCAATGTTAAAAAATAAGGTGAATATTAAATGGATTTTAAAGCTATGAGAAAGAAAAAAACTCAAGATTTTGAAGATGTAGATCCTTGTGACTCCAAAGATAAAGAGTATGATGAGTTGAATAATGAAATTGTGTCTATTATTTCCAATAATTATAGAAGAGTAAGAGGAAAGTATGGAGGAAAACTCCCTCTCAAGTGTTTTGAGTGTGGTGGAATCATACACTTTTATATGAATTCCCCAAGAAGAAAGTTGGTGAATATTGAGACGATTCTGATGAAAAACCTCTATGGAAGAAGTGGAATAAAAATTCTAAAGAAGAAAAGTCATCCAAAAAATATAAGAATAATTTTACTGGGAAAAATAGAAGTATGTTGAGTAAGAAAGCTGAATTGAACTCAACTGAAAAAAATTATTTGGAAGATGAAATTTTAGAAAATGTTAGAACATTAATTGAAAAAGTTGAGAAAATAGAAGACTCATCAAATAGTGAAGAAGAAGAAGGTGAAAAATCTTATAGAGAGTATCATATCAAAACAAAACTTGTTTCATTTCTTGATAAAAAAGATCTCTCAAGAAAGAAATAAAAATAATAAGAAAGATAGTGGAAAAAATTTTAAATGTGAAAAAGATATTTTCATACAAGAATAAAAATACATTTAGGAGATTTTAATTTATAAAATTAGAATTGTTAAACATGGAAAGATGGTTGAAGATCTAAGTAAGAAGTTGGCAGACAAGGAAGATGAAGTTAACAAGTCTCAATCAAAACTTCTTAAGGGAAAAAAATACTTTAAGAAAGATGAATGAAAACTTAAACAAATATTTAGAAGAAAATATAAGAATTCTAAAGTTTCTAAGAAAACTCAAATCAAGAATAAGGTGAAATCCTCACCCACCAAAAATAATGTTTCATGTGATTTTTATAACATATCAAGTGATAAGAAAAGTGTTATGAAATATTGGGTTTAGAAGGGATGTGATAAACCTATCACATCTAAAAAATTTAAAAACTTCCTCAGTAGGAAAGTTGGTTAATGGAAAGATTGAGAAAAATGAAACATGGTAACTTGTTCCATAACCAATAAATAAAAATGTTATCGAAACAAAGTGGGTTTACAGAAAAAAATTGAATGAACATAGAGAAGTTTCAAGAAACAAAGTAAGACTTTTTTGTAAAGGATATGCATAGGTGAAAGGTGTATATTTTGAAGAAAAGTTTTCCCCAGTTTCAAGATTGGAAACTATTATAATGTTTAAAGCAGTGGATTCTCATTGAAATTACAAATTTTATCAGATGGATGTAAATTCATATTTTCTAAATAGATACATTGAAGAAGAAGTTTACATTGAAAAACCATGTGGTTTTCTAATTTATGAATATGAAAGTAAAGTTTATAGATTGAAAAAATCTTTGTATGGGTTGAAACAAGCCCCACATTACTGGTATTCAAAAATTGATAGTTGTTTGAGAATGTTTAATTTTTCTAAAGGAAAGGTTGATAGAAACTTGTATGTGAAATAAGTTAACTCCATCACACTAATTGTAATTATGTATATATATGATATATTTTTTTTCTAGGGATGAATAAAAATTTTATAAAGAATTTTATGAGGAAACGAAGAAAAATTTTTAGATTTCAATGGTGGGAGAATTAACTTTCTTCCTTGGATTACAAGTTCAAAAAATGGAAAAGTACATTTTCTTGTCTCAATAAAAGTATTTGAGAGAATTGTTAATGAAATTTGGGATAGAATAATCTAAATAAGTTTCTACTCTTATTTCAGTGAGCACAAAGTTAAGTAAAGATGAATTCAAAAAAAGTGTAAATTAGAAAGAATTTCAAAAGCTGATAGGAAGTTTTCTTTATCTCATAGCCTCAATACCTGATATTGTTTATGCTATGAATTTGTGTTCCAAATATCATTGTCAACTGAAAGAAACTCATATGTTGGTAGTAAAGATAATTCTAAGATATATTAAACAACTTCACAAGGTATTTTATACAAAATGATTTGTAATATGAACTTTCATGGTTATATTAATGACAATTGGGATGAAGATTGTAATGGTAGAAAATAAAATTCTAGAGAAACATTTTTCTTGGGTGAATGTTGTGTGAGTTGGAAGAGTAATAAATAGAGTTCATTAACTTTGAGCACAACATAATGAGAATATGTTGCAGCTAATCAAGCTTATACTCAGATATTGTGGATGAAAGTTCAGCTGGAATATTTTAAAGTAAAAGTTTCTAAACCATTAAGATACTTTGTGATAATCAAAGTGCAATGGATATTTCTAAAAATTCCATCAAACATTCAAGATAAAAACAAATTGATAAAAGTTTCACTTTATAAAAGAGAATATTTCTACTGATGATGTTTTTCTATAATATATCTCAATAAAGCATCAAATTGGTGACATCTTCACAAAATTAATGCCAAAATAAAAGTTTGTTGATTTGAGACTGAAACTTCATGTTCAGCCTCCTCCAATGACTTCCTAAATCTTATAAGGAATCCCCCCAATATTCTTTGGATTATGTTGACAAAGGGGAAGAGAAAGTAATAACTTTTTTACTTTATAAGAAGTTTTTACTTATTATTCTTTTATGAATCTAAAGCGTTGGTTATCGTAAAATGGGGGAGAGAAAAAGAAAAGTGAGAGGAAGAGATAAAAGTGAGGGGGAGGGGGTTGTATTAACATATTTGAAAAAATTTCTTGTCATTAATGGATGAAATTACTTCAAAAACATTAATTTATCCAGTAGTGTGGTTTTATGAAACTCCCTTTTTGTAAGGATGTGTTTTGGTAAAAGTTAAGAATCTTGAGTTGTTTACAAAAGTTGAGTTGTGAAAAATTTCGGTGAGTTTAAATGTTATTAACGAGTGTTTTCAATAAATCCAAAAGGGGAGATTAAAGAACATTTTTTATGTTTTTTTAAAAAGTTTTGTATTTATTGAAAAATAATCTTTTGTAAAAGAATGTTTTTGAAAAATAGGTGAAAGTTGTTGAAAGTTTGAACCCAAACACAAAGGGGGAGAGAAGTTTTGTTTTTTAAAAATTTGTTTTCCAGGCGCAGAGTATCATATTGAGTATCACCAGACATATATTTAATCATAAAGATAAATTTTCTGATCGGAAACATCATCAAAATTATATTTATCGGCATGAAGTTAAAGATTCATAAAACTTGGTGTTGGTTAGAAAGTTAAAAGTTTTTTATTAAGAAATTCAGAATGATGCTGAGAAAGAATGAAGTAAGATAGTGATGTCAAGAGTTAGAAAGTTAATAAAATTTATAACCTCTAGTCAGACGGTCCTTTTCCAATATTGAAGTTCTCATAAATCATGAAATTTATCATGATAAAATATTTTGAATAATGAATGGTGTTTAATTTCTTTGTAAATATTGTTTCAGTTCCAGAGTTCTGAACACAAAAACCTTGACTTCGGTCATTAGATCCAGAAATATTGGACATAAAATTTATTAGAAGTTTGAATGATTCATAGCTGACGAGGTTTGAATAATTTCAGAGTTTATGAGTGGAGTCATCATTGGATGTAGAATATCATATTTAGTTTATGATATAAAGAAAATTTTGATTGAGTCTGAGGAGGAAAGTCAAATCAGGTTGAGTCTAATGAGGAAAGTAAAATCAGAATGAATCTGAGGAGGAAAATCAGATCAGACTGAGTTGAGGAATAAATTCAGTTATACTAAGCTGAGGAAGAACCATCAAACTAGGATTAGACACTGATCCATCAGATCAAGAATAGGCACCGATCCATCAGAAGGATTCTTCACATCAATAAAAACATCGGATGCAGAACATCAGATAGACCATAACTGATGACACTGATATATCATTAGTATGAAAAAATTATATTAATAATTCCATCGGGATGATAAGACTATCATAATGAGGAAGCATTAGAAACTGTGAGAAGTGTTGAGTTTCTGTAGGTATCTGAAGTCTTTAGAAGTTAAAATAATGTTTATGGTATATTCACTTCAGTTGGTTATTTCATCAGATGAGAAACACACATTGATATTCCATCAGATATAGAAAGTTCATCGGATGCAATTTTCATAAGAAATTCCATTAGACTAATTTTTGATACAAGAAGAATAATCATTTTCACAAAATGAAGTGTAATTAGAATCACCTAATCAGACTGAAGAAAGGTTAGTAAATTTGAGAAGTATGATTTCTGATAAGACTCAAGAAGATTTAAGAAGTTTTGAGAAGACACCAGAAGAGTTGAGAATGTTTGAGGTAGTTAAAGATGAAGTTAAAATGTGAGTGAAATTATGGTTTTGTGAATTTGAGTGAGTGGGAAAATTTTATTAGTTTCTCACATCTTTTATTCTAGGATGACTTTAAATAGATGCATAGTACATTCATACTTACAACTATTCACATACGAAAAAGGAAGAGTGCTGTAGAGATTGAGTCAAAGTTTCTTTTTAGACAAAGATCTTGTAAGAAGATAAAATTACTAAAATTTTTGTTAACCAGATTGAGAAGATCAGTCTAAGAATTTGAGAAGATTTTGAGATGTGTAGTTTGAGAAAATTTTCATCATACTGAGTCTATCAGACTGAGTTTACCAGATTGAGGCAATTAGACTCTCGGACATTGGATTGAGGTTTCGAAAATAGTTTTGTGGAGAAATTTTTTTTGTGATCATTTTATTTTTTGGCTCAATTTTTTTGTAATAAAACATTATAAATTTTTGTGATTCAGTATATTCTTTTCTATTAGGAGATAGGAGGTGTCTAATGGGATTTGACACAAGTTTTATTCACTTCTTCATTATAGTAATTTTCAATAGAATCATAGGAGTGGCTATAGAAAGGATGTAGGTTCTCAAAATGAGGTCGAACCATGTAAACCTCATGTGATTTACTCACTCTCCTACTTTTTAATGCATGATTTTTTACTAAAATATGATAAGGTAATGAAATTTAATAGGTTGAAGTGGTTAAGTTTCTAAAATTTTGAAAACTTATTAAAATTTTAACAACTGATTCAACCCCCCTATTCTCAGTTGTTATTCAATCCTTTGGAACTTTAGTAAACTTTATTATAACATCAAAATCAAGTTTCATAAACTTTGGTTTTTTGAAAAAATTATTTTTTACTTTAAATTATAAATATTCTAGAATAACCAGCTTTATATTCACTTTAGCCCCCGAATAACATCAAATTTAATTCCCTTTTCAATGTATGTTCTCTAGAACATATTGAGGGAATAAGGTGGATCTTTTATTGTATTTAATTAGAGTAATAGGGATAATGAATTATTCTCAACCCAAAAACTTTCTTCACCTTAACATCATTTTTCTTCATAAATTTACCCTTAACATTTCAAGAATCAATCTTCTTAGGTTTCATGTATATCATCCATCTTACTTCTATTTTAAATTTTTGTGGATATTTTTTTAACTTCATATAATAAGGTGCATGCATTCTTATTTTAATTTTCATCAAATTCTTTTTTTCCTCCAAATGTTATGTCTATATACCCATGTAAACCTTTATAGTGTGTTCAACTTTCTTTTTGTGTTGATATTTCTTTACAACACCAATTGTTCCTTCAAAAGATTTTCTACTTTTATCTACCAACTTATCATGTACTTGTAACATTTCATGTAATTTTTAGGTGTATGGATGGTCAACTTACACATTCCACACAACTTCTTATCTTCTGATAAGTTAATCTTTAGAGGCAAATTTCTTTGAAATCCAACTTCTTTATCAGAGATGTATTCCACCATTCCAATCCACTTGTGTCTTTCTTGGATTAATTAACTTTATTTCTTAATCTTTAATTCATTAACTCAAACATTCATGGGAAGTTTACAAGTACACATGAAGTGGAATTTTCTTCCAAAAAAGTGGCATATTTTTTTAAGCATGAAATATTCCAAAACTTTCTTCTTGGGTGTAACCTTCCTTGTATATTCCAATTTTTTACACCTAAAGGTAGAATTACAGCTTGTCTTCCTATTACTTTACTTCAGATTTTGTTCCCTTCCTCTATTATTATTTATTGAGTTGTGATTGGAATAAATAAACCATCACTTTTCTTCACCATTACCACTTCTTTCACAAATTCTACATAAATTTTAAATATACTCAAATCTGTTGAATGTTTTAAGAATTTTCTTTTTTTTTGTGAGGGTTGGGTGTACTTAGTTGAGTTTCCCTTACCTTCCATTATGCCCCATTAATTTTGGCCTTCTTTATTTTCCATAACTTGTCATATTATTCCAACAATCTATGGTCATGTTTCCAAACTTTACAGAGAACCAAAAATAGCCAATAAGCCTTATCTTATTCAATTATGTTGAATTTTGGATAGTAGAGATTACTTCCAAAACTTCTTTCTTTTGGATATTAACTTTGTTATTTAAAAATATTGTGGGGAACTCCTTCCTTTTTATTTTTATAATTCCACCTCTATATAAGAGGTGAGTTTTTCCTAACCTTTATTCACCCATATTCTTCTAGAACTATAATAATAACTATTCAAATTACAGGAGTTAATGCATATAGATTCATCAAAACAAGGGTTTAAATTTTTCTTCATCTTATCGAAAGATGATACTTTTGATGATTTCATATAATTATTTCTATTATATTGAGTCTTCCTAGAAGTAATAATATGTAAATACCCTAACCCCAGTAGCCCAGAGTTGGTGGTTAATTTATTAAATTGGCATAAAATATAGGAAATTATACCTTGAAGGTCTGAATAGTTTAGTAGTCCTATTAAAATAGATACATACTTTAAATTCACATTAAAATTAAAAACATAAAATAAAAAAAGTTTTTTCTTTGAGAATTACATATGTCCATTAATATCAATCATAAAACACTTCCTAGTATCCTGAGGAAAATAAAACATAAGAAATGGGTGAGCTCATATACTCAGTAAGGGTAAGTGCACAGTGGAAGCTATCATGAATAAATATTCTTAATCAATATGGAATGGTAAATAACTAAAACACACTCCATTTAAACAATAACTTGAACATAATATCTAATGACTAACTAATGATCAAATAAATCCACATAAATAATCAAATGAGATTGAAAATTATCCACGGATATTCTAACCAAACTAATAATCACATGGAGATAAATAACTTATCTCATAATAAGAGAATGAATAATATCATACATCTTAAACATACTATCAAGACCTTTCACTAGATATTTTAAATCTATGGGTAAAAACCCATTTAATTTGGCCAGCTGATTTGTCTCGTGAGACCTATCGATGCATCAATGAGCAATGTAATTATGGGACCCACCCATCACTTAATAAGTCCAATGCATTCTTAATATGAAAGGGATGAAACATAATCAATATAAATATTCATATTGAAAAACTAACATACTAAATGTTAATACTTACTCCAATCAATAAACATAATCATAATCCATCTTGAGTAAAATGGTGAATGGTAATAAAATTGTACATTCCCATTCAAACTGATCATAAACCATCTAGAGAAATAATAATGATGGTATCAATAAAACATATCACAAGTTTATCATAAGTAAAATAAAGGGTTTATGTCATTAATGAATATAAATACCATAAAAATGTCATTAAAAACATTTTTGAGGAAAATAACCTCTTCACTTTGAAAATATTTTTAAAACTAAAAGTTAAAAAAATATTTTGAAAATATTTTTATTTGAAAATAACCTTTTAAACTTATACAGGAATCCTTAAAACATTGAGTGGTCATGGATTCATGAAATTCTGTTTATGCCACAAACATTAAAAAAATGTTCCTTTTATATTTTTGGTAAAATCTAAACAAGTCTTGTTTTGAAAACAACATGAATATTCCTTTAATTTTTTTTGTAAATAGTCAAAATGGGTAAAAATATATTTAATAAATTATTTTTAAAATATTAAAAACATTTTAATTTTTTTTAAACATGTATTTTAATGAAAAAGGATTTTCAACCAAAGAGAGAAATAAAGTCATATTTTCTTAAAAAAATACCAATAATTTAAAGTAATAAAGAGGGAAAATGGTAATATTACTTTAAAAATATCATTAATAAAAATAGGAGAATAAAATATTTTTATTTTAGAATATAAATATCAAATACTTACCCCAAGGGTTAATTAAACAAAAACAATCCTGAATAAAGATGAGAATATGAAATAAACTCTCACCACTTTGGTAAATTTTGAATCATAATCCCCATGAAAGAAAAAACTTCAAATAAAACTTCAAATACCATGAAAATAAATACATTTATAATATAACATATCAAAATGGGTAGTATATACACCACATAAAGTAATAAATGGTGAATGTGGCGTATGTATCACGAAAGTAAAAGTTATACGAGGAACCCTTACCTCAGGTTCGAATTGCTTTGTATGTGTATGGACCTCATGTATAATAAATATAGTTTTATTATAAATATATTATAGAATAATAATAATATATATCATACCATATATTATTTACTTATGGTCTTTTATTTCCAATTTATTAACAATTCTTTGTTAAAATCACCGTTTCGGGTAATAACATGTTTGTTTTTCATGTATGTTTTGATTTGGTATTTTTAGTCCATTTACTTTAATAATGGTTCCATCATATATATAATATTAACCAATATGTAAATATCATATATATTCATTATATTTTTAATAATATTAATCTATAAAAGTTAGATATAGAAAATGGATTATACCATTTACGGAGATGGTAAATCGTATGTACGCATGAACGTTGTTTCCATTTTATAGACAAAATGAAAGGAAAATAAAAGTTAATTAACCTTACTAGAATTATTATTATTATATATATATAATTTATATTAATCAAATATATCCTTATTACCATCCATGTAAAAATAAAATGAAAAACATTTCACATCGCTGCGTAGAGGTGATGGTCCACATATACGCAAAAGATACATTATTGTTTTCAAAAAGATTGGAAGGTAAGAAGTTATATGTGATATTATATTTAAAAAATTATTTTTGGGTCATAAATATAAAATATATTCATTAATTTTAAGTTTAATACCTTCCATATAAATCATAAGTGAAAAATGAATCACATAACTTTGTGAGGTAGTAGTCCATCGTACACACGAGCGTTGTTATCGTATCCACCATGGAATGGAAAGTAAGAAGTTATATGTGGTATAATAATTACATAAGTATAATAATTTCATAAATATCATATGAATATTTTAAATCCATAACTATATCCATCCTTTAAATGTGGTGATGGAAAACAAATTATATCAGTTCGCAAGGCGATAGTCCACCGTACACATGATCAATGATTATGTTTCTCATTTGATGGAAGTGGATATGAATCTAGGTTATTATATTAACATAATAAAATCTCATTATATATGGGATATTTTTTTACTATATTATCATAGTTGAATATTATTTTAAGGAGGTGGAAGAATAAAAAAAATACACATGTTTACGAATTTTACCTCTTCTTCGGAGATCCTCTTTAAGTTTATACCTAAAGCCTTCTTAGGAGGGATTAATAATAAAAATAAGGACTCTAGGATTTGGGTTGGAAATTAAGGAATATATTTTTATAGGTATTTTCTTAATCAAAGGGTTTTGTAAGTGTGAAGATGATAGGAGTGGGGGTGAACTTTTATAAGCGGGGGAGAGGACATACATGTAATTTTTTAAAAGATAAAGTGATAACCATGTTTTTTATCATAAAAAACCAAAAAAATGGTTTATTATAGAAACTTAGAGGTTATGATGTCAACATATGTACATAAAATGTTTTTTGACAAGTTTTAGGTTATTTTTAACCCTTATCTTCTTAGTTTAACCCCATGGTAAACCCTTTTTTACCTTAACCACGATAATTAATTTTTACTATTTTCACTATTCATTATAGTAAAAAATTAAGTTGAAATTATTATATATTATAAATTATTTTTATTCCAAATATTTAATCCATTTTTATAAATTAAATCCACATAATTGGAAGAATTCAATTTAAAATTAAACCCGTAGACACGTCGAAAAAATGGTTTTTTCAAAAGAAAAACTTTCAAAATTTTAAAAAGTTTTTATATAAGAATTAACTATGAAATTGATTAAAATGACCTAAATTAGTTAATTTTTAATATAATTGAACTTATTTTACATTAAAACCAATTCAAAATATAATTAAAGCTTGTAAATAATTTAAAATAAAAGGCAGTTTTCAATAAAAATCAGTAATTTTTAATATTCATCAAAAAATTAATATTTTCATAAAATTTTCAAAAATTCACCCAAATATAATTTTTACATGTATATTTAAAAAATTAATTTTATTTTATAAAATTAATTTTATAAAGGTGTACAAAAATAATTTCTAATTATGCTTTCAAAGCACAATTAAACCTCTTTTTAGAAAAATACAGTTTTTCAGAAAACATTTCATTTTATTTCAAATGGTTCTTATTTTATTCCTAATAAATAGATAACCATTTATACATGTGTAAAACATATAATTTTCACAATTTATAAATTCATATTAATACCATCCAACTTAACGACTAGGTTATAATGGTCATGTTTAAAGAATAATATTTTAATGTAGTGTCACATTTCATTTAAACCTGGTGTTGCGTGCATCACAAGCTATCAAACAGATTGAATTTATTTTAAAAATAAATATATTTTAAATTATATGGATGTTACATTATCTTATAATCTTTTTGTTTAATGTCATATACTCTATCTAACATGATGTTTCTATTTTAAAATCTCTAGGTGTTATAAACTATCTTAAGAAACTTCTACAGTAGCTCTTTTCTCAGCTTTATGTGAAGATTAAACTTGAGATGCTTCTAAGTTTTTTTAATTTTATTTCCAACTCAAGAAACATTAAATTTAAGTGTTCTTCTATTTTTCAAGCAACTCCACTTTCTATTCACATTCATCTTTAAACATTATAAAATTTTCTTCATGAGTTTTACATTCTTCTTCTAAAGTGTTATCAAGAACTTTGATCATTATGGATTTGATCTCCATCTAATACTTCTTGATATTTATAATTTATTCTAATTCATTTAATTTTTTCTTAACAATTTCCTTTATAATAAAATTCTCACAAAAAAATATTTGCAATGATTCTTTCATAAGGTTGAGCTTTTCTTAAGTATCTGATACCTTTTACTCCTTAACTTTAATGTGTTTAGTAAGAGATTTAGATTCTCAAAAATTATTTCCCAATGCATTATTTGTCTCATGAAGTTTTGATTCTGGATATGATTTTCCCTTTTTCAGTCCCTTGATATATGGAAGTATAAATGTAACAACTTCAATAGGGATATTTTTTTATGTAATCATTTATTTTTGAGTAAAAAGCTTCAACGGATTCAACAAACTTGTACTTACCAAATTTCAGAATCTTACCACTTACTTTAACTTTTATAAATTTTGGATCCTCCTTTTAATGATCTCGAAGGATAAATTTATTAACTTCTAAAGTTCCATCTTCTTCCAGTTTTTTAGTGTTTTGGATGATACTTCAATGTTACACAACCAGTTGTATCCTCCATTAATATTAGCTCAGGAATAAATTCCTTAAATTCAAAAGAAAATATTTCTTCAAATTTAAAAAAAAATTCACTTCATATAAATCAATGAAAAATAAATAGAAACAAACACTTATAGATCCAAACAGTGGGAACCAATGTTCTAATACCAATTGAGAGTCTCAAGGGATCGTGTAGTCACCCTAGGGGGTGAATAAAGGGTGACCAACATTTACCAATTATGTTCAATTCAAATTCTTACTTCCTTTAATTTGATCGAACCTATTTCATTGGTTAAGATGTATGTATCCTTATAATTCACCATCACCACTTTTCCATAATATTATATAGATAATGTAAAGTAAACAACACATAATGATTTTTACATGGTTCAACCTCAATGTGAGAACCTACTTCTTATCATATTGACTCTCACTGAGTCACAAATTATTCCACTTATAATAATTTTCAATAATTAAAAATTGGTGTGGAAAGTTACTGTATTAACCCACAGTGTGTATCCCATACAGTAAGTATCCCAACCTTACAAAGTTTACTATCTTCACATTATATTAACTCATGTTAATTTATAAGGTTTCTATAATATTTAATAGATCTTCAACTATATATTGTATTTATATTAAACTTCTTTGCATGTCAGACTTATTATACTTCTAA
Organism: Viscum album; assembly: GCA_963277665.1. Taxonomy (NCBI): domain Eukaryota; kingdom Viridiplantae; phylum Streptophyta; class Magnoliopsida; order Santalales; family Viscaceae; genus Viscum; species Viscum album. The sequence continues at coordinate 1,060,150,684 of OY728137.1, forward strand.
TGATTTTAATTCCATTGTTCTCACTTTCTTCCTCAGAACCTGATGTCCCAGACTTCTCAACAACTCTGACTCAATAAGATCTTCCTTGAATGCTCTGGTCAGAAAATTCCTTTCTCAATATTTCTTTTCTTCTTCTAAACAGATATCTCAAAATTTCTTCTCATTTCAACTTAACTTCATCACATTTCCTCAAATGATCCTTGATAATTTTAATGATTTTAATTCTTTTAACTCTAATATTTTAACACTTTCAAATATTTTGTTGAAATACTTTAAATATCTCTTGAATTTGTGGAGTCAACACAAATCTCTACAAAATCTAGAAACAACTATAACAACCACAACTCTAGTGACCCAGAGTCAATGTCTACTTCATTACACTGGCATATGATACAAGGGATTACATCACCAAGGATCAATCAGTTTAGTAGTCTTAAAGAAATATATACATAAATTATTTCCATGTTATATTATAAATAAAATATAAATCATAATAAAAGTAAATATTTTTCATGCATGAACTAATTCAATGATTCCTTCTTCATATCATGGGGAAATAAAAAAAATAAGGATGATCTCAAATGATTAGTAAGGGTTGCGTATAATGAAATCTATCATGAGTAAGTAAGGAATAATAAACATGGAAAGGTGAATAACTGAAAACACATGCTATTTAATCAATAACTTGTACAGAAAAAGCATCCATGGATAATAATAACTGAATTTTGAATGAAGGAAATGCATAATTTTGGATGTCATGATCTCAGATATCATGATATATTACCATCAAGGCCTTATTCCAAGATAGTTTAATTTTATGGGTAGGTACACACCAAAAACCCATTTAATAAGTAAATCCAAATGGTTTTTCACATGAGATCTTACAATTCTTTTAAGGGCTATACAATTTCAGGTCTCACCCATCACTAAATTTCTAATGCATTCCTCATATATTGAATGATCAATTTAAATCATAAACAATATTCCTCATAAAAAAATATTTGTATCGAGTAAATAATATGGAATATCAATATTTCCTTGGTCAATCAAATAACTTTTAAAGTAAAACATAGTATATTGAAATGGTATACAGTTTAGGAAATAAACATACATGTGATACAAAAAATAGTGATATGGAATAGAAATGTAATGTCCAATAAAATATAATAACAAGAAAGTGAATGTGTCAAGATAAATTTAATGACCACAAAATTAATCGGGAGATTAGATATAGCCATCAATTAATTAAAAAATAACATTTTGTAGTAAAATCAAGTCTTTTGGAGAATAGAAGAAAATGGAAGAAAAACATTTAAAATAAATTTTCATAAAATAAATTCATTTTTAAAATCATTGAAAACTTATAGAAGACTCTAAATAATATAAAATGTTTAGGGTGATTGTAAAATCATTTAACTTCGTATATGTTAAAAAGAAACATTCCTTTAGACTTTTTATAAACAAAGTAAAAAATGGATATTTTAGAAAAAATTATAAATATTACTTTCAAACCTTGAAAAAATAAAAGTATAATATAAAATTTATGTAATAAATAATTTGAGTAAATAAAAAGTACTCTTGTAAAACATTTTTTAAAAATATGAACATGGAAGAAAAATATACCTGACCAAAAAGAGAAATAAGATCAAAATTTATTTTAAAAATATATTTACCTGATTTAACTACTAAATAGAGGAAATTTTAGATGAAAACATGTAAAATCCTAAAATATTTAGAGGATAAGAAAATAAATATTTTTTAAAAATGATTTATTATTAGATTCCTTCAATAAAAATAAAAGTAATCCCAAAAAAATGAGATTGTAAAATAAATTCTCACCTCTTTGGTAACTTCTAAATTGTAACCCATTGAATTAAAAAACTTGAATCCAAACTTTAATTACCATTAATAAATATATAATCATGTTAAATACATCAAATGGACAATATATACATTACATAAAATAAAATAAGTGCATAATACCAAATATGTCTCAATGGAGTGAAAATTGAGATGAAAACTATAACCTCATGATTCCACTTATTTGAACATGATTTAACCTCCTGTATAATGTTTTTAAAATTATTATTAATTTAAAAAAGAACTATATTAAAATTTATAATACCATATATGATTCTATTATAACATCTTATCTTTTGTTCGTCAACAATATTTCATTGTTACCATTGTTTTTGGGTGTTAAATGCTTCGATTTCTCATGGATGTTTTGTCATGTAAGTTCTAGTTCTTGTGTATTGATCATGGTTATATAATATCTATAATGTTAATAATGATATAAAAATTATACATATTCATTATATACATATTTATAATCATCTATGAAAATTGGGCATGAAAAATAAATCACATCTATTTATGGAGGTGGAAGTCCACATGTACGCACGAGCAACATTATAATTTTAATGGGTGGAAGGGTAAGGAGGTAGATGATATATTAAATTTAAAAAATAATTATTATGTTATAATTATAATATAAATTAATTATTTCCATCATTATTACTATCCATGTGTGGTGGTGATGGAAAAAAAATTACATCGGTTCATGAGGCGGTAGTCCACCGTACACACCAATGATGGGTTTGTTTCCCATTTGATGGATAAGAATGTGGAAAAATATTATGAAATTAACATAATAAAATATATTAATATGGTATATACTAGTGTTATTATATTTTAATGGTTATAATATAATTGAATGTGTTAAAAGAAGAATGAAAATGAAAGTGTTTGGTTAGGATGATTACCTATTCTTTGAAAAAACTCATTTATATATCCTCTTAAGAACACTACGGTTAGAAATTTTGAAATAAAAGAACCTATAGAAAGTGGATAAGGATGTTAGGGAGAGATTTTGGTAAGGTTTTGTTGGGATAAATGGATCAATGTGTGTGAATAATTCAGGGGAGGATGTTCCCATTAATAAGTGAAGTAGGTGTCACACTTGTAATTTTTCAAAGTTTTAAAATATTATTTAGTCAATTTATTAGGAAAATGGATCTAATTTGAGTATATTTAAAATTTTAGATAATATAGGGTTTATATATATTATACAATAGGATTTATAAAATTTTTATGGCCATTTTAACCCTTATCACTTTAGTTTAACCCCTAGTAAATCTGCTTTAACTTTAACCATGGTAACTGATATTTACCATATTTACTATTCATAATGGAAAAAAATGAAAGTGATATCATTAAAAAATTTAGTCATGATGATTCTAAATATTTAAAATATTTTACTAAATTCCATTTCTTCAAGTGGTAAAAATTAATTTCAAAATACACCCACAAAACGTGATAAAAAACATTTTTTCATAAAAATACATTTTTTTAAGAATAATATTATCTTAAATTAACTATATGGATAGTGATCATAATTATATTAATTTAAATTAATATATTTATATATATAATCAATAAATTTTATTTTAATCAATCAGTATTATATATTATTTAAATTAATTAAAATAAAAAAAACAGTATGCACTTAAAAATAGTTTTCTGAAAAATATCTCTTTTACCTCCAAATGACCTTGTCTCTATTTATATAAAATTAATAATAAATACATGGTTAATTATACATATTATATAAAATTATTATAAATAAAATTTTTGTTATTTAAATACCTCATTTTCAATTATTCATAAAAGATTATTTCTAAGGGAAAATTTCAAGAATTCATTCTAGGCTTATTTTGACATAGTGAGTTCAAAATGGATATTCATACTATCAAATTATAATTTTTTATAAGAAATATTAAGATGTTAATTGTATTATATTTTCATTAAAATAAATTTTTTTGTTACTATAATTGAATCTTGGGTGTTACATTCTTCCCTCCTTCAAAAATGTCTTCCTCGAAATTTTCATGGATATTACTTTCTAAAAAAATAGAGGTAGTTCTTATTCATAAAATCATCATGTTCCCAAATTTATTCCTCTATTTTATGATTTATACCAATTAATTGTACTATCAAATTCATTATATTCTTCATCACTAGTTATCTAGTGTCAAGAATCTGGATAAGCTCTTCACAATAAAATATATCTTGTCACATTTCTATTTCTTCATAGGTGAGCACATGTGTTGGGTTTGACATATAAATAATTAAAAATAAGATAGGAAACCATCATATAATTTAGAAATTATTTAAGGTATTTCCAAATGGTAATCCATGAAACTAATTATTTCTATAATTTCAAAAGTTATGATGTACTTGGGGACTGGTTTCCCTTATGGAACCTTATAACACCCTTCCATTGAGATAATTTCAATAAAACATGACCACCCACTTGAAATTACAAATATTTCCTATGGATATCAACATAGATATTTTTCATTTATTTAAATACTTTAATATAGCCCTGAATAGTATTTACCTTCATCAATGTATCATCAATAAGTTCTGGTCCTATAATATTCCTTTCACCAACTTCATCTAAACAAGTTGGAGTATGATATCTCTTGGCATGCAATGCTTCATATTACACCATTTAAATACTTGAATGGAAGCTATTATTATAATAAAACTCCACCAAAGTTAAATAATAATCCCACATACCTTTAAATTAAATTAATAATGACCTAAACATGTCTTATAATGTTTTAATAATCATTTCAGATTGTCCATCGGTTTGAGAATGACAAGTGGTGCTCAAATGAAACATGGTATCAAGAGCCTTCTGAATACTTTTCCAAAATTTTGATGTAGATTTTGGATCATGATCATACACAATTGAAATATGTGCACCATAAAATATTAAAACTTCATTAATATAGACCTGCGTAAGGCTCTCAATAGGTAAATCTTCTCTTATAGTGAAGAAATATGAAATTTTGGTAAGGAAATAAACAATAAGCCCTATTGAAACATTATTTCTAGGAGTCTTTAGTAATATAATGAAAAATTACATAGTAATTTCATCCCATTTAAAAATAGAAATAGGTATAGGTTGCATGATTCCTCTAGGATTCTATCTCTCTGCCTTCAATTATTGATAAATCAAGTATCTTGATACATAATCAGAAATTTATCACTTCATATTATCCAACTAAAAATGTTCCTTCAAATAACTATATATATATTAGTGATACCATGGTGTATAGAGAAGTTTGAGATATAATAATAATCAAATAATTAACTTTTCAGCTCATGTATAGATTGAACACATATCCTCTTTCCAAATTTTAGGACACTATCTTCATAAACGAAGTCTACCAATTTCCCATAATTCACAACTTTAATTTTCTTTTGAATATTTTCAATATCAATCTGGGAAATTTTTATCTTTTACAATAAATATGGTTTGGAAATAATTTAAAAAATTAGTGATGTTTCCTCTTCCTTAATAATTACTATATACATATTCACTAAATCCATGAACATAGGATCTCTATCAATCTTCATTTTAGTCAGGACTCCATGATATTTCTTTGTCAATGCATCTACTACTTTATTTTACTTCCCTAGGTGGTAGTTTATTGATTAGTCATAATCCTTGAGTATCTTGATCCATCCTCTTTTCCTAATGTCATGCTATTTATATGAAAAGATACATTTTATACTCATATAATATGTGTATATCCCACATCTTTCTCTATAGAGATAATATCTCCATATCTTAAAAAAATATTATAACTGCCAACTCAAGATCATGGGTTTGATAGTTTTATTCATGAGTCTTTAATTTCCTTGATACATAGATAATAACTTTATCATTATTTATAAGGATACAATCGAGTCCCTTCTTTGATGCATCACTATATGTCACAAATCCATCCTTTCCTGATGGTAGATTAAATATCGAATCATTGACCAATATCCTCTTCAATTCATTAAAAGATTCTTCACATTCATTTTTTCATATGAAATTAACCCCTTTATGTGTAATTTTGGTTAATATATTTTCCAATTAGGAATTTTTTTGAACAAATCACTGATAATAACCTTCCAATCCAAGAAAACTATATACCTCAGTTATGTTTTTTGGTGTAGTTCATTCTTTGACTACCTTTTTATATGTAGGATCAACTGATATTCCATCATTGGAGACAATATGGCTAATAAAAGAAACTTTTTGAAGCTATAATTCACACTTGCTAAAATATCCACATAAATTTTTCCTCTAAGAGTCCTAAGAATGACCATCAAGTTATTATCATGGTATTTATAGATTTTATAGTACACCTAGATATCATTAATAAATACCACAACAAAATTATAAAGATATTCCTTGAATAATCTATTCATTATATCCTTAAAAATATAGGTTTAATTAGTCAATAAAAATGGAATTTCTATAAACTCATAATGTCCATAACTTATAAGTAATGCTATATTCAAAATATCTTCTTTATTTATTTTCAATTTATGATACCTAGAATGAAGGTCAATCTTTGAAAAATATTGAGCACATGAATTTTTTCGAACAAGTCATCAATTAGATGAATATGATACTTATTATTTATAGTAATAGAATTTATTTACCTATAATCAATGCACATGATTATAGATCCATCTTTCTTATTAACTAAAAGAATAGGGGCTCCCTAAGGTGGAAAATTAGGGTGTATAAATCCCTTATTACACAATTCTTATAAATGTTTCTTCAACTGCACTAATTCTATACTATCCATTCTATAGGGAGTCCTTGATATAAGTCTCGCATTAGGGATTAATTCAATGGAGAACAAAATTTTACACTCTAGAGGATTTATAGGTAATTCCTTAGGAAATACATCAATGTATTCCAATATAATAGGTACATCCTAAATTTGAAGATTATGTTTCCAATATATAGATTGTGCTTGATCTTCTTCCTAAAGAATATCATTCAGAAGAGATACTAGAGGTAGATCTATACATGACCAAGATAATAAAGTATACCCTCTAATGACAATGAATTACACATCTTCATCACTAATCATAATTTCCTTCTCTTGGAAATAAATGTTTTCATACTATTTTGAAATTCAATATATACCAATGATTATATGAAAATAAACCATATGTATAATAATAAAATATTTAAATAAGGTATATATATGTGTTATAATGGGAATTGAATAACACATCCTTATTGTGGTAAGATTTCCATTTGGAGCCTTGGATGATAACTCCCTTCTTAAAGTTCTAGGGAAATATTTAATTTTCCTAGAAAACATGGTAGACATAAAAAAGTGTAAAGATAAAAAATCAAATAAAAAATTAGATAAATTTGAGGATATTATTAAATTAACTACCACCACATATTTATGTATGTTGGACTTAACTTCAATGATCATATAATTTTGGAATTCTCCCCTCAATCTCTTTTACAGTAGGTTCCCTTGACACTTAGGACATTGGTATGAATAATGCCCCATTTCTCTATAGATAAAGCACTAGATTATAGTGGTTTTTTTCTTCCAATTTTATTCATTATCTATATTACTCTTATCTCTATACTTATAATAATCTCTCATTCCCTTAAATCCTTTCCTAGTATGTTTCTTTCCATAATTTTCACACGATGAAAATTTATTCATTCCCTTATTCTTCTTTGATGAATTTCATTTTTCTCAATGATCAAAATACCTCTTATTATAATTATTTCCATTTAATATATAGTATATAAAAAATTACTTCTCTATTTTTATGTAATATAACACTATTTTCATCATATGATGATTTTTTTAGAAATCAGTTCCCTTTAGAGGATTGGTTTAAACCCTTCAAAGAAATGGCCAATCTTATTTTCTATATTACATATGTAATCTATAGAATTCCTAGATAGTATTTTAAATTTAGACTCATAATATGAAACAATTTAATATTATTTTTTTATTTAAGTTTAGGTTCTTTATCTTTATTTCAATTTGTTTCTCATGAGGGAAATATTTATCAAAGAATGTTACCTTAACATCTCTCCATTCTATATGCTCTATTTTTTATTCCTCTTTGGTATTCTGGATCAACGACCACCATTTATTGGTATCAAATTTAAGAAAATATACTACCATTATAAAATTTTCCTTTTTATTTCATCCTAAGGATAAAAATATCTTTTCAAGAGACTTAATATATTTCTCAATTACCACCGGATTAATAGTTCTACTAAAATATAGTGGATCTTATTTCATGAAATGATCCAATATAGGCGTATCATGCCATGTAACATAATTTTTATCCATATTTTAAATTTTATTAGTCACAAACCATGTTGGATTCAATAATATGGCCATGATCTTCTTAGCTCTAACACCAGTTGTATTAGATTTCTCAACAGGGAAATTTCTACATTGGTCATGAGTATTGAAACCATTAGTTTTGATAGGAACCATTTCTAAATAATGGAATATACTAAATTAGATCATAAAATTATGAATTTTAATTAATAATATATAATTATAAATATGGTGTAACACTTAACATAAATTGAAAATTTACGCATAGCTAATCTCAAAATCATAAACATGGTTTCTTTAAATAATAAAATATTTTCAAATTTTTCATTATGGTTTATAAATAAAATGTGAATTAACCCAAGAATATCTCTTTGGAGTATCAAAATAGGTGTACATTAAGGTCTCATTGACCATGAACTAGAATTATGACTGATATATACTCGAATAACTCTTTTCAAGGTTATTTCCCCTAGTTGCATTTATGCCAAAACAATGTCCACCTGTAATATCCAGATAGGTATGTATTGCTAGGAAAACCACATAATCTATACCTTACCAAAACTTTTATGGTATTATAATAAAATTATACATATAATAAAAGTATTTCATAGGGTTATGTTTCCTAATCTATGTTTTCATAAATCTAATTCTCAAGGTTTCTACTAAACTTCCTCCGATACCAACTGTAAAAACTCAAAATTTAGTAACCCAGAGTCGCTGTCTACTTCATTGCATTGGAATAAGATACAAGGGATCACATCACCAAGGGTAAATCATTATAATATTCTTGAAGAACCAAATACATACATGATTTCTATTTTATATTGGAAATAAAATATAAATCATGGTAAAAGTAAATATTATTCACCCTTGAAATTATTCAAATATTCCTTCTTCATATCTCAGGGAATGAAAACAAAATAAGGGTGAGCTAAAATGATCAGTAATGGTTTCATATAGTAGAAGATATCATTAGTTAATAAGAAATAATCAATATGATAATGTAAATAACTAAAAACACATGACATTTAATCAATTACTTGAGCATGAAAAGAATCCATTGAAAATATCAAAGTAATAATCACATAGATAATAATAACTAAATTCTCAATGAAGGAAATTAATAATTTTGGACATCATGATCTCATATATCATGATATATTACTATCAAGGCCTTTTTCCAAGATAATTTAAGTCAATGGGTAGGTATAAACCAAAAACTCATTTAATAAGTATAGCTAAATGGTTTGTCACATGAGACCCACCGATGCATCAAGGGGCTATGTAATTATAGGCCCCACTCATCACTGTATGTCTAATGTATTCCTCATATATTTAATGATCAATTTAATTTATAAACAAAATTCCTTAACAAAAAAATTCCTATATTGAGTAAAGAATATGAAATATCAATATTTCTAAGTCAATCAAATAACTTAAGTAAAACACTATATATTGAAATAGTACACAATTTAGGAAATAAGTATATCCAGGATACAAAAAATATATATATGGAATATAAATGTAATGTAAAATGAAATATGGTTGTAATAAAGTTAATGTTTTAATATAAATTTAATAACCGCACAATTAATCAAGATAAGATAGATGACCATCAATTCATCAGAAAAATATATTTTTTAATAAAATAAAGTATTTTGGAGAATAAAAGAAAATGGAAGTGAAAATTTTAAAATAAATTTCAATCAAATAATTTTATTTTTTAAACCATTTAAAACTTATATAATAAGATAAATAACATAAAATGTTTATGGTGGTGGGAAAATTTGTTAACACCATATACGTTAAAAAGAAACATTCCTTTTGAATTTTTATAAAGAAAGTAAAAAAATGAACCTTTAAAAAAATTATAAATATTACATTAAAATCTTATAAAAATTATAGGATAACATAAAATTTTCTTAATAAATCATTTGATTAAATAAAAATAACTTTTATAAAATAATTTTGCAAAATATAGACATGGAAGAAAAATATACTCGATCAAAAAAAAATAAGATCATATTTTATTTAAAACATTTATTTGCTTGATTCAAGTGAAAGAAAGAGGAAAATTTGAAATAAAATATGGAAAATCCTTAAATATATAGAGTATAAGAAAATAGATGGATTTTATGAAGGATATATTATATGATTCCTTCAATGAAAATAAAAACAATTCCAAAAAAGAGTTGGAAAAATAAATCCTTTCCTCTTTGATAACTTTTAAATTTTAACCCCTTGAATGATTAAACTTTAATTGAAAATTTAATTTCCAGGAATAAATATATATTAATGTTAAAAACATAAAATGGATATTATATATACCTCATAAATGAAAATAGGTTCACAATACCAAATATGTCTCAATGGAGTGAAAATTGACATGAATCCCTTACCTTGTGACTCCACTTAGTTGAACATGATTTAAAATAATATATAATGGTTTTAAACTTGTTATTAATTTATAATAGAACCATATTCATATTTATAATATCATATATGATCCTCTTATAATATCTTATCACTCATTCATTAACAATATTTCAGTATTATCATGGTTTCGGGTGTTAACTGCTTCAATTTAACATGCATGTTTTATCATGGAATTTTTTATTATTGTATCTTGATCATGGTTATATCATCTCTATGATTTTAATAATGATATAAAAATTATACATATTTAAAAATGAATCATATCACTTAGTGGAGGTGGTAGTCCACACATATGCACGAGCGACATTGTCATTTTTTAATTGGTGGAAGGGTAAGGAGGTAGATGATATATTAAATTTATATAATCATGAATATGTAATAATTATAATATATATTCATTATTTCCATCATTATTACTATCCATGTGAGGTTGTGATGGAAAAAAATTACATTAGTTCGTGAGGTGGTAGTCTGCTGTATACATGAGCGGTGGTTTTTTTCCCATTTGATGGATAAGGAGATTGATAAATATTATGAAATCAATATAATAACATCTCATTATATGTGATATATTGGTGTTATTATATAATAATGGTTAGTACATAATTTAATTTTGTAAAAGAATAATAAAAATGAAAGTGTTTGATTAGGATGGTTACCTATTCTTTGGAAAATATCCTTTAGATCTCCTACTAAGGACACTAGGGTTAGTGTTTTGAAAGAAAATAACCTCTATAATGTGGATTAGGATATCAAGGAGACATTATTTTAGCTTTTGGTCAAGATAAATGGCTCAAATTGTGTGAATAAATGAGGGGAGGATGTTCCCTTTTTTAAGTGAGGTGGGTGGAACACTTGTAATTTTTCCAAGTTTTAAAATATTATTAAGTCAATTTATTAGAATAATGGCACCAAATTGAGTCTATTTAAAATTTAAGATAATAAAGGGTTGAAATATATTTATAAAATATGATTTAGACATGTTTTATTTCCATTTTAACCCTTATTACTTTAGTTTAACCCCTGATTAATCTGTTTTAACCTTAACGGTGGTAACCAATTTTTACTATTCATACTGAAAAAAATGAAAGTGGCCTCATAAAAAAATTTGGAAATGTTTATTAAAAATATTTAAACCATTTTATTTAATTTCATTTCCATAATTGGTAGAAATTAATTTAAAAATAAACCAACAAACAGTGATAAAAAAGGCTTTTTATAAAAACAAAATTTTCAAGCATAAAATGATCTTACATTAACTTTATAGAAAGTGATAATAATTATATGAATTTAAATTAATATATTTAGATAAATAATCTATAAAATTTATTTAAATCATTCATTATTAGAGATTATATTAATTAATTAAAATATAAAAAAAATATATACTTAAAAACAATTTTTTTGAAAAATATAACTTTTTACCTCCAAATGACCTTGTACATATTTCTATAAAATTTATAATCAATAAATTATTAATTATATATATTATAAAAAATTATTATAAATATAATTAGGATTAATTAAAAACCACATATTTAATTATTCATAAAATCATATTTCTTAGAGAAAATTTCAAAAAATAATTCTAGGCTTATATTGACATAGCGATTTCAAAATCGATATTCATCTTATCAAATTAGATTTTTTGTGCTATAAAACAATAAAATTTAAATTTTATTATAGTTTCATTAAAATAAAATGTTCACTTACTATAATTTAATCTTGTGTGTTACAACAACTCATCCTTCATTTTATTTCCTTTAAATCCTCAGAATAAATCAGAGTCAACAAACTTCGTAAGATCTTCTTAAAATATCAGTGTCAATGATCATCAAGGATTCCTAAAATCTCATCTATAATCATGAATTTTTTTTCATGATTATTGAGTCTTTTAACATCCATCTCAGCATCATCACTATGTTTAGATATTATAAACATGTTGGTATCTCTGTCCGATATATTTTCTAGACAGTCAAAACTTCTATCTTCAGATTAACTTGAATCATGATTAATATATTATCATGATATTTTCTATATAGTAGTAACAACACAAAATATCATCACATTTTGGTATATATATATTCTTCTAGACAGTTATCATCTTTATTTAAGGCAACACCGCTCTCTTCATTTAGCTTGCTCATCACATGTTATTTGTTTGGATTTTTTTGAACACATTCAATTGCTTTTGATGAAAAATATTTTCTGAAAATTAATTGAGCTCTAACTAATTTTTAACTTCATTATGATCATAATTTCACATATAATTTGTTTTCAAAATTCTCAATTAAATAAAATCTTTCTATTATACTCAATATGAAATTATCTATATAATAATCTCATTTATGTCCCTCAGATAGAACTGTATATTCTCAACGGTGTGTATGGTGTTCTTCCCATTATGTCATCCTCCCAACAAACACATGAAATCACCATAGAATGTTTCTTCTGGTATCTACACATTTTTTCAACATCTATAAAACTTTCTCATATTTTGATTCTCCATGCATTATGTTGATGTCAAAAATATAGTTTTTTATTAGCTCATGTCTAAACTTCTTTATCTGTTACGCTCATTATGAATGCATCACCCAAGTGATGTTCTATTTTTAGTGAACCATATATACACTCCCTATGTTATCATATATTCTAGATACCTTCGATGAACATCCATATTTTATCAATAGACATAGACCCTGATGAATATCGAATGAACTCGATGTGCCTCATCCTCTGTTCGATAAACATACTAAATCGCTTTGTCCAGTAATACACTATTTTGTACATGGATTTACATCAACATGGATACATATTTTTTTTATTCAAAATCTTATGTAGTATAGCTCTATTAACCATCTAATTATCATCCTTCTATAATTCAACATATGGAATCATTATCTGATTATCTTTGTATGATCATGTAAGTCTTGGTTTATCTAAACATTTATATCTATTTATATGTGTCTAAAAAACCTAGTCTCTTTATTTATATCCAAACATATCACTATATTTAGATTTGGATTAACTTCACATATTTCATCACATATTCCAACCATCAGATTTAACTATATTCTATAGTGCCGTAACTTGACATCATTTATGTCTGATAATATTAACATCATACTGTGTTTGGTCATCTCAGTTCAATGAACTTGTAAACTTTATCAAAAAAATTTCTTAAATATGCTCACTATAGTAAGGATATACCCATATAATGATCTTGGTTTAGTAACCTCGCATATATTTTCTAAGTGATCTTCATTGATTTCTCCATCTGGTGGATTCATATATTTTCTCCATTCGATGTACCTATAAAATATCTATCTAAGGAATTTATAAAAACTCTATTTAGTGGACTCTTATTACTTCATTCAATACATTCACAAGATATCCTCCATCTGGTTTAACTTTATATAGTGATTCCTCCATCCATAAATTCTTTTTCCTATGTGCCTATGAACATGTTTGGACAAACTATTTCCCCTACAAACTTTCTCCATTTAGAACTAAACATCCAAGAAACTTATTTTTGTTTAACTTTAATCATTTACTTAATCATGATACATTGAATAAAATATAATATTTCATTATAATCATCAAATAGGAACTTCAAAAAGCCTTGAGGATTAGCTAATTAGGGGTGGTTGGGTATGTTGTTACTAATGTCTGTTGAGTCCTTATGAATTTTCCATTCCTTTATGTTTTGAAAATCACAAACACCTATTTTAAGGAAAAATGCATTTTATCTTGATAAGGGAAATTTTCCTTAAGGAAATTTTTCCTTCCTCAAGGAAAATTTTATCCTTACCCTGCTTTGCTTTCATAAGGAAAATTTATCCTTACCATATTTACATTGTCCATATCATAATTTTTATAAATATCCAAAACCTTGGAATTCTATAATTACCTAGATATGAAGCATTCTGTTTTAGGATCCGAATTCTCAGAATTCTAGTTACGAACTCTTCTGAGTTCTGACTCCAAGTTCTCTGAATTCAGACTCCCAACTCTTCTAAGTTCTAACTCCGAGTTCTCTGAATACAGACTCCAAAATCTTCTGAGTTCTGACTTCGAGTTATCTAAATTCAGACTCCGAACTCTTCTCAGTTCTGACTCTGAATTCTGAATACGAATTCTGATTACGAACTCTTATGAATACTGACTCTTAATTCTTGTTACGAATTCTTCTAAGTTCTGACACCGAATTTAGGTTAAGAATTCCTATGAGTTTTGACTCTGAATTCCCTAATAAATAGAATCTGAATATCCTATAAATTAGACTCTGGATATTTTTACATAGACTCTGAACTCTTATTTTTCTTAGAATCCGAAAAATTGTCTTTGATTAAGCAACCATATTTTTCTCATCTTTGATATAGTTATGAAACGATGTTGTAAATTCTGTTTCTAACCAACCATTGTTTGAGTGACACGTGTACAGGTGACTCTAAAATTCAAGGAAAAATATGACCGTTGGAGGAGGGAGCCGACCGTTGGAGTTGTTCCTATAAATAGGAGCTCATTTTAAAGAGCTCAATATTGTTCTATGACTCTAGAGATTACATGTTGTTGAAGTGAATTATAGAGAGATACTCTCATGCTTCGTGCGTATTGAACTTCTTGTTCGGACTTGCTTCGTGCAACTCTGATTGTTGTTGTTTACAATTGAGGGCTTCTGGGGATAGGAAGACAGAGGTGCTGACTACCTTGAAGTTGAGGGCTTCCTTGATGAGGAAGATAGAGGTGCTGACTACCTTGAAGTTGAGGGCTTGCGGGGATAACAAGACAGTGTAACACCCTAATAGTTTATGAGAAGTATATTTTTTATGTCTTATGTTATACACAACATCAAAGGAATCTTTCACTACACACAACACTAGCTTGGCTTTCTTTACACGCAATCGTGACCTTCCACGATAGCGTGTGTTGTACGCAATACCGAGTTTCACTAAACAACGATATGCTATTAAAATATTATATAAACTAGCCGTTATGAGTAGTAATACCCACTTTTTGAAATTTCATAAATTTTATATTTCAAAATGGACTTCATTTTTGGATTCAGAATATCGAAATTATCCTAGGGTGAAATTTTGGTATTTTTCTGAAAACTTTCAATTTTTGATGAATAGTGAAAACACTAAGTTATTGGTTAAAACCGAATTTTTATTTAAATAATAATTTATTTTATTTAAATTTATTTTAGGTCAAAATAGATACATAATACCTATATAAGTTCAATGTAATTCATTGGAGTCATTTTATAATAATTTTAGATATATAAAAATTTTATTGAACTTTTCACCGTCTTTTACCCACCTCCTAGGAGAATTTGAAAATGTACATAAAACATAATTTTACCGCTTCTGTGAATGGAATTTCAAAAATCTGAGAGACACAGTTGATATAAATTAATAAAATGTGGTTCAATAAGATAAAAATAATTTTTTTTGAATAGTAACTTTTTACTTTTATTTACCACAGTTAAAAGTAAATAGGGTAATTAAGGGTAAAAATGATATTATTATTACCCTAACACATGTCCTAATTCTATTGGATAAGTGTAATTCGACCAAAAACAACCTTAGGAATAAAATATTACCCTTTACGTCCACTTGGATTAGATTAGGACACTTATTATTATTTTATTTATGGAAGTGTTAAAATAGTTAAAATCAAAGTTTAATAACTAAAAACATTTTTAATGTAAGGTTATACATAAGATGAATTCGACTATAAATATTCATTAAAAATATAAAAATATTCCCTATATAATGGTTTTTTATTTATAATTTTTAGACATTAAATAATTTAATTTATTTATGACACAATGATGATGTAGTAATTACCTTATTTATGAAATATTAACATAATTGATATTATAAATACCCAAATAAATGTAATTTGAGACTTTTTATGAATTTAACTAATTTTCTAGGTTAATATGAAATGTTAGTATTGATTTAATTAACTTTTTTCTAACTAATCATGTTGTTATGATTTTCACAAAATCAATTACCAAATAGTTTCAAAATTGACATAAAATAGTGTTTAAAACAAATATTATATTATTAATTGTTATTCTATTCCTAAAAATATAAGGTTAGGCCAAATGACTTATATAAGGTCATATATATTAATAATGAACCACTTGGGGTTCGTTTTTCTTGTTATAGTAATTTTATTAACCGTATAGTGTAAGAAAACAAGAAGACACGGTAAAAGTTAAATTATTTAACTTAGAGTTAAATCTAAATGATAAGGTTAAAATAGTAACCTAAATATGTCTAAAACCTATTGGTTGAGATTATTTCGACCCATACCCACTTTATATTCGAAATAAATCAATTTTGAGCTATTATAAACCGAATATGACTTTATTATAAAATAATGTTTTACGTTTTTCTTAAGGTGCCCCTCTCCTCCCTTATAAAAGGGCACCTCCTCCCTCTCCTCCTCACACCATTTTGAGCCTTCAAGATCAGACAACCCCTTCCCATTTCCCTTCTCAACTTCCCTAGAAACATACTAGAGGTCCTGGTATTCTTCAAAGACCAATTTTAGTATCCTAAGAGGAGGTTTCAAAGAGGCGTGTCGAAGAAGAGGTAATATCCTTTACCGATTATTTCAAATTCATTTCTTCTTCTACTTCCTCTTATATTGTTGTTTCATAATAAAGTAATAACATAAGTATCACTAATATACTGATATGTTATTATAAATATGAAACAACCATATTTCACCTTCGATCCATCCTATGGAAAACAAAATCACCGCACATGCATACGTATGGAATACCGTCTCCACGCCATGGTGTAATCTGTTTTCCACCACCGCCTTACTTGGATGGGTATAGTGGTGTAAAGAATAACTATATATTATTATTTTAAAGTGATATTTATTCTGAAATATTATACATACACTTCAATACAATTACACGATCACAGGAACGATATCATCGCTTGTACGTACGTATGGCCTACCATCTCCACGATGTGATGCGACTCGTTATACATGATATTAATTGAATAATGATTATATAAATGAATTTAATGAATAAATATGATATACATATTACACTAATACCATTCTGGAAATGAGTTATCTATAACCTAAAAAGAAGAATAAGGATTTATTCGACAAAACATGCATAAGAACATAAAGCAATGAACACCCGAATAACAAGTCGCAATGAAATATTACTAATAAGAATATAAGAATATGACCATATATGATATCATAAAAATGAATATGATTCTGTAATAAGTCAATGAAATTATTTAAATCATTATACAGGAGGTTCAGATACGTACAGATCATATCGGACCTAAGGTAAGGGAAAAATCTCACAATCTCATTTTTATCCAAGATTGTTTATACTTCAGAATTTACTGGTGAATATTTATCATCAACATACATGTTTACTCAATATGTAATATTATTTCTATCCTCCTACAATTTTTTAAATCCAATTTTACCTATTGGTAAATTTTTAGTAAAAGATATGAAAGGAATCTTTTGTCATTTTCAGTACGGGATACTTTTTGACTTTTCTGACCAAAGTACGAGAAGAATGTTTTTTTAACTTATACGGAATGAATGGATTTTTATGATTTCATAGAAAATTATTTCCATGAAGCTTCCTTTAAAAGTTTTCAATATTATTTTTAATTAACTTCTTTTAGTTTAAAATGTTATGACATGATTAAGAAAGGAAAAATGTTTTTGAAGTAGAAAGGATATTTTCCTCAAGAATGGAGTTCAAGTGTTTTATCAAAATTATTTTCCATCTAAGATAATATAGGGTTTTGTTTCTATCCCTATTTTTACATTTATTTGATTATGTTATGATGGAATTATTTTTATGATGTCCTTTTATCTTATATGGATTGTGTTATGATAGCATGATGTTTAATAATCCCATTTTTATTACATGGGTTATGCTATGATTTATTATTTTTGTGGAACACATAAGAATGGTTTCATTATGAGATGGGTGGGACCTATATCTCCCTCCAATGCATTGGGTAAAGATTTATATCTCATGAGATGAACATGGCTGGAACGACAAGTTAATCTGGTTCAGTGATACATGACTGGAACAAGGAGTGAACTCGGTTCAGTAATGGACTTTGTCCGCTATGATGGTCTTGGAAATGAGCCTTGACTAATATGAAATGATTTTCTATTATTATGTGTGTATGCCAAAAATTTTCATGTTTTAAGTTATGATTATTGGGATTACATTTCACTACTATGATTTATCCCATGTTATGATATTATGATCTCTTTTGCTGGTTAATATTTTCAAAATGTTATGTTCTTATGAATATGATATGATTGATATTTCTTTTGTTTACCCTTACTGAGCATTTGAGTTAACCCTTTTGTATGTTTTCTTTTCCCTAGGTCAGGAAGAAGGGTATTAAGTAGGATATGCCAAAAGGGACTATAGATATGATGAAAAAAATGTGAGACAATGTAGATGATTTATGAACTAGTTGTTTGTGTTTCCCAGTTTCTAAAGACACTATACCTATACGGTCCTATCATGGTTTTGTTATATGTTGTAATAAGTATGCTTTAATTCTAAAGTAATAACCATGTATGTAAAGTATGGGTCGTTATAGTTGGTATCAGAGGAAAGGTATAGTCAACCTTTGGAAACTAGGATGTGAAAGCCTTAGTAAGAACTCTAAGGATATGTCTAATCATAGAACACAATCTTAGTATTTTAGAAATGTCCATGAATAACCTATGATAAGACCTAAAGTGTGAAATTTTATTACTGATTATGTGGTTTTCCTATTGTAATTAGTGTTTCTCACACTATGCTTCTTGGTTTATTCAATGGATGGAACCCGAAGGAACCATGTTAATGATGAATACGACGGACAATGCAATGATTTTCCACATGAGCAACCAAACTTTATGGGAACTGGAATGCAATGTCTTGTAGCCATGCTCACACAACTTTCTCAAGCTATGAATCATGTGGGACTTCTAAACGAGTAAAGTAAGGAGCAACATTCTGTTGAATCCTTCATGAGGCAGCATCCACCTTCATTTAGCGGGTCTTCTGATCCATTAGTGGATGAACAATGGATCAGTACCACTGAAAAGATATTTTTAGTCCCTCAATGTTCTGAGCATGATAAATTCATCTTAGCAGTATATTGTTTGGAAGGTGAAGCTGATAAATAGAGGAATATTATCAAGAATATGAGGAAAAGAGATGAAATTGAGTCAATGGAATGGGACAAGTTCAAGAACTTATTCTTCAATAAGTACTTCCCTCATATTCTTAGAACAAATATGGAGAAAGAGTTTCTTGAACTGAAGCAAAAGGATGATGAATCTGTTGGTACCTACAAAGAAAATTTTACAAGAATTGCAAGGTATGCTTCCAGAATTATTATCCAACCTGAGAGTAAAATCGATCGATTCTTTAGTGGCTTAAAACCAAGTCTTCAAAGGGCGTTAGCCATAAGGGACTTTAATAGATATGAGGAAATTGTTCATTGTGCTCTCAAGGTTGAGATGGAGATTGGAGTAACCCATTAGTCATATGGGTTTGATAAGAAGAGGAAAATGGAATTCAAAGGAAAATATAAAGACCACACTGAAAAGAAGATGAGTTTTCCTTTATGATCAAATTATGGAAAGAAACATGGAGGGAATTGTCTTAAAGGGACAAGAAAATGTTTTAAGTGTGGAAAAGAAGGTCATAGGGCAATTGAATTTCGAAATAATAGGAAGAAGATTTCTAATGATGCGAACAAAGAAAGGGATACACAGAATTCACCTCCAACACTTCAATGTTTCAAGTGCAAGGAAATGGGGAATTATGCCAATAAATGCCCTAATCCAAGGGTTGTTGATGATGATCTATGTCAACAAACTCTTAAGGCCAAATACAAAGGAAATTCACATGCAATTTCTATCGGTGATGTGGAGTATGATAACATAGTGGTGAAAGGTACACTTACCATCCACTCTAAAGTAGAAAATGTTTTATTTGATTCTGGATCCACCCACTCTTTTATTTCTAAAGAATTTTATAAGGGTATTGCCATATTACCTCAACAATTAGATGTTGAGTTTTCTGTGACAACCCCTAATGGCACAACAGTCACATCAAAAGTTTACAATTATTCTCCGATTGAAGTTTTTGGGAAAGTGCTTCCTGCAAATCTTGTGATCCTTCCTATAGTGGAATTTGATGTGATTCTTGGCATGGATTTACTTTCTTTATACGGAGCTCATATCAATTTCCAAAGAAGGGAAATCACATTTAATATTCCTGATCAATCTACTATCATATATCTATGCAAGGATGAATATAACCTTCCATTGCAAATTTCTTCCATCTTATGGGTCTTGATTCCAATAAATGAAGGTTATTTATCTCAAATGGTTGGAGAGAAACTCACAATTACGAATATTCCCATTGTATGGGAGTTTGATGATGTCTTTCCAGAGGAATTGCCAGGTCTTCCACCAAATCGTGAAGTTGAGTTTTCAATAGAACTCATACTGAGTGCTATGCCTATTTCAAAGAAACCTTATAGAATGGACCCAATTGAGTTGCAGGAATTGAAGAAGCAACTCCAAGAGAATCTTGATAAAGGATTCATACACCCTAGTGTGTCACGTTGGGGAGCACCTGTTCTGTTTGTTAAGAAGAAAGATGAATCAATGAGGCTCTTCATTGATTATCGAGAACTTAACAAGATCAATATCAAGAAAAAATATCCTCTCCCACACATTGATGACTTATTTGACCAACTACGCGGAGCTCAATACTTTTACAAGATTGATCTTCATTCAGGGTATCATCAATTAGGGGTAAAAAGGAGGATATACCAAAGACATATTTCCGTACAAGGTATGGACACTATGAATTTATAGTGATTCCATTTGGTCTTACTAATGCCCCTGCTATCTTCATGGATCTAATGAATAGAGTATTTAGAGACTATCTTGATCAGTTTGTGGTAGTCTTTATTGACGATATTCTTGTCTATTAAAAGATCAAGGAAGAACATGAAGATCACTTGAGAATTCTATTAAAGACCCTAAGAAAGGAGAAGATTTATGCCAAATTTACCAAGTGTGAATTTTGGCTTCAAAATGTTTCATTTTTGGGTCACATAATCTCAAAATAGGGGATATTTGTGGATCCAGAAAAAACAGAGGTTATTGAAAGATGGTCAAGACCAACAACAGTAACTGAGATCCAAAATTTTCTTGGTATGGATGGATATTATCAACGTTTTTTGAAAGATTTTTCAAGGTTATCTAATCCACTCACCAGGTTGACTTGAAAAGAAGTTAAGTTCATGTGGAAGAAGGAGTGTGAAGAGAATTTCAAAGAGTTAAAATGAAGGTTATCCAGTGCACCTGTGCTCACACTTCCGTGTAGTGGAGAAAGGTTTGTGATCTACAGTGATGCATCCAAGAAGGGACTGGGGTGTGTTCTCATGCAAAATGATATGGTGATAACTTATGCCTCATGACAGTTGAAAATCCATTATCAAAATTACCCAACTCATGATTTGGAGTTAACCGCGGTAATATTTGCATTAAAAATATGGAGGAATTATCTTTATGGTGAAATGTGTGATATTTATACTGATCATAAACGTTTAAAGTATATTTTCACACAAAAGGAGCTGAATATGCACCAAAGAAGATGGTTGGAGTTGATTAAGGACTACGACTTCTCAATTCATTATCACCCTGGGAAAGAAAACAAGGTGGCAGACGCATTAAGTCAACAAGACCATGCTAGCTTATCCATGATGAGGATCACAAAAGATCCAATATTTATGGATTTACAAAGGATGGATCTTGGGATTATAATGGAAGGGGAAAAAATCATATATTTTTCAAATGAATGTTCAACCATCTATGCATGTGAAGATTAAAGAGGTGTAGAAAGAAGATGTAGAGTTACAAAAGAAGGTGAGAAATGTTCGTGAATTCAACCTTGATTGTGATGGGATAATAAGGTTCATGAATCGGGTTTGTGTTCCTCCCATCCCAGAATTAATGAAGGACCTGCTGAATGAGGCTCATAGTTCTTCATTCTCTATTCAATATGGAAGCACAAAGATGTATAGGGACCTGAAAGAGTACTTCTGGTGGGATGGAATGGAAAGAGATGTTGCTGAATATGTATCTCGATGCTTGGTTTGTCAGAAAGTTAAAGCTGAGAGACAGAAGTCTAAGGGGATGTTACAACCATTACCCATACCAGAATGGAAATGAGAAAACATCACCATAGACTTTGTCATTGGACTTCCTAAAACATCCAAAGGCAATAATGTTATCTGGGTTATAGTTGATCGTCTTACGAAGTCGGCACACTTCATTTCTATTAGAGAAGATTTCTCTCTGGATCAGTTTGCCAGGATATATGTGAAAGAAGTGGTAAGATTGCATTGAGTACCACTTTTCATTATATCTAATCAGGATTTGAGGTTACCTCGAAGTTTTGGTGAAGTCTTCAGCATACTATAGATACAGAGTTGAGTTTCAGCACTGCTTATCATCCTCAGACAGACGGTCAGTCTAAGAGGAAATTCAACCTCTAGAAGACATGTTGAGAGCTTGCTCTATGGATTTCAAAGGTGTTTGGGATCAACACCTACCTTTGGTGGAATTTTCTTATAATAATATCTTTCACTCTAGTATTCAGATGGCTCCTTATGAAGCTCTTTATAGAAATAAATATAGGACTCCAACTTTCTATGATCAAGTTGGGGAAAGAAATCTATTAGGACCTGATCTTGTTGATGAGTGTGCAGAAAAGGTCAGATCTATTCAACAACACATATGAGCATCTCAGAGTTGACAAAAAATTTATGCCAATAACTGAAGAAAAGACCTATAGTTTGAAGTGGGTGATAAAGTGTTCTTATGGATATCTCCTTGGAAGAGAGTAATGAGATTTGGAAAGAAGGAAAAGCTGAGCCCTAGGTATATCGGTCCTTTCGAAATACTGGATCATGTTGGGAAGGTAGCTTACCGATTGGTACTTCCACCGAATCTCTCTCAAGTTCACGATGTGTTCCATGTATCTCTCCTAAGAAAGTACATACCCGATCCTTCACATGTACTAAGCTTAGAAGTTGTACCGTTGGAGTAAGATCTTTCTTATGAAGAACATCCGATAGAGATTATGGATCGTAGCGAAAAAGTTATATGGAAAAAAACCACTATCTTGGTGAAAGTTTTATGGAGGAACCACCAATAAGAATAAGCTACATGGGAGCTTGAGGATATGATGAGATATAGGTATCCTCATCTATTTGTTACGAAGTGATGAATTTCGAGGCCAAAATTCATTTTAAGGGGGATGGAATGTAACACCCTGATAGTTTATGAGAAGTATATATTTTTTATGTCTTATGTTATACGCACCATCAAAGTGATCTTTCACTACACACAACACTATCTTAGCTTTCTTTACACGCAATCGCGACCTTCCATGATAGCGTGTGTTGTACGCAATACCGAGTTTCACTAAACAACGATATGCTATTAAAATATTATATAAACTAGACGTTATGAATAGTAATACCCACTTTTTGAAATTTTATAAATTTTATATTTCAAAATGGACTTCATTTTTGGATTCAGAATATCAAAATTATCCTAGGGTAAAATTTTGGTATTTTTCTGAAAACTTTCAATTTTTGATGAATAGTGAAAACACTAAGTTATTGGTTAAAACTGAATTTTTATTTAAATAATCATTTATTTTATTTAAATTTATTTTAGGTCAAAATAGATACATAATACCTATATAAGTTCAATGTAATTCATTGGAGTCATTTTATAATAATTTTAGATATATAAAAATTTTACTGAACTTTTCACAGTCTTTTACCCACCTCCTAGGAGAATTTGCAAATATACATAAAACGTAATTTTACCACTTCTATGAGTGGAATTTAGAAAATCTGAGAGACACAGTTAATATCAAAGAATAAAATATGGTTCAATAAGATAAAAATAATTTTTTGTGAATAGTAACTTTTTACTTTTATTTACCACGGTTAAAAGTAAATAGGGTAATTAAGGGTAAAAATGATATTATTATTACCCTAACACATGTCCTAATTCTATTGGATAAGTGTAATTCGACCAAAAACAACCTTAGGAATAAAATATTACCCTTTAGGTCCACTTGTATTAGATTAGGACACTTATTATTATTTTATTTAAAGAAGTGTTAAAATAGTTAAAATCAAATTTTAATAACTAAAAACATTTTTAATGTAGGGTTATACATAATATAAATTAGACTATAAATATTCATTAGAATTATAAAAATAATCCCTAAATAATTGTTTTTTATTTATAATTTTTAGACATTAAATAATTTAATTTATTTATGACACAATGATGATGTAGTAATTACCTTATTTATGAAATATTAACATAATTGATATTATAAATACCCAAATAAATGTAATTTGAGACTGTTTATGAATTAAACTAATTTTATAGGTTAATATGACATGTTAATATTTATTTAATTAACTTTTTTCGAACTAATCATGCTGTTATGATTTTCAAAAAAATCAATTACCAAATAGTTTCAAAATTGACATAAAATAGTGTTTAAAACAAATATTATATTATTAATTGTTATTCTATTCCTAAAAATATAAGGTTCGGCCAAATGACTTAGATAAGTTTATATATATTAATAATGAACCACTTGGGGTTATTTTGGCTTGTTATAGTATGTTTATTAACCATATAGTGTAAGAAAACAAGAAGACGTAGTAAAAGTTAAATTATTTAACTTAGAGTTAAATCTAAATGATAAGGTTTAAATAGTAATCTAAACATGTCTAAAACCTATTGGTTGAGAGGATTTAGACCCATACCCACTTTATATTCTAAATAAATCAATTTGGAGCTATTATAAACCGAATATGACTTTATTATAAATTAATATTTTAAGTTTTTCCTAAGGTGCCCCTCTCCTCCCTTATAAAAGGGCACCTTCTCCCTTGCCTCATCAAACCATTTTGAGCTTTCAATCTCGGAAAAACCCTGCCCATTTCCCTTCTCAACTTCACTAGAAACATACTATAGGTCCTGGCCTTGTTCAAAGACCAATTTTATTATCCTAAGAGGAGGTTTCAAAGAGGCGTGTCGAAAAAGAGGTAATATCCTTTACCGATTATTTCAAATTCATTTCTTCTTCTAATTCCTATTATTTTGTTGTTTCATAATAAAGTAATAACATAAGTATCACTCATATACTTATATTTTATTATAAATATGAAACAACCATATTTAACCTTCGATCCATCCTACGGAAAAAAAAATCACCGCGCGTGCGTACGTACGGAATACCGTCTCCACGCCGTGGTGTAATCTGTTTTCCACCACCACCTTACTTGGATGGGTATAATGGTTTAAAGAAGAACTATATATAATTATTTTAAAGTGATATTGATTCTGAAATAGTATACATACACTTAAATACAATTCCACGATCATGGGAACGATATCATCGCCCGTGCGTACGTACGTCCTACCATCTCCACGATGTGATGCGACTCGTTCTACATGATCTTCATCAAATAATGATTATATAAATGAAATGAATGAATAAATATGATATATATTACACTAATACCATTCTGGAAATGAGTTATCTATAACCTAAAAATAAGAATAAGGATTTATTCGACAAAACATGCATAAGAACATAAAGCAATGAACACCCGAATAACAAGTTGCAATGAAATATTACTAATAAGAATATAAGAATATAACCATATATGATATCATAAAAATTAATATGATTCTGTAATAAGTCAATGACATTATTTAAATCATTATACAGGAGGTTCAGATATGTACAGAGCATATCGGACCTATGGTAAGGGAAAAATCTCACAATCTCATTTTTATCCGAGATTGTTTATACTTCAGAATTTACTGGGGCATATTTATCATCCACATCCATGTTTACTCAATATGTAATATTATTTCTATCCTCCTAAAACTGTTTAAATCCAATTTTACCTATTGGTAAATTTTTAGTAAAAGATATGAAAGGAATCTTTTGTCGTTTTCTGTACGGGATACATTTTGACTTTTCTGGCCAAAGTACGAGAAGAATGTTTTTTAACTTATACAGCATGAATGGATTTTTATGATTTCATAGAAAATTATTTCCATGAAGCTTCATTTAAAAGTTTTTAAGATTATTTTTAATTAACTTATTTTAGTTTAAAATTTTATGACATGATTAATAAAGGAAAAATGTTTTTGAAGTATAAAGGATATTTTCCTCAAGAATGGAGTTCAAGTGTTTTATCAAAATTATTTTCCATCTAAGATAATATAGGGTTCTGTTTCTATCCCTATTTTTACATTGATTTGATTATGTTATGATGGAATTATTTTTATGATGTCCTTTTATCTTATATGTATTGTGTTATGATGGCATGATGTTTAAGAATCCCATTTTTGTTACATGGGTTATGCTATGATTTATTATTTTTGTGGTACACATAAGAATGGTTTCACTATGAGATGGGTGGGACCTATATCTCCCTCCAATTCATTGGGTAAAGATTTATATCTCATGAGATAAACATGGCTAGAACAGCAAGTTAATTTGGTTCAGTGATACAGGACTGGAACGAGGAGTGAACTCGGTTCAGTAATGGACTTTGTCCGTTATGATAGTCTTGGAAATGAGCCTTGACTAATATGAAATAATTTTCTATGATTATGTGTGTATTCCACAAAGTTTCATGTTTTAAGTTATGATTATTGGGATTACATTTCACTACTATGATTTATCCCATGTTATGATATTATGATCTCTTTTGCAGGTTAAGATTTTCAAAATGTTATGTTATTATGAATATGATATGATTGATATTTCTTTTGTTTACCCTTACTGAGCATTTGAGCTCACTCTTTTGTATGTTTTCTTTTCCCCAGGTCAGGAAGAATGGTATTAAGTAGGATATTCCAAAAGGGACTCTAGATATGATGAAATAAATGGGAGACAATATAGATGATTTATGAACCAGTTATTTATGTTTCCTAGTTTCTAAACACACTATACATATACGGTCCTATCATGGTTTTGTTATATTTTGTAATAAGTATGCTTCAATTCTGAAGTAATAACCATGTATGTAAAGTATGGGTCATTATAGACAGACTCCGATCTTCATATCGAGGGATTACCCTAGTGTGGGTAAGATAAACATTCTTAAAAGTATAAATCAAGGGACCTTTATCCAAGGTTGTTGGATACCCTTCTCTTTGGGTTAAAAGATTTTCTACTTGTTACTTATTCTGTTACAAGTTTTCCGCTGCATTTTATTTGTTGAGGAAAGTATAACTATCTTATACTTCTTTATACTTGTATACTCTTATTTAGTGAGTTTCTATATGCTTTAAGGTAGAATCTTTATCCTTGTAAAGTTTCATTAAGTTTCATTTTCCGAAACCATCTTTTCAAAATCACTTTCTCGGAATCATATTTTCAGAATCTAGCAAGTGTGTAGAACTAGAGGTTTTGTGAATTACCTTGTTTAACCTTGTTAAATATAACCATATTTAAAAGTTCCAAAAGAATTTTTTTAAAGTATACAATTCACCCCCCTCTTGTATTTTTAGCATCATTAGATACTTAATTCAGTATCTATATTATTTTGATCCTAAATTTGGCATTATAGAGTATATCATACTCTAAATACCATATCAACAATTGGTATCAGAGGATTGATTAAAACTGAATTAATCTCACAATTAGATTCAGAATAAAATTCATCTTATTCTTATTTTCGGATTCAGATTTTCGGACTCATAAAGTTTGGATTCTTTTTTTGCTTATATATGCTCCTGTTTTATATTTTTCTTGCTAAGTAATATTTTTCTTATTTACAAACTTTTATTACTAATGAGTTTGTGTGGAAAGATGTTTTCTTTAAGATGGTAGGAATGAAAGTTGGTTCCATTGACAATCTAAATCCAACCAGACCGCCTATTTTTAATGGGAATAATTATGAGTATTGGAGAGATCGAATGAATATATTCATTATTAATACTGGAGTAGAAATTTTTTTTATGCTTACTAGAGGTTATAAAATTCTTGACAAGGAAGTCCGTACTTTCCCCAATCAAGACAAGCATGAATATCAACTGAATTATAAGGTACACAATACTTTTCTTTGTTCCATGACTAGAAATATATATAGCCAAATTTCATCTTGTGAAGCAGTAAATTGTATATGGAAGAAACTTTAAGTTACACACTTTGGAACTTCAAAAGTTATTGAAAATAGAAGAGCCATGCTCAGAGCTGAATATCATGGTTTTTTCTTTCCTTAAGGAGAACCCATATGTAAGGTGAAATAAAGATTCATGACTATTGTGAATAGTTTACAATACATGGGTTAAAAAGGATTAGATTATGAATCTCAAGTTGATAAGATCATAGACATTATACCCAATGAGTGGGAATCCAAGAGAACTGCTATTGATGAACTTTTTGGAACTCTTCTACAACACAAGACTAGAATGAAGAGAGATGCTGACAACATTAAGAAGAAGAATGGGAATGGCAGTGTTGCTTTTACTACGACTTCAAATCATATGAAATCCAAGACTACTGAGAGAGTTACTAGATCTAAATCTAAGAAGTTTGTTATACAATCCGAATCTAGTGGAATTGAATCTTCAGAAATTGAACTATCCAACCTTGCTCAAAGGATGAACAAGATTGTTGGATAGAAGAACTTTTAATCCAGATACAAAAATAACTAAAGGCAAGATAAGAAAGATTCAGAAGTCACTTGTTACAAATGTAAGAGAGATGGACACATACGACCATATTGTCCTATGCTTAAGAGAAAAAAAAGAAAGAAAAAATCATTTTGAGAGAAATAGAAAGACGTAATTCAAAGCTAAAGCTAAGAAAGTCTTGAAATCTAATGGCACCTGGAGTTCCAGTGGTGGAGACTCTTCAGATGAATCATCATATTACGAATCTTCTGGACAGAAGAATCTTGGTCTAATAGTCAGACTACCTATTAACAATCATTGCTTAATGGCTAAGGTACACAATACTGAATCTATGACCAATTTATCCTTGAATTCTAATTATAGTGATAGTAAATACTATAACTCTTCTAATGAAGATAATACTTTACCTACCTATAAAGAAGTTTCTAGGTTTTCTAAACTCCATGAGATTGAGAATTCAAAACTCAAGAAAAATCTTGATAAGGAAAATTCTAGGAATAATATTCTTACTAAGGAAATATCAGATATTTTTAAAGATATTGATAAGACAATTGTTGATTTTTAAAGTATTTCAAAAAATCTTGAAGAAGTAAATTCTGAGAAGGATAAACTTTTTAAAGATCTAGAAAATGTAATTTCTAAGAAAAATGTTTTCAAGACTAACTCTAGTTCAAAATCAAATGTTTTAGAAGACAAGAACTTAGTTATTAGACTAAAGTCCGAAATTTTTTCCTTGAGGAAGTTTTTGTCAAACTTTACCTTAGGTAAGGAAAATTTTGATAAAATGTATTCTCAAATCTGACCTCTAAAGAATAGTTTTGGTTTTGGTTATACTAGTTCTAAACCGGTTTTTAGTAACAATTATTTTGTTCCTCAAAGTGCTCCATTATGTACTAAGTATCAGTGTAGTGGGCATTGGGAAATTTTTTTCCCCAAACAAAACTCAGTCTTTAGGATTTCATAAAGCCTATTTTTCTAAGAAAATATGGGTACCTAAAATTTTGCTTTCTGAAATTTCCGGATCCAAGAAATTTTGGGTTCTCAAAGCCTAATTCTTTTATTTTCAAGAAAATAGAGAAAGTACCAATATCAATACTTGGTACATGGATAGTGTATGTTCCTGGCATATGACTAGTAACAAAAACTACTTTTAAAGGATTATCAAGATGAAAGGAGGGAAAGTAACTTTCGGAGATAATGCTCATGGAGAAATTATTGGTATAGGTAACATCGTACTTCTTGGAAAAACTTTGATTTAAAATGTTTTATTTGTTAAGGGTCTTAAGCACAATCTCATTATAATAATCCAATTATGTGATGAAGGTTACCTTGTGAATTTTAGGAATGATAAGTGTTTAGTACACAATTACAAAGAAGAGTTTATTCCTTCTGCCCATAGGTAAGAGAATGTATACACACTTAAATTAAAAGACCTTAGAATCCAAGACTTAAATTGCCTTAGTGCAATAGAAGATCATTCTTGGTTGTGGCATAGAAGATTAGGACACTGTAACCCTAAGAACTTATCCAAACTATCTAAGAAAAGACTAGTTAAGGATCTATCAGAGCTTAGATTTGATTCTTTAAAAGTTTGTGATCCTTGAAAATATGGAAAGCAACATAAATCTAGTTTTAAATCAATCGGTTAAGTCTCAACTACTGATGCATTACAATTAGTGCATATGGATCTTTTTGGTTCAACACAAACTGGAAGCATTAGTGGCAAGTATTATGTATTTGTCTTAGTTGATGACTACACTAGATTTACATGGGTCTATTTTCTATCAAAGAAGTCTGAAGCTTTTTATTATTTCTAAAGTTTTAGAGCCCAATTGAAAAAGGAGAAAAACCTTCCTTTGATAACTATTCATAGTGATCGTGGAGGAGAATTTCAAAATTCTTATTTTGAAACTTTTTGTAGTAGAAAAGGCATTACTCACAATTTTTCAGCACCTAGAACCCCTCAACAGAATGGTGATGTTGAAATAAGAAATATAATTCTTCAAGAGATAACCAGAACCATGTCGAGTGAGTATTCTATAGCCAAACATTTTTGGGCTAAAGTTGTAAGTACTGCTTGTTATACTATAAATCAAGTTTTAATTAGACCTTTTCTTAATAAAACTCCTTATGATTTATGGAATGGTAGAAAACATATAATTTCTTACTTCAAGGTTTTTGGTTGCAAGGTATTCATCCTGAATACTAAAGATAATATACATAAATTCGCATTAAAATCTGATGAAGGAGATATCATTCTTCAATTTATCAGAACACAAGATCAACTTGATGATATTTTCAAAAAATCTTTACCCTCCGATAGATTTGAATACATTAAACAGAAGTTATGAATGATAACCTTAAGGTAATCCTCCTTGTTAACTTTCTATTGAAACCAATCTCCTTACAGTAATAAACTTCTTTTCATAGGGGGAGTACATCTGATTGTTAGATTTTCAAATTTTTTGTAATGAAGTTTTTCAAATTTTTCGTAATGAAGTTTTTCAATTTTTTTTGTAATGAAGTTTTTCATATTTTTTCCCTAATTTAGTTTTTAAATTTTTCATACTGAAATTTTCATAATGAAGATTTTCATACTTAAAATTTTCAAAATAAAGATTTTTTTTCTTCAAATTTTTGTAATGATGATTTTCATACTTGAAATTTTTGTAATAAAGATTTTCATACTTGAAATTTTCG
Source organism: Viscum album (assembly GCA_963277665.1). NCBI lineage: Eukaryota > Viridiplantae > Streptophyta > Magnoliopsida > Santalales > Viscaceae > Viscum > Viscum album. Next base: position 1,060,182,816 of record OY728137.1, read on the forward strand.
TAATGAAGATTTTGGTACTTGAAATTTTTTTAATGAAGATTTTTGTACTTGAAATTTTCGTAATGAAGATTTTCGTACTTGAAGTTTTTCATAATATAGATTTTCGTTGTCAATTTTTTTTAAATTTAAAGTTCTTCAAGAAGAATACTACCTATTACGAATAATCTTTCTAGAAATCTGAAAGTTATGTTTTCCTTTCTATAGTTTTTGTAATCATCATTTAATTTCTTGTATTTTCATTTGTTTTTAAACTTTTCGGATTCTCTTTTTCTTAAATCCTATTGATTTCTTTTAAAAAAACCTCAAAAGATCAGATCCTACCAAATTTTCCTTGTGGTTATCATATCAACTGTCAAATCTGATCAGATGGATTTTCAACCATTAGATTGAGTTTGGAAGTTGAATCGTCACTTCCAACACCTATATAAAGGGCCCCTCGATGGTGATCCCACATTGGATTTCAAGCCTTTGCATGCTGAAGCTCTACCCCCTTTCAAAAGTTTGTTCTGAACCTATCAAATCCTGCTCAAATCCGAATGTCTGTTGAAGTTCCTTCTTAAGAGATGTCAACTGTCAAGCCAATTTCGGAGTGGCAGATTTATAGAGAGAGGTTGGTGCATCCAAATTCCATTGCCAAGTGTGATTCCATTATATCCAAGAACATCAGGTTGAATGGATGGGAAAGAATTTTCATATCAAAGCTAGGAGCTCAAGATGTAGTATATCCGGATTTGCTTGTGGAATTTTATGAATCTATGAGCTTTTTTAAAGAAGAGAGGAGTAAATTTTCTTTCAAAAACTATGGAAAAACTTATGCCCTTTCATTCACCAAGGCTGCAAGCTTGGTGGGGTTGCCTTATAAAGGGGAAGCTGAATTCTATTCCCATAAGCTGCCAGATGTTCAAGGTAGTTTTGTAAAGGTGAAATCTATGGAGTGTCTTGGACTTTCAGATGTCAAGACTCCAAATATTTCTCACCTCTCTACAAATAATCAGATCCTTGAATTATGGGTTCAAGGGTTTATCATTCCGATAAAAGGTGACAGGGACACCTTGAAGAAGAGTGATATGTACATTCTAGATTTTCTAGTGAACCAAAGGAAGATCAACTTGATGAAGCATATTCTCATTACGATTGAGAATATAAAGAATGGGAAATTGAAAGCACAGATAATCATGTATCCAGCCATCCTCTCTAAGCTAATTGTTCGGTACCTTGAATCTTTCATGATTACTTGCAGTTCGAAGCATAGAAATTGCATAGTTATGCTAGTTAGTGATGATACCCTTAAAAGGATGAATGTTGGTTTTTCTAAGGACTAAGGGGAATTCTATGACCTACCAAAGGAAGAAGATGAATCTGTTCTGAAAAATAAATATGTAGTTGAACCATCAAAAAAGTTTGGAAAGAAGAGGAAATTGAAGGAAGTGGAAGAAGAAGAGAAAACACCAAAAGCTAAGGAATCCCAATCCACACCTCCAAAGCCTAAGAAACAAAAATCCTATCCATATGAGGTTGTAGCCAAGTGGGGGGGGGAGACAAGAAAAATTGGAAGGAAGGAGAGCCACAACTTGTCTTGGATCCTATAGAAGCTAAGGCTTTAAAAGAAAAGACAGCTGATGAGCTTGAGAAGTAAGCTAAAGGGAAGAAAAAAATTAAGAAGATGTCTGAGGCTGGAATTGTTTGATACCTTCTGAGGGATACTGATAAAGCATATGAGAATATCCCTGTACCGAAATCCTTCTTGGTAGAGGCCTTACCTGAGACTCCAGGGAAGAAGTTCATGACTCCAGAAAAATCACAAGAGAAGGTTGTTGAAAAGAAGCTATCAAAGAAGTAGAAGAAGAAGCTGAAAGCAGTGGGGATACAAAATATTTGATTAATCAAGTGGAGGAATTTCATGAGAAGGAAAGCCCATCCGAGAAATTGTCAATCTGAACTTCACAAGCCGAATCTTCAAATCTTGCTACTCCTGGGTTAGATGAAAAGGATGAAGATGAAGTGAAAAAGTTATCTGAGGAAGAAAGTTATAATCAACATTTCATTCATCCTGAAGATGCTGAGGCAGGAGCCCAGAAAGAAGAAGTAGATGAAGATAAGATTGTTCAGCTATCTGACAGTGAACATAAATCTCCAGATGAGGAAGCCATTCCGAGAACTGAAAAGGGTAAACAGGTGATTGTTAATACACCCACTAAATCTTTTGTGAAGAATAAAGATGTTGGTGGATCTTCAAAGAGAAATCTTGTTGAAATAGAGAAAGAGCCATCACCAAGCAAAGTCTCAGACTCAGAATCATCTTCCCTTGGACATGATTTTGTAGTCCAATCCTTGAAGGAGCTGGTTGGCACAATTCTGATTTTCCCAAGTATTGATTCTAGATGCCAGATTCTTCAACACACACTCAATCAAAAATCGTATTAAGTGTCTATGGTGATGGACAAGTGTGTAAATATTGAGGCTGATCTAAAGAATTTCTTCATCAACCATGATGCCCATAAAAGGTCTTGCAAGAAAATGGTTGGCTGGTCTAAGAAGACAGTAGAAGATTTGAGAGAACTTGATGAGTTTCAAGTTGGTGTCAAAGAGGCTTTTGACATTGAAGATGGTAGGATTAAATATCTTACAACTAGTCTAGAATAAAATATAACTCTTGAGCAGAATAATCAGATTCAAGAAGTGAAGGATCTGAATGGAAAGTTGTATTCTATTTCCCAATGTTGGAAGAGAGAAATAGATCTTCGGATTGAGATCGAAGAAAATCTAGTCAAGAAAGATGAGCTAATGAAGGCTCAGGCATAAGCTCTCAAGGCTCAGGAAGAAAAGATAAAAGCTTTAGATAAGAAATTAGAGGATCAGGATCATCTCCTAAATCAAGAAGAGGAAGACCAAAAGGAACTCAAAAATTTGAAAACTATAATGATAAATTGATACCCAAGGAGAAGGAAGGAAAATAGATCCAATATGATCTTTTGTTGTATTATTTCCTTGTACAAATTTTGTTTGCTCGTTTTTATTTGGATGCTTTGTACTAATATTTCAGGTACTATAATTTCTTTTCCATTCCCTCAAATTCTTTTTGAAAATCAAAAAGGGGGAGAAAGGAAAAAAAATACCAAGTAAAGAAGAAATATCCCTAAGTAAGAGGGAGTTTATCTAAGAGGGAGTTTTCATTACAGAGATTTCCACAATCAAGATAATGAAAAAATCATTTTGGAAATCTTGAATATGATCCTTAATGTTACAAATCCTAAAGGGGAGTTAGTCATATTCATCTTTGCCCATATTGTAAGGGAGATAAGTTTTATTTTCAAAGTCTAGAAAAATATTTTCTAAGTCCTTTTATTATTTTTCATAAGGATGTTTGTGCTTTCTAAAAAGGGGGAGATTATTGAGTAAATAAGGTTTTCCTTATGAATTTTCCATTCCTTTATGTTTTGAAAATCACAAACACCTATTTTAAGGAAAAATGCATTTTATCTTGATAAGGGAAATTTTCCTTCCCTAAGGAAATTTTTCCTTCCTCAAGGAAAATTTTCTCCTTACCCTGTTTTGCTTTCATAAGGAAAATTTATCCTTACCATGTTTCCATTGTCCATATCATAATTTTTCTAAATATCCAAAACCTCAGAATCCTATAATTACCTAGATATGAAGCATTCTTTTTTAGGATCCGAATTCTTAGAATTCTGGTTACGAACTCTTCTGAGTTCTGACTCCAAGTTCTCTGAATTCAGACTTCAAACTCTTCTAAGTTCTGACTCCAAGTTCCCTGAATACAAAATCTGAACTCTTCTGAGTTCTGACTTCGAATTCTCTGAATTCAGACTCCAAACTCTTTTGAGTTCTGACTCTGAATTCTGAATATGAATTCTGATTATGAACTCTTATGAATACTGACTCTGAATTCTTATTACGAATTATTCTGAGTTCTGACACCAAATTCATGTTACAAATTCCTATGAGTTCTGACTCCGAATTCCCTAATAAACAGAATCTGAATATCCAATAAATTAGACTCCAAATATTTTTACTTAGACTCCGAACTCTTATTTTTCTGAGACTCCGAAAAATTGGATTTGATTAAGCAACCATATTTTTCTCATATTTGATATAGTGAGGAAACAATGTCGTACATTCTATTTCTAACCAACTGTTGTTTGAGTGACACATGTACAGGTCCCTCTGAAATTCAAATAAAAATATGACTGATCGAGGAGGGAGCTGATAGTTGCAGTTGTTCCTATAAATAGGATCTCATTTGAAAGAGATCAATACTATTCTATGACTCTAGAGATTACATGTTGTTGAAGTGATTTATAGAGAGAGACTCTCATGCTTAGTGCATACTGAACTTCTTGTTCAGACTTGCTTCGTGTAACTTCGATTGTTTCTGTGTACAATCGAGGGCTTCTGGAAATAGGAAGACAGAGGTTCTGACTACCTTGAAGTTGAGGAAGACAGAGGTGTCGATTACCTTGAAGTTTAGGGATTGCGGAGATAGCAAGACAGACTCTGATCTTCATATCGAGGGCTTACCCTGGTGTAGATAAGATATACTTTCTTGAAATTATAAATCAAGGGACCTTTATCTAAGGTTGTTGGATACCCTTCTCTTTAGGTTAAAAGATTTACTACTTGTTACTTGTTCTGTAACAAGTTTTCCACTGCATTTTATTTTTAGAGGAAAGTATAACTATCTTATACTTCCTTATACTTGTGTACTCTGATTTAGTGAGATTCTATATGCTTTAAGGTAGAATCTTTATCCTTGTAAACTTTTATTAAGTTTCATTTTTTGGAAGCATATTTTCGAAATCACTTTTTAAGAATCATATTTCCAAAATCTAGCAAGTGTGTAGAACTAGAGGTTTTGTGAATTACCTTGTTTAACCTTGTTAAACATAACCATCTTTAAAAGTTCCAAAGGAGTTTTTTTAAATTATACAATTCACCCCCCTCTTGTATTTTGAGCATCAATAGATACTTAATTCAGTATCTATATTATTTCGATCCTATATTTGGTATTATATAGTATATCATACTCCACATACCATCTCAACAATGTCATCGATTGGAGCTTAAAAAAGATGGTATTTTTCCTCTCATATTACGAGCATAGCATTTGGTCCCTCGATTGAGATATAATGAGGAAATTTATGACCATACTTAAATAGTGAAAAAAATGTGCTTAACTACTTGGGTGAGGGGCATGCGATTTGATAATCCACATAGATGAATGACATGTGATGTGTCATCAACCTTGTTGGTCTATACTCAGAGAGTTAAGAATGTATAATGAGGATATGTGGTATTGAAATTAACCATTTTATATAGTCACTTGATGCCATAAATAAAGGGATTATATGATTATACATGAATGTATATGATGAATCTGGTGGACATAAGTATAGATATGTATATTTATTTGATGGTGATTGTAAAATATCCCTTTTTAGCTTGAGTAACATTAATTATTTTCTATAGGTCACTATTTTCTTACATTTATGGATATGATGATTCATATATTTTTTCAACACTAAAAAGTCCCATGGGGCCAAGATTTTTGGTTGACCAAATTGGGATTTACTTTTACAAAACTCATAGCTCTCCTCTAAAAAGTTTGAGGTTATCCAAAAGGAGTTTGTATGGCTATTCACAAGGTATTTCATATGATGTGATATGCAGTGAAATTGATGATAGATTTATAAAAAAGTTCTTCAAGGTGTCTGAAAAAAATTTCTAATATGATTTCAAATGTTATCATATTTGATACAAAATAATATGAAATAACACAAAAGTATATTAGGATTTAGTACAAGTGTAATATTGAATGGAATATAACCTAAATCCATGTGATATTTTATGGTATGATATAGCATGTCATAGAGTACAACATGTTCATGAAAAAAAGGATTATTTTATGCCATTTAGGGTATATCACATTTTATGATATAGAGATATCATATAAGAATTGTTCGGGCCAGTCATATTATATGATAGAGTAAATCATAGTACCATGAATCATATGTTAAGATTCATTTGGAATTGATATGATTCACCGAAGATAGTGGAGTGTTAACATGTTAATATTCACATATCCTACATGTAAGCTATCATTTATTAGTCATTTCATAAGATTAAATGGATAAGCGAGTTGATTTTTCAAGGGTTTCATGATATGTAATTGAAGCAATTTACCCATAAATTTTTGAAAAATATGAGTAAATGCATGGGATTAGGGAGCATACCTATAGTATATATAAAGGAGGTTTGACCCTGGGACATTATATATTAACTATAAAAAATACATTGGATGAAAATATATCACTCTTTAATCTCTCTTTCATCTTTATTATTTTCTTTATAGATACTAGAATATCATAAAGGTTGAATGGTACTACCCAAAAATACTTGGTTGATTAGGTGTAACCCATGGATTCACTTCATAGGGAATATGATTTTTTTCATTCCTTAGTGATCTCCATCAAGAAACATTTGAAAGAAGTGATAATATTGATCATTAGTGTAAGGTACACATTCTTCATTTCTAGTTTTATCTGATTTTAGTTTCAATGACTTTGTATTCTTGGGATTCATAGTTTATAATCATTTCCAAATATTTGTTTAATATCTAATCATTCCTTATAAACCCATCACAATTACCAAAAAAATGCATCTAGTAAAGGATCAAATATCATATTCATTAGGTCCATAAAAAGTAGGATCATTGGTCCATCTAAAATTCATGACCAAGTACTCAAAATGTCTACATCAGCTCTGAAAAGCAGTTTTAGGAATTTCATATGATCTGAACTGAAACTGGTGATATCCCAATCAAAGGTAAATTTTCAAGAATCACATTTCCCATTTTAACTAATTAAATAAATCCTTAATTCTAGGAAATAGTTAGTGGTTCTTAATGGTGACATGTTTTAGTTTCTGATAATCTATACACAAGCATAGATTTTCATCAAGTTTCTTAGTGATAAGGAATATTATACCCCAAGGAGAAATTCATGTATTGATGAACCTATTTAACTCAAGCTCCTCCAACTAGATCTTTATCTCTCACAATTTAGTTGGAGTCATTCTATATAGAGGGATAAAAATAGATTCAATTCTAGGTATAAGGTTGATATTAAATTATACCTCTTTCTTAGGAAATAATTCAGATAAATATTCTAAGAAAATGTCTAGGTAAAGATCTAACATTGGAGGTAAAATAAATCATCCCTTAATCTCCACAGCTCCGATAGTATGAATAGATATTTATATGATGATAGTTCTGACCTACCACTAGACAGGACCCGCTCAATCCACTTGAATCTCCCACTCACTACAAATGGTATACCATATACCAACTGGAGATTAGAAATATACCTTTCAAGTATAGAAGTTGATGCAAGTTTAGAATTATTTTTGTCAATCAATTACTAGGAAACCATAAAATGACTCTATAATAAGAACCATAATATCCCATAAGTTTCTATAAGAATTAACCACCAAAGAACACAAAGGAAACTTCATGGTCTAGCCTATTATTTTCCCCATAAGAGTATCCAGGATCATATAAGATGTAAAGGCTTCTATATTATTTCCCAAAATAAATACCAATTTAGAAAAAAATGGGTTTGATGCACTTGTATCAAATAATGTGTAGGATAATGTAGAGGATATGATAATAGTAACTTTGGCAATGGATGGATCTACCCCAACATCGATACTAGACTCGTATGTTGTGTACATTCTACTCATAGCCTCATGTTAACCTTAAGGCATGACCTTCTACATTTAATATTTCACTATAGCTACTTGGAATTGTATATCACATCGGGTCCCCCAAACATACCTTTTAGAATGTGGTATGATGCCTCTAGTCGAGTAATCCACTAAAGGAGTATGTGAATCCTAGGTCAACTAAGGTTTCTTATTTATTCTCATAGATGAAATATAGTGGAAAAACCTTTAGATATGGATATATAAACTAAAAAAGTGACAATACATAGACTCAAAGTTACATTCAGACCTAATGTGACCATATCACCCACACTGGTAGCACTGTGTAGAAGGCCTTCCTGAACTTGGAACCAAAGCTATGCCACTACCCTGGCTTCCATGGTGAGATCCACCCCTACTCATCTCCTCCCATATCAATTTTTGACCACTGGATAAATTTTTTTCTATTGTTTTACTTGGTGGTGTACCAAATTCTTTTAAGATTCACTTGGATCCAGTCTTGGCTAAAATATCTTTCTTCCCTAACTATGAGAATATGGAAAAATTTAGGAGAATAACTTATGTTTACAATGGATCTTTTAAGACCATTTCAAAGTTTTTCTCTTTCTATTTTGTGTATCCACTAGATATGGAGCAAAGTGAATGATATCTATAAACTTTTTGGAATAATCCAAAACCTCATAGAGCCTTATTGAAGGTTCATAATCTATTATTTAACCCAATGAAATGTATCATGATAAAAATGATTGAATAAAAGCTATTGGAAGTTCTTTTAGGTTAAACCATAGTCCTTATTAGCTTCCAACTTTAAATACCACCATCAAAGATATTATCCTTTAAGTATGGAGATGGATAACAAAAATTGGTGGTTCTTAGGTGTCTCTATACTCTCAAAGATCTATTAGATATGGTTAATCCATTCTTTGACCTCTTGAGGAGGCGTTTCACCTCAAAAAATCAGATGATGGTGGAACTAAAAATCACTTATTATCACAGAGGTGGTAGGATTATTTTGTATCCTTAAGACCCAAACTAGAGCAATTTTACTTGCCCTTCCAACATTTTATGATCAAACATAGGTCATTTGGGTGGAACATTCTCCCCAGTCCCTTCTTTCTTAGCAGGAAATAGTTAAAGAGGTGATATCATCTTTGGTAAAGTAGAGAACCACATTAGAATCTTCTACTAAAATTTAAATACACCCCCAATTAAAAAATTGCATAACTACGATCAGATCTAACCCCATTGATATTTATCTTTATCTCATTTGTTAAAACACTTTTTATCAAATTTTGAATTTATTCATGAATTCTTTAGACATAATATTAAAAAATGCATGCCTTAAACATCATTTAAGGGAAATTAGTATATTTTTTTGAGTTTTTCACAAAAAAATGAACTACCAATAATCTAAAAGAGATATACAGTGAAAGAAATCAATTATTGACTCATATTGACCTATTAATTAACAATAAATAGATAGATAAATAATGTTTAATTATTGTTAAGGTTTCAATTAATATAAACCTAAAATTTATTCCATCTATATCATAATAAATCATGAGAAATCATGAAAAATTTCATGTAGTCTTACCTATGAATATTGATTAATATTTAGTATTATTCATGAGACTCAGGAATCAAGACTAACCAGAAGAGGAAAGAGAGAATGAAATAAAAAACCACCCATATTAACTCAAGCTTCCACTATAATTATACTGGTTGTTCATATTTATGGGTTACCACCCAAGTAATGACAATATTATATTCCGGATGATCTCATGTATCATTCCCAGGAGCCCTTAAAGGATAATTTGATACCATTTTATAATGATATTGACCTGATTACCTGAACGGTATCAGGTTGGTACACCAAAACACCTCAGGCACACCTCCCAATTTCCAGTCATTGATGTAAACACTAGGGGTTGAGATAAATATCAATGGTATATAGTTTTCCCCTTAGTATAATAATATAAGTTCAGTACATCCCAACCTAAGATGGAAAGAACAAAAAAACACTTTCACATGGTGGGTAAAATTAGATTACACATAAGCATGAGAAATGGTAATGAACAACATGATAAGCATAATAAAATATATACATGAACTAACATACATCAAAGCATCCCAAAAGAAATCCAAACAGAAATCAAAGTGTGCACTAATAGACAAAAACTATACATATATAAGACAAGTAAGCCAAACTATTATGTCTATTTGATTGAATTATATTGGTTGTTAATAAGGTGAGATGCCTCGATTATTTTAGATGGTGTTAATATTTTTTGAGAATTTATGAGGAGAAGATGGAGGTGTTTACATGATAGAATATCAAAGGTATTTGAGACTATAGATTGGATATCTTACTTGGATAGATTCAAGAAAAATTAGTACTATATGTGATGATTGACAAGCCATGCTTCGCGTTTAAGACAATTACTGATGATAAGAGTTTTCTCTACAATAACTAGTGGAATATAGAAGCTACTAGAAAGTTGGGGTGTTAGTATTGGATGTCATTCTTGATAAGGTAGATGGTAAAGAAATTGTAAGATGTTTGAAGTATTTTATAATGCCTAAGGGTGAGATAAAGAGGTTTTTATTGAGTTTTTGTGTAGTTTTTAATATAAAAACTTGAGATAAAATGAATAAAAAAGTTTTTGTAAGACTTTGTAGTTTGTATATAAGACAATAAGTAAATGTATATGACTTTTCATGAGCCTTTATAGGACTTCAGGAAAACCCATATGGCTCTGGCTAAATGAGACTCTACGTGTAGGACTTTACTTCAAGTCAGTGTAATACCTTATGAAGCTAGTGTAAGAATTTTATTCTCAGTATTATTATTTTTAAATATTGGCGTAAGACTTTTTATTGGCCATGTAATACTTTTATTTTTCATGTTAAACTTTCATGATGTGGCGTATGACTTTCTCAAGGGAGATCATATGACTTTTATAGGGCATAAGACCATTCTTTTTTACATCCATGACTCTGATAACTTAAACTTATAAATTATTATAAGATAATCTATCAGGTGAATTTTTGAGAGTTCCATAATTAAAATATTTTTAATATTTAATAATTCAATTTAGATTATTCACAATTTGATATTCAAGGATTCAACATCATGATCAATCCAAATGGATCTTAATTTAAGCCTAGATCAAAGGAAGACCAGCTGTGGTAGATTCTAAGATATTGATATGATTTCCACACTTCAAGACAAATGACCACATCAAAGTTCCATACACATGTGGATAATTTGAAAGAGTTAAAATTAGATATCTTCAAGGATATATAAAATAAGGAAAGAAACTCAAGTCTTTGGGAAATTTAAAAAGGGAGGACTTGACTAAGATTTTAAAGGAGAATTATAATTGGAATATATCTTATAGATTTTTAATGAGTATATTGTTTGAGACTATAGAAGTTTTAATATTTAAAATATGGAAAATAATATTCACAATTTTATATTTTGAATACGTATATGAGGGAAAATAAGAAAGTATCACTCGAATATTATAAGATCTCATGAATACTATTTGAGTTTTGAGTACTGATAAATACTGAGATCCCAATACATCATTGTTTTGAAAGGAGAAGAAAGAGTTTGAAGAAGAGATCCATTCAATGAGGAAGATACTTTTTGTGCCTAAGTATTTGAAGTGTTGTGTAGCTTCCCACCTCGAGTTCCACTCAAAAGTTCCCCAATATGGTGAGCCACAAGACCTAAATCACATCCCCCTAAATGCAAGAGGATGCCAAATAGCAGTGAAGGTCTTGGGTAATTTCTTGGGGAGAGTATGCCCTCATTGATCATAGAAGATCATACTAGTAGATACACATATTAAATAGTAGAATCAATGAAAATATAAAAATATTATTGGAAACCAAAATCATAATCATGCAAGGTAATTAAACTAAGTGAAGAAGTGAAATAGATAAGAAGAAATAGCTGATGATGATAGTATGTCATGTATATACAAAAATGACTAAAAAGGGGAAGGGGATACAAACATATATAACATGTTAAAAAAAAGAATCCAAAAAATTCTACAACTAGAATCTTGAGCATAGGCTCAGTCCTCTTATCCCAACTCCATCCAAGAAATGTAAATCAATTATTGGAAGTTGGATGCTTCCCTTTGTTAGTACATGAAATCATAAAGTCTACTAGGGTACCAAAAAGGATCCTGAGTAGGGTGTGAGACATAATCTCAGTAGGCTGGCACCCATGATGTCATGGCCTTTCCATTTCATGCCACATAAATTTAACAGGGTTCTATTATAGTTTAAATCCAAGAAATAATTAAATAACTAAATAATTGGACTAGGTTCTACTTGGACACTCGCCTAACTATCTACTTCATCCTAAATGGGTGTGTTTGAACCAATAGGACCTGCAACAGTAATGTGAGATGTATGATGTACTAGGGATGGACTTTCCCCAAGATTATGCTTAGACTTTGAGGATATATACCTACATTTATAATATAAAGGATCATTCTCATTGTCAAAATGTTTATTTGCATTTTTAAATTTAATTTGAAAACCACTTATGAAAATATAGTGAATCACCCAGAGATCATCCTTGAAAATATGAGAAGACTTTCCAAGTATTGATTGAGGGGATCATCTGGACCAATGTTAAGGAGTCCATGCATGGTAACCCAAGGATGAATTCCCATGTCTCACTCCAAGCATGGTGAGAAAATTCACATACTATCCTCCAAGTATGTGCCTAGTATCACACAAAGGGGCCCAAATATCTCTCGAGGCATGGTTCAACCATTCAAACCATAGATCCTATCCAAGTGGTCTCTCTTAGGGAACTGATGTCACTCATCTGAAGGTAAATATAAATAATTCATGATGAACCCATTATAGGCTTAGATGGTATCGCTCTTAGTGTGTTTTCTAAGCTTTAACAATTCTAACACAATGGCATGAGAGTTCATCCAAGGGGTCCTTAAATCAGGACCCCTTATTTAACCCTCAGTTCTAAAGTGAAGACACCAAACAATCATTTCATATTTAATAAGCTCAGTTGAAGGGCCATTACATTTAACTCAAACCATTAGATCATATTAATCCATGTTAGTCAAGGCATGTCATTGAGCATTTTACATTTAAGTCACATGTCACAATACAAGAAAACATATCCAATTCAATTAAAGTCCGCCCATCCATAAGTGGAATGGGGTAAGTCTAGTCACTAGCTTCAACACCTCTAGTAATTCATACATAGCTCTAGGAATTTATTAAGGGGCAAGATCCCTTAGAAATATTAAAAATCCAAGGAAAAGGGGGAATTTTTCATTTTAGGTATATCTCAGCCCATTTGGGTGGAATATCTCAAAGTGGTCAACCACAAAATTTGGTTTTTTGAATACTCAGGAATCCAAGGGCTAGGTAAGGCATCCATTTGATTAAATTTGAAAAAAAGGGGCAAATATGGAAAATCCCAACCCATAGAACAATGTAATAACTTATGGAATGCAATTAAATGATAAGAAGAGAGAATAACCAACTACCTTAGCCTCATATATCTTTCCCCTTCCAGTATCAAGATTTGATTCAAGCTAGCTTGGAAGAAAATGACAAATCTATCAAATACCCTAAAAATAGATCAAAATCTGTTGCACCAAAATAGCATAGTGGACAAAATAGAAGCTTTTAAATAGAGGCATGAGGAAAGAGGAGCTCATATCTATGGTCCTTATGCTTCTAAAAGTGAGAAAAATGGATGAGAGACAGAGGGGATACTTGGATCCCTAGGTAGAGGAAGTAAGGATCTCTATGCACCAGAAGGAGGAAAGCCCTCTGGAGAAAAAAAAGGAGGTGGAGGCTTTATTTTAATTAATTTAAGAGGGTAAAAACTATAAAATCACCCATTTTTTCACTATTCATGGTTTGGTTGCATTGTTTAGCCAAATTTTGCGCCAACTGTGTGTCATTCACTACTACTTGGAGCACACTGCATGGTTTGTCACATTGTTTGAGTAAACATGAAAAAACCATGAAAAATATCTCTTCTGAAGTTTGTAGACTACTCACATGACCATGCACTACTCTGTGTTGCATGACCGTCTACTCTGGGTTTCACAGTTGTAGACAAACCGTACAGCCTAGTCCACTCATCATTTTTCAGGGTTTCGGGCTTTGAATGATCCCTAGATACACTCTAGGCCTAATTTAATTGATTAGGAATCATATTTTTGGTCTTCTAAGGTAATTCAAACAAAAAAGTATTGTTTTTTTACCTTTATGAGAATCCTGAATGTTACAACCTCCCCTCCTTAAGATAACTCATCCTTGAGTTTCCCTTATGAGGGTAGTAGAACATCGTGAGATAATAGTTCTAGCCACTGTACCTGCACATCAGCTTCCCAATCCTAAGTCTTATATTGTATGTGTCCGTTCTTCCATAGAACCTAGACCAGAGGAACTGACCTATATCAGAGAATCTTTATATTGTGGTCAATGATATGGATTGAATACTCCTTAGAGGATGCATCTTCTTCCAGCTCAATATCATCAGGGCCAAACAAATGAGATGGGTCGACATGATACTGTCAAAGCTGATATTCATGGAAAACATTGTGCATGGCATGATACCTCTAAGGTAATAACAACTGATAGGCCATCAGAATAACTCTCTCCACTATCTCAAAAGGCTCGAGATATCTCAGTGTTAACTTGCCCTGTATTTTAATTCATCTGTGACCCAACCTGGGCGATACACATAGAATGACCCGATGTCCCACCTCAAACTCCAAAGTTTTATAGAGATGATTAGTATAAGACTTCTGCCTAGACCGAACTATGGTCATATGCTTTTGAATAAGTTTTACTTGCTCTGAAGTCTTCTAAACAAGACGAGGACCCAATAGAGCTACCCAACCCACCTCTAGCCAGCACAGAGGTGAATGACATAGTCTACTATAGGGAGCCTCATACAGAGCTATATAAATATTTTCTTAGAATATTTTATTATAGGAAAAATAAAACAAAGGAATATGATTCTCCCAAGAACCTCCAAAATCAAGGATACATTCCCACATCATATCCTCTAACACTTGAATTGCCTACTTAGACTTTCCATTGGTTTGAGGGTGATAAGAAGTACTCAAATGAACCTATGAAACCAATTCCTTCTGCAACCCTTCCTAGAACTATGATGTAATGTAGGAATCTCTGTCTGAAATGATAAAATGGGGAACACCATGAAGTCTCAATGACTCCCATATATATAGCCTTTCTAACTCATCAATAGATAAGGTATCATAGATCGGTAGGAAGTGTGTGATCTTTGTCATCCTAATGATGATCACCCATACCGCATCATTGACTCATGGGGATCTAAGAAATCCAATAATGAAATACATGGTGACACTATTCCATTTAAACTCAAGAATGGATAGTGGCTGTAGAAGTCCAACAGGTTGTTGGTGCTCTGCCTTCACCTACTGACAGGTGGAGCATCGAGTAATGAAACCTGCTATCTGCCTCTTCATAACTAGTCACCAATACTGATGACACACGTATTTGTACATTTTGGTAAGCCTAGGATGAACTTCCCAAACCGAGGCATGTGATTCCATCGTCAGTTCTTCCTATATATCATAAGGCACCAATACTCAGCTATAGAAGAGTAAGTTATCACTACCATCAACAACCCAACCAAGAGGTGGGTTCTCTTCTACAATACTCTCCCTCAAGAAAAGTCCCTAAAAATATGATAATTATCTCATCAAAACCCACTCCAGGATAGATGAAATCATTGTTAGATCTACTAGAACTGGTTTCCCTTGTTGATCTTGAACCTCAATATGAATTTCAGAAAACAAATCCATCAACTGCCACTCACTACTGTCCTTCTTGATGGATTACATCTGAGTCTTCCAACTCAATACATCATCCATTGTATTACCCTTTCTGAGTGTGTAAGAAAGATTAAAGTCAAACTACTATGGGTATTCCACCCACATGTGCTACCTAAGATTCAAGTACCATTAAGTGGAGATATATTTGAGAATTTTATGGTCTATGTAAATGAAAAACCACTCACCCAACAAGTAGTGCATCCAAAAATGAAGAGAATGAACCACAAATACAATCTCAAGTCCATGAAGAGGATAGTTATTCTCATGAGGCCTCAGCTAGTAGGATCCATATGCCATGAATCGATCACCCAACATCATAACTACACTTAGAACAATTCTTAAAGCATAATAATAGAAAATATAACTTATTCTCAACTCATGAAGAATTAGAATCAGTGTTAAAGTGTGTCTTCCCTTTAACTCCTGAAAATTTGTCTCACAAGCTTCATTATAATTAAACTTCACACCCTTCTTGGTTAAGTCTATAAGCAGTGCTTCCAAGAATGAGAAGTTTCGAATGAAACACTAATTATATCCATCAAGCACTAAGAAGCTGAATATGTCAAACACATTTTTGGGATGATCCCAAGAAACCATGGTACTCACATTTTCTGGGTCAACTAATACACCTACCTCAGATATTATATGACCTAAGAAGTAAACATTTCTTATCCAAAAGTGGAATTTATTGAGCTTCAATATAGCTATTGCTCTCTTAGTATACTTGGCACGATATCAAGATGATTTTTATGGTCATGTATAGAGTTTGAATACACCAAGATTTTTTCTATGAAGACTACCACAATGGAATCAAGATATGGGTGGAAACTCTGATTCATCAAATCCATTAAGACTATCGGTGTGTTCATCAGACCGAACGATATAACCAGATACTCGTACAGACCGTACCTACTCTATAATGTTGTATTTGGTATGTCTAATGGCCTCACATGAACCTGATGGTAGCCCAACCTCAAATAAATCTTAGAAAAAAATAGTTTCTCTATGGAGAAGGTTGAAGAGGTCATCTATACAAGGAATTGGATACTCGTTCTTCACTGTAAGTTGGTTCAGTCGGTAGTAATCCATGCACAAACTAAGAGTACCATCCGCCTTCTTGGATAAAAGGATGGGTTAAAACCATGGTGATGTATTGGGTCATATGAAACCCATAGCCTCTAAGACTTCAAGTTTATTCTTGAGTTCTTGTAGCTCTGTAGGCATTACCCTCTAAGGAAAAATGGAAACTGTTGCCTCACTTGGCACAATATCTATGGTGAAATCAATTTATCTTTCAGAAGTTAATCCAGATAATTCATTAGGGATGATGTCTCTAAAATGATCCACAATAGGAGGGAATTATTCTAACCACATCCCCTGATCGCTCATAAATAGACTGTTCATCTGGGTTGTCATGCTTCCTAGCCTAGTATGCTTGAGCCCAGTTCGACTGGCCTAGAGATCCCATTTTCCCTTAGGGATATACATGTTTCCCTCAGGTGATATGAACATCACCCAATGGAGGTACCAATCCACCTGGGCTTAATACAACACAATCCAGTCCATATCAAGAATGAAGTTGAATACTATCATCTCAAGGACATAGAAACTCTAGAGAAAATGATACCCACCTACCTCAAGGGGGAACTCTTGTAACTTGTGTGTTTCCTATGCTTTAACACCCAATGGAGTGTTAATGTTCATAACACCACTGGAGTACTCAATTACTAATACAAGACTTCTCATAGTTTTAGTAGAAAGAAAGGAGTGAAACACACATGTATCAAAGAAGGCAGATACTAAACTAGAGGGTATCATAATAGTACCTATAATAATAGATGACCATGGGAACTGATCCTATATAAAAGGATGAAAAACATATATATGGATTGAACCAAGAGCTTGAGATACTTCCTGAGTATCCTTAGTAGGTACAATCTACTAACGATGGAACTTTGTAGCATAACTGCCTCAGTCTCGACCACCTGCTCAGCCTGAATGGCCTATAGAAGAACATATTTCTACATAAAGAGGTTTTACTGACCCTACACCTAAAGGTGGTTGTGGTGAAAAACCTTAATCACTTGGCGCTAAAGGAAAAGACTGGCAAAAACGATGGAGGTGACCCATCCTTCCACAAGCCTGACACTCGATCGGGTTCCTCATACACTGGGGATTTTTGTGACCTCGACTACCACACTGGTGACATGGTATAAGATCAGATAATTCCACCTATACAATAATTCCCCTATGTATAAACTAAAATTTTTTCTTCATGCCACTAGATACCCCACTTCTAGTCTACTAAGAATCTGAACTGCCATGCTTGGCATCACCTGATTCTCTCAGGTTCTGCTCATTGATAAGGTTTTGGTTCACAATATTTGAAATGGTGGTTAGACGAAATACATTCACTTGTGAGTGAATGAAATAAGCAATCCCATCCTCAAAGCGACTTGAAGTGATCAACTCATCACCAATCATGTTCAGTGAAAAACACGGTAATTTAGTGAAGAGAGCTGAATATTCCATCACTGACATGTCACCTTTCTCATGGTGCATGAATTCCCAAACTCAATCCATTCTCAAGGTCTATGGGAAGAACTAATAAAAAAAGGATACCTGGAAATCTACCCATACCATACCCTGATGTTGACCAACCTGAGTTAGAATGTCCCACCAATTTTTAGCAGAGTCATGCAACATATAGGTCACAATCTTGAACTTATACTATGGAGGCATCTCAATGTGATCAAATATCAACACTATCTCCTCCATCCATGATTCAGCAGCCTAAGGTCTACCACCCCCTATGAAGGTGGGAGGATGTTGATGCTGGAATTCTCTGGTCAGCTCTACCATAGAAGGTGTGGGTCAAGGATCACATTTTACTGATTTCATAAATCATAGGAAGTTGTCCCATAACTAGGAATCATCACCTAATGGAAGATCAGGAGGAGGTGACTCTAGTGGAACTACATGAGGTATCATGGGTGGCTCAAGGCCCACCTCCCTAGGAGTATACTCATAAACACTTTCCTAGCATTCAGCATGAGTTCATTATGGTGGAATAGCTCTATAGATGCCAAGCATAATCCTCAAACAATATTATAACATATAGGGAAAGCTGTAAAAGAGTATTGTTACAAGCCCTCCTATAAGAACATACAACCCATGACCCGCTCCAAGATCCAAGTCTAGGTAAGAAGAAAGAATGATAGAAAGGAACAAAAAGGCATGGCCTATAGCCCACTTCTAAATTCGATTCAAGCTAAAGTCTCACATTTTCCTTAAAAAGTAACCATTTCATTCAAGGAATCAAATATGTTAAAATTTGATTCATTTAGGTTCATTCTTATTTAATTGGTTGTTATTAGAACCATGATCTAGTTAATGGATTCACAAATTCCAATTCCTAAGGGCCTATACATCTTATAAATTACAATCGATGGGCCAACTAACCACATATTGACCTTTACACCCAACAACAAGTGTAACAATCTATAGGTGTTTTGATTGGATGAGATGTACTTGACACTCACCAATCAAAAAAAATGATGTGGCATAATTGGTAAATTGAACCAATTATGTCATCATATAAAATAGAAGCACGCTACAAGGAGTAACTGAGAAGGCACATACAACAATCACATGCATCCCAAGAAATGCATGCTAAAAATTAGACATTGCATGATAATATGCATGGAAATTCAGTCCTATTGTGCCTAGAATGATGCATGATTTCAATGATCCCTCATATTATTGGTCCTGGTATAAAAAACCCAATCAAGTAAATTCAATATTCATAATAACTTATAAAAAGTGATCCACCCAATGGTGAAATCTTTTGAAATAATAACAAATGAAATCAATAATAGAATTTACCATCCTGAGAGAATTCAGGTTTCCCCTATATGTGGGGTATCTACTCCCAGGCATAGGATCTAAACCAAATCCCCATGTCCTAGACTCCTATCTATCCCAAAAAATACGAAAAAAGTAAAATTCTCTAATACCTCTTTGTATCATCCCACCCCAAGTGCCACTCAAAAATTCCCTAAGGCGGTGAGCCACAAGACCTCAAACACATCTCCCCAAACACTAGAGGCCGGTGACTAGCAATGAGGGAATTGATTAAGTCCATGGGAATACTATTATCTCATTGATCAGAGTAGAGTACAATAGTATATACACATATGAAATAACAAAAGTGATGAAAATATCTAGATATTAGTGAAGATCAAAAGCATAACCATGAAAATTAATGAAACTAAGTGCAGAAGCAAAATAGATAAGAAAAAACAGTTGATGATGAAAGTATTTCATGTCTATAAAAAAATGACTAAGCAGGGGTAGGGGATACAAGCATATACAAAATGATGAAAAAAATAAAAAAAATAATCCAAAAAACTACTACAACTAGCATCTCGAGCATAGGATTGGTCCTCTACTCCCAAATCTATCCTATAAATGTAAATCAAGCATTGGAAGTTGAATGATTCCCTTTTTTAGTACCTAAAATCATAAAGTATACTTGGGTAACAAAAAGGTTCTTGAGAAGGGCGCGAGACATAATCTCAGTAGGTCATCACCCATGGTGTCATGGACTTTCCATTTTGTGCCACAAAAATATAACAGTGTTATATAATAGTTTAAATGCAAGACAAAATTAAATAACTAAACCATTGGACTAGGTTACACTTGGACACCTACCCAACTACCTTCTTTGGCCTAATTCGGTGTGTCTGAACCGATAGGACCTACAATGGTAAGGTGGGATGTATAATGTACCAGAGGATATATTTTCCCCAATCTTATGCTTGGGCTTGGAGGAAAATTCCCTACATTTATAATATCAATGATCATTCTCATTTTCAAAAATTTTGTTTTACTTTTTAAATTTCAATTGAAAACCACTTATGAAAATATAGAAAGTCTCCCAAAGCCCATCCATAAAAATTTGAGAAGACTTGACAAGTATCCCTCAAGGGGCTCATCAAGACCAATGCTAAGGATCCTGTGAATGGTAACCCAAGGATGAAGTTACATGTCTCACTCTAAGCATGGTGAGAAAAGTCACATACTAGTCTCTGCGTCTATACATTGTATCGCACATAGGGGCCTGAGTCTCTCTCGATGCATGGTTCAACAATTCATACCATTGATCCTGTCCAAGGGGTATCCCCTAGGGAACCAGCATCACTTTTCTGGAGGTAAATATAAATAATTCATGGATAACTTGTTCCATGCATACATGGTATTTCTCCCAATGTGTTTAATGAGCTTCAAAAATTCTAACATAGTGGTATGAGATTCCATTCAAGGGTTCCTTAAATCATAACACCTTGTTTCACCCTCATCTCTAAAGCAAAGGCACCAAAAAATCATTTTATATTCAACAAGCTAAATTGAAGGGCCATTACATTTAACTCAAACCATTAGATCATATTAATCTCTATTTGTTAAGGCGTGTCATTGATAATTTTCCATTAAAGTCATATGGAACAAGGAAAGGACACTTATCCAATTCAATTAAATTCTACCCATCCATAAGTGACGTGGGGAAAGGATATTCACTAGGTTTAACACCTTTAATAATTCATAAATAGCTCTAGGAATTTATTAAGAATCGAGATCCCATACAAACATTAAACAAACCAAGGAAAAGGGGGGATTTTTCATTATAGGTATATCTCAAGCCATTTGGGTGGAATATATTAAGACGGTTAACCAAAGAATTTGGTTCACCACATACTCAAGTCCCTAATGGATAGGTAAGAAAACAATTTGATTAAATTTGACAAAAGAAGGGGAAAATCCAGAAAATCCCAATCCATGGAATAGCAACATAATTTATAGAAAGCGACGAAACAATGGGAAAAAAGTATGAACACCTACCTTAGTATCCTATAGATTTACTCATATAGTATTAAGATTTGATTCAATCTAGGTTGGAAGAAAAAAATGAAACTTTCAAACACCCAAAAAATAGGGCAAAATTCATTACACCAAAATAGTATAACAGATAAAATAGAAACCTTGAAATATAGGCCTGGGGAAGTAGAATCTCACTGTTATAGTCCCAATGCTTATGATGGTGAGAGAAATAGATGAGAGGTGGATGGGCTACTTGGATCCCTAGGTAGAGGAAGGGAGGATCTCCATGCCCCTGGAGGGAGGAGAGCCTACTGTAGAAAAAACAAAGGAGGAGGAGGCTTTGTTTTTATTCATTTAATAGGGGAAAACCTGTAAAATCACCCATTTTTTCATTGTTCATGGTTTAGCCCCACGATTTGGCCAAATTTTATGACAACCATGTTCCATTAACTATTACATGGGGTACACTACACGGTTTGTCACACGGTTTGACTAACCATGGATAAATCATGAAAAAAATCTCAGCCACAGTTTGCAGATGGCTCGCACGGTTGTGCGCCTTGGGTCACATGATTGCAGAAAAATCATGCGGCCTAGTCTAATCTTCCCTTTTAAGAGTTTTGAGCTCCAAATGACCCCCAGATGCACCCAATCCCTCCTTGACATGATTAGGAATCATATTTAGGGTCTTTTAAGGGAATTCAAACTAAAAAGTAATGGTATGTACCTTTATGAGAAGTCGGTATGTTACATGATGAGGGAACTAAATCATGTAAAGAACTAGAAATATAAGCAAGCTAGAGGATCATGTTATGAATAATACTTGGATGCATAAACTTTAATGTGTGTACCTTAATGCCTTTCAATATAGTATATTCATGGAGTAAGATTTTTATCAAGAAGCGCATAACAAGCCTAGAGAATAAGGATGTATTTATTTGGTTGTATCATGCTTATGGTAGAGAGTTGTTTCTTCCAATGGGACTCTAGAAGACATAACATAGTGGGAGTATATATTTATAGTGTTAGTATTGTCCTTTGTTGTAACCAATTGGGTATATAGTGGAATAATCTATGATTAGGGGGACTAACTAATCATGGAAATGAGTAGGCTAATATGGTCGAACCTTGTAAATCTAGTGTGTAGTGCTTAATCTATATCTTATTGAATACAAGGGGATGTTGAGAGAATATATTTTGTGTATAAAAACCTTAAAAAGTATAATAGGTTGAGTTCAAAATAAAGAATTCAAAAAATAAGACCATTGATTCACCCCTAGTGGTCAATCCAATTCGGGGCATCAAAAGTGGTATCAAACCTAATCCAGGCTCCCTCTTAAGATCTTATAAGTTTTTGAGTATAGATAATATTAATTTTTGAATATAAGGGGAATTAATAATTTTAATGGAAAGAAATACCATATTTGGAGTAATAAGATCCTTTCGTACCTCTTATCTCTTAGCCTATAAGAAAGATATGTTTCCACAATTGGGTTTCCATCCATTCCTGAAGGAGTCCCTATGTATTTTTCCTATAAGAAATTTTTTTAGATTGATGTAAGAGAATAAAATGTTATCTTTATGTCACTTTAAAATTGTACATAAAGGTTATTGGACTCTAAACTACTTAGTATATTTGGGAATAATTAAAGAGTAATTAATTAAGGCAATGATAAAGGCAAAAAAGAAAAATTACAAGTTTGGAGTAGTAGATTTAAAGACATAAATATGGTTAACAATGATGAAATTTAAGACTAATTTACTAGGTTCATTGAGATTTTGAGTAATATCTAGTTTTTTTGTGTGAAGATTGATGATTTCACCATTTTCAAAAAGTTTTTGAGAAATTCTCCAGATATATTTGATATTAATATTTCTGACCTGGAAAACAGGGAGGATTTTTAATTGGATGAGCTTTAAAATATTCTCATAGATTATGAAATTATAAAGGATATAACTTTAAAAAAGAATTAAAAATATTAAATGAATTTTTATTCCATGAGAAAAGAAAAAATTAAATAAAAAATGGTTATAGAATCAAGTGATTTAGATACTAAGGAAGATGATGAGGACTTCAAAAAAATTATTTCTCTTATTTCAAATAAATTTAGGAAGTTAAAGTATAAATGAAATTGAAATAAACCACCATGGTGATACAAATTTAATGAAATTTTTCATTTTTTAAATAATTAACCAAATAAAAAGGTGGAATAAAATGAATCAGATGAGGAGGATGAGAAATCTAAAAATTAAAAAAAGAGTAAAAGTAAAAAATAAGTATTCCAATAGAAAAAATAATAAGTTTTATGAGAAAGAAAAATAAATTTGTCCCATTAGGAACTAAATTATATAATGAAGTCAATTTATTTACTCATGTTGAGAGAATATTTAACAGCTCTAGTTTTGATGATGGATAGGAAAGGATAGAGATGGAATACAGGCTGGAAGATGAGTTGGAATCTTGCCTTGAGAAAATCACATAGCTCAAGAAGGAGAAAAGAAAAATATATAAAGATAAAAACAAAATATATAAATAAAAATGATGATTTAATTGAGAAATAATCTACTTATTTTGATGATATCAAGAAAAAAAGTTGAAGTTAGTTGAGCAAGAGAATATGGTGATAGATATTGAGGGAAAGTTGGATGGGAAAGAGGTAGATATAGCCAAGTCATGATCCATTTGTCTTAGAGATCAAAATGAGTTTAATAATACTAGATAAGACTTATCAAAGGATTCTGAAGTTAAAGGAAAATATTCTTAAGTATGTGAAATGATGGGTTCAACCTGAAAAATTAAATCTTCACGTAACCTATCTCGAATTAAACTTGATATTTCTAATAGTACGGATAATAAAAATAAGTCTGAACTTGTTTTGACCAAGATAAAAAGTAAGATAACCTCTTCTATATCAATTAAAAAGAGAAATATACCAAGTATACCATAGCCCCAAGTAAAATTGATAATTTTATTATAATAATACCATTCATAGGATTTTGTGAATTTTGTGAAAGTTATGGACACAATGCCTACTCTTAATAGTATAATATTTCATTTTTAGGGGAGTGGTATAAACCAAGGTGGATCTATAGTGATAAAATGATGATTTATTCTGAGAAAAAGAAATATTTTATCATAGTTTCATAAAATCTATTCACCCAAAATATATTTGGTTGTCTAGAGATGATATATGGAAGATGTGAGTAAGAATATAAAAAATATGTGACATACATGAATAGGTTACCAAGAGAAGTTCCCTATGATGTGAAAGGGAAGGAAGTTTGGAAGAAAAAATTTGGAAAGTCATACTTTGTTGAGACTACCATGGAAAAATTGATCAACCTAAGAAATTTGAGCATGCTGAGAAATCATTCTTAACAATTTATCTGGACCAATTGGATATGTCCAAGAAAATTGTGAGATAAAAGATAAATGATAGTGTAAAAGGAAAGAAAGTGGTTGAACATGAAGAGGCTGAAATTCATGAGAAGTTTTCCACAATTAGTGATATAAAAACTCAAAGGAAACCATGAGAAAGGTGTGTATAGATTAGGCATGGATTAAAGGATTATATGAATATTCTACCATCCCAAGAAGAATTAATTAGGATGTAGATCCAAGCATTAGGAAAATAATTTTACTTGGTTACTGAGGTGTAGAATATAACTCAAAAAAATGAATATGTCCAAGGGAATAAGACAAGAATACAACCTATGAACGATGTTAACAATATAAAGAACACTCCCTATATAGATATTGGAGAGAATTATAGGTATTGGTTGAGATGAAACTCTTATCATTATTTCTTCTAATTATGAACTAAGCTAACCCTCCTTATTCTCTAATTTTTTTGTTTATTTGTGCTAATATGTAGATAATTAAAGGAGGGGTATAAGGTATATAAATATTGGACAACAAATAAGTTTGTCTTGAAATATTATCCTAACTAAAATGAAGAGTATGGGTTGATTTTATCCCTTTAGGGTGAGACAAAATTGGATAAATATGTCATGTAGTGAATTTGAAAATTCTAGGAAAATTTACAAAAATGGAGACTTATGTTTATCAATCCCACTTAAAACCCTTAGTTTTTATATTAAACATGTTTGTAGGGGTGTTGGTTGATGAAAATATAAGAAAAGGGGGGATTTTATATGTCTTTAGCTTGACCTTTTTTATGGATTTGTTGAGTTTATTATAGGATTTTTCTACTTTGATAAATCTAGTTTTAACATCCTCAAAATAAGAATTTGAGTTGGTATCACATGTATAACAGTCTATGGAAAACATTTAAAAACTTGGTTAAATCACTATTGTTTTATACATCGGGTTAACCCACATAGATTTAGATTTGAATAACTAAAGTCTATTTTCTAATAAAATCTTGTGGTTTCATACTTCTCTAAAAATTGGATCAAGTTTCCATTCTAAATCAAATATGGGGAAGAAGAATTTGTTTTGAGAATTTATGAAAGAAAAAAGATGAGATGAGTTTTACACTATATATCTTTTTATTTCTTGTCAATAAGGGAGAAGGAAAGAAAAACCTGAATATTGATATAAATATAGTTAAAGATATTAAAAAAATATAAAGTGGAATATTTTTATTCCCATTGTATTGAATTGTATTAATTTTAAATAAGGGCTTATGCCTGAATGGTTGAATATAGTATCAATGTGTATTGAGAAGCTATGAGGAGTTGATGGAGGTGTTGTCATCATTGAATGGAAAATATAATTTAGGATACATATTTGATATATTACTTGGATATATTTAATAAAAAGAAACATTATATGTGATTATTAATAAGTTGTGATTCATTTTTAAGACAAGTATTGATTATTAGAGTGTCTTCTACAATAGCTAATAGACGTTGGAAGCTTATAGCTAGTTGGGGAGTTAGCGTTAGATTTCATGATTTGTCAGAAATCTGTTAAATCAAGTAGAAGATGTTTGAAGTATTTTACAAGGCCTTGAGTTGAGTTGATTAGGGCTTGGTTGATTTTGATTTTAGTATAAAATATATATACTTGAGTTGAAATGAACAAAAAAGTCTATGTAATACTTTATAGTCTATCTGTAAGACTTTAAGTACACATGTAAGACTTTTGATGAGACCACATAAGACTTCAAGAAAACCTTTATGACTTTAATTGTATGATACTTTGTGCATAATACTCCACTTCAATTCAATATAAGACTTTTTGAAACCAGTGTCAGACTTTTATTTTCAGCGTCAAACTTTCATGAGGTCGAATATAAATTTCTCATGGGATCTTGTATAACTTTGATAGGGTGTGAGATCTTTCTTTTCAATACATATTACTTTTATAACTTCATAGGAATTATAAAATATTGTGATATAATATTTTAGATGATTTTTTTAGAGTTTTAGAATTCAAAAATTCTGAATATTGAAGGATTTAATTTAGAAGATGAACAATCTGGTATTCAAGGATTCAAACAACATGATCAATCCAATTTGATCATGATTCAGTCCAAGATCAAAGGAAGACCAGCTGATGTAGATGTTGAGATGAGTTCCACTCTCTAATATGAACATCCTTTTCACGGTTCCATGCACACATGGGTAATTAAAAAGAATTAAAAGTTTTGGTATTCATGTAGATTTAAAATAAGGAAAGAAGACTGAGTCTTCAAGAAATTTTAAAAGGGAATACTTGACTGAGAATTTGAAGTAAAAATATAACTGGAAAATATCTTAGAAATTTTTAATGGGTAGATTTCATGTCTTTTGATACTTGAGTATATTCCATTTTTCAAATATATAAAATAATATTCATGACATTATTTTTTGAATGTATATGTGTAGGAAAAAGAAGGAAGAACCACTTAAATATTGTAAGAGGTTATGAATACTGTGTGAGTTTTTAGTGATAAGAAATAATGAGATACCAATACATTACTATATCGAAGATAGAAGGTTTTAAAATCAAGTATCCATTCAAGGAGGAAGATACATTTCATGATAAATTATTTGAAGTGCTAAAGAGAAACCAATCATGTGAAGAACTAAAGAGCTGAGAAATTTGGATGACCATTTTCTAAAGAGTACATGGATATACAAACTTGAAGGTGTAAAAAATTAGACCAATTGATCTAGTTTGATTATATAGGGATATCATTATAAAGTGGTGTGGAATAATCTTGGAATAGAAAAATATATTTCTTTGGTTAGATCATACATATAGTGGAGAGTTTTTTCTTAAAACGGGGATCTAGAATCTGGAACACAGTGGAACTCTATGTTTATAGGTTTGAGATGATCATTTATTGTAACCGCTTGGGTATCTAGTAGAATAAACTATGATTGGGGGTATTAATTAATCTGAATAAGGGGTAAGATATTCTATCCAAACCATTTAAATCCAATGTGTTGTGTTTTTATATATATTTATTTCATACAAGGTGTGGTTGATATAATATATTAAGTGGATCATAACCTTAACAAGTCAAAGTGGTTGAGTTCAAAAGGAATAATTTGTAAAATAATACCATTGAATTACACCCTGACCTCAGTGGTAAATACTACATGAGGCATCACATAAATGAGGCCTAATGATCCCATAAGTGGACTCTCTATGTGAAATTATCTATGAATCACACCAATTACATCCCTTGTACATCCATCCTGCATTCCCTCTAGAAGGAGTGGAAAAGGTCATTCTCATACTCTATAATCCATAAGGTAATATCCCTTGTACTCGGGTGATTTTCTTTTACCTAGGCCATAGATAAAAGGCTTTTCATGCATCCTAAGAGGAGACCATTCAGGGTGTGAGTAAATTATACTCAATAGATGGTCACCACCCACCCCTAATCACCTATCATAGACTTAAGAATATCAATAAATAGAAAAAATACAAAGGAATATATAAATAGTTAAAGTATCAATATTCTTTTCATACTTTAAAACAAAACATTTAAAAATAAAATAATTAACTCATTATATTGGGAGGGTCCATACCTATTAAACCTTTTTCAGGATTAACCTAGATTTTAGATTAACAAAACTGAAGTTAGGGTGAACCACCCATCCCATTTGGGGGAAATGTAATCGTCTATAACAGAGTTGATTCATCCAAGCCAACCATCCCATTAGGGATGGGAGAATGCATATAATAGTTTCATGGTGCTACGAGCCCATCCCATTCCAACAACCTATCCATAAATGATAGGTATAAGTAGGAACCTTTTCTAATGCATTTATAACATACCCCTTTAAATTAGGGTTATCAATATTTTAAATTGAATCATAAAAAAATCAATAAAATGTATAAGCATTCTAGCATTAAATGTGTAAATATTAAAACCATAAAGCTCAAGCATGATGGTAGTCAAGGATATATTTAGCATCCTTAGTATTTAAATATTTCATTCAAAGAAACAATAAACAAGATTTATCATTTTCCAACAAGGTATAATAAATCTATTATAAGACATGAAATTCTAAAACATAAATACAACTAAAACAACTAAGGCTAAACTAAGTTTATCCATAAAAAAATAGAAAATTTTATTATAATAAAACCCTTGGATTTAATTAAATCTACTCATCTCTACTAAATTTTCAACCCAATCCTTGATTAATATGAAAAAATTAAGGGGTTTTCCTAATAAATCAATTACATGTAATTTTATTAGGGTCTAGGTAAGAATATCAAGACACCACTTAAAGATTTGGATCGACCTAGAACTAAAATATAATTAAGGATTGGTATAAATTTAACTTGAAATATGTAATTAAGAAATAAAAATAGGGATACCTTAATATCACCCAATATAACCTTATATATCCTCCAAAATGGAAGAATATCAGATAACTATAATGGTCTAAAAATCCTTAAGGTATAAAGAAGTATATTCATCTCACTACTTTAAAAAAATAGAGAGAAGAAGGTATTTAGAAATGATCCATGAATTAACCACATTGAAGAATTACACTAAATACCAAACCAAGATTTCCATATTAAAGATTGATTATTGGAATCATGAGTGTATAGGATAGTGGATAAGATGATTGAAGGAGATTGAGATAGTGGTAAATGGAATAAAAACCCTAAAGAGTATTTAATGGGATTTAAATTAAGGATTAAAAAATAAAAAAATTCACTATTTAAAGGTAATTTTCCCCAGGAGGCTATCAGGTACCTGGTACAATTCCACTGGTACCCAAGCATCCCTAACCAAGCCATTTTAAACTTACAGGCTCCCATCAGATACTTGGAAAACCATCAGGCACCCAACCACTCCAAACCTCATAAATCCATCTCTAATTTAGTATAACACCAAAAAATGAAATAAAATACTAGAATGAATAGAAATAACTCAATATATAAGGTTGAGGTCTTTACATGGTTGTTCAGGTTTCTGTGCCAAGAGGGTGAAATCTAGAGCCTCCCTAGGTTATATAACAGAGTGCATAGTTAATGAAAAAATCAATGCAGAAGTAAAATAAAAACAAAAATAAGTATAATAGGGGTTATAAGAATGAATTTTTAAAGGATGATATCCAATAGATCAAATAATATTTAGTTTCTAATTTGAAAGGTGATGTTGTTAGAAGATAATCCTCCTAACTTAATAAATATGCCACTGAATTTACTCCTTTATGAGGTATTAATGGAAATTTCAGGTTAGGTGGTTATGTGTCTTATGTAGTGGATATTCAACAGGGTTCTAAAATTAGTAGAGAGTCTACTCTAGATTCAAATGGGAATACCCTTAACAAGGTTTATAAGGGATAATACTTTTATTCTCATGATTCTTCATAGTTTATACAAACTACACCATCTAACAAATATTGAGATTATCAATTCAGAGTTTGAAATTATAAACTGATACAATTCTCTTAATGAGGAAGAAGTTCATGATAAGAAAAAAAGTAGTGTGGAAAAATAATGTTTTAAAAGAATAAGAAAGTAATGGATCGGGATGACTTTGATACTATGCTTGCATGAGCATGCATGTAGTCAATCACCCACAAGCTGAGAGAAGACTTGGACTTATTTTATGTGGAAAAAGAGATAAGTGATGTAATCATGAAATATTATTTTTCTACATAATAATTTCTTTCAATTTTATTACTTTTAATATGTGATTAATAACCTTTTAGTGGTCCTTTATAATAAAAAAGGAAATAGAGAGAGAATAAAAAATCTTGTTTATTTTTAAATGAGAATCTCTTTATCATATGACTTAAGAAATGTTTATCTTTAAATTAAAATGTATTGAAGTGAATTTTTTTATATGTTTAACTTGAAATGATATAGTTTTTAAATTTATTTAAAAGGTTAAAGTGGTTTTTAATGAAAAAATTAAAATTAATTTATCTTTTAGAATAAGAATTATTATTACTAAAAAATATTTATGAATAGGGATGGAAACTTTTTAGGTGCCCATGAAAATGAAGGTGTTCAAACCTGAATTTGATTAACAAATATGATACTTGAACCCAATTAGTACCTATTTAAGAATACCCAAATTCAACTCAAATAAAAAATTTAATACCCATTTAAAACCCAAACCTGTTTAAACACCCATTTATTTTTTTTAATTATTAATTTATATAATCTTTATTTCAAATAAAATAAAATCCATATATAAGTGATAAAATATTTTATAACATTATAAAATAATAATAATTCTTTATGATTTTATGATTAAGTTTGTGTATGGGTTTACCCATCTTTTCATGTGGGTGGTTCCCTTTCCACTGTCCTTGATCACATTCCCCAAAGTAAAGAATTTATTATTATCCCCTTCAAGTGGTTACCAAGCATCCAATCTTCTTTAAATAATTCATTTCTTGATCTTTTGTAAATACATAAGAAATATTCTCTTTATGTTAATCCAAACAATGACATCCTCTTATATCATGTGACATGATATTATCTATATTGGAAAAACAATATATATATATATATATATATTCAAATTCTAGTACCATATAAATGATTCTCGAACATGTCTTGATTAATAATTAGGTATTGGATTTAAAACCTGAACCTGATTATGAGGTATTGAAACCTAGTTTAATTGGATCATGTAGGGTTGGGTACCCATTTCCATCCCTATTTATAGATATTTTTTATAATTTTAATTTTTTTTAAATTTTAACTAAAATGTATTATTTTATTTCTATATATTAAAATATAATTTTATTTTTTATCTTAAAGTGTAGGAAATTAATTACATATGGATAAAATTTATATTATGTTACCCCAGAAAAAACCTCAGTATGTTAATAATTTGGTAATATTTTTTGTATTTTTCAATTTCAAATTAAATGAATGAATAAAATTTCTAGGTACAAATTTTAATTTTAGATGATGGTTGAAGTGATTTAAAGTATTTGATAATTTAATATTAAAATATTTTCCTTCTCAATATGTACGCTGTATTTTTTATGGGGAATAAACCATTACAAAAAGTTCAATCGATTATTTCCATTGAAAAATAGAAAATATAATCTCCCAATAGTAAAAAATATAATATAGAATTTGTTAAATGATTCTTTTGGAATTATAGAGAAGCATAATCAACATTGAAACATGCATGTTGATCCACATATTGATGTTGTAGATGTTGACATGATAACTATTTGTTTTCAAAACTTCAAGAGAGTCTAATAATGATGGTAACACATTAGTGGATGATGTTGTATAAAACAATATAAGGGAAAACTTATCTAGACAAAAAAATATATTATAAATTAGTTGAATATGGAAATAAATAATTTTATAATGGATGTGCTGAATATTCAAAGTTATATTTTATGGTAAAGTTATACTATATCAAGTGATTATGTGGAATTATAGATAAAGTGATATTGATGATATTGAAATTGATATATGACTCTTTTACCAAGGTTAAGATCATTGAATAATTTTATGAGATGAAGAAAGTTATTAACAAGATTGGACTTGGTTATCTGGAGATACATGCAAGTCTAGATGATTGTATGCTATATTGGGGAGAATATTCAAATATATAAGAGTATAAAAGATGTTGATTTTCTAGATGGAATTTAATAAAAAATATTTCAATTCTGAATCAATGTACTATAACTAAGAATAATAAAAATAAATATCATGGGAAGATTTTGTGTTACTTTACATTAAAACCACTTTTCAAATATTATTTAGGTCTTATAAAACTACTGATCATATAAAGTGTCATTCCTTAGATAATAAAAATTAAGGATTTATATGACATCCAAGAGATTAAAAATTGTGAATTACCTTTGATTCATAACATGTAAATTTCTCTTATGATATTAGAAATGTGAACTTAAGATTAGAAATTGATGGATTCAATCCTTTAGGGACTTTAAGTAGAAATTATAGAACATGGATAATTGTTCTAATTCATTATAATATTTTTACCTAGATATGTATGAAGTAAACTTAATTCATCATATCGATGGTTATTCATAGAAAAATAATTTATGGAAAAGACATTTATGTCTACCTTTATCCTCTCATCTAGGAGTTTCAAGAGTTATATAATGATAGCGTAGAAGCATATGATGTTTCTACTATGAAAATTTGTTAAATACATGCTATCATAATGTGGATGATTAGTGACTTTCTTGTACCGGTAAATTTTTCCAGTTGGAATAGTATCACTGGTTTGGGTTTTCTAGTTTGTGATTTTGATTTTGAACCTCATCGATTACCCTATAGCAGAAAATGCAATTTCATGTTTCATCACTAATTTCTTGACACATCTCATAAATTATTGGATAACAGCTATTAATTCAATGTTAAAATAGATTTTATTCATATACTAAAATTATTATTTGGGTCATAAAAGTTATGACTCATATATATTGATGAAGTGGTTATTGCCTTTGTTAATGTGTAATTTTCTACCGGATAATATAACTATCTATTTAATTAACTTTTTCACATTATTTAGACAAATATGTGAGAAAACCTTAAACCTAATTAGGATTGGAAATTTTCAAAAAATTATTATAAAGATTCTTTATTGTTTGACGATGATATTCCCCCCATTTTTATTTACTATGATGATTCATTTGACCATGAATTTGGTGGAATAAGCTAAAGTTAGAGGACTAGTACATTACCAATAAATTTATCTCATAGAGCAGTATTTTTTTATTTTCTTATCATTCATGATTTATAATTTTCCTATAAATAATTAAAAGGTTTATCATGTTAATTTCATACTTTTTTTAATAGGTACCAATGTTATTTGAAGTGTTATATGAAAAATAAATCTCATACAAAAGGGTTTATTATTGTTGTTTACCACACCAAATAATGTTTAGCCTTTTGATTTATTTGGATTTGATAAATATAAGATTCAATCAAGTCATGAAAGTCTCATCCATGCTCATTTATCGCGTTGTTGAATCTTGATTCTCTACCAATGTTTATAGAGATATTAGTAATCTCAAAAGTGTCAGAACTATTTGAAGGTTAACCTCAAATTTAAATCTTGTTGTCGAAGATCACAGATGCTTCAGTTCTTGTAAAAATGAACTTGGTGGAATGATTCTGACATCAATTTCATTTGGTCAATTCTTTTGATGGATTCATTTTTGGTTCCTGGGTATTATAAGAATGTGTGATTGTGGGGCTTCTTAACAAATGACATATCATGATCAGATTTACTTCGATGGATGATTTGATTATTTTTTGGTCCAGAGATCCTCAAAAATGAAATGGGTGTAATTTATATCTCCTTTAGTGGTCATATTATTTTCATATGAAACATGATGCTCTTGTCATGGTGATTTGGGTAAGTTTCCCTAAACTCTCACTACCCTTCCAAAACCCCTCTATTATTTGTATGCTTTGAAATATTATAGGTTAATACTTATGTTTTGATAGTATAATGGATTCATCTAGTCATCCTATTTGTCCTTGTATTTTTTTATAGTTTTATGTTTCTAAGCCACCAATGAAAAAGGTTTGGATAAAAGTTAGTGAATAATTCCATTTCAAACAAGAACTGTTTTTGAATCTTGGATATACTATTGTTTGTCATATGGTCGATTGGGTTTTCTAGCTTCATCTTTTCATCATGAGCATTGGAACATGCATGGGGTGTAGGATCCAAAGGTGATGGGGCCATATTGTAATGATATCAAGGTGAACTAATTGGGTAATAATGAGATGGGTCATTCTAATAGAATCTAAAAAGAGGAAAGAACCATGAATCCAGAGCCAAAGATTGCAGAAATCTATGATTGCCTAAGGTGTGACTTGAGTGATGGAAATTTGATAAGGTAGACCCAGGTTGGATCAGGGGGTACTAAGGGGGGAATTAATGTGTTTCCTTAGTCCCCAATAGCATCATACCAAATTATTCCTCATATGTAGAGGTTGTGAGACATTTATATGATTCTACTCATGAGGAAATGGTCTATGAGATAGTTGAGGGTGGTCTAAACAGCTAAAATAACCAAGAGACTTCAATGAATGGTGAATTAGATGAACAAGTGGTTGGGATGAATATAGTGAATATTTCAAGTCCTATAAGGTCCATATACACTATTAAACTAGGTAACCATTTTAAATCATTGGAAATTGAGGGGTAGGCATAAGAGAAAAGCAGTTCAGCATAGGTGAAGTATTCCAATGAGGAGAAAGGAACTTATGGGGTAGAGATAGATGATGAGAGTGATAAGTGATTCTTAGAAGATAGTCCAAAGGGAATACACAATATAGGAATTCACTTCCCAAGTAGAAAGAAAGGGAAGAAAGGAAGCCTAGATTCTAGGATTTATATTCTGACCAAAGGGAAGAAATCCAAATAGAGGAAGGGTTACTCCCATTTTACCATACAAATGGAGACAAGGTATTAAAAAATAATAGACTCAAGAAAAGTTATGGTGAGTTAGAAAATAATGTAAATAAATGGGAAATAATCATAAATTCTAGTGAAGAAATGGTGGATAAGGCCTTTCTAATTAAGGACTCCCAAGAGGATGCAGACAAGATAGTGGAAATATTGCTTCTAGTGGACACCGATTAAGAGAAGTGTGGTTAGTTCAAAAATAAAGAATGTATTTTTACAAGAGATCTCATGAAAGGAAAATAAATTTGGAGGATTTTATTCAAACATGGGACAATATGGATTATTGCTTCAAATAATATATCAAGGAAGATCCAAAAACAAAGGTAAGTGCTTTGAACTGGAAATTATAAAGGGATAATGCTTCTAATATACTTAAACTTTATCTTAATGGTTTCTTAATATCTTACAGTGTTTGATGATTTTTTGTTATGGTGTGTGGGGTATTTTTGATGATTTAGGTGTGGAATGATCATGCAGTTATAAGATGGTTTCATTTTTTGAGGGTTCTCACTTAAACTGTTAAAGTGACATCTTTTTTAAAATAAAAAATATTGAATTGAGGAGGAAGAAAAGTACATTGTAATTCACTAGATATAATAACTCAAATGGTGCCTTATTTGATGTTACCACATGACCTTAAGTGTACCTCTCTGTATATAAGAAGTTTTTTACCGTCAAATATAGTCTATGATAAATGTTGGGGATATTATACTCTCAATATCAGTATCAATAATAACAATAAATAACCAAATATAAACTTACACAAATCAAAGCATGAAATTAAGGAATTATAGAAAAAATCCATAACTGAATAAATACACATTAATTATACAATAAATGTAAATACATTTCATATAGACATATATCCCACAAATATCCCACCAGGATGACCACATATACAAAATAAAAAAATAATTAAATATATAAGAGGGTCCACTGCTAACCATAAGCCTTATAAAAATCCTTGTTGATCTAGTCTAGCCTGATCCACTATATAAACTGTGCTCAGACCTGCATACCATATATAAGGTATGTATATACACAAGAGTATCTATGTAGGGTGTAAGAAATATATATTATATGGTATCACCATGTAATTATAATATACATCATTATATACAAGTGTATACATGAGGAAAAATAAATAATTAAATACACATCAAACAATCATACATATCAGGTCATGATGTGTTAACCTATCCACCACAACACCCAGCTATACTTGTTCTGATCACCTCTGAAGGCCATGTCAATCACAGTCTTATGACATTGTTAACCCACCAGGGAAAGGAAAAATAGATTCAAACCTAGGTGTAAAAAGTAACCAAATTTCCTTTCACATGATGATGATTCTCCCTATACCTAGGAATGACTAACAGCTAGGTGATGTAATCTCTAGACCCCAATTCCCAAGTCCCGTGACAAACCTAGTCCTAAAAATCCACATCAAAACTAGTATATTATATCAAAAGAGGTCTGGAGGAGGGAAAAAATGGATCCAACCTCCACACAAGTTGAATCACACCCCTTGAGGTAGGTATCATGGATAATTGTATATATATAAGTAGTGGATCCTAAGGAGGAAAACAATGGAAACAACCTCCCATATGATCTGAACCATACCATCACAAGGTATGTCCCATGGTTGATCACATAAATAGATTGCGAATCCTAAGGAGTAAAACAACAGAGTAATCCTCCCACACAAGCCGAATCACACCTTTAAAAGTAGGTCCCATGGATATCTTTCATATATAGGATAATTCAATACCATATGGTAGCACAGGATCAAAATATATCCCTTATCTAAGTTCCTATACAATCAATGTTTCTCACCCAATTTATAACATAGGCACTAGTCACTCATGAACTAAACTAATATCTCAAAGAACATTTCATCATATATCTAGCCCTGTAGGATAATCCTCTCATACTATACCTTTTCATATATGGTATGACATAGTGAACCCCTCAACATACCCATATCTCTCATAATGTTATCCACTAAGTTCCTTAGAACCAACCTAATATCTAATCATCAATACCAACCTGCATCAATCACCCCACAGTGACCCCATAACTCATAAGAATCACTAGATACTAGCCATGAAGGGTTGGTCCAACCTTTATTACAAAACCACTCATCTTTATTTAGGTGCCAATAATCAAGGACCATTCCAAGCCAACCATACTCACAGCCCCTTAAAAACTCACTAATGGGCTATAAGATCACACATCTTATACCCCATGTTGGGTTCCCATCATGACCTTCCATAGGGGAGCTCTCAAAATAATCATCCATAGGAAATTCTCCTCATCACACCACACTAAGTATCAAAGGACTTATTATGATCACCTCATGCACCAATGCCACTAAACACCCTTGAGGGGGGATTCCCAAACATAAAAGAGATGAATGGTTGTATCACAAATCACATATAGTCCTAAGCCCACTATTCTTTCTATAATAGTTCTAGTAGATTCAACACAGGCTATCCAATATCATACCAAACCTATAGACCCATCTCGGTCCCCTTATATATCCAACTAGCATCCTCTCCCCCTTGAATACATAGTTTTTGGGCACTTTCAACCCCTCTATGAAAAAACACTCACTCCACCTATGAGGCTCTAATACATCCCATTCCTTTATATAAGGGTACTCTTTATCCCTAACCAATTTTCCCGAACCATAATTCTTAAGCAATCATGAACAATCATTCATGAACATGAATACGGTTAAGTACTATAGTGACCAACTACCTCAAAATCGAGTTAATATTCTCAATAAATGTTCCATCCATCCTCAACCAAGCCCACACCAAGCCACACCAAGCTCCCACTATACCAAAAGCCTCTATATAATATAAAACATCCAAATAATTAATTATAACAAATTATAATCAATTAAAAAATTAAACTAATGTGTCATAAACTTAAAAAACTCATTTATCCATCTTGTTGAACTGAAACAATGACCAAGGATGCATATAAGGTATATAGTACACACAAATAACCTCTATGAGAAAAAAATTCATCAATTGAAATCTAATTAATTCTCAATTTCAAAATAAATTGCTTAAATCTTTAGAAAATTCACTAGGAAATGATCCTACAATTAAATAATGAGTGACAGAATGTATTCATCATCCCCTAACATCTTATATTCAACACATGTAAAAGATCCATTTATTGATATGATTCCACCATGATCAGGTGGAATTTTCACTCAAATACCTTACACAAGATATCACCAAATTAGAGGTAAACAAAAGAATAATAATAAAGTATTAAAGTGAATATTTCACCTCAAATCACTATAGAAATACCTAGAAAAAATACCTCTCATAAAATGGGTTTAAAGGGGGAGGATAAGGTGAGTACATGATCAAATGGACCTATCCTAATCCTCATTACCTTAAAATTACTAAGAGTTTATGACCTTGAAAATATGGATCTACACCTACTAAAAAAACTAGACAAGGGGTATATTATATAATGACCCAATATATCATTATGCAATGCCCCAAATTTCAGGATGCATTGTGATGTGTCCCAATGGGTTAAGACACAATGCCTTTCCCCAAAACGGCACCTAGAAACCCAAGGCCACCAACTGTAGCATGGACTAGGGCTTCATGGTGAAACCTACAATTGGGATTCCCTTCATGGTGTAGCATCCCTCACGGTAGTAGGACCACTACCACCTCAAACAACCCTCACATCGTAGAATCTAAGTTATGACATGAACCCCTTATGCTCAATAATTGTAATAATATGTAGATGGTTTGTGGTATGACCTCAACCTTCATGGTGAAACTCTCACTCTCTATTAATAAATAAATCTTATACAATACATGCCACTCCACAATTCAATGTGGTTATGGTGCGACCTTCCATCTATAATATAATTTCTATATTAGGACACCCTGACTCTACTCCAACACTCACCTGGTCACCTAAGACACATCTTAGACCTCCAAATACATCAAAAAAACTCTTAGAGATACTCTAACTATCATAAATTTTGATCCATATCTTAATTCCTAAACATCCCTAACCCCATAACTAAAAATTCAATTTCCATTAGGAAAAAATGACCCATAAATTCAATAATCATTACTCACATATATATGTTTTATTAAATAGTGATATTTTTTATCCATATATTAAATAATTGAGAAAAAAATACATGTATCTGGAGTTGAATTGAAAATGAGATATAGATAAGAAAAATTAATAACAAAGAAATTTTCCAATGGTTTTCATGTTGTGTAATTTCATAATCAAATACATATTTATAATATTCTGATAATTTAATTGGGTATTTAATAATATTTTATATCCATTTTTATAGATAATGAATGTTGATAATCAAGTTGAACTATCATAGAGTTTAAGTATTTGGATCTAGTCCTTTCAAGAATGTTAGAAGATCCAATGCTTATAATATTTGTGGTATCAAGGTTCATATAGTCAATCTTGAAGAAGTTTTGAAAACAAAAAACCATGATATATTTATAATTATAGTTTGTGGATAATGTGGAAAGTTTTCAAACATTATCAAGTTAAATAAACAAATAAAATTTTTAGTTGTGTTATTAAAATACAAATGAATAAATATTCACTGGGCTTTAAGAAATATTCATTACAATTTATCTCCATTAACTTATCTCCATTGAGCAATACTAGTAAGTGTGAAGAATTTGATCTATATATCTTGGATTCTTAATAAAATATGTTATATCATATTGATGATATAATAGATAAAGGATGGGATGTTTTTATCCACATGAAATCGATAGATATGTATGATGTGGGTGATGAAGTTGCAATATTTTTTTACAATGAACTCCATCAACAACAAAACATTAAATTTCTTATCCCTGATGATATTTAAACCACTTATCATGGAAGGGAGGGTGAATAAGAATAATAAGAATAAGTAATGTTACTCATATAGGCTAATAACAGTATGATTAATTGAGAGGAATTATGATTATATGAATATAAGTTTTTCTTTTTTAAAATTTATAGATCCACAATATGTTAGAGATGGATATTATAAATTTTAATTATTAAATGTTACAAATATTGGTTTCCTTATTTAATTACATTCTTTCATGTTTTTTGATATATTTTTTTTTGTTTTAGATATTTGGTATATGTTTTAATTTGTTTTTTACTATAGAGATGATGAACACATAGAGGTTTATAGATGTTCATAGTTTCATTGAATTGAAGGTAGTTGTGTCATTTTATGCATTTAGGTTACCCATTGAGGATGTTTTGGGCCTTTACATGTAAATTTTAGGGCACTTATCTTATGAGGTAATATCCCTCCCATACATTATTTGTATTAGAGGCATATTCCATTATCATGAAAAAATGGATTGTTAGATAACCAGATAAAGTTGCTATACTAATTATGTACTAAATATGGTAAATTTAATACTATTAATTATTATATTAAAATTATAATCAATTTAATATATATTATTTTTATATGTTATTCCATTTTTATGTGATAATTCAATTTCATGACCATAGAAATATCTGATAGAATCTTCTGGACCGGTAAGTCTTATTAAACACCCATTCTTTCCAACCTACTTAAAATTTATTTAATTTATTATTTTTATATTTATATCTAATTAAAAATAATCTAGAAAATTTACCATAAAACTATTTTCTCATAATGACATGAATTTTACTATTTATATAAATTTTATATTTTATAATAAATAGAGTGGTGAGTTTTTTAGATCTAATCACATTTCTTAAATCAATGTATATGATTTTCCCATGGTTTGAAAAAATGACCTGAATGACCTTGACAATTTTCAACCTCCCAAAAAGTAAAGGGGAGAGTCTTTGTATAAGACACTAATTTTGATAAAATTTTTGTCATTGGTAGGATGGATAGATATCCTTTTTTTCTTTATTATATAGTTTCCTAATAAAAGTATAAATTTTTTCAAATAAATCTAGAGGATTATTTATATCAATTATAAACATTAATTATATTTATATATTAAGAAAATAAAAAATATTTTTACTTAATGAATATAGAATGAGTGTTTATAAACTCAAGAAGTATTTAAATAGGTTAAAGTGGTCCTTGTAGGAATGGTATTACAATCCTAGCACTTGTCTAAGGAGTATTGAATTTATATAATTTTTTGATCATTTTATATTGAAATGGGATATGTATAGCTTAATTCATATGTATGGGGTTTTGGGAATAAAAATAATAATTCCATCACTCAACTCATAGAATCTGTAATGACCAAGATTTTTGTAGTCTGAACCTTTAGAATATTTTAAATGATATTTTATTGGTGGTTCACTGGGATATTTTTGTTGAATCAGCATCATGGAGGTCCGAATATAATATATTAAATATAATATATTATTATTAATCTATGAACACGTATATATAAAGTATTGTTATTTCTTCCTAAATGAGGTCTCAGATGGAAAAAATGACATTGTGATTGCATATAGAATATGGGGTTTACCTTAGGAGTGGTATAAAGTTGGTTTATATCTAGGAACCATTTCAAGCCCATCAAAGGTATAATTATTTAATAAAATGAATAATAAGTTATTAAATAAAATATATCTTCCACGCCCTAATACCCATTTTTTATTTAATCCTGATTATCTCACTCGATTAGGGTGAGTTGTATATGACATAAACCCTAATCAAGGGATACATATAGGAATGTTGGGAGGAATTTAAGATTTAGAGCCAATGAATGCATTATTGATGGAGAGATCTCTAATGAAACCCAATTCTAATGCAATAAAAACCAACGAGAAACCCCAAATTAAGTTAGGGATCATTATTGTAAATTATTACTCCACTATTGTTATTTTAAATGTCAAATTTCATGCTTTAATTATTTTATAAATTATTTTTGAAATATTCACATTCCTATGCCCTTGATTTTCTATTTTAATGCCTTGTGAATTCATTATCCCTAAAATTATTCATCATTGTAAAATTCTTACCCAAAAAATGGTGTATGAATCTTCACATCGACTACCAAAATTTATCATTACTCTTCCTTCTCTCCACGTGCTCATTGTTGACCTTTTCCATGGAAAAAATGTTGACCAATATGGCCTAGAAGTGACCAAAGAGTGGTAGATATACTTATAGTCCATCATTTTGGGTGATAAAGTGAATGAAGGAGAAATAAATGGAAAAGGTGAGTTGAATTACAATAATCGCAGTGACAACGGGTCGCTAACTATGTGATAGAATGGGTTCTCAAAGGAAATAAGTGTGTGGGGGAATAAAGGTCACATGAGAAATTTTTTTGGTGGGTTTTTTAGTGAAAATGATTGTAAAATGCCATAATTGGTGAAATGGTGCTTGGGGAGGTCATCCATGTTGGTTATGGAATGATATGTGTCATGATTTGTAGCAAAAAAGTGTTTTTCGGTGAACTGGAAGATCCAAAGATTGAAGATGTAATCACATGGAATGTGATTTTGATCCATGTTTCATTCATTACACTAGAAATAAAGTCTAGGGTTATGGGCGAGTTAAATATCACAAAAGGTGTAATTTTTATGTATGCATCATATGGTTTGAGTTGTCCTGGAGTAATGTGTATATGGGTACATTCTTGACTAGTTTTCTTCCCATATGTGTGTGGTCCATTAGACATGTCTTTTACTTTGGGCATAGCTGACTTGGGATAATTATGGAATATTCCCAAGTCATTATAAAGTCCCACATATCATGTATGTTAATGGAAACACCATGTTTATTGACTTTAAAGTAGTATATAGAAGACATTTCATGACCTGGATACTGACATGGGTTACGCATCATGTCAATTAGAAGTACATGTCATATACATTTACATCTTTAGAGTTTTCCTCAACTTTTTTCTTGAGACTCAGATTTGGGAACATTAGTAATACATCCTAATAATTTTTTTATATAAAATGATGATACAAAACTATTTATTATCATAGGTGATATATGATAGGATTCTGATAGTTTAGTTTTCTTATCTTTGTAGTACCGATGACCGAGTTCCGATGAGACGATCAGAGTGAAAACCTGGATAGGTTCTCTCCTAATGATGAGATAATGATAGGGTATGAATTATCTATATTCCACATAGAGTTTTTCATTCCCCCACATACTCATTTTAATTCCCTGACCTAGTTCAGTCTTTAGTAACTAGACTGAGGTGTTATGTTACCTCATACATGCCTCCCCATATACCAAAGGCTACCGAATGGTAGTAAGGGTCCAAGGTGTTACCATAGGGAGACTATACCTTCATATCTAAGTGAGAAATAATAGTGTAAATAACTAATAAACATCCACATATATGATCAAATTATGCATAATCAATAAAAAATCATTCTATAATAAATGGAATATTGTATATAACCACACATCCCAACTGATTTCTCATTAGGCCAATAACATATAAAAAATAAACAAAATAAATAAAATGAAAAAAGGATATATTTCGATAAACTATCAATACTTTAAAATAATTTTCCAAATCCCCATAAAACTACTCCAACTCGATCAAGCAACACTAGAATTCTGCCCTATCCATGACACACCATGTGCTCAACCTGAAAGAAAAAATAAGGTCTACATTTTTACCAGGGTGCTTTTATAGGGGGTGAGAAATAAATCCTTAGTAGGCCATCCCCAATGGTATACCTAACATCTACTATGATAAAAAGTGCATTCACACAGGATTGGCCCAGGCAAGATGAGTGATAACTGAAATCAAATAAATAAATAAATCACCATCGATCATCAGGTTCTAATGCACCACTTTATATAGACCAAAGAATATTAGACCAATTCTAAATGTCTCTAAGTATGAAAAAATATCCTTTAGAACTCAGTTAAATACATGCTCTCCACCAAGAAACATAAGTAACTTCATCTGAAACTCAATGGAATAAACTTTCCCTATAATGAAATAAGTAACGGGTCATTTGAAACCCAGGGAAAGATTTTATTTGTTTTAAAACACATGAATATCATCTAGAAAATTATGGTTATACCCACACCCTTTTAGGAAATAAATTATCATCATCTACAAACTTAGATGCATTCCCATGACCGGATTGGAAATAGGTATCATCATCTAGAAATTCATAGGAATACATGTACACCCTGCTAGGAAACATGTATCATTATCTAAAAACTTAAGGGTGTTCTTGCACCCTATCAGGAAACATGTTTTTAATTTTTAAAACTCAAAGGAATACCCACACCCTTCTATAAAACAAGTATCGTTCTCTGAAAACTCAGAGGCATGAACGCACCCTTCCAAGAAAGAGGTCATCCAAACACTCAGGGGAGTACCTGCATCCTATCAGGAAACACATTAAGATCATCCAAAAACTCGAGGGAGTACCCTCACTCTATTGGGAAACCAAGTTCCATCATCTAGAAACT
Source organism: Viscum album (assembly GCA_963277665.1). NCBI lineage: Eukaryota > Viridiplantae > Streptophyta > Magnoliopsida > Santalales > Viscaceae > Viscum > Viscum album. The sequence goes on from OY728137.1 coordinate 1,060,227,638, forward strand.
CAAGGGAATTATTACTCCCAATAAATAAGTACCATCATCTAAAAATTCAAAGGCGTTCTTATACCCTATTAGGAAAAAAGTTATATAAAAAATCAAAGGTTTTATAACACCATGTGTTACTATTTTTATTTATTTAATGTTATTTTGGGGTAATTTGAATTTATAGAGGTTTTGAGTTTGTATTTTTAATATTTTATAAAAATTTCTTATGTGCATTATTTCTGCATAGTCACTACATGGTTTGAAAAAATGTTTAAATGACCCTTAATTATGAGTTACTTATACATGTGAGTTAACACAGAAAGTTTAGTTTGAACCTTGTGTGTGCCCTTATAAAAATGGATAATCAATTAATTTAATAATGTTCATGGTTTTTGTAACGCCCCAACCCCAGTTACTCAGAGTCGGTGCATTATTGCGTAACATTGGCATGATCACAAAAGATCAAGTCTCGAAAGACCGATTAGTTTAGTAGCCTTGGAAACACTAGATACATTCATAAGTTTTACATTACATCATAAAGTAATACAAAACTACAACAACATCTTGTCTTCATATCCCCTCATATTATCCCTTCAGGTCATTCATAAAATACTTCTTCACATCCTGGAAAAATTAAAACATTGAAAGGGGTGAGCTCAGATTCTCAGTAAGGATAACAATATAGCAGAAGCTTTCATAAATAAACATAAACATTTAGGGCAATGTATAACTAAAAAAAAGCGTTTTAAAGATGAACTTCAACATAATATGGAAAAAATAAAATGAAATAATGGCATTTACTTATTCACAAGGATATTCTACTGGTCGAATAATCACATACAATATCAATAACCACTTTCATAATGATGGAATGCATAATGTCAGACTATCATAACCGCGTAGCCAAGGCCTCCTGCCAAGACTACAAATAAGATTTTGTCAAGGCCTTGTGCCAAGACACTAGTTTGTCTCATGAGACCTGCCGATGCATCGAGGAGCTATAGCGATCTCCACCCGTCACTTATTAAGTCCAATGCATTCCTCATATGAATAGGTTTAAATATATCATAAACCATAACATAATCGTATCACATAACACATGCATAAAGGAAACATAACATTTCCACATTTCAATCACAAGATATCAATACAACACATTGATATAATAAAAAAATTTTCAAAACCATTTTCAATACCAAAATAAAATAAAATTAAAACTTTGTAATTATTTTTCATTTAAAAAAAGGTATGGATTGTAGAGGAAGCCGAAACTCAAATAATGGTCACGGCGGCGGAGAAGTCGTTGTTTCCACATACTTAAGACAAAAACATTCCTTTTTTTCATTTAGTAAAATGCTTTGTAAAAAATATTCTTTTTGAATAAAAGTAAAAGTCAAAGGGGTTTATACACCGTATAAAATAAAGTTGTGTATAAAACAAAATATGCCTCAATGAAAGGAGATTGAGACAAAGTCCTTTACAAAGATAATTTTTTAAATAAAATATATCTATTATGTGTATTCACTATAGGTACACATAAATACAGTACAAATACAAGATAGGACATAATAATATCATGACATAATTTGAAAGTAGGAGATTAACCCAAAGAATGGAAATTGGGTTAAAAAGTTCCCTTACAAAGATAATTTTTTTTAAATAAAATAGATCTATTATGTGTATTCACTATAATTACACATAAATAAAGTACAAATACAAGATAGGAAATAATAATATCATGACATAATTTGAAAGTAGGAGATTAACCCAAAGAATGGAAATTGGGTTAAGAAGTTCCCTTACCTCGTGTCTAACTTGACTCGATCATTCTTTAACCTCCTGAATAATAAACTAGAGTTAATTTCTAATTGATTAAGAACCTTTTTAAAGTTAATTATTCCTTTTATATCACTTATTACCATGTTATGAACATTATGTAATTATTTATGTTAATAATGGTCATTTTGTCGATCTTTGGTACTTGAGTCAAAAATAAACTTCTTATAATTACAAGTTGTTCATGTGGTAAAATATCCATTATATCCAGAATTATATTCATGATTTAAATATCATATATATTATATATATCCAGTATATACATTCATTCATAATATTACGTAACATTTAGAGGTAAGAAATGAAATGCACCGTTCATGGAGACGGTAAGTCGTACGTATGCATGAACGCTACTTTCATTTCTATTTCATATTTAATGGAATGAAATTATAATTATATAAAGGTATAATATAATTGAAGTATAATATAATTTATAATACCATTTACTCCATCCTTTATACATCCCACATATGGCATTAACGATTCAAATCACTTTGAGGGGGCGGTAGTCCACATTTCCTAAAATGAAATTATCGCGTTCACCCATAATGGAAATCATAAAGGTATGCCATAAATGAAAAATACAGAATCATAAGGAAAACAAAAACATAATATATATCATATATAAAAATAGTTTCATCATAATGGCCACCATGAGAGGTGTTAAAAGAAGTTTGAACAATCATCGTTTCGTGAGGCAGTAATTCGCCACCCACAGAAACAGTATGTTCTTTAACCATTAGACGAAGGTGTGTGTAAGTTTAAATAAAATAATTCTCATAAAAACATCCTAGTATATTTAAGATACTGTTTTTGTTACAAAATAAAGTAATAAAAAGATTTTAGGGGGTTGTAGAAGAAAAATAAAACAAAACAACGTAAGAGAAGACATTACCATTAAATCGGGTAACTCTTTTTGATTTGAGCCAAAGGCTTCCTTGGGAAGACTTATGCCCAAATTGAGGTTTCTAGGAGTAAGAGAGGGAAGTTTAGAGAGTATTTGGGTAGAGGTTGGCCGAGCCAAATGGCTTAGATGGTGTGAATAATGTGGTAGTGGTGGGGGCCTTTTATAAGAGGAGAGGAGAGGCACTCTTGGAAACTCATGAAATGTTACTTTATTATATAATGAGTTTCGGATTTTTAAGGTCCAAAACTTATATATTTAGAGGATAAGGTGATAAGGGTTAGAAATAAACTCATCAAATAAGTTTTTGACAAGTTTAAGTCTTAGATTTTACATTATCTTTTCATTTTATTTAAATCGTTAATTAATGAGGTAATCGCTGCATCATCATTGTGTCATAAAAAATTTAATTTATTTAATGTATAAAAATTATAAAAAAAATATCATGATGTAGGAAATCTTTTTATATTTTCAATGAATATTTATATTCTAAAAGTTAACTTATATAACTGCATGTAATAATTGTTTTAGTAAAACAACACATGTTTGTGACAATTTTATTTTTACTTTAAATAAAAAGTTATTAATGCCATTTTCTTACCCAAGTGGCTCCATGGGGTCCCCAAGTTGACCCATGGATTTTTTTTGGTCGGACATGACTCATCCAATAAGGTTAGGACAAGTGTAAAGGTATTTTCATATTTTTATAATATCATTTTTACCTTAAATTTCACTAATTACCTTTAATCGCGATTAATTAAACTTAAAAGTTACTATTCACCAAAAAATTATTTTAATCTCATTGAACCACATTTTACTTCCTAATGAAAACCATGTATTTCAGAATTTTGAAAATAAAATCACAGAAGTGGTAATGTTTCATTTAAATGAAAAATCAGTTTTTTAACTACCACTTAGTGGTTTCACTATTCATCAAAAATTGAAGTTTTTCAGAACAATGCCAAAATTTTACCCTAAGCTATAGTTGATATTCCAAATTCAAAAATGATTTCTATTTTAAAAAATTCCAAACATATAAGTTTCATTAATTAATTTTATAATTAATTCCAGCTGTCACAACAAATAGCGTGTTTTTAAGAAACAATATATATCAAAAGATTGACAATTGTTTATGTCCAATTTCAAAGTGAAATTAATTATAATGACCAACATTGGATAAAATGGTAAAAATATATTCTAATTATAAAAATTAACCACTCAATAGTATAATTTATCACTATAAATTATTTTGATTAAAAAATTTGTTTTTAAGTATTTTCTCTATTCATAGAAAATTGGAAGTTCTCCAAAAATTACAAAAAATTCAACTTAGGATAATTTCGATATTCCGAATACAAAAATGATGTCCATTTTGAAATATAAAATATATATAATTTCAAAAGGTGGGAATTTCTATTCATAATGGCTATTTTGATTGGTCGTGGTGCGTTAGAATCTTGAACTTGCGTACAATGCAAGCTATTGCATTTTTGAAAGAGAAGCGTATCGTGGAAGCTCGGGGTGTTACATTCTCCCCTCCTTCAATAAATTGCGTCCTCGCAATTTGAAATTTTTCTTTGAAAATAAAAGGTTGAAAATAGAAAATACCTTTGTGGAAAACCCACATCGGTAATAAGGTTAATAAAATTTAGCCTTAATAAGAGGGAAAGGGAAATGAAAAAGTCCCCACCAAATTATGATCTCGATTAGGAGAACATTGGGGGCAATTAGAGACATATAATTGGAGGAAAAATGTAAATATTTGTAGGGAGTGATTGAGGTCATCAATCACAAACAAGTGTAAAATTGAGGGCCTCAAAGCCTTAAATCTATGTTGATTTAAAATATTATAAGTTCAACAAGACATAAGGTATTAGGATAACACATTTTTTGTTTTAATATCCCTTTACTAAAGTTTAAGAATTAATTTATTCATAGAATAAGAGATATGTATATATATATTTATGCTTGACAAGTAGAGTTTCAAGCTTCATATAATTTTGACCACAAACTCATCTTTCACTCAAAAATATAATAGAACTCAAAAATATTCTATTTATCCTAATTGTATAAGGTTCCAAATATTAACACATACCATTTAGATTAGGAAAACTTTTTTGTAATAACCAGGGACTTCCTGTAGGCTAGTGGTAGGTAATAAAGGCCTGTCGCACTATAGTTGTGGGTTCGATTCCTGCAGCTTTGTCCGACGCGACGGGTTATCCCCTGACCTGCAGGTTGTCCTTTTTGTAAAAATATAGTATTATAATATTCCAAAAGTAATATTCAGAAATGTTTTAACCTTAAACAATACTATACAAGGTTCAACTTAATCCATTCCAACCTTTATAGTTATCCAAAATACCTCTATCTAGACTTTCTCTAAAAGGTCTCTAAATTCCAAAATCAATTGTAACATCAGATTCCCAAAACAAAGTAAATTTTCTCTTATTGTCACATACTAAAAATATGATTACCTTCATCATATTAAAACCTTAATGAAAACAACAAGTACTGCAGTACAATCCTTATATATATCAGATTATTCTTATAACCAGAATATAATCCTTGAGTCCAAAAGCACCAATACATTAATTATTCCACTTCAACTGTAGTAACAGCATAAGATTGTCCTTGATCCCTTGGCCTTTCCTGAACTAAGTTTCCCTGATGCTTAGGACATTCATTTGCATAATGCCCCATTTCCCTATAATTGTAGCATTCAACATTGATAGCCTCTTTCTTTCCCTTGCAATCACGAGCCTGGTGACCTTTTTCTCCACATTTATAAAAAACTCCCATTCCTTTTAGGCAAGTACCGGGATGATTCTTCCCACAATTATCACATAATGGAAAATCCTTCTTTCCCTTTTTCCCTTTATCTGTCTCTTGTTCCACCGTTCTCTTCTTCTCTTGCTTTACTTTATTGTCATAAGATTTAGAGAATTCCTTTTTTGTTTTGATAGAACACGAGACAATATCTTCGTACGACTAGAAAGTTTGTGAGACTAATGCTCGACGGAGAAATGGTTTTAACCCATCAAAGAAACTATCAATCTTACTTCTTGGGTTATGTATATAATCTGCTGCATGCCTTGCTAACCTTGTAAAGTTGCCTCATACTTTGCGACATTCTCATCCTCCTTTTGTCTCAGACTCAGAAATTGCCTTTCCATATCTGCTCAATGGTCACGAGGGAAGTATTTTTCTAAGAAAATCTATTTTAAATCCCTCTATTTCATATTTGATACTTCATCATCTTCTTTTGTGTTTTGAATCAGCGACCACCATTGATCGGCATCTCTAGCGAGGCGGTAAACTGCCATGATGACCTTCTCCCTTTCGCTACTCCGCAAGGCATGGAATATTTTCTCTAAGGAGTTTATCCATTTCTCAAATACTAATGGATTTGTACCCCCATTAAATGTTGGTGGTTGTTGCCTCATGAAGCGTTCTAACATTGATCTTACACGTTGCGGATCAGGGTGCTCCATACGAGTAAGGTTATTATTCATAACCTAAGTGAGTTGTCCCAGTATGGTGATAAGATGATCAGCACCAGTTTTATCACCAACTCCATTATAATTATCTTGAGAAGGAGGGCAATCCCTACATGGAGTGCGTGCATTGATATAGTTTCCATTCCTCCCACTAGGTGCCATTTCTAAACAATGGCATAAACTAGATCAGTTTATGAATCAAAATACATAATTACATACTTGTAAAACACTTAACATAAATTGAACTATTTATGGATGTAATCCATAATCATAAAAATGTTTTCATTAAGGAAATATATACTCATAAACTCTTCATAATGGTTTGTAAAGAAAATGAGAATTATCCTAAGCTCTCCCCCGGGAGTTTCGTAACCAAGAGTGCAGCAAGGCCCATTATCGTGCACCAGTTCCCGTTCGAGTCTAGATCAAAGTGGTGTTTTCGGGTTTTACCCCTAGGTACATCTATGCCAGATCCGCCTCTACCTACTCGTATCCAGATGGGGATGTATTGCTCGAAAAACTCACAAAATTTCTATAATACAAAAATTCTAGGAAGTTCCTCTATACTAATCCTCAAAGTCTATCTTATGGCTATGTGCTCTAATCAGATTTTATCTAAATCTAGCTTCCAAGGTTAGTACTAAACTTCCTCTGATACCAATTGTAACGCCCCGACCCCAGTTACCCAGAGTCGGTGCATTATTTCGTAACATTGGAATGATCACAAAAGATCAAGTCTCGAAAGACCGATTAGTTTAGTAGCCTTGGAAACACTAGATACATTCATAAGTTTTACATTACATCATAAAGTAATACAAAACTACAACAACATCTTGTCTTCATATCCCCTCATATTATCCCTTCAGGTCATTCATAAAATACTTCTTCACATCCTGGAAAAATTAAAACATTGAAAGGGTTGAGATCAGATTCTCAGTAAGGATAACAATATAGCAGAAGCTTTCATAAATAAACATAAACATTTAGGGAAATGTATAACTAAACAAAATCCTTTTAAACATGAACTTAAACATAATATGGCAAAAATAAAATGAAATAATGCCATTTACTTATTTACATGGATATTCTACTGGTCGAATAATCACATGCAATATCAATAACCACTTTCATAATGATGGAATGAATAATGCCAGACTATCATAACCACGTAGCCAAGGCCTCGTGCCAAGACTACAAATAAGATTTTTTCAAGGCCTCGTGCCAAGACACTAGTTTGTCTCATGAGACCTGTCGATGCATCGAGGAGCTATAGCGATCTCCACCCGTCACTTATTAAGTCCAATGCATTCCTCATATGAATAGGTTTAAAGATATCATAAACCATAACATAATCGTATCACATAACACATGCATAAAGGAAACATAACATTTCCACATTTCAATCACAAGATATCAATAAAACACATTGATATAATAAAAACATTTTCAATACCATTTTCAATACCAAAATAAAAGAAAATTAAAACTTTGTAATTATTTTTCATTTAAAAAAAGTTATGGCTTGTAGAGGAAGCCGAAACTCAAATAATGGTCACGGCGGCGGAGAAGTCGTTGTTTCCGCATACGTAAGACAAAAACATTCCTTTTTTCATTTAGTAAAACTCTTTTTAAAAAAGATTCTTTTTGAATAAAAGTCAAAGTCAAAGGGGTTTATACACCGTATAAAATAAAGTTGTGTATAAAAAAAATATGCCTCAATGAAAGGATATTGAGAAAAAGACCTTTACAAAGATCATTTTTTTAAATAAAATAGATCTATTATGTGTATTCACTATAAGTACACATAAATATAATACAAATACAATATAAGACATAATAATATCATGACATAATTTGAAAGTAGGAGATTAACCCAAAGAATGGAAATTGGGTTAAGAAGTTCCCTTACAAAGATCATTTTTTTTAAATAAAATAGATCTATTATGTGTATTCACTATAATTACACATAAATAAAGTAAAAATACAAGATAGGACATCATAATATCATGACATAATTTGAAATTAGGAGATTAACCCGAAAAATGGAAATTGGGTTAAGAAGTTCCCTTACCTCGTGTCTGACTTGACTCGATCATTCTTTAACCTCCTGAATAATAAACTAGAGTTAATTTATAATTGATTAAGAACCTTTTTCAAGTTCATTATTCCTTTTATATCACTTATTACCATGTTATGAACATTATGTAATTATTTATGTTAATAACGGCCATTTTTTCAATCTTTGGTACTTGAGTCAAAAATAAACTTCTTATAATTACAAGTTGTTCATGTGGTAAAATATCCATTATATCAAGAATTATATTCATGATTTAAATATCATATATATCATATATATCCAGTATATACATTCATTCATAATATTACGTAATATTTAGAGGTAAGAAATGAAATGCACCGTTCATGGAGACGGTAAGCCGTACGTACGCATGAACGCTACTTTCATTTCTATTTCATATTTAATGGAATGAAATTATAATTTTATAAAGATATACTATAATTCCAGTATAATATAATGTATAATACCATTTACTCCATCATTTATACATCCCACATATGGCATTAACGATTCAAATCACTTTGAGGGGGCGGTAGTCCGCACTTCCTAAAATGAAATTATCGCATTTACCCATAATGGAAATCATAAAGGTATGCCATAAATGAAAAATAAAGAATCATAAGGAAAACAAAAACATAATATATATCATATATAAAAATAGTTTCATCATAATGGCCACCATTAGAAGTGTTAAAAGAAGTTTTAACAATCATCGTTTCGTGAGGCAGTAATTCGCCACCCACAGAAACAATATGTTCTTTAACCATTAGACGAAGGTGTGTGTAAGTGTAAATAAAATAATTCTCATAAAAACATCTTATTATATTTAAGATAATGGTTTTGTTACAAAATAAAGTAATAAAAATATTTTATGGGGTTGGAGAAGAAAAATAAAACAAAACAACGTAAGAGAAGACATTACCTTTAAATCGGGTAACTCTTTTTGATTTGAGCCAAAGGCTTCCTTGGTAAGACTTCTTCCCAAAGTGAGGCTTCTAGGAGTAAGAAAGTGAAGTTGAGAGAGTATTTGGGTAGAGTTTGGCCGAGCCAAATGGCTTAGATGGTGTGAATAAGGTGGTAGTGGTGGGGGCCTTTTATAAGAGGAGAGGAGAGGCACTCTTGGAAAGTCATGAAATGTTACTTTATTATATAATGAGTTTAGGATTTTAAAGGTCCCACACTTATATATTTCTAGTATAATGTGATAAGGGTTCAAAATATACTCATCCAATAATTTTTTGACAAGTTTAAGTCTTATAGTTTACATTATATTTTCATTTTATTTAAATCATTAATTAATGAGGTAATCGCTGCATCATCATTGTGTCATAAAAAATTTAATTTATTTAATGTCTAAAAATTATAAAAAAAATATCATGATGTATGAAATCTTTTTATCTTTCCAATGAATATTTATAGTCTAAAAGTTAACTTATATAACCACATGTAATAATTGTTTTAGTAAAACAACACATGTTTGTGACAATTTTATTTTTACTTTAAAGAAAACGTTATTAATGTCATTTTCTTACCCAAGTGGCTCCATGGGGTCCCAAAGTTGACCCATGGATTGTCATTTTAGTCCATGACTAATACAATAAGGTTAGGACAAGTGTAAAGGTATTTTCATATTTTTATAATATCATTTTTACCTTAAATTTCACTAATTACCTTTAATCGCGATGAATTAAACTTAAAAGTTACTATTCACCAAAAAAATATTTTAATCTAATTGAACCAAATTTTACTTCCTAATGACAACCATTTATGTAGGATTTTTGAAAATCAAATCACAGAAGTGGTAATGTTTCATTTAAATGAAAAATCAGTTTTTTAACTTCCACTTAGTGGTTTCACTATTCATCAAAAATTGATGTTTTTCAGAACAATGCCAACATTTCACCCTAAGATATAATTGATATTCCGAATTAAAAAAATTATTTCTATTTTACAAAATTCCAAACATATAAGTTGCATTAATTAATTTTATAATTAATTCCTGCTCTCACAACAAATAGCGTGTTTTTAAGAAACAATATATATCAAAAGATTGACAATTGTTTATGTCCAATTTCAAAGTGAAATTAAGTATAATGACCAACATTGGATAAAATGGTAAAAATATATTCTAATTATACTTTAAAACCACTAAATAGTATAATTTATCACTATAAATTATTTTTATTTAAAAAGTTGTTTTTAAGTATTTTCTCTATTCATAGAAAATTGGAAGTTCTCAGAAAATTACAAAAAATTCAACTTAGGATACTTTCGATATTCCGAATACAAAAATAAAGTCCATTTTGAAATATAAAATATATATAATTTCAAAAGGTGGTAATTACTATTCATAATGGCTATTTCTATTGGTCGCGGTGCGTTAGAATCTCAAACTTGCGTACAATGCAAGCTATTGCATTTTTGAAAGAGAAGCGTATCGTGGAAGCTCGGGGTGTTACAGTTTTTATGCATGGGTAACATATAGTTAGTGAAATTCCTAGATTAAATTGTGCATATTACCTTTTTGTTTCAATGTGTGTGAGGGTTGTGGAACATTGTTAGTAGAAAATGTGTCAGTCAAATGTGCAACATATTATATATTAGATAATTTCATCTTCATGGTTAGTACATAGTTTATAAAACCACATGGTCTACACAATTTATAAAATAATTGAGTTTCTAATTTTACCTATCTCAATTTTTAGGGGTATTTGGCCATCCTTCCTCCTCACTCACTCATCTAACCCTAGAAAGCTTAAGTGTGAGATCTCTCCCCCCCCCCCCCTTGATTTTGGGCTTCCCACTTTTGGATTTCAAGTGATTTCCCAAGGTCGTGATTCAAAATCAATGTAATATCCAATTATAGTCAATTCTATAAGATTAACAGGGACAAAAAATCAAAAGAACAAGAAGAAGAAAAAAACATATAAATTTATGTAGTTTAGGAATAATCTCTATATCCAAAAAGGGGCAGAATACTTCACTAAATTTGAGACAAATATACAAAGTATAATCTCAAGGTTTCATAAAACCTTGATAAAATATGAGCGTATAAATAAATATGATTCTACAATAACCCACATATTTAGTGTTTCAATCCGTATAGTAAGTCCATTGTTTTACATTAACTAGTAGAAAAAATTCCATGGGGCTATAGTAACCAGTCAGTGTCACCGGTCAGTAATGCTATAGTAACTATGTGGAAGTCTACACTACTACAGAACCATTGTGGGTGTCTCCAGTAAGCTCTGTTATAGTGGTTAGCATTTCTATAGTGTGGGTCACTTGCAATTGGCCCAACTTTATCAAAAGTATTGGGTCACATCATTCTAATAGGCAATTCCTCATTTTTATTTATTTTCCTCTTCTCCCCTATTCCCTCTTTTATTACCTCCTTGATTTTCCCTCTCCCTTGGAACCAAAATCAGGGTGTAGGTGGGATTAGGTATTTGAGTTTGTCTAATATTGGTGTTTTGGTTATTTAGGTTTTGTAGATAGAAATTCTTAACTCGTTTAGGAAATCTCCATAGAAGGAGATTCATTGAGAAATCATTTAAATTTATTTGAGGTAGGTTTTTCTATACTCTCTCCTTTATTATGAAATTATTAGGATTATTGGGTTTTAGAAATACCATTTTAATTAAAATATATATGTATATAATGGTTTTTATGGGAATATAAACTGTTTCTTTAGAAATTAGAACTTTACCTAAAGGGTTTTCCTATGGATTTTTGTGTACTTATTTTGAATTAAATTCTTTCATGTACAAATTGTATTTGAAAGTGTATTGTATGTAACTTTAAATGGTTTTGATGAAAAATATGGGCCTTGGGCCTTATTTTGGTTTTTCAAAAGAATTTTTATAGTTTTTAAGGAATGGTTTTTCATTTAAAAATGTGTGTATATGTTTTAGATATTTTAATTTGTTTTAAAATAATGTAATTTTAAATAAAATGAAATGACTCAACATCCTAAGTTATTTTTCACATGAAGGCCTATTTGGAACCATATAAGGGGTTTATTTATTATGATACCCTCTTCAATTTCCCATATATTTGTTTCAACCTCTATGGCTTGTTTATTTTTTATAATGATTTAATGAATGATGTGAAATGTGATATTATATGATAGAGTGTTGGAGGTGATATGTGAGATTTCTTGTGCTTTAATTTAGTAATTATCTCAATTGCTTGCTCCCCTCCTTGATCGTTTGTTCATGGGAATGCTATGTAAATAAGTAGATACCTATATGAGGGAAAACTCATAGTGTATATTGTGATATTTATTAGGAGTAATTACCCATATAATCCGAGTGGTTTTGGGATGTATTATGTGTGCATGATAGATTCATGTTCATGAGAATGATATAGGGCCTAGCTAGTCCGATGGGACTACTATGACAGATAGGTTATTTAGTGATGACCTAGGGTTTATATAACCATTTCATGGTTATATTATGTGAGTACCTAGGTTTTTAACCCAGGACACTTGTGCCTTGATAGATGGTTCTATGTAGGAGATTTCATTTTTTCTACATTGTATCCCCTTATGCTTGCTTGACTAATGGCACCTCCTATGTTATTAATTATTTTCATTTACTACTTGATCTTATGGTTTTCCTTTGATTGTGAGATTTTATCTAGGGTTGGGTATTCTTTGAAATATTTTTAATGGTTAGTTTAAAAATAGGTAATATAAACAAGGAGAAATTAGTTTTTTAAGCAGGGTTTTCAAATAGTTTTAAAAAAGGATATGCATGATTTTTTGGAAAGGAAAAAAGGTTTTGTTTTGGTTCTTTATGATTTAATTGAGATGGATTAAAATTGAGAGAAGTGTTTAGCTTATTGAAATAATAATTGTGGCTTGTTTTAATTATGGGTTATACAAATGAAAACCATATATAATTTATTTGATTTTAAACTAAAATTATTGGCATGCTTAATTAAAGGAATTGCATAGAATCCTTGGTGAGATCCTACTGGGCTTGTTATCTCACACCCTATATACAAAATCGTGTATGTGTTTATGTGGATCTTATGTTTTATATATTCTCTAGGTTTTGTTCCATTCTATTTATCATTTTATTAGGCCGTTTATTAGTTAATTGGGATGTGGAGAGCAACCACGGGTTACATCAGAGGTGCTCAAGTGGTTTAGTTTGAGTTTTTTTAGTATGTTGATATATCATCCAAGGAGACCTTTCTTTATATATACTAAACTTATTTTATTGTTTCCTATTATGTATTATTTTTGGATGTTTTTTTAATTTTTATATAAATTTATTAAATTATATTTATTGATTATAACTCCATTGTCTTTTTTATTTATTTTGATTATGCTTATTTCATATTGCATGAGCATCCAATGTCTAAATAGTCAATGTTTTACTTTCAATAAAATATCTATAGTGCGTTAATTTATATTTGAGGGAAAAAAATTATAGGTACAATTCCTTGATTCCCAATAAATAGTTTCCATCCTCTGGGAGCCAGTGATTCCCTTCAGGCCATGTGGCGATCTGGTCCGAGTGACATTTCATGTCATCTCGAGCTGATTCATTATAAAATAAAATCAAATCATAGGTTCTTAAGAAGGTCTTAGGTTCTTGATATTTCCAAATTGTTATTTGGTATGTTTCTTGTTAGTATGATGATAGGAATTTTAAAATTTGAAAGGTTGGTGTAGGGAAGGTCCTCACAAGATATTTCTAATTTGAAACCTTGAGTTACCATGGGAAGTGGGGGTTTGAGAATTTTATTTTGATTTAATTATTTTATTGGATATATGTTGATGTGAAAGGATGATATTTGGATTCCTACTTAATTTTAAAAGTGATTTTTGGAGTCCATTATGTTTTGTGATGAAAAATGTAAGTTGAACTAGGGTGAAATGTTTATCTTACAAAGTCTGTCAAACTATGCAGAGCCCATGCAAATGGTTTTTTGAAATTTACAAATCCTAACATAGGATTGTTTCAAAAATGAAAAACTATTTGTACAATACATTAACAAATCTACATCCCTCTTGGAACCATTTTTTTATCCCTCCTAGTTCCAGACTACCCCAAAAGTGATTTACACTTATTGGGAATGGATTTACAACAACATATTAATTATTTTGTAGTGATTTTTTAGCAGTGGTTTACTAAACTGCTGCAAAAAAAATTAACTTATTTCATGGTGGTTTTTTATAAACCCCAGCTAATTTTTTTGTTTTTATTAAAAATAAATAAATTTCCCCACGCCCGACCCTTCTCCCTCCCCCAACCATCCCTCCCCCAGTGCTTCTGAGCCCTCCGTCATGGACCAATATTCTCCAATGAGCTTCCCTTCACCCCCAACCCAAGCCCTATAACCACCATGCTTTACCCCTTTTTCAGTACCCAGAAATCTCCTGAGCCCTCCAATCCCATGCCCCAATCCCTTGTCAGCATTGCAGTCACATCCCCCCAACCTATCTCCTCTTCCCTTGTCATCGTCCTCACCCAAGCCCTCTCCATGCCGCTTCCTTAGCTCAATCCCACGCTAGAGGTGAGTTCAATTTCGAAAGTTATGTTTAAGGTCCAATTGTTCAAGAAATGTTTTATATGGATTCCAAAATTGTCATAAAGGGCACTATATTTTCTAGTGTCTGGTCGATTTTCAATTATAGTTGTAATATTCTCCTTTAAGTTTTCCATGATGGTTATCATTCATCTTTTAATTCCAATTATTCTTTATAAATTTATTGATTGATTAAGCTGCTATATAGTTTGATCCAATCCTTTTAAGTTCATCTTTCAACTGATCATAACTTAAATTACTTGTCTTTGTTCCATATTTTTTTCCCAACACTCATGAAATATCTGAATATTTTAGTTTTAATAGACCTTGTGGATGTTGGAGGTTTTCAAAAAATTTATTTCCATATCACCATTTTCTATTGTTTGATTCTTTATTTTCATGTTAACCCATTTATTGGCTAGATATGCCTCTGTTGTTTTTTCCAGCTTTACCTTCACTTGGTGTTGAATTTTTAATGGTTTATCATTCTATATAAATTTAATGAGTTTTTCTAATGATTTACTTTTTTCTTGATTAGTTTATATTAGTCTTTATAATTCATGAATTTAATAGGTTTAGACTCTTAACAGAAGTACCCACTGTAACCCGTGAATTTAATGGTTTATCCAAGTCTATTCTCTTACTACTTTTATATGATGTTGAATTTGGTTGAAATTTTCAGTTTCCAATGAGGATCAAATCCTCTTATAAGGTTAATCTATTTAGTGAGATTTTTTTTCATATGAATTTAATGGGTTTATGGGTTTTACATCACTTATTGAAAACAGATTATAGCACTAATCACTTTTGGTAAGTGATCTTTGTAATGGTCTATTTGATAGCACAACCTGAAAAAAATAGAATACTTTCCCCATTGAAAAATTAATCACTCCTTTACATACCAATGGGGTAAAAACCTTTTTTGGAAAAATAACATTAGCACTTTCATCATTTAAAATGTTTATTTTGAACTTATTAAGATAAAAAATATATCTATTCTTTCCTTTAAAATCATTCTCTCAAATTCCCTTTTCATAAAACAAAAGTTGAACCACCACTTTTTAAGGTGTTAGTTTATAACATAGTGGTATATACCCATAATAATTTATATGAAATATTTTTGAGGTTGTGAATGAATTATTTTGGTTTTTGGAAAATTATATAGTGGTAGATATAGTTGAAGTAAGATTTTATGTTTTGACTGTTTTAGGAAACACTTGTGTAAGTTTTCATTCTATTTTAATGGAACTTTAAGGGAGGCTATGATTCTCCATAGGAAATGGTATTGATGGTGTTATGGTTCTTACCCGTGATGGAATATCTTTAAACCTCATGAAGATCAAGTGGAAATGATATTTGGTAGCGTATGTAAATGGTGTGAGTGATTTATAGGGTGATAAAAATTATAATGAAAAGGGATGTGGTTTTTACATGATTTTTTTAAATTGATATATTTTCATTATAGTTTCCATAAAAGGGGTTGTATAGATTACACAATCATCACATGTTCTATAGAATACTAATTTAGTAATTTGTGTGAATTCAGAAAAAATTGGTAACACACGGTCACTATATAACTTGGGTATAATTTATTAAAAGTACAAAATTTTTAAATGGTTTATTTTTTAACCCCTTAGTTAATCCTAATTCCTTATCAATCATAAAAAATTTTATAAAATCCTTAAGGATGTATTTTTTCATAAATGGTATGAAAAAAAATAATTTATATATACTTTATATCTATTTCTTATGTATATATTGGTATAAACATATCACTCATTGAGGGATTCATTTATTAAAATGAATATTGTCAAGGAATTATGAGTTTTTGGTTAGGAAGATTTGGATAAAGGTGTGATTTGATCCGTAAATTATTTTTCTAAGTTATGTTTTACCAAAAACCAAACCCAAAATAAAATTAAAATTTTGATTATTATTGTTTTTTTTAGAACCAATTACCATTTTTCTCAATTATGGTAAACTACTCACTAGCCAACACCCCTTTATATTCCCATCGATTATCTATTCATTCAAATAATTTACATTTTAATTAAAGATTTAATCTATTTAATTCTAACTAATTTCACTTTACCATATTTTACCATTATCTATTTTCCTTCTTAGTAATACTTATGTGTTTTAATTTTTTTTAATAATGTGTAGGCACATTGTGATATATATGGATAAAAGCTAGATCACATTATCAAGGAACACACCTCAGTTGCTAAGGGTTTGGAGGATATTTTATATTTTTTAATTTCTAATCAATACATTGATGGGAGAATAAGATTTAAATGTCCTAAATGTAAATTTAGAAGATGGTTGAAGAGAGAATAAGTTTATGAACACTTGATATTGAAGAAATTACTTGCTCAATATTTGTGTTGGATTCATAATGGATAATTAAACGTTATAGAAAGTTTGAGAATTGATTTCAATCGACAGAATGAGCTCCCAACTTCATCGATAATTAAAAATGAAAAATATTATAAATGATGAATTTAGCATTGAAAGACACCAACATAAGCATAAAAACATATCAAAACAACCAATTGAGGATGCTACAAATAGGAACTTAACAAGTGATGTTTTTGAGACTATAGGAAAACTAGATCAAAATTTTAACATATCATTGGATATTCCTCTTAATTCTGTGGAGACTAATGTAAGATAAAAATTCACTAAGTAGACAAATGTATTTCATGATTTAGTTGAGGATGGAAATCAAGATTTGTATAGTGGATGTTTGAAATATTCAAAACTTTATTTTCTATTGAAGTTGTACCATATCAAATTTCTATGTGGAATTAAAAATAAGGTGATGACCATGATATTAGAATTTTTGTGTGATGCATTTCTTGAAGCAAATATCCCTGACTCTTTTTATGATATAAAAAAAGTTCTTAAAAACATTGGTCTGAATTATACAAAAAAACATGCATGTCCCAATGATTATATGCTTTATTGGGAAGAGGATTGAAGCAGAAATGATTGTAAACAAAATCTTTTTCTAGATAGAATTCAATGGGTGATTTTGGAAGTCTGAATAAAAATACTACTATAATTAATAAGGAAAGGAACACACCTTCAAAGGTTTTTCATTACTTTCCTTTAAATACTTGATTGAAAATATTATTCATGTCATCGAAAACCACCGAGCACATGAAGTGGGATTCTATAAATAATAAAAATTATGGGTTAATGTGACATCCAAGAGATTCAAAATTGTATAAGATATTTGATTCATTACATCCAGATTTCTCATCTAATCCTAGTAATGTTCAATTGGGATTGTATACTGATGGATTCAACCCATTTGGGACTTTGAGCACCAATTATATCATTTTTATGGTTGTTTTGATCCCTTACAATTTGCCTCTATAGATGTGTATTCAACAAGTATATTTTATCATTTTGATGATTATTCCTAAAAAAAATCATGGAAATGATATTGATGTATACTTGTATCCTCTAATTGAATAATTATAGGAGTTATAGAGCAATGGTGTTGAGACATATGATGCATCTTCAAGAACAATGTTTAAAATGAAAGCTACTCTAATGTAGACCATTAGTGAATTCCCTAGACTTGGGAATTTAGTTGGTTGAAACACTTACACAGGTTTAGCTTTTCCTGTTTGTAACTTTGATTTTGATCTCGAATGACTACCACACATTAAAAAATGGTGCTTCTCGTGTCATTGAATATTTCTTGATGCACCTTGTAGATTTCATTTGAACACGTCAAAATTCAATGGTTATATTGATCGTAGACCACCTCAAAATTTGTTGATAGGTTCTGAAATATTGGCACAACTTTGAAATATTGAAACAGAATTTGGGAATGAGAATCATTTGAATGATGGTGGGAAATGAGTTCAAAGTGTATTGTCAAGTGAAATCAGAATGAAACAGTGGAAGAAAAAAAGTATATTCTTCAAACTTTTGTATTGAGAATTTAATTTGTTGCAGTATAATCTTGATTTTATGAATATTTAGAAGAATTTTTGTGACAATTTGATCTACACATTTCTTAATGATCAGGGAAAATCAAAGGACCATCTCAATTCTCATAAAGACTTGAAAACAATGAAAAAGTGTGATCTCTGTCCATATGATAATGGAAAGTATGCTCTGGAAATTTTGGTAATGAAAAATAGGGATGAATATACATTCCTTTGAATTTTAAAACATGTGAAGGTATTTGATGGGTATTCAAGTAATATATCAAGGTTTTTTTACTTAAAGGATCATAGGTTACATGGATTGAAAAGTCGTGATTCATATATTTTGTTACATTAGTTTCTACCACTGGCATATCATACATTATTACCTAAAAAGGTTACTACTGTTGTACTCCAATTTTTCACATTCTTCAAACAAATATGTGAGAAAACTCTACAACTATTTTATATTGAAAACCTTTAAGAGTGATTTTTATTGACACTTTTTGCAATGGATGTGATCATTCCTCCATCGTTTTTTACTATCATGATGCATTCAACTGTGCATTTGGTCAAGGAAGCTAAATTAGTAGGCCTCGTACATTATTGGTGGATGTATTAAATTGAGAGGTACTTTATTTATATGTTTTTCATCTTATATAAACAATTCTTGGAACTTTATTAAATAAACATTTATGTTTTTTTATTTTATTTCATAGATATCTTGGGCATTTGAAATCATATGTGAAAAATAAATCTCAACCTAAAGGATATATTTCTGAAGTCTGTTTGGTAGAGTAGTTTATTACCTTTTGTTCTAGATACTTGGATGATATTGAGAAAAGATTCAATCGAGTTGGATGTGTTGAAGACACATTGACTCAATCTCAACTACATGGGAAATAAAAAATCTTTCCAAATATTGGATGATCAGTTGGGAGGAGCTCTAATATTACACTAACCGAAATGGAATTATTACAGGCACATAGATATGTGTTGTTGAATAGTGAAATTATAGATCCATTTATTAAAGATCTCAGAATAAAAAAAAGAGATGAATAAAAGGTTGAACATGAAATGATAAAGATTTAACAAAAGATGTTAATAAAGATATTGTATCATATCTAACAGCTCGAAGGCCTTCAATTTTTTTTATATGATAAATCACTCTTTTAAGTGATGAAGGGGGGAAACCCAAGAAGAATTCAAGGATATAGGATAAATCACACTTAATAGTTTAAAAATTAAAACCAGAATGACAACACGGAGATGCTCCTCCATAGAATTTAATCATGATGAAGCTCTCCACCATTGCAAGGTTGTTCAGAAAGCAAGTGTCATGTGTCAAAGCACATGCCCAATCTGATGGTTTTAGTCATGCCCTCTCAAACAACCAAATACAAAAAACTATGCAAAGATGAAATGATAGCTCTGGATCCTCCTCTAGATCTTATTCCATGAAGTCAAGTCCAATTTCACAGACTTCCCACCTTTGAAAACAAACCATCCAAACCAACAACTTCCACCATTCAAAACCAACCAACACAATTCATAAGATTCAACACTGCAAAAACCTTCAAAATAAGAAACTTGAAACATCACCATGAATCCATTACGAAATTGCCCCATTTCCACCATCAAACCAGCTTGCAGAGACCAAAAAATTCCAACCAAGGTACCCCTGTTGGAGCACGACGCAGATGACGGAACACGACCCCTTCACTATGGATCTAAAACACAACCCCCACGCTACAGAAAACTGAAGATCCCCACACCACGGAAGAAAAGGGTTGAATAAAAACCTATAGAAGAAGAAGTTCATAGCCCTGAATGAAGATCAAAGCATATCCCCAACGCATTGAAAGGAATGGCTTGGCCCAGACGCTGCTCTAGAACTCACCCCCATGCCACACTAAACCACAACCCTAGAGCCGCACTGGAGCTCACCCCCAATTCCACAGAACAATGGATCTCGACCCCGATGCACTAGATCAGAAGCCTCTTCATCGCAGAGAATATGACCGTGACCCCGACACACCAGATTTGGACCTCTTCACCGTAGGGAACAAGATCACAACCCCGACGCACTAGAATAAAAACCCCTACACTCCAGAGAAGGACTGCACCCTGACACCGCACTGGGTCATGATCCCACATTACAGAAGAGATGGAATGCAACCTCAAACCCAAATATACCTAATAACCCTCTCCATGGAAGATCAGACCTTGATGCTCTAATAAGACCAACCTTCACCGAGGAAGAAGCCACTACCCCTCGATCACACTGGGAAAACCGAGGAGGAACCACAGTTCGAACAAAGCGGGGAAGACAACAACGATAAGGAGGAACCCTAAGCTGTTGTGCCCTTTACAGGCTCATTTTTTCCCAACCCTTGATTTGGGGGTTAATAAAGAGCTTGTAGAATAGTTTTCATGAAGTTTAAGTTCATAAATATTTCAATAAATATGGATATTAGGTTGACACATACGTTTTGTAAATCTAATAATGTATATTTATTTTTTTAGATCATGAATACTGATACTCGAGCTGAGTTGTTAGAAGATTTGAAGTTTCTTGCTCGAGGTCCTCTAAAATAGTCTAGAAAGTTTGATGCTTAAAATGTGAATGGATTTAAATTTTTTACAGTCGATTGGGAAGAGGATTTGAAAACACAAAATAGTGGTATATTTACATTTTTCTAAGTGGTATACTATGGAAAGTTGATCGATATTATCGAATTAAAATACCATGGGCATTTTTTAGTTGTTTTATTCAAATTCAATTAGGTTAATATTATCATAGGTGTTAAAAGAGATTCCTTGAAATTTACTTTTGTGAACTTCTCTCACTTGATGGATGTCAGTGACCTTGAATTACATGATCTGTATATCTTATCATCATAAGAAAAAATGGTATATTATGTGGAAGATGTTGTGGATGAAGGGTGGAGTGTAGTTTCTTACATAAAACAAAGAGACTTGTCTAATATGGGTGATGAAGTGGAATATTTGACCTCTAACATTGAATCCCATCAGTAGAAAGAATAAAACATATTTTTCCATCATGATATTGAAAATATTAGTCTTGCAAGGGTGAATGAAGTAGATGAAGTAATGATGGAGTAGGAAAATGAAATGATTTAAGGAAAAAATGATTGTATGTGTAGTCATCCATTTATTTATCAACCAATTATGTTATTTGTGAATCCATTCATTATCATAGCCATGTATATTTTATTTTTCAGTACTGTGCATCTGTTATCATTTCAAAAAAAATTCTGAATGAATATTCTAAAATATATGTTCTGAAGTTAATTTTATTTGATTAAATGACAGTAATGCCAAGGAGGAAGCATTTTACTGATTCCAGTTGTCTCTTAGTTTATGTTCCCTTGACCAAATAGATAGATGATGATCCATTAGTCTTCATCCCTATAGTACCTGAGACACCCTCTTATTTCCCTCTACACTATCACTCACACCCTCTATTCTATAATTTTTTGGCACATCCACCGTTATCACCCCATCAGTGGCTCAACCAACACCTCCCCATTCAACGGCCTCAACAGTGAGGGAGTAGACATTCACTCATGTTTATTCACAGAGATATTGGAGGGCGAAAATTATAGGCACAAATTTTAATATGAATAAATTTACTGCACTTTTTTATACTACTAACTATTTTTTCATAAAAGATAGAAACAATGCTAATATGGAGAGAAATATGAAACGTTCATATGTCTGGAATCTGAACGGACTGAAGATAGTTGTCCCATTTGACTATTATGGGGTCCCTATAGATGACATTGTAGGATTATTTGGATAGACTCTAGGTTATTTGGCGGTAGATCCAATTACCCTTCTGATTATATATGCTGATTGGAGGCATAAGCCTCCATCTTGAGAAAATGAAGTTGTTGATTCACAGATAAAGGTAATTTTAATACATTATGGTGTAATTTATTGTCATTATGTTATTAAGTTATAATATTTTAAAAATAAAACTCTTTGTATATATTTTTTATCCACTTTATCATTGCTGATCTTTAGTATGAAAGTGGACATTGAAATATTTGGGTAAGAAATGGAAGGGTTTTAAATGGATATTATGGAATGAATTCAATGATACTTAGTTGAGCACCCAGAAAATTTATGATAAGCTACCCAATGAGGTATCTAGAGAGAAATTGAAAGTTTTTGTTAATAGCCATCATCATGAGAATCACATGGTATTTAAATATATATTATTATGTTAATCTCATTTTACATTTATAAATGAATATGAAAAGGATATGAAATTGCATACATTATTATTAAATTATATTTTATTTATTTTATTATGTTTCAAGGAAGAATATATTGAGTCAAGCTAAGGAAATCATCCCTTGTACTATCAGGTCAAAGTGTTTTTCCAAAAACCGATCGAATCTGGTAATATTTTTGTTAGTTTAAATATTTATAAGACAATATTATCTATTTCATATATTAAATTGTTGATTTATCTTTGTTTAATATAGTCATAGAATTTAGGGAACCAATTCACCTAAACACAACTGTGTTTGAATATTCATAAAAAAATATGATTGGAGTTATGTTAATAAGCTTGTTAAAGAAGTTGGGGTATGAATTCATTTTTCATTATAATAACTTACTGTAATTTTTCACTATTTTAATATATATATTTCATTAAATATGAATGATATTTGATTTATAGTTAAAAATTAAAGAAATATGGGATGTCAATCCTATATATTCCTTCTCAGTCTCCTAGGATGACCTAGTTGGTAAAGTCCTTGGGAAGGAGCATCTTGGCCGAGTGTGCGGGATGAGTTTGGGACCATTACCATATGAGATATTTGGCAGGACATCAAGGATTAAAGTTGTATCTAATCTTATTTTTATCCACTCCCTACCCCAATATGCTCAAAGAGACTTTGTTTCTATACAAATCACAATTCATGAATAGGTGGTTCAGATATCCACTTTGTAGAAAGAGTTGGTTGATTTATATCAGAAGACGAGTGGTGGTGAGAAGGTAAATCACACAAATTAAAAATCATTTAGTTCACAAAATTTTATTGTTTTTAAGCTTAAATATAAATTTACAACACTTTTTACTTTTCAATATAATTATCTTGCATGTACTAGTAGCAGGAAGTGGAGAAGAAGATGGACAGGGTGTCAAGAAGAGTTCATCGAGTAGTGATTAGTGTTGTCAATAGAGGTGGAGATTTTTAGAATTAATAAATGTTTTAGATGGGATTTTGTGGGAAAAGGGAATTGAAATGAATGAATTTTTTATAATAGCAAAAATGGGAACTGTTGATTGGTGACATATATTTGTGTGTGTTATTGAATTTCTTATTGTTATTTCTATGATCATGAGGTTAATTTGTAAGTTATTAACAAGTGATTTCTATGGATGGTTTTGGATTCATTGGTTGGAATTTTTTGGGTAGTAGGCCTATGTTTGATAGCATGAGATTCATTATGGGTTGGTTTTCAATTGATCAATAATGTTTGGAATGTTAGTGATGTTTGGGGTAGTGCTTGATACAAAAAAATGACATGTTTGGAATAGTATGATATTCTAGAACTCTCTATATTATAATGGTGAATTTTTTATTTGTTTTTTTAGGGTTGAATGATGTTAAGGGGTTTTATATTCTACAGCTTCATTTTAAAAAAACATAATACAGCGGTGGTTTTTACCACCGCTATATAATGGTGTTTTTTTAGAGGCGGTTATAACCACTTCTATATAAAGTCATTATTATTTAGCAGTTCTTATTTTCATTTTTTCGTGGTTTTCTTGTTAAAACATATTGAGGATATGGTAGTAGTTTAAACCGCCGCTAAATCCTCACCATTTTTTTGGCTAGAAAACCACCGCTAAACATAATTTCTGCAACAGTTACCAGAAACCACCGCTAAATGGAATAAACCAATGTGTGTTGAATCCTGACACCAAATTTAGTAGTGGTTTTTTGAAACTTTCATAGAAACATTTGACAGTTATTTAAACCACTGCCAAATCAAAAGAAAACTACTGAAAAAAGGTTATCTTCTTTTAGTGATTAAAGAGAGTTTGATGAGGTTTTAGTGTTGTTAAAATGGATTTTTTTAATTTTTTATCATTAATTATTAGTTCATGTATGAGTTTGATGGTTTTTTATGGTTTTATTTTAATTAAAAATAATAATTTTATAAATTGTTGAGTTCAAAACTATTTTTGGGTGAATTATTTTGGAAATGGGTGCTCTATTTTACGTGGGGAATTTTAAAAAGTGGTAAAATTTAGTATTGTGTTTGAAAAATATTTTTAATATGAAAGTGGATACTTATATAAATTTTTTAAAACTAATTTAAGATATAATTTGAATTTAAATTTTTAATGAGGTTGTAAAATCTTGTTGAGTTGAAATAAAATTTTAAAATTATTTTGTTTAGTTTTAAAATGGAATACTATGTTTTACTGAGGTCAATTTATTTTCAAATAAGTGGTTTGAATATAGAGGCTGTGTATAAAGACTTTTATTTTTTCTTGTATTACTTCATAATATTATATGGATTATTTTTGAAGCCACACACTAAAACGGCGTGTGATTCTGAGGCCCGATGAGCCTAAAATTGATTTTTGAAAAATATTAAATATATTAATATCGCATGTGATCAGTTTTCATGAAAAAGTGGAATAACTCTCAAATGGAATCCCATATCATAAATCCAAGAGCATTAGAGTTCAGAATATAGGTTTTACCCTAATAATGAAATAATATTTGTCAGCATTGGGTGTTTCAGTAAAGTGTTATAATGGGCGCAAATAATAAAATAAATTAATTTGTTTTCTTTCTTTATTTATTTCGATGCAACGACCTTGAATACTCTATTTAAACATGTATACTACTAAATACCTAGGGTTAGCTGTATAACCCAGGTATTGAGATGGTCCATTTGAGAGGATCCATTGGAGGATCATTGGAAGACGACATCAGATTGAGATCAGATCAAGGATCATGCACCAACGGAGTTCATGGATCTCACCAAAGACGATGAGATGGGACTATTATTCAGAAATGATTAATCTAAATCCCTGGTAGGATGTTTGATTTATGTTATTCCATCTAATTTTTTCATCCTATCTGAATTTGGATCAATTCCATGAACAATAATTGATTCGCACATCGATTTTTGATTTATTTTATGGATGATTTATTTGTTCATTGATGTTTATACCTCTTCATTCATATTATTCTATGACAATAGATCAAGGATAAAAATGAAAAAATGTTAAGTTTTATTCCTCATGTTTATGGTTTATGGTTTTCTCCCTTTTTTCTTTTGACATTCATCATTTGTATTTTATTTGTCCAATGGTTTGAAAAAATATCGTAAATTTGATCATTTCATGATCATTATTTAGCACAACGGATCAATAACATGGTTGAAATTCATGATCGAGGGTGAGATCAAGGTGGGATGATGATGGAGGATGATAAAAGATATATTATAATGTATTAAAGGTTCTCGTTCTCCTTGGTTTGACATGTGGTGGTGATGGTGTGGCTTGACGGTGGTCTTTTTTGAGAAGATTGGAGACTGAATCCTAGAGATCAGCGACAGAAGGTGTCAGATGAACTCAGGTCCATGATTCCCAACTGGAATTTTGGAGGTAGAAGTACACAATAATTATTCAAAGAATAACCCAAGGGTTCTAAAAATTTCTACCTTAAACGGGGAGTAATCTAAAACTACACGTGGTGTGGGGCCCTAGCTGTGACGATAGGGTTTCCTCATAGAAGAAAATATCACACACCATGTGACACTTGTCACATTCCATGTGACTCATGATTCCAGATCAGCATGTATCTCAGAGGATACAAAATCATGCACAAACATGGTCATAGTACATGGGCAGAGCCTAGTACTCAGACACGGCCAAGTTTACATGTGCATGACCGTGTGTATATGGGTCGGTACATAGGAATAGACATAAGTACATAGTCATGGTCAGGTGGCATGGGAAGAGTTCCATCTTGACCTATACATGTTGAGTACCTAGTTAGGACATGCCATGTATTTTTAGGTTTATATTCTATGTGAGAAAATGACACACAGGCAGACCAGGGGTTGTCTAGAGATGTCATGTACCTCTAGTACACACCGTGTACCCCTAGTACACACCGTCTACCCCTAGTACACACCGTGTACCCATAGTACACACCATGTACCCCTAGTACACACCTTTTACCCCTAGTACACACCATGTACCCATAGTACACACTGTATACCCCTAGTATACACTGTGTTCCCCTAATACACATTGTGTGCCCCTAGTACACACCGTGTGCCCCCTTTGAAGGTGTTTATATCCATTTGTTTCTTTATTTTGGACTAGTATCAGTTGATTGAGTCCCCCTTGGTCCATCCCCTCTAGGGTAAAGTATAGAATTGTATCTAAATCTCTGTATTGTGATCCCCATTAGAAGATGGGTCTCAAATAGAGTTTTTAGTGTCCCTGTGTGAGACTAGGTTATGATCCTCTATCATTCCTTCTTATACCCTAGGTGGGGTTCTTGGAATCAGTATGAACTCAATACATAGGGTGTTGATCCTACATCTATTAGTCGGTTTCAGTATATTTTTTAGTATCATCGACATATGATCCCCTATATATCATGTTGATCTAGATTAGGTTTGTGGTGTCCCCGGTAGTCCTAGGTATGATCCCCTATCTATGTATCAAGGTCCTCAGAGACCAATGAATTTTTTTAGGAAGTTCCTAATTATTTTGACCTCTTGGTTGATTTTCTCTGATGATAGAATGGATCATGGAGTGGGTTCTCTCAGAATGAGCATTTCCTAGAATCTTTGAGTAGAACCTTGTGGATGGTAGTTTGGTTGAGACCGCCTAGAGGTGTAGTATCCTTCCTGAGTATATTTTAGTTTTTGTTCTTAATTTCATTTTAGTATTAATATTATGATATGAATACTCTTGATTATTTATGTTTAGTGATTTCAATGTGTTCTACTAGGTATTTTTATACTCACCCTTGTATGGGATCTTCCCACACATGTTGTATATTATGCAGATGATAGAAATTTTGATAGAGTCCTAGAAATACCAGGATTAGGTGGAGCATAGTGATCCTGATAAAACAAGGTGTGTACCAGTGGTTTCATTTGATAGAATTTACCTCCTAATTAGTAGGTTGGAATTTTTTTTAGTTTATTTTGTGTGGTATTGTATTTTAAAACTTTATTCTTTCTAGTAATTTTTATGTACTCTGATTGTGGGATTATTTATGTATACATGAATTGTCGCCATTTTTTTACATTAAAGCATTGTATGGGATTGGTTATGTGTGTGTGTGCAGGTACATTAGGATAATTCCTCCCTTGTATGTGATATACCTACTCAGCACTATTCACCAGCCCCTTGCCTATTGGAGATGGACTTGGGGTAGTCATGGCTCGAGCCCCGTCAGGCCGGGTTGTGGCAATGTGCCTTGGTAAAAAGGTTTATTTATTTATTTATTAAATGATGGTTATTTCAAATGAGATGAAGTTTTAAATTGTGTGGTCGATGTGCTTTGTTTTGAAGATCATGGGTTTTTGAATTTTTTCAAGGTTTGTAAGGCACTTTTAGTCTAAATTGTGAGGCATAAACTTAATGGGTTCTTATATAGTGTTATTTTATTATGTCTCCTAGAATGGTCAAGAAATAAAGTATAAGGTTTGTCCTTAGTATTATCCTCAAGGTGAAACCCATCAGTTCATGGATTGTTTTCCTTTGATTATAGGCTCCACCCATACTCTAAATATAGTGGTGGTCTTCAAATCTTATCTCCTATTAGATCTTGTTTAGGGTTTCTTGAATCTTCCTTAGTGGTTGGTAGTACTTTTATTAAACTATTCAGTTTTGATTCTTTGAGGATCGACTCTTTTATAGAAGGTATCTTGGGAATTTGAAGGTCCATACTTATCATGATGTGCTATATTATTCATAGTATTTTTTTAAGTTAAGTTATCAAAATAAATCTCAGGCGTAATCTCATTTTGGGATGATTTTTCATGTTGCAGTATTCTTTCTTTGGTTTTGGAAATGTTTAAAAGTTATTGAGGTAATTATTATTTTATTTTGAGTTAATTTTTAATAATTCTTGTGGATGTTAGTTGTTTTTTGTTATAATTATACTTGGTTGGGTTAAATTTGGTTTCTTGAGGCATGTGTGTGATCTGTCTTGGTGGAATTATATTTCTTTGGGCTTATGTGAGCAGTGTTATCCATTTGAGGATGGATTTTTTATGGGTTGGACATGGGAGACCTTTGTATTTTTTCTCAGATAATTAGGACCAAGGTTTAAGTTCTATAAGAACATGAGGGTTCTGGTTTTGTTTTATGGGTTTACCATGATATGGTTCCCTGTGGATGAAGTCTTAATTTTTACCAATGTGGAGTGATGGCCCAAGTTGAATTCCCATGTTGGTTCTTGTTATGATTGGGTTTTGAGTGTTTTTCTAGCCTAGTTTGGATGAGATTCATTGATAAATTCCTTAATGGCTTGATGTGATAATTTTGGGTTTGTTTGGATGATATTTGGTTTGGTTCCTCTTTGGTATTTTCATTGGTTTCCTTAGAGTGTTCGACTATGGTTAGTGGATAGGAATTTTCTTTAGTGATGACCTTCTCTTAGTAGTGTTCCCTTTCATTTCATCAAATAATTCTAAATGGTGGGTAGTCCCCTATGGGTATTTTTATTCTTGGTAATTTTGATTAAATTATTGTGGTTTGGTTAAATTTTGTATTTGTTTGGTGATTTTTAAGGATTTGAGATCCATTGTTTGGAGTTTTGGTTGGATGGTCTTGAGATGATTGAGTGTGTTTAGTTATTTTTCCCTTATTTAGTGGAGTTTTGGTGTTTAATCTCCCACTATTTTTAATCAAGGTATTTTTTGAGGTATAAAACATTATAATGGGGATATTTTAACATCTCATGTTACTATTTATTTAATTAATTAATTTTATTTTGTTGTAATTTTAATTTCTATAGGTTTTGGGTTTGAATTTTAAAAAAATATGAAATTTTATTCTATGAATGCTTTTTGTACTATAAATGCATGGTTTGGAAATCCGTGTAAATGAACCTTCTATAGGATTTCTTTCTACACATGGGTTGGTTCACATGGTTTAGTCCAAACTGTTCATGTACCCCTATATATAGGGGTTCTCAGTTCTTTTTTGAACATGCACAGTTTGTGTACATGGGTAACACATAGTTAGTGTGAATCCTGGTGGAAACTCTGTAGCTTAAATTTCCATGTGAGTGTGCATAATATTACTGGTGAATAGTTTTTAGATAGTTAATAGAACTATGTGATTCAATTGTGCAGCATTTTTTAGCTTGGACAATGTTATCTTCACATTTGGCGCACTCTTTTGTAAACAATATGGTCTACCTGGTTTTTAAAATATTTGATATTTCCATTTTAACCATCTTTATTTTTAGGGGTATTCATTCCTTCATCCTCATCACTCACTTGTACAACCCTCTGGATCTCAATATATATCTTTCTTCCCATCCTCCCTTCAATTTTGACTTACCTCTTCCATATTTCAAGTGATTCCCCAAGATAATTTCACATCTTTCTATATTTTCCTCTCCTCTACTCTTCAATCTTCTATTACCCCCTCAATTCTCCCTCTCCCTTGGAACCCTAATCACTATGTATAGGAATTAGGGATTAATTTTTGTCTAATATTGGGTTTTTAGAAATTTAGGGATTGTAGAGGGTGATTCTTGGCTTGTTTGGGTGACTGTTATAGAAGGAGATGTGTTACTACATCCTTTTGATTTATTTGTGTTAGGTGTTTCTATTTTATCTCCTTTATTATGAAATTCATGGGATTGAATAATTTTATAAAATCTTTTTAAATTGAATTATATATATACATAATTTTTTGGATGGGAATATAAATTATTTATATTAAAATTAGAACTTGACATAAAATATTTTTCTTTATATTTTTGTTTACTACTTTTGAATTGAATTATTTTATGTTTCAAGTATATTTGGAAATATTTTTTGGGTTAATTTAAATTATTTTGATGAAAAATATAGGCCTTGGTCCTTTATTTGGTTTTTCAAAGGAATTTTTAAAGTTTGTAAGGAATGATTTTGGATTCAAAATGGTGGGGTGTGTATTTTAGATATTTCAAGTTGTTTCTAAATAATAGGATTTTAAAGAAAATGACATTAATCAACATCCCAATTTATTTTTCACATGAAGCACCATTTAGAACCTTATAAGGGGTTTATTACTCATGAGACCCTATTTAATTACCCCTATATTTGTTTCACCCTATGTGGGTTGTTTATTGATTTATGGTGATTGGATGAATGATATGAAATAGGTTATTCTATATGAGGGAAATGTAGGTGAGTTTTTAGATTTATTATGATTTTATTTGGTAATTATCTCAATTTATTTATTTTTACCTTGATTGTTTGGTCATGGTAATTCTAGGTAACTAAGTAGAGACTTGGATGAGTGCAAACCCCTAGTATAGATTATACTCTTACTAGGGGTTATTTCCCATATAATCTAAGCACTACCGGGATGTAATATATGCCCATACTAGATTCAAAATAATGGGATGGATGTAGGGTCGAGATAATGGGATTACTAGGATAATTAGGTTTTTTAGTGCTGATTTAGGATTCATGTCACCAGTTCAGGGTTATATTACTTGAGTACCTAGGTTTGTATGCCATGAAACTTGTGCCTTAATAAGTGGTTCTATATATGAGATTTCCTTTTTATATACATGGTATCCCCTTTTGATTGTATAAATTTTTAGGTCCACTAGGTTAAATACCCTAAAAGGGGAGGTGAATCGGGGGACGATAGATTAAAACAACTACCACTATTTATCTTGTTTTGTTGTTCAACAAAACTCTCTTATCTCTTCTTCCCATTGAAGAGTATGAACAATTCTTAAAGTAATCACAGGACACATCAATTTTACTTGTTTCACCCTCACTAGGCTATGTCCAATGAGCATACATTGGTAATGTTCCAATGTACCAAATTCACTAAAAACTGCACTACTGTTTAAAATTTTTGAAGCGGACTCATTTTCCCTCCTGGTTTACAACCACCCACAATATGAATGCTCACTACTCTCTCAACTGAAGTGTGCTCACTGCATCTTCAGAAGATCCAATCATAGTTTAAAAACTTATAGTTCCCTTCATTATCACAAATGAATGAATCTTTCTCTGTATGTAGATTCACTTTTGACGTCCAACTTTCACCCACAGATGAATCTCACTTTGCACCAAAGGTAACGGGAAATTCTCCAACTTTTGCACAGCCCTAGAGTGACCGGTGTGCTTCTCTATGCTTGGCGTGCTTCTCTAATCCCAGTCATGCTTCTCTATGCTTTGGTGCTCTTCTACAAGCTTGGAGCACAAGTTTCACTTAACCACTTTCATGACACTCCCTTATTCAACAAAAAACTTGGGAAACTCACACCCTTTTACACTCAAACCAATATTGGCACACAACTATCAACTGGCGCACAAATTTTTAATATCTTTATACTTGCATGACCAAACCACCACTTGCGTGACCAAACCACATGCATGACTAGAGCTTGAATTTTCTCTAAGTGTTGAGCTTCCCTGAAAATGAATAGGGTTATCCCTCTATTTATAGGAATTTTGGGTACCCTGAGAGCCGATATGCAAGTCTCCTCTCAGCGCACAAGTCCAGACACCCTAGTCTCTGCCGCCCTAGTCACCTTGTGTAACCAAACCAAAAATTGGGTGCCCCTCTTTCATTTTCCATATTTTGATGTTCTAATCTTTAAAAACATATGGTATGCAACTTTACAAGCTTCCAACACACCGGCGCGCAAGTCCCTTTTCCAAAAATACTTTTCTTCATTTGTCTATTTTGAGGCCCAAAAATTTCAAAAACACTAGAAAACGGTGCCACCTTGTATCTTCTCTTTTTGTAACACCTTCAGATCATCCATTACTTTGTCAAGATTATTCAATCATTCATGTATGGTTTACAATATCCCTTTAACTCAACAACTCATCATGAAAACCCTTCTTTTTCAACAATTTGAACATCATGGTTTTCTTTGTCAACAAACACAACATAGAGTCCCACTTTTTCAATAAACACAACCACCTCAAAAACACTTCAATGATAACTTGAGGGATTTTTTCCCAACATAAATAATAGAACATCCAGTGTTATTAATTATTTTCATTCACTTATTTATCTTATGGTGTTCCTTTGATTGTGATCTTTTATCTAGGGGTGGGTATTCTTTAATATGGTTCTAAAGGTTGTTTTGAAAATATTTTTTAGAAAAAAGAGCATTTGTTTTTTTGAGAAGGGTTTTGGAATTATTTAAAAAATGGATTTTCATGACTTTTTTAATGGAAAAAGGGTTTTATTTATTTATTTATGCTTGAATTGGGTTGGATTCAAAATGAAAAAAGTGTTTAGTTTCTTGAAATAAGAATTGTGACTTGTTTTCATTATGGGATATAAAATTGAAAACATTATTAATTTAATTTATTTTAAACTAACATTCTTAACATATTCAATTAAAATAATTTTATAGAATCCTTTATGATATCTTACTAGGCTTGTTTTCTCACACCCTACATGAACACCCATGTAAATGTGTGTAAATATCTTAAATTTTATATATGTTATTGGTTATGTTTCATTAAATTAATCTTTCTATTAGGTCATCGATTGGTGATTTGGGATATAAAGAGAAACAATGGACTTCATTGGAGGTTCTTGGGTAGTTTATTTTGATTTTTCTTATTTTGGCTTGTTGATGTATCGACCAAGGTGGAATTTCCTTATCTATAATTACTTATCTTATTTTATTGTTTACTATTATGAATTGTTTATGGATGTTGTGTTCATGTTTATATAAATTATTTGAATCATATTTATTGATTATTAATCATTTGGCTTGTATGTTTATTTTGATTATGCTTATTTGATATTACATGGACACTTAATGTATGAACAGTCTATATATGAATTTTGATAAAAGATACATAGTGTTCCAAATTTAATTTGAGGTCAAAATCATTCCCATGTATTCTTCCTTGATGTCGATGTACTAGTTTCCAACCTATAGGGATAGGGAATTCCCTTCAGGCCATATGGAAAGTTGGGTCAGTGATGTATCAGGCCAGCTATTATTAGTATTTAGCTAGGTTGGGAGTAATATGTGTGCATGAACTTTTTATGACAACATATTATAGGTTCTTAATTAGGGGAGGAATACTGTGATTTATTTATCACCCCCATACATAAACCTCAGTGTGTGAGTATACTTGATTTCTTATTTTAGTTTGAAGAATATGTTACACAATGGATGGGGTTGAGGACCAGTGTTGTTTGATCAAGAAGATCCAATCTTGTAGAGTATCAGGATCATTTTGGTGCACTTGAGGGTCATGGAGACTGGGTATGTGGTTTTTATTAGTGTTGGTAGTAGAGACTATTGTATTTATTTTCAGTTTTTTTATTTTGTATATATGGTCGATCTAGTGGGATATCAGTTGTTGAATATTATAAATTATTTGAGTTTGTATGATTGTATATTGTATTTCATTTATTATATAATTTTTTTGCTTTGGTTTATTTATTATGTGTACTTTGATGTTTATCATTGTATATTTTTTCATTATTTCTGCTATTATTTCACTCTTACAAGAGGGTATAGTCTCACTTCTATATTAATTACACCCTCACTACTAGTCGGTAGCCTCTAGAATTGGGTGAGTTATTCTTGAGGCCTTGTGGTGAGCCATGTGGGGTGATGTGTTATGTAAAACTAGGATGGTTCATTACAATATTATTGATATTCATAAATTTATGGTATTTTATGCTAGAATTATAAAGAATAATTCATGCTACATGGAAATGGTATTAGAAAAATATCTTAAAATTTTAACTTTAAATATTAATTACACTAATTTTGATGATGAATATACTTCTACTTCTTTAGAAGAAGAAAATATTGTTACATCATATGATGAAGATAGTATGCCTAGTTTTGAATAATTGACTAGATATGTTACATTACTTGAGAAAAAGAATTCAAAATTCATGAAAGACTATGATTGTGCTAAGGAAAAACTTGATAAATCCAATAATAGAATTTCTAAACTTAATTCCAATTTTCTAAACTTACTTTAGAGTTAGATAATAAATCTAATTTTAGATCAACTTTTAAAGATTAAAATTTAGCTATAAAAATTAATTTTGAGATGCTTTGTCTAAAAAAATTGTATCAAATTTTACTTCTAGGAAGGATAATTTTGATATTTTATAGAGACAAATGAGGCCACATAGAAAAACTTTTGGAATATGTTATATCTCAAGAAAAACACATTTTTGGTCTAACTATTTTATCCCAAATAATTCACCCTTTTGTGCAAAATGTTAAAGATGTGGTCATTAGAAAAATAAATATTATTTAAATAAAGCTTAGTCATTTGGTTTTCATAAATATTATATCTCAAAAGAATTAGTAGTTGTCCAACATAATAAATTTGGTCAGATGTGGATTCCAAAAGTATTATTTTTTAATAATTCTAGACCCAATAAAGTATGGGTACCAAAACTTTAAATATATTTATTTCAGGGAGAAAGGTTGAGTGCCAATATCCAAAACATAATATACATAGATAGTGGTTATTGCAAACATATGACCAACAACAAAAAATTCATTTATAAGATCATTAAGATGAAATGTGTAAAGAGAATTTTGATGAAAACGCTCAAGGAGAAATATATAGTATCAGTGAAATTGAATTTATTGGTAAAATATTTAATTTTGAATTTTTTTTATATTGTGGAAGTTAATCACAATATGATTAGCATAAGTCTATTATGTGATTAAGGTTATATTTTGAACTTTGGGAATAATGAATGTATTGTTCAATGTTTAGAAGGTAAATCTATTATTTCTATTAATGGGCATGAGAATTTTTACACTTTAAACTTATAAGACCTTATAATCCAAGATATACCTTTCCTAAGTGAAATAGAAGATCAATCTTTGTTTTGGAATAGAAGGTTATGATACTATAATGTAATAACTTTAGATAGAATTTCTAATAAAGGACTAGTTAAAAATATATTGAAGCTTAATTTTAATTCTTTTAAAGTCTGTGACCCTTGTTAATATGGTAATAAATATAAGTCAATATTTAAATCTATTAATGAAGTATCAACTTATGAATCTTTATATTTAGTTCACATGGATTTATTTTTTCCAGTAAAAATTGAGAGTATTAGAGGAAAACACTATGTATATATATTGGTTGATGACTACACTAGATATGACTTGGTCTATTTTATATCTAAAAAATAAAAAAAATTAAAAAAAAATTGTAGTGAATGTTAGAAATAAGAAAACACTATCTTTGGTTACTATTCATAGTGATCATAGTAGTGAGTTTGAAACTTTTTTTAGTAATAAAGGCATTACACATAACTTTTATGGTCCTAGAACACCTCATAAAAATGGTTTAGTTGAAATAATAAATATAATTATTCAAGAAATTACTAGAAACATATTGAGTGAATACTTAGCTAAAAATCTTTGGGATGAAGTTATTAGTACTGTTTGCAATACTAAGTTTTATTTAGAAATTTTATTAATAAAAACATTATGAGTTGTGGACAGGAAGAAATCCAAAACTTTCTTACTTTAGAGTTTTTGGATGTAAAGTATTAATCTTGAATACTAAATATAATTTATATAAATTTGATCCAAAATTTTATAAAGAAATATTTCTTGGCTATTAGATAACAAGTAAGGCTTATCATGTTTTTAACAAACAAACAAACACTATTGAGGAAACAATTCATGTTAAGTTTGATGAAACTAATCCTTAGGTTTTCAAATGTCTAGAAATTTTATCTTCAAATGATGTTTTCATATATTTTTTTCAACCCATGTTGTAAAATTCTTCAGATATAAGAACAACTAAAGAAATTATTTCATAAGTTATACCCTTAGAATAAGTTCAAACTTTTTTTGAAGAAAAGTGTTTTACATATCCAAGTAATCAATTGATATTAAGGAATAATTCCATTAATAATATCATTGGAGATGTAGATCAACTAGTCAAAACTCATAGTTACTTGAGAAATGAATGTGAACATGGTTCTTTCTTATCTTAGTTCGAAACTAAAACACCTGATGAGGCTTTATGTGATGAAGATTGGATAAGGGTAATGTGTGGGATTTTTTATCAAAAATTTCATGTCTAATGGGTTTTTAGGGATCATTTTATGATCATTGGAAGAGGAAACAACCAAAAAAATGTTATATCTATCTTAAATCATTTAAACATGAAAACATAAATGAATAATGATGTACTTGTAATACACAAGTAATGGTATCCATTCTCAGTGGAATATGTTTGATGAAAATCATGAAGCAAAAAAATGTATCCAGCCTCTAGGGGGAACACTAGAATTTGGATCCTACTACATAACTAGAATATTCTCATATTTAAAAGGCATGAAATCACCATCACTAAAAAATGATGAACAATATACCGACTGGAAGAGTGATTATTGAAATATTTTCATGAAACTACTGATTATTTCTACCAACAACCACATTATGAATGAGGGAACCCATTCCCTTTTATTATCCTCCTCAATGTGTAGGATTGAATGAATAAAGTTCCATCCACATTGGGTTTCATCAAACACCACCCAAGAATTATATCTTGCTAGTGTGGATCCATTGAACTCATTAAATGGATATTCATGTTGTGTTTAATTCATTCATAATGGATTAAACTGAAGGAACCCATGTGAGAATCAATGTAGAAGGTGCATGAATCTCATGCAGTACATATCGAAAGCAAATTATGGAATACGATATAATATAATGTCACATCTTATGTAGCCTTTATGATATATTTGTATCATAAAGTGTGATATGCATCACATTCATATTTCCCCTTATGATTCTAGAAATCATAAGATATGATTTAGGAAATAATATGATATGATTCAAGCTAATTTAAGTGAATATCCAATAAATACCATATAGAATTAATGCAAAAACTTCACAACTCTTTCTGAATCCATCCAAAATTCCTTTTGGATATAGTTTCATTGAACACTATTCATTTTGGAACAAACACTTTGTCCAAAACTTAATCCTTATTAAGGGGACTAAGTGTGTGACCCTATATGCCTTAATAACATTGACAAAAAATATGAAATCCCTATTTTATAAATTTAATCAAAGAGAGGCCACTAGAAACTTATTAGTGCTACTCAAGCTACTAAGGGGTCTCATGTGATTTCCATCAAACATACTCATATATCTATATGAACATTTCCACCAAAATATGTATCATATGCATCATATATATACCTCTATAATCCCTTTAACCATGACATTAAGCTTCTACTAGATATGAAATAATATCAATCTAGTATAGTCCATCTCATATTTTCTTGATTCTTTGAAAAATACTAACCAAGTCAATAAATACATTGCATATCATTTATCTAACATATGATTACATCACATGTACCTCATATGAATGTCCAAACACACCATATATAACTCAACTAATCATGAATATACATTTCCATCATCTAATTAAATCAATGGAAAATGTCTTTAATCATTATATAAGTGGAAAAATCCCATCTTGGTTATACTCTAATTGATGACATGATCAACAACACACTCAATCACTCCCTAATTAGATAAGTCAATTTTGACTTAATTAAGACATGTATTCAAGTATAAATTTTCTCATGTTAGGTATCTCAAAAACCTTAGGTAATGGGGATTGATAATAAGAATACACCCCTAAATATATCGGTGACTATATAGCATTCCATGAGATATACTTTGGTGGGCCAGTCCATGTAATAAGTCTATACTATTACCTCATGTATTTATTCTTCACATCTCATATACAAGCCTTAGTAATGACTATAAAATTTTATTCATGTTGGCCTTAACATATCATCATAACCCATTATACTCTATGATGACCATCAATTTGTGACAACTCAAAGCCGAACTTTAAGGGGATATTATCATTTGATTGTTCATGTAAATTAAAATTTAGCACAAATAAATTGATGATAAATGGAGGTTTCATTTTATTATAATAACAGAATAAATTTATAAACATTTAAACCAAACCCTCGCGTGTTTAAAACCCATAGGTTCTACATAACCCTCATGCTTTTGTTGTAGTAATGGTTTTGTCAAAAGATCTACTACATTTTCCTGTGTAACCAAATAGGAAATATTCACATTTCCCCTCTCAATTATATATCACATGAGATATTATTCGAGAAGGATGTGTTTGATCCTTTGGTGAGAATGAGGTTCCTTTTCCAAAGTGATGGTTCCATTATTTTCATAGTAAATCTCAATAACTCAGTCAATGTTGTGAACAAACTCTAGTTTAGAGATAAGATTTTTGATCAAAATAACTTCCTTCATAGCATCTGATGTAGTGATGTACTATTAATCTATTCTTGATTATGCTATGGTGGGTTTTTTAACTCTTACAACTGACAGCTCCACCATTTAGGAAAAACATTAAACTAAATTGAGACTTTATATCATCTCTATCAGATTGGAAACAAGAATTTATGTAATCCTTTACACAGATTTTATCCTCTTCTCTAAATAATAAGAACATATCCTTAGTACTTATCTATAAATATAAAGACCCATAAATTACATCTAATTTTTTTTAAATTATTTGGGTTTATTGCAAGTTTGTGAAAATTAACGGCACGTTATTACGAGGCTTGGTGTGCTCGGAATGGAATTTTGAACTTTATTTAAGGTACGTTCAGTAAATGAGCGGGCGGCATTTTTTAACTTTTTAATTGGTGATCAGAATTAAAATTCGAGGACACCATTGAATCTAAAACACTGAGATTCACTTAAGGGATGATTCACTTCGACCGCAGTAGGTCGAGAGAAAAAGATAGTTTTTGGAATTTGCAAAAAAAATAAAAAAATAACAACAAAGATATTTTATTTCTATTTTTTGAAATTTTTGAGCAGTGGTGGAGGGACCGATGACTTTTCAAGCCATTTAATTGCTTGACCCTTTGTTTTCGTAACCACTCCATTGAGAGATGGGAGGTGAATTAATTAACTTATTAATGAACCTCATTAAAGATAAGTTGTGTTAAGCTCTCATTCTCTATCTATTTAAATGGATCTCGGGTTGGGGTTTTTGACATGGATTTATCAAGCGAGGAACCTCTAATTAAGTGACGCGATGACTTCCGTTGAAGAGGAATAGAATCTTGGATGTCGTTGGAGGGATCGATCTGGGATCGACGAACACTAGTGACTTCAACGAATGAGGATTATTCACCCTCCACAACCGTGACATCTCCAATGAATCTTGAGGTAGGGGGTTTGATTTGATTTAATTATAAGTATATGATGATGAATCTATTTCTTCTTATTTGTTATGATGCTAACGTGGAGGGTGCAGGACAAACGAATAAGGCTCGGACCCTCCACCACTTCGTTCTTTTCACGTTCTTTAGGGGAAGATTTTTCAACTCAATAGAACCTTGGAACCGGGAAGCATGCAGCGACGGCGACATCCTGGGAGGCCTGTAGGCATGGGCGGAAGGGAAAACAGACCACCGGAGCTCACCCGGTGGCATACAGAGGTTCCGCCGGTGCGGCACCGGCGACCGGCGCCGGCGGAAATGGCGGCGGTCGGTGCTCGCCGACCGCAGAAGAGGGTAGCGCCACGGCGAACCCAAAGGGGCATCTGGAACTTGGTTAGCCGTGTTGGAGAGGGGACGCACCATCACGCGCCACGGTGAAGGGGATTCAACATCGAAGTTGAAGCGAAAGGGGGGACCTGCACACCGCCAGTCTTGCAGACCATGTGGTGCCGCCAAGTGGTGTCGCTGATTGAAGAGCCAAATAGCTCTTTGAGCTGTTCGGGAAGCTAGGTGGCCACCTGGCTGGAGAGCCACACCAGTGCACTGGGCCACATCACCTGGCAGGCCAAGCCCGTCACAGCCCAGCCCAACCGGGCCAGCCCAGGCCAGTTCGGGCTGGTCCAAGTCAGACCCGGACCCATTCAGGCCTAGTTTTTCTTAAAGAGTCGTATCTTGAAAATGAGATGTCCGTTTGATGAACCGTCTATGGCATTGGAATCCTTGGAGAGATATGGTCTTTTTGAGATACTCCACCTAAGTTTTGGAAAAAGTTAGAGTACAGCCGGATTGGATCATACCCGAATCCAACCGGGCCCTAGGCACTAAAATGCCAATAACTCACAGACCGGACATTCGGTTGATGCGTCGTCTATTACATTGGAACCCTTACAACATGATGGTCCTTTGGGTTACTCCTTCATAGAAATTAGTGGAAGTTGAGGCATGACCAATGTCTATAGGAGTAGATACTATGGAACTCAATCACACCGAGTGCGAGAAATCCTGTGGCTGGCTGTCATCTGAGTAGAGACCCTGTGTGGAACAGAATCTAGAGACCCTGTGTGGATCAAAATTTAGAGACCCTGTGTGGATAAGCATAATAGAAACCATGTGTGGATCAGCATCATAGCGAACCTGTGTGGATCATCATCTAGAGACCCTTTGTGGATCAGCATCATAGCGACCCTGTGTGGATCCACATCTAGCAAACCTGTGTAGATCAGCATCATAGAGACGTTGTGTGGATCAGTATCATAGAAACCCTATTTGGATCAGAATCTAGTGACCCTTTTTGGATCGGAATCATAGCGACCCTGTGTGGATCAGCATTCTAGAAACCCTTTGTGGATCAGTAGTGTGTGACCCGATGAGGACCAGCCTTAGAGCAGCCCATCATGGATCAGTTTTATATAACCCAATGTGGATCGACAATGAAACAACTTCTTCGTGGTTAATTGCGGAATTTCCTAATAGAATAAAATGATATAGCTTAAGACTAATCATCTTTATTTCTAATCTCTGAGTTGTATACCTAGTTTGAGTTGATTCTTTTTCTTTGGGATTTGTGATTGAGATCATTCTTTGTGGTTTTCCTTTGTGGAATTATGAGAGACCTTTAGGGGTCTCGGGGTCCCTAATGGGTATTTTTATACTCACCCCTACATGGGATTCGCCTACACCTTATTGTGTCTTGTGCAGGCATCGAGAAACCTTAACTGAGACTCGGGGAGCTAGGACCTGACAGTGGATGGTGGTGATGGTTGAATTGGAGAGATGTGGAGATGAGTTGTACCTACCCTTCAGGTATAATCCTTAGTGGATGATTCCAAGAGTTGTTTACTATTTTTAGTTGTAGTTTTATCTTTTAGTTGGGCTTGTATTCCATCCCCTTTACTTTCAGTACACACTTTTACTACTGCAGTTTTACTTTATGTTTGCATCTTTTTTGTGCTCTTGGGTTGTGTGTTTGTTCAAATTTAAATTCAATGCCTTCCCATTTTAGGGATACACCATTTCGGTGCTAGTTGCCAACCCCTGGCCTATGGAAGGCGGTCTTGGGGTAGTCATGGCACGGGCCCTGGGGGATGGTTCGTGACAAAGTGGTATCAGAGGAGTCAGTTTTACTAAATAATTAGGACTCTGATCTTTCCAATGGAGAAATAGTGTTAAGTATTTTGAGTGTGGTTTTTAGTTTGAGGAGTCCATTGTTAGTGTGGCGGCCGACGTATCCATACACCAGGACCCTAAATTCTAATTTCTAACTCAGTGCACGAAAACATTGATTGTGTGTGTTTTGGAAATGTTTTTACTTGTTATCTCTTTTGAGTCAGCTCACCAGGTATAACTTATTGACTGTGGAACACCTGTTTCATTTTAGTATTCCACCACATAGACATCCAGATAGGATTCCTGAGAGAGTTCACGATGACGTCCCACCGAGCGATGAGGCTTCGGTGCAGGGCCCTCTTATTGTGTTAGCACCTTCGGGTGGTGCACCGGAATCACCACCACCCATTGGGAAGTAGTTTCCACCAGCTCCACTGGAGGATGATGCACGCTGACTGAGCACGTTGTATGAATTTTAAAGATAGAGGCCTCCGAGGTTTCAAGTCAAGATAGATCCCCAGGTAGCTGAGGACTAGATGGAGGTTGTGTCCAGAGTTTTCCACCTAGTTGGGAAACCAGCAGAGCAAAT
This sequence comes from Viscum album, assembly GCA_963277665.1. Classification (NCBI taxonomy): domain Eukaryota; kingdom Viridiplantae; phylum Streptophyta; class Magnoliopsida; order Santalales; family Viscaceae; genus Viscum; species Viscum album. The sequence continues at coordinate 1,060,270,660 of OY728137.1, forward strand.
TGTGATCTTAGCTGCTAGCCTTTTTTACGGCATAATAGAGAGATGTTGGAGCCTGGTTCTCCATTCGCATGAGGAGAAAACACTTTATTGGTTGGACTTTGATACCCTCTTCAGTGCGGAGTTCATTCCAGCGACACTATGCTCTTTTCATATTCAGGAGCTCCTTCACTTACAGTAGGAAAGCCAAACAGTATCCCAATACTCGATGAGATTCACTGACCTCTTGCGCTACTCCACTAACATGGTACGAGACCCATTCTTTAGAGACTGAAACTTTGATCAGGGTCTCCGGAAAGAGATCATAGCATCGATGATATCACTGAATATCATGAAGTAGGATGGAGTGCTCGAGCGAGCATTGTTGGTAGAGAGCTTCTTGGCTGAGCAGGCACTGGCGGTGATATCCACCACCGGGTGAAAGGTAGCTGAGTCATCTACAGCAAGCATTGGGCAGATTACTTAGAGGCCCAAGTGGGCCAGACCTTCCAAAGGATGACCCTAGGACACAGGGTCGGAGTTGCGAAACTCGCAAGGCAGAGGGGGTCAGCTGGGAAGCAGACTGTGCTTCACGTGCGGCGGGTAGGGCCACATGGCTTGCAACTGCCTGTCCCACCATACTGAAGATTAGCAGAAATTTGAGGGACCATCGAGGAAGATATTCAAGTGAGGAGGTTCTCAGGGTGGCAGACGTGGCAGAGGAGCAGGTTGTTAAGTAGCTGGTGGACGACGTTTTGAGGCTCTACCACCACCACCCCCAGGTGGTCCACCCCGACCATAGGGAGCAAGTGGACAGGGGCGAGCATAGCTATAGGCAGCAGAGGCCTACGACTACGGTGCTCCAAATATTATTAGAGGTACGATATATGTCTATTCTACCATAGATTCAGTACTTATAGACATAGGTTCCAGTTACTCTTTTATTTTCATGGCACTTGTTCAGAACTTGGAAATTCCGACGGAGCCGTTGGCTCAATCCTTACGATTAGAGACTCTAACAGGAGAAGATTCAATGATTACACACAGGTGAAGACAGTGTGATATCACTCTAGGATCCAATAGCTTCGTCTAGGATCTCTTATTAGCAGTGTTGTGGCCTTACAATGTCATTTTGGGTATGGACTGGCTATCCATAGACCATGCTCTGATCGACTGTTTTTTGGCGCAAAGTGCGTTTTGTCCATGAGGATGGGATCAGGTTTTCCTTCACTGGTGAGAAGGAAACCTTTGTAGCACGGGATTTACTTTCTCAGAGGTGGGTTCATCCGATCACTCATCGTTTGGATAGCCTTTCCCTTAGAGCAGTTGATGTGAGGAGTTTGAGTTATCCTGTAGTGGTGGACCAGTATGCTGATGCCATTCCTGATGATTTTCTGAGACTACCTCCTCATAAAGGGGTAGACTTCTACATCGATCTGTACCCTAGGAAGACACCAATATCTACTCCATCATATCATATGGCTCCCGTGGAGCTTGGTGAGTTGTGGGTACAGTTGGAGGACTTGTAGGGGAATGGGTTCATAAGGCCCAGTGTTTCTCCCTGGGCATCCCCGATTTTGTTTTCCAAGAAGGCAGATGGGAGTCTGAGGCTTTGTGTGGACTATCGGTGACTGAGCTAGGTGACCATGAAGAATGAGTATCCACTCCAAAGGATTTATGACCTATTCGACCAGCTGAAGTAAGCTCGATGGTTTTCAAAGATAGACCTCAGATCAGGTTATCACTAGCTCAGGGTACAAGAAGAGTATGTACCGAAGATGACCTTCAGATATCGGTATGGACATTACGAGTTCTTGGTGATGATCTTTGGTGTGACCAATGCTCCAGAAGTGTTCATGGAGATCATGAACAAGATCTTCCTTCCTTACCTTGATCACTTCATGGTAGTATTTATAGGCGACATCTTGTTATACTCGGCCTCAGAGGAGGAGCATACCACACACCTTCAGATAGTTCTATATACACTTCGAGAGCACCAGCTTTATGGAAATCTCTCAAAGTGCCAGTTCTAGATACAGGAGGTACACTTCCTAGGTCACATTATCTTGGAGGCTGGAGTTGTATTAGATCCAGCGAAGATAGAGGCAATGTTTCCTTAGAATCCACCCAGTAGTGTGATCGAAGTGTGTAGCTTCCTGAGATTGGCTGGGTACTACCAGATATTTGTACCTAACTTTTCCAGAGTTGTGGAACCCTTTTTAGCTTTGATAAAGAAGAGGCAACCTTTCTTGTAGATGGATAAGTGCCAATAGTGTTTTTGGGAGCTGAGGAAGAGGTTGATGAGTGCCCCCATCTTGAGGCTACCAGAAGAGGGCGTTTGGTATGTAGTCTACTGCGACACATCAGGGACCAAACTAGGTTGTGTCCTGATTCAAGAGTGAGAAGTGATCGCCTACGGCTCATGATAATTGAGACAACATGAGAAGAACTATTCTACCCATGACCTAGATTTAGCAACAATGGTATTTGTGCTGAATATGTGGCGGCACTACTTGATGGGTGAACAGTTTACTGTTTACTCTGAACACAAGAGTCTCAGGTATATCTTCTCACATAAGTACATGAACCTAAGACAATGGTGATGGATGGAGTTCCTCCAGGACTATGACTTTGAGATAGTCTACACTCCTAGGAAGAGGAATGCAGTAGCAAACGCACTCAGTAGGAGGTCTGGTCTACAGTTTCTAGTGAGGCGATAGAGAAACTAGCCACATTGTAGATATCCTTTGTAGATAGATATGGAGTAGCTTATCTCCAGTCTATGACAGTTAATCCCACACTCCTTCAGTGAGTCAGGTAAGAACATCTTGGGGACATAGACTGCAAGGCCCGAGGTTCTCAGATATCCTCAGGACGGTCCCCTGATGAATTTTATAAATGTGGGGAGGACGTCGTTCTCTTCAGAGGATGTACCATGGTACCAGTGACGCTTCGAGAGGAGGTGTTGTGGGAGTTCTACACATCCCCTTTGGCGGTACATCCAATTGTAGAAAATATGTATCAGGACCTACGGAGTCAGTATTGGTGGCTACGAATGAATAAATTCATGGCTTATTTCGTATCTTGATGCCTCACTTTTCAGCAAGTAAAGGTTGAGTATTAGGTACCAGCAGTCTTAGCTCATCCACTTGAGGTACCAGAGTGGAAGTGGGATGGCATATCCATGGACTTTGTGATAGGGATACCACATACGTCTAGGGGCCACGACTCCATCTAGGTGATCGTTGACCGATTCACCAAGTTGGTCCACTTCCTACCCATCTGAGAGAAGGGATCCATAGAGAGATTGAGACGAATCTATATACAGGAGATTGTACAACTTCATGACGTTCTATAGATGATCGTCTAAGATCACGATGCTTGTTTTACATCCTGCTTATAAAAGGGGTTGTAGGAGGAATTTGGGACTCAACTATGCTTGAGCGGCGCCTTTCATCCTTAGATAGATGGTCAGATAGAGTGGACCATATAGACACTCGAGAACATGCTTCATGCTTGTGTCCTCGATTTTGGCTGTAGTTGGGAGGACCACCTTCCACTGGTGGAGTTTTCATACAACAACAGTTACCACTCCACCACCGGCATGGCACCATTTGAGTCCTTGTATGGGAGACCATGCATATTACCTCTATGATGGACAGACCTAGGGGAGTCAGCACTTATGGGTCCAGAGTTGGTACAGGCTACCACAGAGAAGGTGCAGATTATCCAGGAGTGGATGAAGACTGCAAAGAGTAGGAAGAATTCGTATGCTGACAAGAGACGGATACCCTTGGAGTTTAAGGAGGGAGACCATGTCTTAATACGGGTCTCACCCCGACAAGGATTACAAAGGTTTGGTCGGGGTGACAAACTTTCTCTGAGGTTCATCGAACCCTTCCATATTCTCAACAGAGTAATCGAGGTGGTGTACCATCTAGATATTACCCCACATATAATGTTTTCCATGTGTCGCAGCTGAGGAGATACGTGCATGATCCATCGCACGTTATCGATTGGGGTGACATTTGCGGAGTTCCCGATAGAGATAGAGGATTGACAAGAGAGGGTCCTTCATGGGCAGTTGATCCCTCTAGTGAGAGTTCATTGGAAGCATGGGAATATCTAGGAGACCACATGAGATCAGGAGGTTTAGATATGTGCTCAGTACCCCCATTTGTTTCTCTAGTTTTGTTGTATCTTTTGGGGACAAAAAGCCCTAAGGTGGGGAAAATGTAAAGACCCAGAAATTACACGGAATTTTTTTTAAAATTATTTGGGATTATTATGAGTCTGAGAAAATTAATGGCGCATGATTCTGAGCCCCGATGTTACTAGAACAGAATTTTGAACTTTATTTAAGGTACGTTCAGTAAACACGTGGGCAGTGTTTTCTAACTTTTGAACCAATGCTCAGAATTGAAATATAAGGACATCATTAAATCTGCAGCATCGGGATTCGCTTAAGGGAGGCTTCACTTCGACCGTAGTAGGTCGGGAGAAAAAGATAGTTTTTGGAATTTATAGAAAAAATAATAAAATAAAGACAAAGATATTTTATTTCTTTTTTTGTAACTATTGAGCGGTGGTGGCGGGACCAATAACTTGTCAATCCATTTAATAGCTTGAACCTTTGTTTCTATAACGACTCTGTTGAGAGATAGGAGGTTCATTAATTAACTTATTAATAAACCTCATTAAAGCCAAGTTGTGTTAAACTCTCATTCTCTGTCTATTTAAATGGAGCCCAGGTTAGGGTTTTTGACACGGCTTCATCAAGCGATGAACCTATCATGAACTGACACGACGACTTCCACCGATGAGGAACTGAAGCTTGGACATCATTGGAGGGATCGATTCAGGATTTATGAAAGCTGGTGACTTCAACAAACGAGGACTCTTCACCCTCCACAAATGTGACATCTCCAACGAATCTAGAGGTAGGGGGTTTGACTTGATTTAATTATAAGTGGATGGTAATGAATTTATTGCTTCCCATTTGTTATGATGATAATGCGGAGGGCGCGGGCCAAACGAACAAGGTCCAGACCTTCCACCGCTTCGTTCTTGTTAGGTTCACAAGGCTGAATACCCTGAGAGGGGGGGGGGTGAATCAGGGTATGACTAATTAAAAATTATAGCCCGTTCTGATCTTGTTTTGTTGTTAAGAAAAACACTCTTCTCTCTCTTTCCCGATTCACAATATAAATAGAAAGTAAAGCATGCACAGGACACAACAATTTTTACTTGGTTCACCCTCACTGGGCTACGTCCAAGGATCATACAATGGCGATGAGCCGATGTACCAAATTCACTAAATCACACTACTTGGGTAAGATCACTTCTATGCCCAGGCTCACTGCCTTTACAAGATTTAGGGTCAGCTCACTGCTTTCCCAAGGGTCACTCCCTGTCTCTCTCTCTCTGGCTCACTGCCGGTGGAGAGGATCACCTTCTTCCTCTTCCTTTGCTCACTGCTCCAGAAAGGATCCACTCATAGTTTATAGACATGTAGGTCTCTTCATTATCACAAATGAATACATCCTATCTTGTATGTAGATGCTCTGTTGAAGCTCAACCATCACCCGTAGATGAATTTATCTTTGCACCGAAGGTATCGGGCAATCCCCAGCTTCTACGCAGCCCTGAATCACTACAGGAAATCAACCTTACTTGACGCCCTTCTCTAAGGCGGCACAGAAGTCTTGGCGCGCAAGTCACAACTGGCGCGAAAGTCTTTCTCAACCACTTGTGCGACTCAAGCTTCCGCAAATCCAAACCTACGCGACTCACTTCCTTCCTCGCCTAAACCACCTCAGGCACGCAACGAACACTTGGCGTGAAACTTCCAACACTGGCGCGCAATTCCCACTTGCGCGACACACCACCACTTACGCGACTACCACACCTACGTGACGGGAGCTTTGAATCTTCAAAGTGTTGAACTATGGTCAATAATGAGGAGGGGTGGTCCATTATTTATAGTCAATTTGACCACCCTGCACGATAGCGTCAAGTATCCCTTCGGCGCGCAAGTCTCGGTGCGCAGGTCTCTTCCCCTGCAAGTCACATGCGCAACCCAATTCCAAACTTGCACGAACCTCTTTCCTTTTCCATATTTTGATCTTCTAATATTGAAAAACTATAGGCGCGCAGTCGATGCTGTTCAAATGCTTCCTTAGGTAAGGCCTTTGTCAGAATGTCTGCAACCTGTAGTTCTGTAGGCACATACTCCAACTTCACGATTCCCCGCTCAACTTTCACCTTGATAAAATGATACTTTATCTCAATGTGCTTTGTACTTGAGTGATGTACAGGATTTTTTCTTAGATTGATAGCACTTGAGTTATCGCACTGGATTCCAATCGGAGACTTCACTTCAACTCCCATATCTTCAAGCCGGTGCTTCATCCACAATAACTGTGTGCATGCTTGAGTGACCGCAATATACTCAGCTTCCGCGGTGCTCAATGAAATGCAATCTTGCTTCTTGATAATCCAAGAAATACACAATCCACCAAGATAGAATGCACCACCCGACGTTGATTTTCTATCATCCACTGAATCGGGCCAGTCTGCATCAGTATATCCCAATAACTCTGTCTAAGATTTGTCAGTATATGTCAAGCTAAAATCCACTATGACCTGAATATACCGAAGTATTCTTTTCACTGCAAGAATGTGGCTTTCCTTGGGATTACTTTGATATCTCGCTGCTTGGCATGTGGCGAAAACAATATCAGGCCTTGTTGCGGTCAAGTAAAACAAACTTCCAATGATTTTCCTGTATTATATGATATTAACTGCCTTTCCATCCTCATCTTTTGATAATTTCATTCAGGTAGCAACCGGAGTCTTCATCTCCTTTGAATTATGCATTCCAAACCTTCTTAGAACCTCCTTGGAATATTTGGATTGAGAAATGAATGTTACATTCCTTCCTTGAGTCACCTGTAGACCAAGGAAAAACGTTAGCTCTCCAATCATTGACATCTCAAACTCATTTTTCATGAATTCAGAAAACTGTCTGCACTAAGCTTCATCTAATCCACCAAAATTTATTTCATCGACATAAACCAACACCATCATCCTTTGATTACTGTCATTACTGAAATAGATATTGTAATCAACTCCACCATGCTGGAAACCAAGCTTCTTCAAATACTGGTCAAACCTTGAGTACCATGCTCTTGGTGGTTGTTTCATCCCATACAATGCCTTCTTTAGCTGAAAAACTTTACTCTCATCTTCATGAATGAGAAAACCATCTGTCTGCGCAATATACACTTCTTCTTCCAGAACCCAATTCAGGAATGCAGATTTTACATCCATCTGGAAGAATTTGAACTTCTGTTGCACTGCAATGGACAAAAATAATCTAATTGTCTCCAGCCTTGCAACCAGTGCAAATGTCTCATCAACATCAATTCCCTCTATCTGGGAGTACCCTTTGCAAACTATATGTTCTTTGTTTCGAACTACTGCACCATATTCATTCATCTTGTTGCGATAGACCCATTTAGTTCTGATGAAATTCTTATCTGCAGGTCTCAAAACAATCTCCCGCGTCTGGTTCTTCTCAATCTGATCAAGCTCTTCATTCATAGCCTGAACCCAGTGCTCATCTTCAGCTTCATCAGAAAAACATTTCGACTCCACCTGATATAAAAATGATGTTTTCTGTAATGATTTCATTCTTCGAGTTTGAACTGGAGCTGTCTGATCACCAATGATATTTTTCCTGTCAATCTCAGCTTGACTTTTTGGATTCTTAGCAGATTCAGATTTTGTTTCCTCGTGTTCATCATCAGTATCTTCTTCTGAGTCAGCCTATGCCACTTCTACTCCCCATGTTTTGCTTATCTCCTCATCACTTTCATCCAGAAACTTGTCACTGGATCGTTGAATATTCTGTTTATTTTCAACAATAGTGACATCATTTCTCTCAACAATTTTTCCCAGCCTTTTGTTGAAGCATTCATATGCTTTTCTCTTCCCTGAGTAGCTAAGGAATATTCCATCATCTCCTCATGACTCAAACTTCCTGTGATTTTCTTTGTTGAGAATTAAACACTTACTTCCAAAGATACGAAAGTATTTCAATGTTGTCTTCTTTCTGTACCAGATTTCATATGGAGTCTTCCCTTGATTTGGACACAACAGAGACCTGTTCGAAACATATACCGATGTCAAAATTGCTTCCTTCCAAAATTTCTATGGTAGGTCCTTATCAATAAGAATTGTTCTGGCCATGTTGTTGATGATCCAATTTCTCCTTTCAACCACTCCATTCTATTGGGGAGTTCTCACTGATGAAACTTGATGCCTTATCCAGTGTTTCTCGAGATAGCTTTCAACTTGAATGTTTGTGAATTATGTACCATTATTAGTACGGAACTTCTGAATCTTCTACCCAGACATCCTTTCTAACTCCCGCCTATACTGCTTTATGCAACTAAACACCTCGTCTTATGGGTAATGACAAATACCCAGGCCATTCTTCTATAATCATCAATGAAAAGGACATAGTACATTTTTCCATTTATGGATTGTGGTGATATTGGTCCATAAACATCTGCATGTACCAGTTCGAGCACTCTGGTTGATTTCTGTTCCTTTGGCCTGTATGTCTTCCTGATGATCTTCCCTTGTTGACATGCATCACATATGTGAGTACGATCACGTGATAGTTTGGGAAGGTCTCTAGCAGCATCACACTTTACTAGATCTTCCATGGATGGTTGGCATAGATGGCCAAGTATCTTATGACACAACTGGTTTTCCTCCTCTCTAGATATAAAGCACATATCTTCTTCTCCACTTACAAGGTAAATATTTCCCTTTGTCTTTTTTCCCTGTAGAACAACTGCTCCCTCTTTTCCTTTCACAACACACATTTTCTTGGTAAATCGGATAGAGTACCTAGAGTCACATAGTTTACTGACACTGAGTAAGTTATGACTGAGACCCTATACTACCAAGACATCAGCACGTCTCATTTCTTGTCCCCCAAATTTGGCCTTTCCAGAACCAAAAATCTTCAGCCCTTCATCATTCCCAAACTTGACAACTCCTTCTTTGTCATATTTTATTCCTATAATGAGATCCTTGTTCCCTGTCATATGGGATGTGCAACCACTATGAAGGATCCATACTCCTAAATGATCTGAAGCTTTAAGGGAAATTTCCACAACAACTGCCTTCTCATCCTTTTTCTTTTTGATCCATGTCTTTGACTTAATACTCGGTGTGGTTTGGGGAACTTGATCTTCCTTAGAGTGTGATGGACCAGCTTCATCTTGCAATGCTACAAATCTATTTTTCACTTTTAACTCACTTGTTGGTTTATTGATCTACTACTTGCGAAAATTTTGATTTTGCTTTGCCACATTCCTCTGTATAGTCGAAGTGCAATATCTAGCCATCTGCCCAAATCCTCTACACCAGAAGCAGTGTCCTTAGAAATATGTTTTGGAGAACCGTTCTCTATTTAACTACCACCTTTTTTCTTGTTCCTGTTGATATCTCTTGGCTATGGAACACACATAATGTGAATGTTCCATCTTTACACAACAATAACACCTGATAAAGGGTGCATTCCTCCGTGGTACTTTAGCACAATGAGTTTCCCCTTGAGATCTCTAAATATTTTGATTCTACCTTGTGCCCAAATCAACCTTCAATCTTGGTACTGGTGCTTGTGGTCTGACTTCAACTGTCGCAGATTTTTGTTTCTGATTAATCCCTGAAGTACCCTCAATGTCTGAGATCAATTGCTGCTTCTTTCCTTCTGAACTGCTAGGCTCCTCTTTCATCTTTTCAGTATTCGTAATGACCTGCTTTCCCAAGAATGTGTTAGGAATCAAAGGTTTCTCCTAGTCTTTAACTTTTCTCTACAGACTGACAACTTCTTCTTTAAGTTATTTGATACGCTTGACATGGTCTTTGACTTTTCCATTCAGTCCATCGATCTACATTTTCTGTTCTTCTATCTTGAGTTTATACTCACTAATGGATTGTGAGTTCTCTGGTTTTGATGACTTGAGTTTCTCAATTTCTTCCATCAACTCAAACTTCTATTCTTCATGTTGCTGTATATAGAGTTTGGCATCACAAAAAACTTTGTTAGATTTATTTTTTTTTTGGCTCTCCAAACATCTATCTCCTCAAGAGTTGCTTCTAATTTAGCTTCCATGTCAACTCTCCCTTCAATTTCTTCTTCTTCATCATCAGTGTCAGTTTCTCCCTTTTCTTGTGCACTATCGACAAAAACCACCATTTCATTTTGTCTATGATCTTTACAATTTTCAAACTCATCAACCTCTTCATCCTTAGACTCATCTGAACTGTCTATTTCTTATGAAAGAAGATTCTTCTTCTTGAAGAAATTTTTCTTGAACTGCTTCTTCCCTTTCACATAGGCTGAAGATTTATTCTTGGGATTTTCAACTTCATCTTCATCATTTTCTTCTTGAAACATTTTGGGGAATCTTACAGCAAGATGACCAACTTTTTCACATCTAAATCAAGTGAGTGGAAGTTTCCATTTGAACTTTCCTTTTCCTATTTGAAGATTTGAGTAAAGGAATGACATAACCTCATCTGTCTCTTCTTCTTCCTGAGAATCTTCAATGGTAATCTTTTTCATGGCCTTAAATGCCATTTATTTGGATTTTCCCTTTTCCACAGCCTTGTTGTCATCATTCCTCATCTCATATGAAACCAAGGTACTATGCAAGTTGTCCAGTGTCAGCTCTTTGGGATCTTTATCTTCTAGTATAGAAACTTTCAGATTGAACCGAGGTGGTAGCTTCCTCAATATGCGCTTTATGATCTTTATGTCTTCAATGACTTCAACAAGACCTCGCATATCTTCCACAAAAATATTTACCTTGTCAAAGAATACATCAACAAAATCATTTGGGTTTATCTTCAGATCTTCATACTTATTCCACAACACTTGCATCTTTGCCTCTCTGACCTTTGTATCTCCTTCATATATATTCAATAGATTTTCCCACATGGCACGTGACATTTTTCATGACATCACCTTTGTATAGATAGGATTGGATAGGGCTCCCCCTAAGGCATTAATTGCTTTGGCATCTGCATCCAACTCTCTACATTCATCTTCTGATAATGTGCCACTATTAATATCAGTTGTTATTCCATGCATTGCTACTGTGAATACATCCATTCCCAAAGATCATAAGTAGTGTTGCATCTGATTCTTCCATAGCTGAAAGTTGTTCTTGTCGAAGATCGGAATCCCTTTATGATTGGTGACCTCCATTGATAGAAGAACTAATATCAAACTTTCCCTCTGATACCAATTATTAGGTCCATAAGGCTGAATACCCTGAGAGGGGGGGTGAATCAGGGTATGACTAAATAAAAATTATAGCCCGTTATGATCTTGTTTGGTTGTTAAGCAAAACACTCTTCTCTCTCTTTCCTGCTACACAATATAAATATAATGTAAAGCATGCATAGGACACATCAATTTTTACTTGATTCACCCTCACTGGGCTACGTCCAAGGAGCATACAACGGCGATGAGCCGATGTACCAAATTCACTAAAGCACACTGCTCTTTACAAGGTTCGGGTAAGATCACTTCTATGCCCAGGATCACTGCCTTTACAAGATTTAGGGTCAGCTCACTACTTTCCCAAGGATCACTCCCTGTCTCTCTCTCTGGCTAACTACCAGTGGAGAGGATCACCTTCTTCCTCTTCCTTTGCTCACTGATCCGGAAAGGATCCACTCACAGTTTATAGACCTGTAGGTCTCTTCATTATCACAAATGAATACATCCTCTCTTGTATGTAGATGCTCTATTGAAGCTCAAACTTCACCCATAGATGAATTTCTCTTTGCACCAAAGGTATCGGGCAATCCCCCAGCTTCCACATAGCCCTGAATCACTGTAGGAAATCAACCTTACTTGGCACCCTTCTCTAAGGTGGCGTGCAAGTCTCAGCGCGCAAGTCACAACTGGCATGCAAGTCTTCCTCAAACACTTGTGCGACTCAAGCTTCTGCAACTCCAAACCTGCGCAACTCACTTCCTTCCTCGCCTAAACCACATCAGGCACACAACGAACACTTGGCGTGCAACTTCCAACACTGGCGTGCAAGTCCCACTTGCGCGACACACCACCACTTGCATGACAACCACACCTGTGCGACGAGAGATTTGAATCTTCAAAGTGTTGAACTCCAGTCAAGAATGAGGAGGGGTGGTCCAGTATTTATAGGCAATTTGACCACCCTACACGACGGTGCTCAAGTCTCCCTTCAGCGCGCAAGTCTCGGCATGCAGGTCTCTGCCCCTGCAAGTCACTTGCACGACCCAATTCCAAACTTGCACGAACCTCTTTCCTTTTCCATATTTTAATCTTCTGATCTTGAAAAACCACAGAAGCACAAGTTCTCAAGCTTCCAAGGCATCGACGCCAAAGTCTCTTTCACGGCGCGTAAGTCACTTGCGCGACACCACCAATACTTGTGTGACACTTATCCATTTGCCATATTTTGAAGATTTAATCTTGAAAAACATATGGCACGCAAGTTTCCAAGCCTTCAAGTACACGGTGCGCAAGTCCCTTTGCCAAAAATCACTTTTCTTCATTTGTCGATTTTCAGGCCCAAAATTTTGGCAAACACTGGAAAATGGTGCCACCTTATATCTGTTCTTTTTGTACCATCTCCAGATCATCCATTCCTTTGTCGACGTTCTTGAATAAAACATGGATCATTGACCACAGCTCTTGAACTCAACATTCCACCATGAAATCCTCTTTGTCAACAAACTTGTATGTCATTGTTTTGCATTGTCAACAATCACAACACAGATGTTCACTTTGTCAACAAACACAATCACCTCAAAAATACATCAATGATGCCTTGAGGGATTTTTGCCCAACAGTTCTTGTCACATTCTTCGGGGGATGATTTATCAACTCGATAGAACCTTGGAACCCAGAGGCATGTAGCGACGGCAGCATCCAGGGAGGCCTACAGCCACGAGCAGGAGGGAAAACGGACCACCAGAGCTCACCTGGTTGCCCGTGAAGGTTTCACCGGCGAGGTACCGGCTCGGCGGAACCGGCACCGGCAGTGAAGGCAGTGGCTAGAACTCGCTAGCCGCAGAATAGGGTGGTGCCATTTGGTGTTGCGGTAGACCTGAAGGGGTGGCCGACACTTGTTCGGCCACGTTGGTGAGGCAGTGCGTCGTTGCGCACTGCAGTGAAGGGGTCGTGACATCGAAGCCATGATGAAAGGGGGGACCCACACCCTGCAAGTCCCACGAACCACATGGAGGCACCATGTGGCACCACTGATTGAAGATCTTAATGGCTCTTTGAGCCTTTCGGGAAGCTGGGTGGCCACCTGGCTGACGAGCCACGCCAGCGCACCGGGCCGCATCGCCCGGTGGTCCGCGCCCAGCAGGCGGGTCGGGCCGGTCCACATCCCAGCGGGTTGAGCCCGCTGCGGCCCAGCCCAACTGGGCTGGCCCAGGCCGGTTCGGGCCAGGATGGGTCGAACCCAAACTGGGTCGGACCCGGACTGGGTGGACCGGACTCAGATCCATTCAGGCCCAGTTTCGCTTAAAGAGTCGTATCTCGCAAACCAGACGTCCATTTGATGAAATATCCACGGCGTTGGAATAATTGGAGTGAGATGATCCTTTTGAGATACTCCACCTGATTTTTGGAGAATTTTGGAGTACAACCGTGTTGGGTCGTACCCAAATCCAACTAGGCCCTCGGTACTAAAATGTCAATAACTCACAGACCGAGCATTCAGTTGATGCGTCATTTGTTGCGTTGAACCCTTAAGACATGACGGTCCTTTGGGTTACTCCGTTTTGGAACTTTGTGGTAGTGAGGCATGACTGATATCCATAGGAGAAGATACTATGGAACTCAAGTGTACCGGGTGTGGGAAATCCTATGGCTGGCTGTCATCTGAGTAGCGACCCTGTGTGGAACAGCATCTAGTGACCCTATGTGGATCATCATATAGCGACCCTGTGTGGATCAACATAATATCAACCCTATGTGGATCATCATCACAATGATCCTATGTGGATCAGAATCTAGCGAACCTGTATGGATTAGTATCATAGAGACCCTATGTGGATCAGCATCATAGAGACCTTGTGTTGATCAGTATCTAGCGACCCTGTGTGGATCAGCATCATAGCAACCTCGTGTGGATCATCATTCTAGCCACCTAGTGTGGATCAGCAATGCACGACCCAATGAGGACCATCCTTAGAGCGGCCCATTGTGGATCAGCGTTATACGACCCTATGTGAATCGACAATGGAACAACTTCTTCATGGTTTAGTTGTGGAACTTCCTAATGGAATAAAATGATATAACTTAAGACTAATTATCTTTATTCCTAATCTTATAGTTGTATACATAGTTTGAGATGAGTCTTTTTATTTGTGATTTTTGATTGAGATCGTGCTTTGTGGTTTTACTTTATGGAATTCTGAGAGACCTTCGGGGGTCTCGGGGTCCCTACTAGGTATCGTTATAGTCACCCCTGCACGGGCTTCACCCACACCTTATTGTGTCTCTGTGAAGATGTTGGGTATCCTTGACTGAGACTCAGGGAGCTAGGACCTGATGGTGGACGGCAGTGATAGTTGATGTGGAGAGCTGTGGAGATGATTTGTACCTGCCCTTAAGGTAAGATCCTTAGTGGACGATTCCAGGATCTGTTTATTGTATTCAGTTGTAGATGTATCTTTCATTTGGGCTTGTATTCCATCCCCTTTACTTTCCATACACAGTTTCACTACAACATTTTTACTTTGTGGTTACATCTTTTTGTGTTCTTGGGTTGTGTGTTTGTTCATATTTAAAGGCAATGTCTTCCTGTTTTAGGGATACTCCTTTCTGGTGCTAGTCGCCAACCCCTGGCCTATGGAAGGCGGGTTTGGGGTAGTCATGGCATGAGCCCCAAGGGATGGTTCATGAAAATAGAACCCCAATACTTTACCATATTTTTCTTTTTGAATAAATTTAATTTTGATAGCTTACAATTCACGCAACAACGAGTTTGAACAAAACACTATCTAGTCATGTTTTGCATAGTCAATTAAATAATAACACTTTTAGAGAATTTATATAGTAAATTTATATGTTATATATCCAATAAAATATTTTTAAATTCATCAAATATATTTTATAGTCATGGGATAATAACAGACCTAATATTACACATAAAAACCTATATTTTTATAAAAGCAGTTTTACTACCTTTTAATGGCGTACCTATTTTAAATCTGAATTTTTAAAATTTTATAAATTTTTTATAACAAAATAAAATTCATTTTTGAAATATAAACATCAAAATTAAGTTATAGTTAATTTTTTTATTTTTCTGGGAAGTTTCATATTTTGATGAATAGTAGAAAATACTACATTTAATTGAAAATAGTTTTTCGTCTAAATAATTTATAGTGTTAAATTGTATTTTTAATTTTTTTTAAATTATAATTAGATAAATTCTTTATCATTAATCTAATTTAGGTTATTGTAATCAATTTCACAATGAATTGGATATAAAAACATTACAATCTTTTGAATGTTTTCACTTTAAAAACTTTTTTTCTCGTTCTCTCAATGGGATTGATTTTAAATTAATTACTAAAAATTCTATGTTTTGAATTTTAAAAAATATATTCCATATTTGGAATAAATGGTAAAAAATTATGTAAATAGTTTCCGTTTATTTTTGGACATTATAAATAGTAACTTTAGTAATTTTTATTAACGCGGTTAAAGGTAGATAGAGTAATTAATTGTAAAAAAATACTATTATAAATTTTAGAAAATTATCTTAACACTTGTAATGATTTTATTGGATGAGTGATTATCTACCAAAATCTTCCTTGGGCTGATTTTATGAACTCTTGGAGCCACTTGGATGACTTTAAACCATTTTTAGTATTTTATTCTAAAGAAAGTCCAATATGTAATACTCATATTTTTAATAAATATTACAATTTTTATATGTGGTTATTCAGAACATATATCTAAATATAAATAGTAATTTTGAAATATAGTTTTTTTATCTTCATCATGGAAATTTATTTTTAATTTTTAGGAAATAAATAATTACCTTAAAGTCTTACACAATGATGATGCGGTAATTGTTTAATTAATGGAAATATAAAATAAATGATATTAAAAATATTAAAATAAATATAATTTGAGATTATTAATTTCATCCATGAATTTTATAGATTAACTAAACATAATAGGTATGTATTAAAGTTTTTTTGAATATATCATGTTGTTATTATATTTTTAAAAAGTCAAGTAATGAATAGTATCAAAATTGACATTAATGATATTTTAAAATAAATAATATTGTTTTAAATGATATAAAATTTATAAAAATATAAAATTGGTCCAAATTATTTTATAATGTTTAAAATTTTATAAATGAATCATTTATTATTCTTTTGTAATTTTATAGTAACTATATTAACCATTGAAGAATAAAATTCTAAATTGTCACGGTAAGAGTGAAAGGGTTTAACTAAGGGTTAAATCCAAAACATAAGGGTAAGAATGTGACCTAAACATGTATAAAAATTATTTTATGAGATTATTTCGACCCATACTCATCTTGGGTTCTAAATAACTCACTTTAGAGTCATTTTGAATGGAAAATTAATTTATATTAATTAAATATTTTGAGAGTTTCCAAAAGTGCCCCTCACCTCAATTATAAAAGGAAACATCCTCCATCACTTCCTCACACCAAATTGAGCCTTATATATCATCCAAATACTTCCCAAATAATCTCCCAAATTCCCTACCATCATCCTATAATCATCTACTTTGGAATAAATCCAACCAAGTAAGTCTTTTGGTACAAACCAAAATGAGTAACCTGAAAACAAGGAAATATTCTTCAAAGATCACTTTAATTTTATTTCTTTATCAAACCATTAAATTCTTATTATTACAATATTATATAATAACCTAATTATATTAAATATACTTAGATGTTTTTACACTAATATTTGTACCTACAATTGCACAGACATCCATCAAATGGGATACACAATCATCATTCGCATGCACGGCTAACTACCACCTCGCGAACCGATGCCGTTCATTATTCAATTTACCACCTTTAAAGATTGTAAATAAGGATGTATTTATAGTTTATATATGGTATATATTATATTTATAATTTATTTATGATTATTTAACTCTTATATAACACATACCTTCATGTGTTTCATATTGTGGGGATACGGTAACATCGTTTGTGGACGTGTGGACTGTCGCCTCCTCAAAGCGATGTGATTCATTAAAAATTTACATGGAATGTTTTAAGAATGTTTTTAATATGAATATGTGACATATGATACATAAATAGGATACTATAATTATAATATACATATATATATATCATTTACTTTTCATTCTTTTAATATGAAAAAGAAATGGAAGTAGCGTTCATGCGTACGTACGACCTACCATCTCCATGAATGGTGCATTTCATTTCCTATCTCAAAATTTTATGGATTGTTATAAATAAATATATAATGAATATATATGATATTTAAATCATGGTTTAAATTTTATATGTAATTAAATCATGATCTAATTAATAGAAAAAATAGGTAACAAGTCAAAACATACTCGAAAAACTAGTCAATTAACACCCAAAATAGTGAAAATTGTTAAATATTATTAACAAACAGGTGATAAAATAATATAATAAGATCATATATGATATCATAAATATCAATAAGATTCTGATATAAATTAATAAAATTCTTTAAATCATTATATATGAGGTTAAATCATGTATAACTAAAAAGGAAGTGTGAGGTAAGTATTTTCTCATCTCACTTTTACTTCTATGAGATATAAGACTTATTCACCACTTATTTATTATGTGTGGTGTATGTATACTACCATTTGATATATAATATAATAAATCTCATTTTATTCATGGTATTCAAATGTTTCAAAGTGGTATGGGGTAATTTTATTTAAAATCTTTTTTTAATCAATTTTCCAATATATGAAGAGTGGTTTAGACTGGTACAACATGGGTTGGGGACCATTTAAAGTAATCCCCTCAATGAATTGATATTCTCATGAGATGAATCAGTTGGACAAAAAATATGGGTTTCTACCTGATATTCTAAACCCACTTGTGAAAGGACTTGATGGTAAAGGTACCATGTACCTAGGAAACATGGCATCCAATAATTAAGAATCTCCTCTATTGAGAATTCAGTTATTGTTATTATTATTATCCATGAGGTTATTGATTTGAAATTATCTATGGATGCATTTAATTATTATATTATTTATTAAATTTCATGTGTTTAAATTATTTATCATTCCATTTTGATTATTCTTTATCTAGTTATTTGAATAGAATGTGTTTTCAATTATTAACATTTCCATATAGATTTGTTCTCATTGATTCATTATTTATTTTGATGTACATTCCCTCACTGAACATTTTAGATCACCCTTATTATGTTTCCTTTACCTAGGTTATAAAGAGTAATCCTTTTAATGAGTTTCAAGGATGCCAATATTTTACTTATGTTATGATTTATTTCATTTTACCAATGTATTATGAGTATCATGTATGTAATTCGTTTTTTTAAAACTACTAATATATTAGGTCCTTCGGGATTTGATTCCTTGTAATCATGCTAATGTAATAAAATAATGCACCAGCTCCGGGCTTCTGGGGTCGGGGTGTTATAGTTGGTATCAATGTAATTTTAGCAGTAAACTTGGAAACTAGATTTAGAAAACTTAAATTAGGGAACATAACCCTAAGATAGACTTTGATAATAAGTATATAAGAACATCCTAGAATTTTAGTAAGGTGGAGATTGAGTGGGTATTCCAAGAAATACATACCAGTCTATATACTACAAGTGGGAATGGTTCTGGCATAGATGTACCTAGGCATAATAACTCTAAAAAGGTTTGTTGGGCCTGACTCGAGCGTAACCTGGTAAATGATAATGGGCCTTACTGTGCACCTATTTTGATAGTCTTAGGGGATACTCTTAGTATAATACACATTTTATTTACAAACCATTATGAGGGGTTTAATAGTAAATATGTCCCCAAATAAACCAAAGATTATGATTCTAATATTTAAAATGTATAAACTTTTAATTTATGTTGAGTGTTATACCATGTTTGGAATTATACATTATGATTTAAAATTCATGATTTTATGATCTTATCTATTATATGCCATTATTTAGATTTGGCACCTAGAAGGACAAATCGTATAAATACTCGTGGAAAATGTAGAGGTTTACCCAATGATGAAACCAATACAACTAGTATTGGAATGGATAAAATTATGTCTATACTAGGGTAGCTTAATCAGGTTATGGAAAATAACCTTGCCTAAATGGGGAAACTTATCCCACAGATAGAATCTCTTTTGCTGGATCACTTTATGTGATATAATCCCCCATCGTTTAGTGGGAATACTAATTTAACTATAGTTGAGAAATTTATTAAGTATATAGAGAAGATATTTACAGACTTGGGATGTAGTTAAATGGAAAAGGTTACACTTTC
The DNA here is from genome assembly GCA_963277665.1 of Viscum album. Classification (NCBI taxonomy): domain Eukaryota; kingdom Viridiplantae; phylum Streptophyta; class Magnoliopsida; order Santalales; family Viscaceae; genus Viscum; species Viscum album. Next base: position 1,060,290,254 of record OY728137.1, read on the forward strand.
AGTCTATTATCTCAAAGGTGGTGCTGATCAATGGTGGTCCTTGATCTAGAATACTAAGGATGAAGAAGAAATATAACTCATGGAATGGAGAACTTTTAAGGATACATTCTTCAACAAATACTTCCCTCATGATCAAAAAATTGATATGAAGAGGAAGTTCCTTATCTTAAACAAAAATGAATAAGAGACTGTTTTTTATTATGAAGCTACCTTATAAGGTTATCTAGGTATGTTGCAGATTGTATATATAATATGGAGTGAAATATTGATCACTTCATTGAAGGTCTTATTCTAAATCACCAAAGGGAACTGGGTTTTCATAATTTTTCATCATATGATTAAATAGTTTTATGTGCCATAATTATGGAGAAGTAATTTTATATAATCAATATATTCAAGTGGAATCAATAGAATAAGAGTTCATTTGAACACTAAGAGAAAGGGAATTCATCAAATAAGAAGATGGGGAAATTTCAATCATGTGACAACTATGGAAAGATTCACCCATGGAAATGTTTGAAAGTCATGTTAGTTTTTTATAAGTGTGGAGAGATGGGTCATTATGTCAAGGAATGCAAATGGAATATGGAAAACACTTCTATTAAATGTTACAATTTCAAGTATATGGGGCACTATGCAAAATAATTCCCCAAGCGTCAAGGGAATCTACCACAGAAGAGGCCAAGGGGAGATGTCCAAGCTTATGAAATCACTACAACTGAGGTATAAGTACCTAATGATTTGGTGGTATGTGCATTAATCCTATCTTAAAATTTAGACAATGCTTCATTTGATTTCGGATCATCACACTTTTTTAAATCTACCCAATTTTCTAATAAAATTATACATTTTCCTTTTGATTTAACTATGTAATTTTCAGTCAAAACTCCTAAAGTGAGTATAATTGAAAAAAATATGTTTTGGGATATCCCCATTATGACACATAAATGTTATTTATTTTCTGAACATATCATTATACCTATGGTTGACTTTAATATAATCCTTGGTATGGACTGGATTTCAAAATATGATGAAAAACTTTATTTTAAGAAGAAATAAATTATGATTTGTGAGGAATATGTAGAATTTCTTATATTTAGAGAAGAAGCTTACTAACTTGATTATTATCTATATCCACACCTAGTATATCTACTGAATGAAATTCTTGGGGAACAAGATCAAACAACATCAAGTTATGGAGAAGTTAGTCTTCAAATTGAGGGTATACCTATTGTACATGAATCCATTGATGTATTTCATGGGAAATTACATGGACATACCCCAGAGCATAAAGTTTAATTTTCCATTGATTTAATCCCCGGTTCAAGGAAAATATCAAAAACTCCATACATAATGGCCACTGTAGAATTAGTGGAGTTGAAGAAAAAATTAGAGGATTTTGGGTAATAAGGGATTTATTCACCCTAGTGTTTCACCATGGGGATCCCATATTATCTTAATTAAGAATAAATATGGATCCATGAGGTTTTTTATTGATTATAGGTAAATCAATGATATTATAATAAAAAACAAGTATCCTCTATCTATCATAGATGACTTTTTTGATCAACTTCATGGAGCCTAATATTTTTTAAAGATTGATCTTTATTCTAGGTATCACTAATTGTGAGTAAATAAGGAATACATTTCAAAGATAGCTTTTAGGATGAGTTATAGACATTACGAGTTTTCAGTAATTCCATTTGGATTGAATAATTCACCCACTATTTTTATGGACCTAATGAATAGAGTATTCAAGTAATATCTTGATTATTTTTTTATGGTATTCATTGATGCTATTTTGGTATATTCTAAAATCTTTATGATCATGATAATCACTTTTGGATCATTCTTAAGACACTTAGAAGGGAAGAGTTATGTGGTAAATTTAGTAAGTGTGATTTATAAATTCCATAAGTTCCTTTTTTTAGGTATATTGTCTCCATGGATGGAATATCAGTTGATCCTGCAAAGAAAAAGGCTAACAGAGAATGGCATGAAGCAACAAACATAACTGAGGTACGTAGTTTCATTGGTTTGGAAGGTTACTATCAGTGATTCATTTAGAATTTTTCTCAATTGGATAACCCATTAACCAAGCTTATATATAAAGGGTTTAAGTTTGTTTAGATAAGGGAATGTGAATAATGTTTTGATGAACTAAAGAGAATATTATTCAATGCTTCAATTTTGACTCTACTATCTAGAATTAATCGTTTTTTATATATAGTGATGCATCAAAGAAGTGACTTGGGAATTGGTTGTGTCTTAATGCAAAATTATAAAGTTATCGCATATTCATTAATGAAATTTAAGACTCATGAACAGAACTATCCAACCCATGATCTTTAGCTAGCATCTTTAATATTCACTTTAAAAATATGGAGACATTATCTCTATGGTGAAAGATGTGTGAAATTCTTAAATCATAAAATTATGAAATAAATCTTATCACATAAAGATCTCAACATGAGACAAAGATGATGGCTCGATCTACTCAAGGGTTATTATTTCTCAATACACTACCACCTTGGGAAAGAAAATAAGTTAGTAGATGTATTAAGTAAGAAGGATCATGGAGTTATAACCCAAATGAGGATTGATAAGGATCTTATATTAATGTATCTAGTAAATATGGATATAGGAATTTATAAGGAAGGGGATACATCAATAATTTTTCAAATGATTGTAAAACCATATTTATTAGAGAAGATAAATAATTCTTAATTTGATTATGAGAAATTTCAAAAGAATATTAAAAGTGTGAATGAAGGAAAATTAACAAACTTTGTTTGTGAAGATGGTGTTCTAAAATTTGTTAAGAGGCTATGTGTTCCATCTATAACTGATCTAAAAAGGGATTTTTCTGGATGATTCTCACAGCACAGATTTCTATATACACCTTGGTAGTATAAAGATTTATAGGAACTTGAAGAAAATTTTTTTGTGGGATAACATGAACCAGGAAATTGCTGATTATGTGTCCAGATGTTTGGTTTGTCATTAAGTAAAATCTATGAGACAACATCCTAAAGGAGTCCTATAACCTCTTCCTATTACTTTGTGTAAATGGGATGAAATTACTATAGACTTTTTCATAGGACTACCAAGGACTCCTAGAAGGAATGATGCGATATGGTTTATTATTGATCGCCTTACCAAATAAGCACATTTTCTTGATATAATAGAATATTTTCCTCTTGATCACATATAAAGAATCTATATTAATTAAGTTTTAAGACTTCATGGTGCACCTCTATCGATTGTGTCTAATCAAGATCCCCATTTTACATCAAAATTCTAGAAGAGTCTTTAGAAGGCTCTAAATACTAATCTTCACTTGAGAACTGCCTACCATCCTCAAATTTATAGATAGTCTAAAAGAACAATTCAAACAATGGAAGAAATGTTGAGATCATGTTTACTTTACTTTTAAGGTATGTTGGATCGGTACCTACCATTGGTAGAGTTTTCCTACAATAATAGTTTCCATTCAAGTATTCAAATGGAATGGTATGAAGCATTATATGGAAAGATATTTAATACTCCAACTTGTTGGGACAAATTTTATGAAATAAAAATCATAGGCCTAGAACTTTTTAAGGAGATGAAGAGAAAGTTAAAGGCTATTCAGGCTCATATTAAAGCAGCACAAATAGGCAAAAGATTTATGCCGATAATTGGATGAAAGATTTAGAGTTCCAAGTGGGAGATCATGTTTTCTTGAAAGTATCTCCATGGAGGGGTGTTATAAGGTTCGGTAATAAAGGAAAACCGAGTCCCAGGTACATCAGACCCTTTGAGATTCTTAAAAGTCTTGGAGTTTCTTCTTATCATTTTTCAATGCCACCAAATCTCTCAAAAGTACACAATGTGTTTCATATAACTTTGAAAAGGAAATACATGCCTGACCCAATGCATGTGATCACATCTGATGAAATAGATTTGGAACCTTACCTTTCATACTATGAAGAACCCAACCATATTCTTGATAATGTAGATCAAGTATTGAGGAATTGTATGACTTGTCTGGTAAAGGTACTCTAGAGAAATCACAAAATGGAAGAAGCAACATGGGAACCAGAGGATTCTATAAAGGACAACTACCCACATATTTTTTAAGGTAACACCCCTAAAATTTAGAGGATGAAATTTTTGGAGGGAAAAATGTAACACCCCAAGACTTTACCATATTTTCCTTTTAGAATAAATTTAATTTTGATAACTTATAATGCACACAACAACAAGTTTGAACAAAACACAATTTAGACATGTTATGCACAATAAATTAAATTATAACACTTTTAGAGAATGTATATTGTAAATTTATATGTTATATATCCAATAAAATATTTTTAAATTCAACCAATATATTTTATAGGCATAAGATAAAAATAAACTCAATATTACACATAAAAACCTATATTTTTATAAAATCAATTTTACCGCCTTTTAATGGTGCACCTATTTTAAATATGAATTTTGAAAATTTTATAAATTTTATATGAAAAAATAAACTTTATTTTTTTAAATTAAAACATCAAAATTATGTTAGAGTGAATTTTTGGTATTTTATAAGAAGTTTCATGTTTTGATGAATAGTGAAAAAATATTGCATTTTAATTGAAAACAACATTTTCATCTAAATAATTTATATTGTTAAATTATATTTCTAAATAGTTTTAAAATATAATTAGATCAATGTTTTATCATTAATATAATTTAGTTCATTGGAATCAATTTTACATTGAATTTGGATATAAAAATATTTCATTCTTTTGAACGTTTTCACTTTAAAAACTCATTTTCTCATTCTGTCAATGGGGTTAATTTTAAATTAATTGCTGAAAATTATATGTTTTGAATTTTGAAAAATGGATTAAATATTTATAATCAGTGCATATAAATTATGCAAATATTTTCCTTTTATTTTTTTTACATTATGAATATTAACTTTAGTAATTTTTATTAACACGGTTAAAGGTAAATCAAGTAATTTAGGGTAAAAATACTATTATAAATATTATTAAATTACCCAAACACTTGTACTAATATTATTTTATGAGTTATTATCTACCAAAATATTACTTGGGACAATTTTATGTCCTCTTGAATCCAGTTGGATTACTTTAATTCTTTTTTAGTATTTTATTCTAAGGAAAGTCCAATATGTCATACTCATGTTTTTAATAAATATTACATTTTTTATATGTGATTATTTAGAATATATCTTATAATATAAATAGTAATTTTAAAGATAAAATTTTTATATTCATCATGTAAATTTAATTTTAATTTCTAGGAAAAAAGAGTTACCTTAAAGGCATACACAATGATGATGCAGTAATTGTTTAATTAATGGAAATATAAAATAAATGATATTAAAAATATTAAAATAAATATAATTTGATCTAATTAATTTCATCCATGAATTTTATAGATTAAATATAAATATTAGTAATTTATTAAAGTTGTTTTTTGAATATATCATGTTGTTATGATATTTTGAAAATGTCAAGTAATGAATAGAAACAAAATTGATATTAATGAAATTTTAAAATAAATAATATTTTATTAAATGACATAAAATTTATAAATATATAAAATTAGGTAAAATTATTTTTATATGGTTTAAAATTTCATCCATGAATCATTTATGGTTCGTTTTTAAATTTATAGTAACTATATTAACCCTTAAAGAGTAAAAATCCAAGTTGTCACAATAAGAGTTAAAGGGTTTGACCAAGGGTTGAAGCCAAAAGATAAGGGTAATAATGTGACCTAAACATGTCTAAAAAATATTTTATGGTAGTATTTATACCTATAATTATTTTATATTATAAATAAATCACATTGGAGTCATTTGGAATTGAAAATCAATTTATATTAATTTAATATTTTGAGAGTTTCCAAAAGTGCCCCTCACCTCAATTATAAAAGAGCACCTCCTCCCTCACTTACTTGCAAAACATTGAGCCTTATATCTCAAAAAAACCCTACCCAAATAAGTTCCCAACTTCTATTACCCCATCCTAGAATCCTTCCTTTTGGCATAAAGACAACCAAGTAAGTCTTTTGGTAAAAACCAAAAGAAGTAACCAGAAAACGAGGTAACATTCTTTAACAATCACTTTCATTTTATTTATTTCCCAAACCATTAAATTATTATTATTAAATGATTATATAATAACCTAATTATATTCAATATACATATATGTTTTTATTCTAATATTTTTACCTACACTTTCACACACATCCATCAAATGGGATACGCAATCATCATTCGTGTGTATGGTGGACTACCGCCTCGCGAACTGATATCATTCGTTCTTCCATTTACCACATTTTAAGGTTGGAAATAATGATGTATTCATAGTTTATATATGATATATATGATATTATAATTCATTTATGATTATTTAATTCTTATATAACACATATCTTCATGTGTTCCATATTGTAGGGATAAAATAACATCATTTGTGGACGTGTGGACTATCGCCTCCTCAAAGCGATTTGATTTGTTTAAATATTACATAGAATGTAATAAGAATGGTTTAAATAATAATATGTGACATAGAATAAATAAATATTATAATTTAATTATAATATTCATATATATATCATTTACCTTTCATTCTTTTAATACGACAAATAAATGGAAGTAGCGTTCATGTATACGTACGACTTACCATCTCCATGAATGGTGCATTTCATTTCCTATCTCTAAATTTTATGGGTTATTATAAATGCATATATAATGAATATATATGATATTTATATCATGTTTTACATTTTAGAGATGATAAAATCATGATCTAATTATTAGGAACAACAGGTAACAAGTCAAAACATACTCGAAAAACTAGGCAATTAACACCCGAAATAGTGAAAATGATGAAAGATTATTAACAAATGGGTGATAAAATAAAATAAGAATATAATATATGATATCATAAATCTAAATAATATTATGATATAAATTAATAACATTCTTTAAACCATTATACAAGATTTTAAATCATGTACAACTAAAAAGGAAGTGTGAGGTAAGGATTTTCTCGTATCACTTTCACTTATGTGATATATAAGCCTTATTAACCACTTATTTATTGTTTGTAGAGTATTTATACTAACATTTGATATACCATATCAAAAATATAATTTTATTAATGGTATTCAAATGTTTTAAAGTGGTATTGGGCACTTTGATTTAAAATATTTTTAAAAAAAATCATTATTCGATATATGAAGAATGTTTTGGATTGGTAAAACATGGGTTGGGGACCATTTAAAGTAATACCCTTGATGCATATATAGTCTCATGAGATGAATCAGTTGGCCAAATTATATTTTTTTCTACCTGATATACTAAAGTGTCTTGTGAAAGTTCTTGATAGTAAAGGTACCATGTACCTAGGAAACATGACATCCAATAATTAATCATTTCCTATATTGAGAATTTAGTTATTATTATTATTATCCATGAGATTATTGATTTGAAATTATCTATGTATGAATTTCATTATAATTTTATTTATTAAATATAATGTATTTTAGTTATTTACCATGCTATATTGATTATTCTTTATCCACTTATTTGAATGGAATGTGGTTTTAGTTATTAAAATTTCTATATAGATTTGTTCTCATTGATTTATTATTTCTTCAAATGTAATTACCCTTAATGATAATTTGAGCTCACCCTTATTATGTTTCCTTTCCTAGGGTTTTTAAGAGGAATCCTTTGAATGAGTTTCAAGGATTTCAAGCTTTTACTTATGTTATGATTTATTTTATTTTTCCAATATATTATGTGTATCATGTATATAATCCAGTTTTCCAAAACTGCTAAACTGTTCAGTCCTTCAGGATTTGATTCCTTGAAATCATGCTAATGTAATAAAACAATGCACTTGATCTGAGATTTTAGGGTTAGGTTTTTGCACTCTCAAGTACTTAAGGATTTTCTTTATATAAATTCAATGAATTTCACCAAGATTATATTGGTATCTATTGGTTATACTTAGAATATAGGAGGCATAAAGTCAAGTACAAAAAATGGAATAAATGATAAAACCTATAATGTTTGTATATAGAATATAATCTATCCATTCTAAATCCTTAAAATAATCCAACATATTTCTATATACATTCCATGTAGCACCGATAAATACTCCTTGGAGTTCTCCTTGCTAAACTACTTTAACATTTTACCAATGTAAGTGTCTGAACTAGGTCTGAGAAACCTCAAAGATCTATCTTTATAGATCTTCATACCTATCATATAGGTAGCCTCACCCATGTCTTTCATCATGAATCATTTACCCAGCCACATATTCATAGATTTAATTGTCCGGATTTCATTTATGATATATGGTATGTTATCCACATACAATACCAGAATTACTACTACACTCCAACTAATCTTCTTATATACACAAGAATAATCCATATTTTTTATGAAACCAAACTCTTTGATTGCATTATCAAACTTAATATTCCAACTCTGAGAATATTTCTTTAATCCATAAATGGTCCATCGTAGTTTTCATACCTTATTAGTATAATTTGGAACTTCAAAACCTTTAGGTTGTATCATATACACATCCTCAGATAAATTCTTGTTAAGGAAAGTAGTTTTTACATCCATTTGATATATCTCATAATTAAAATGAGTTGTAATGGAAAGAAATATTTGAATGGAATTTATCATTTAAATAGGATAAAACGTTTCTTCACAATTAATACCATGAATTTATTATAATCTTTTACCACCAAGTGTGCTTTATAGGTAGGCACTCTGTAATCTATATTATTTTTCTTGTATAAAACCCACTTTAACCCTATGGGTATCACCTCTTTATGTACATCCACTAATTTAAAAACTTTGTTAGTTTACATGGAGTCCATATTAGATTCCATATATTTTAAGCATTTCTTAGAATAAAAACTCTCAATGGCCTCCTAGTAGGTAGTAGGTTCATCATCTATGAAAATTATCTCATCATCATTAGCTATGAGAAATCTATATCTCATGAATTCATGACTAATACTACCAAACCTTCAAGGTTATTTTGTATCTTGAGTTGGTTCTTCTTCCATACCTCTTTGTGGGACTGACTCAATCTTCATATCTGAAACATTTCTTGTTTTTTAGTCTTGAACTTCTCTAAGTTTAACATTCCTCGTATTGAATCCATGATTGATAAATTCTTTCTCAATGAATATAGTAAATTGGGATACAAACACTTTATGCTCAATAGGATTTTGGAAATAATATCTATTAGTATCCTTATGATGATTGAAAAATAATAAATTATCATATTTAGCATCAAGATTATTAGAATCAAAATTTCATATGAATGATTCATATCCCCAAATCTTAATAAAATAAAAAATGGGAAATTTTCCATACCATATCTCATATGGTATCTTTATGAATGATTTATATGGAATGTAGTTTAGTAGAAAAACAAAAACCTCCAAAGAATAACCTAAGAATAAAATATGAAGGTCACATTGACTCGTCATTAATCAAGAAATGTTTAAGAAGGTGCGATTACTCCTTTTAGACACACCATTCCATTATGGTGTTCTAGGAGGAGTGAGTTGTGAAAAAATTCCATGATCCCTTATATTATCAATGAATTCTTAACTCAAGTATTCACCACCTAAATCTGATCATAGCATCTTAATACTCTTTCTTAGTTAATTTAGTACTTCACTCTAAAACTGTATGAATTTTAAAAAAATTCATACATGTGTTTCATCGTAAACGCATATCTATATCGACTAAATTCATCGATCCACATACTTCATTATGTATGAGATCTAATAATCCACTGGCACTTTCATATTTTCCACTAAAAGGTGTTTTGGTCATCTTTCCTAATAATGAAGATTCATGATTCTTAAATGATTCATAATCAAATGAGTCCAATTATCCATCTCTATAGAGTTTTTGGATTTGTTCCTCATTTATATGCTCAAGGAAACAATGTGAGAGATGATTGGGATTCAAATCAACCCTAACCTTATTATTCTGAATGTTATAAATATTTTTATCCATATCTATAATGTATAAACCATTTATAATTTTCCTAATTCCATAAAACATCTAATTAAAATATATAGAATTTTTTTTCTTAAGAGAGAATAAGAACCCCTTCTTTTCGAAATAAGATATAGAAATAAAATTTATGTTTATGGAAGGAACATAATAATAGTTCTTAAATTATAGAACTAATAAACTATATAGACTTATACCATAAGTGTCAAATTTTATTATATCAAATATTTCTCCATTATTGAAATGAAGATCTTCTCTCCCCTTTTTCAGTTAACTCTTATCTCTAAGTCTACATTTATCAGCACAAATGGGTGATGTACAACTGGTATCTAATACCCAAGAGTCAAATTTTGTTGTATTGATTTCTAAAACAATAAAATTCAAAGGATTTAAATACTTCTCATTGAGAACACTTCTCAACTTTAGATACCAATATCTAATTATTTTATAGGTCATACCTTTGAGGGATCTCAAATGATCATCATCAAATAATCCATAACCTATAACACAGATATATTTGCAGGTGAGTATCATGTATTATATATTTTTTCAATGAATTTTAAATTAAAGTAATCCTACTAAAAATTATGACCTTAAACATCATATATATTTAGTGATCCAAGATCTATATTTCACTAAATGATGATTCTATTAGAGTGTTCCTATCACCACTTGGTTGTTTAGGTATGGAATCATATCAAACATAATAGTTATTATTATTGGATATTTGAGTGAGAAACTATTTTATTGGATTCATAATATGAAAAAACTTAAATCTATTCCTCTAGTATCCTAACTCTTAGGGTTTTCTATCTAGGTGTATCTCAAAGAAAATTTCAAGAACAAGCTAACAAAAGACAACATAGGGGTACCCTGCTGTGGAATAACCTACCCAGGGATAATATAGTGTATCCCATTACTTCCTTTCCTTGTACAAGATAATATAGAGGCACCCTTATATGGAATAACCTACCCAGATGGATGATCGAGGTCTTGAAAAGTGTCGCTTTAGAAGGAATATCACACTTAGTATTTGAATGTTTTTTTAAAAGTCCCACTAACTTAATATACATCATATGTATATTAAATTTATAACTATTTAATTTTATGAAATCATTATCTTATTATGTTTTATTCCTTTTTGTATGCATGATTTTAATTTTTTAGTTTTGGAATCCCTATTCCATCCACCAAATTAATGTGTTCACACCAAATTATTATGTAACTATTTACAAAACCCACAATTTCGTGTTATTCACCCAAAAATAGAAGCCAAAAATATTTATACATATTCAAATTCATCCTATATATAATTTAAATTAACTTTTCAAGTAAATTCATAGAGTTATATGAGATTGAAAATTTATATAGGATCAATTTGGGAGAAACAAGTAGCCAACCCCTAACCTTTCTAGAGAAAGGCATATGCCTTTAGGCTAGAGGGTAGTCTGACCTAGAGACCCTCTCCTTAGGGAGACTTTACTCAAAATAGAATTCAATTCATGATATATATAACACCTAATATTCACAAAATATATTCAAAAACTATTCTATATTTATTAAATTAAAAACCAACATAGACCGTGGAAGATTAAAAATAAGTCTTATAGAGTTGTACCTAGCATGTAATGCAAAGAACTTTCTCTTAGAAGCAATTTATCACATAAATAAAGGATACACAATATTTAAATATTTCTTAAACAATTTACTAAAGATAAATATTAAAGGAATAAACTAATGAATAAACACTTTATTTATTATAAAAAACATGAGAAATCAATATGATCATTTTTATATTTTATTTAGGCATAAAAAACTCCTTTTATAATACCAAATATTTATAATTTATAATAAATTTAAAAATTATAACCAAATTTATCAAAATATATAAAATTTTAAATTCTTTTGTACATGTCATATTTTATAACTGGTAATTATATTATCAGTCATAAAATATGTCTGATAGTGGAGTGATACAAACATACATACATATCATATTTTACAATATGACTTTCAATCATAAAATACGGCTCATATCATTGTTTATGATAGGAGATATCATATCAAACCAATCATATTTAATTATATAGTGTGTATTGTAAATATTCTATTACCCCCTTCATTTTTTGAAAACCTATGACTGAAACAATTTTTATGATATCCCATATCGAAATCTACACCATAGTTTAAAACTATGAGTAACCTTTATATCATAATTTATAATATACTGCAATCATATATTATGGATGACCAAAACAAAAGAATTTCTTCATAATGTATTATACAGTATAACTACATATGAATAATGATATACATTTTATTCGAAAAATAATAGATTAAATGTGTCTAATCCTTAAATAACATGCCTTTAATACCACTGATGGGTTGTGAGAGATCATCTAATGATCATTAGTATTGAAAATAACCCATGAAAATTCCCAAACTATCTTCAATGAATTAAACATGCAAACATAAATTAAGAACAACATACATGTGACATACACATAGTGGAATCCATCTTCATTGGAGTTTCTTTGATGAAGATCACAAAGTAGTAAATGATGTCTCTTGCCTTTTAGGGGGGACACCGGCCTTTGGATCCCAATTTTTAATTGGAGGATTACTATATGCATAAAGGTTGTTAGCACCTTTGATGAGAAATGATGAACAAATATCAGGAGTAAGAGAGATTATAGAAATATTTGTATGAAACTAATGATTATCACCACCAACCACACCATAAACATGGGAAATCATTATCTTTTCTAAGCCTCCTTGAAGCATTATATTTAAGGAAGAATGAGTCAAACACATCAGGTGTCATCAAACACCACCCAAGAATTATGGCCTAGTGGTGTGGACCCATTGAACTCATTTAATAGATATTCATGACATGTTTAATAAATTCATAATGGATTAAATTGAATTAAACCATGTAGGGATCAACATATAAGATGCATTTATCTCATGCATTACATATCTCAATTCAATCATAGAATATGATATAGGTTAATGTTGTATTTTATATATCCTTTATGATATATTCATATCAAAAGGTGAAATGTTCATTACATGAATATCTCTTCTTATGATTCAAGAAATTATAATATAAGATTAAACCTAATTTAAGTGAAAATTAAATAATCTCTTACGTAGAAAATAGGAAATTCAGTGGGGATCTTTGTGGACACAGTATCATTGGAGTGAGATCTTAGTGAAACTCATAGGTGATAGATGCAGGAAATGTTTGCATTTGGGAGTTGTGTGTTGGGGATTCATCATCATTTCTAGTTTCCTAGATTGTTTTAGTTTGGGATATTGGGCCATTGTTTTTCCCCTTTACATTATATTGTTTCACTTTTTCATGCTTTTTGGTTGATTAATATGTATCTCATGTATTTTATATATTTTTTCTAATATTATTTTTTATCCTATTTTTTTATATCATATGATAAGATGTGTGGATATGTATAAGGATATTATGCTAAGGCATCCCATATTGTGTGATATGCCTACTTGGTGCAAGTCACTAGCCCCTAGCCTATTAGAGGTGGTCTTGGGGTGGAGCACATAGCTTACTATCAATTCGATCAGGGTCCTAGTGGGAAAGTTCATGTTAGAGTGGTATTAGAGTGTGTCTATCTTAGAGATTAAGTTTGGAGTTAGGTGCCTTGTGATATTGGTTTGAGAACTTAGGGAAATGGTTTCAAGTGTTCTTGAGTTTAGATTTTAGGCTAGGGAATATAGTTTTGGTGTGGAAACCAATGTATCTATTCACTAGGACTACAATAACTTGTTTGTTGACTCAGATCTCTAAAGAATCAGTTGTAGGGAACAAGTAAAGTGGTTCATGCATCATGTGGGAATAAAATGTTAATTTTCATGTCCTTATTGAGTCATCTCCCTAGATATTATTTAATGATCATGGTTTATCTTGTTAATTATTGCATCTCTCTATGAAAACAACCAACTAGGATCTCGAGGAAGGGTCATGGAGTGACCATTCTAGTGATTGAGACTCCTGTTGTTGCTAAATGAGCAATGAGGCTTCCATCAAGGGACCATATTGTGAGATGATCAAACTGATAATGTGGGGAGAAAACCCTCTACTTGCAATGCATTAAGAAAACCCTCCACCCACAGTGAAAATGGAAATTATTCCACCTGGTGAGAAGTGGATGATTATAGAGGAAAAGATGATAATTTTAGTAGATTGAGAATGTTTAATGAGTTTAAGTGAAAGAGGCCACCCAAGTTTTGAGGCAATCTTGAGCCTCAAGTAGTGAAGGACTAGCTCGAGGCAGTAACTCGAGTGTTCTGACTAGTCTGGAAACCTAATGATCATATTTTGGTGCTAGAATCTAGTATTATCTGTGACTTAGTGATTCATTGGAAGACCTTGAACATCCAGACCCATGATGGGGTGACTCCTCCATGGATAGAGTTTTTGTACCTCTTCCATAAGGAGTATTACCCAACTATGTTGAGGATATAGCACATACAAGAGTTATTGGACCTCTGATAAGGTATCATGTTTGTTATAGATTATGTATCAATGTTCATTTACCTCAAGAGGTACTCTCTCAACATGTTTCAGGATAGATTTATTCAAGCATAGAAATTCAAGTGTGTCCTCCACATAAATATTTGAGCTGATGTTATTCCCCTCTGCATCCCCACCAATGCTGTAGTTCTTGATAGGGATCTAGTGATTGGGATATTTTTAAATAAGGTAAAGTAGGTATCTATAAATAGTGATGGTTATCAAATATAAGAGTCATTATTTGCATTCAGCTGATGTTAGGCATCAGGGTCATGATGTCAGAGGCATATGCATGCATGGTTTAAGTCCTAAGGATCTATGGTAAAGATGTTTCATAGGGAATCCAACCAGCTGGGAGACAAGATTTTTTACACCTTTGGGGATGAGGTAAAATATAGCAAGTGTCTTAAACCTAACATGTATAGAGGGTGTACATAGAGGTATGTTAGATAGACCACCATAATAAATGCAATGTCATAATCAAGGACCTCCTTAGGGCAGTCAGGATGGCCCTCTGGGAGGATCCTTTTGCGAAGGATCTATAAGTGGACTGGGTAGATCTTGAGATGGATATCACTATGATCTTTATATATTATTTCCACCACCAAGTGATCTACATTAATATCAAGGAGTTGTTGATCATGTATATGGTCATATATAGGAAATGGATGACTCTAAATAGAACTACTAGAAATGGTTGCTATACCAATAGACCTATACCAATGATTTTGAAAAACCAATAGTGTAGTTCCCCCTATACTAATGGTTATGAATAACTGGTGGTATAGCCTATATGTGGGAATTCTATATTAATGGTTTCCTTAAACCATTGGTATAGATGATGATGTACCAATGGTTTTAAAAAAATATTGGTATAGAGTAGGCTATACCAATGGTTTTTTAAAACCATTGGTATATCCTTCAATAAATATTCTAGCAGCACAGCCTCACCTCCTCTCATCTCACTCCCATCTAGATTCAACCCTATAAGAAACCTTTGGTTTTATTCCCCAATCACAGCAATTTATCCTCATTTTCTATTTTGATTTCATTATTCTTGAAAATAAAATTAGTGAGTTCCAAATCCATTATCTCTTCTAATAAGAATCATTTTAATTTTTTTATGGTATAAAACACTAACCTAAATTCATTTATGCCAGGATTATTTTGTATTAATTGAATGAGGGTTAGTTTTGAATATATTTTTTATTTTATTTCATAATAAATATTATTATAGGTGATGTATTTTTTTAATTCAGTTACTCACTCCTTCTATATAAATATAATATAAGCATATTATTTTATGTATATATGAGTTAAATATTTAATTATTTATTATAGTAATTTGTTTATTTTTTCAATATAGTAGGGGTTATGAAATTATTCATTTAAATGATTTATTTTAATAATTGAAATTATTCATTTCAGGTCTTAAACATGTTCGGATTTAATATGTAATATATGGTTTGAATATATAGATTGGTATTCTTTTCATAAAAGTTTAATATGGATGGAATTTTTTCATTACATGAAAATATTTATTAAATTATGTTAATTATGTGGAAAACATATTTATATAAAGGAGCATTGATGTTTTTTAGATATGTATAAATAGTTGTTTTTATTATGCATTATGTTTTGTGTGGGTTGTTTTGAGTAAGAGTTTTTTATGAACTATTCCATACTAAATAGTTACTTAGTTTACTACTAATATAATCTAATTATTAATGAACTTCAAATAATTCCATATTTGGTTTATAACCTATGTGATTTAGACCACTATATATACCATGGTTCATGTTTGATATACATTTTTTTCTTTTATATTATAATTCTCATATTTATTAGTTTTTCAGTTAGGCCATACATATACTTTTTTGTTTGTTATTATGGTTTTATATATATATAATTTTGTTATATATATAGTATTTTATTTTTATTTTTATTATAATTATCATATGAACTAATTTTTCAGTTATAGTTTTATATAAAGTGAACAATTCTAATTTTATTAAATATATTTTAGATTTGAATTCAATATTATTTAATTTATTTTAAAAAATTAAATTTATCATTTCTTAATAGAATGTATAGAAGTTAGATGTATGAAACTAATCAGATATCAAGATATTTTCAAAATAAGTTGGAGGTTTTTTTAGATTTTTCGTTTAACGATGCTTTATATATAGGTCTTATACACTGTCCATGTTATAGTTATGTTGAAAGACCTTGGTTAAGTCATGAAGAAGTTAGATAGAATATAAAAAAATTTGGTTTTCAAACAAACTTTAGGTATGGTTTCACAATGGGGATAAAAGCTGGTCTCAAAATGTTTATAATCTGAATAAGAGGACTTTATTAGAGAATTTATTATACGATCAGTTTCCAATTATTAATCATCATGAGAAATAAATTATTATAATTAAATAATACAATGATATGAGTACACATGATTCATGTGATGAAAATGGTGATGTTGACAGGGTGAAAAAATTGAAGGATGTTGCCACAACACTATTATATCGGTAATGTGAGAATATAAAAAAATCTATAATTTTTCATACAACTATTTCGTGGGAAAACCATGTATGTAATTTATAATACTAACAACAATTATATTCTTACCTTTTTTAATAACTTACTTCCAGATGATGCAGATTTTTTCTTAAACCATTATATGGAATGTAAGTTAATTGACTAACTTGGATTTTCTAAAAACAAATTTTATGCCTTCCTAAAAGATTTTAGCTTATTATGGGAGGAAACCTATGGCCTAAATGATTGTATAAAATGTGTCACATCTTGATGAAATCCAAATGATGATGGAACACCATCTCGTGTGTTATAGAAAGTAATTTGGAAATTTCCATTGATTTCTAGTCTCAAAAATATTTTCATGTCTGATGAAATATCAACAAATATGTGATGAAATGATACTGAGAGAAATAAGGATTGTGATGAGTTCATTAATCATGCATATAGATTAATAAAGAGGACATTTGATGCTCAATATCCTAATTTTTTAATTTATGTTCATAATGTGAGTTTGGTTATATCATGCGATAGTTTTAATATGTTTTTTCATATGCTTATTTCACAAAACACATGGCTATTTTTCATACACATTCAGAACATTCCTCCATGGATGTGTATGAAAAAACCCTTCAATTTCTTGAGTATACTTATATCTAGACCTTCTGATCCTATAAATGGTATATATGTATACTTGAAACCTTTAATAAAAGAGTTAAGGAATCTTTTGAATGTGGGTGTGCGCACATCGATTCTTGTTCGAAAGATATATTTCATATGTGTGTTGGTCTTATGTGTATGATAAATGATTTCCTACTTATGAAATTATTTCTGGATGGAGAATGAAAGGAAAACATTACTTTCAGTTTTATGGTACATAGATGATTCTTCCTAATGAATCGTCTATATAGGAATAATCATTGAAGGTTTGAAAATACCATGGAGACTAAAAATCCACCTTATTGTATGTATAGAACTAATGTTCTTGATGAATTAAAAGATTTTATTTTTTCATTTGGGAAATATTAGATAAAATCTAGAAAGAGGAATAATATTTTCACTGAATTCATTTACAAAAGGAAGAAGAAAAGTATCTTCTTTAAATTTTCTTATTGTACAACCAATTTGTTTTTCATTGTTTATACATAATTAACATTGAAAAAAATGTGAAATATTTCTTTCAATTCTTCTAAATGTCAAGGGGAATAAAAAAATATAATTTACGATCTCTGTGTAACTTGGTGGATTAGGGTATCATATCTGAATTTCATCCTGTGTGTATCAGTGAAAATAAATAGAAATTTTTTTGTGCTTCTTATTTGATGAAACCTTAATAAAAAAATAAATTTTTTCAAGTACTAGATATTATCAATTTTCCTAATGGTTATTCAAGTAACATATCAAAATAAGTCAAAAGAAGAGAGTTGAAGCTAAAATCTTTGAAGACTCGTGATTATCGCATCATTCTTCATGAGTTGATTCCAATAGAAAACTTTCATCGACTGTCTAATAATGTAAGGGTGGAAGTGATTTTATTATTTAATTTTTATATATATAATTATACTAAAAATTATAATTCCTTCTTGCAAAAAATACAGGAAGAGGTGCCATTAATTTTTTGTGAGTTAGAGAAAATTTTTCCTCCATTATTTTTAACATGAATGTTTCTTATAACTATCCATATTCTAACTAAAATACTTCTTGGGGGTCCTTTTTGTTTTCATTAGATTTATCTAAATAAAATAAATATTTACACATTGAATTCTTATGTCCAGGACAGGAGTCTTCCTAAAGGTTCCATTATGAAAGGTTACTTGGCTCAATAATGTATGGATTTCTATAAAATGTATTTGTTTGATGTGACCATGATCCATAACCATCCAATGAGAGATGAAGAAGAGTAGTATGAGAAAATTGAACCCAGTTTTCTATCACTTCCCCAAACATGGGTAATTCCTAGATCATATGAATTAACTATATTAATCCTTGAAGATCGAGAGATGGAAAATCACATAGTCTTGCTTAACTATGATTTATTCAATGACTATATAAAGTTAGTAAATTAAAAATGTATATGTTATCTCATCTCATATATTTGTATATATGTGTTAAGCCATTTGTATCTTTTTATAGATGAAACATAAAAAAAATTATAAATAGAATTCATTATTCATTACCATTGATATGGAGAGAGGCTTTGCATGGAAAAGAGTTATATTCTTGGTTGAAATTTAAGGTAGAAGTATTACTACAATAAAATAAAATAAAAATATTATTCATTTAATTCTAATATTCATTTATATATCAGGTATTGAGTTTACCTATTGACTTTGTATCTGAAGAAATAAGAGTTTTGGATTTTTATCCTAATTTTGTGGTTTGTGAATGAAAATAAATTATAATCAATGAGTACAAATCTATTATCACTGAATGAGTAGTGAACATGATAAAACAACACATTTGTGGTATGTTAACTGTAATAATATTTTTTTATGCTAGTGCATCAAATAGTAGGCCTCGATAAGAAAATGTATCTTATTATGGAGTTGTTGGGAAAATACTAATATTTGATTATTATTCTCATGTTTGAGTCACTATGATAAAACACAAGTTTTTTTTCAATGACAATACATGGCACATTTATTTATGACTATGGATTCCTAGTTATTAATATGACTCTAATTCTTGCTACACATGATCCATATATTTTTTCATCATTGGTAAAACAATTTTTTATGTGAAATATCATCTAAGACTTGAATTTAGTGTCATTGTTGAATTAATCCTAATATATATTTTTTATGATGGTACAAATAAAATTGACACCATCACTTCCCCCATTTTCCTTGATCGATTTATTGATAATGAGGACTCAAATAATCCAATTTTCATAGTTTATTGTGAACCTAATGTTATGGTGGGTGATATATAGAATTATCCATATGTGTTCTCAGTTCTTTATCTTTAGCTGGATTTGGGTTTTTCAAGTTGGTACTATTCAAATTTATTTTATGTTTGTTTCAAATATTTTGTATCCAATTTGACCTTCATGTGTATTTTCAATATAAATTTATTGTATTTTAATTTTAGTTTCATTTTATAATATTTAATTATATTATATTAGAACCTAATAAACCAAACAAAATTGAAACAATACAATTTGAAAAAAAACAAGAAGAATTGAACTAAAACATATTAAACTAATTAGAATGAAAAATAATAATAATGAGTAAGAATGATCTAACCAAAAAAATGGTCAAATGGAAAAATGACTTAACCCAAAATATGAACCAAATGACCTAACCCAAAATATGAAACAAATGACCAAACCCAAAAAATAGCCAAATGACCAAAATAAACTAAATAACCTAACTAAAACTAAATTGAATTGAATTGAAAATATAAGAGAAAACTATATCATACCCATGTTTAACATTATAATTAGAATGTGTTGATTTTTCTATGAAAAATATTTTATTTTTTTATATTCTTATCATTAAATATGATATTATTATGTTGTTTAACTACTTATCATTTATTTTTCTTGAAAATTTGTATCCTTTAATTAAGTCAACCACCTCTTATTTCTTGTTTGGATTGCACATTACTTACAAATTTCTAATTAAATGAATATATTTTTCCAATATAGAGAATGAAAAAAATTGAAGAGATACGAAGGAAGTGGGTGTATTATAATAATTGTTACATGAGAGAGATAGGTGTTCCTCTTATAGTGCATATTGTGAATATACTATTTAAAATATATATCTCAATAAAATATAATTTCATGTTATTTATCTTTTTAAAAAAAATAATGAGGTACCATTACCTATGAGAGAACTATTCTCTAACCAACCTCGTGGTAGCGTTTCTCATCCTAACAATTTGATGGGGGTGGTAATTGAGCTACTTGCACCACTCTTCATAGTTGATCACACCCAGAACCTTCATCGTATACACTATGTAGAATAGTTTCTTATCCCATGGTTCTGTTAGAGGCACGCGAGATATTTAGAACGCCTATACTATCATAACTATTTACATTTTATCCTCCTTGTATATCTTTTACTTATACAATAATGTATCACACTCCCCATCTATATTATCCTTTTCCACAAAAAATACATGCTAGCTCATTTTCCTACTAATTTATTCTCTTCGGGATTTTATAGTCAGTCTCCTTCAAATTCTACTCTGGTGCATTATGATCCTCCCAAGAATATTATTAATCATGAGAAGACATTGAACCCCACTACTAAATAGGTTGAAAATCCTACACAACCAAGGGATCTAGTGTTACCCACTGATCATCATGGCTCGGGTATATGTATATAACCCTGGTTAAAAAATTTGACCATAATTTATTTTCATTATAAGATGTACAAATTTAATATTTTCCTTTTATTATTTCATGGCTTGATCTACCACTATAAGGTAGTGTGGTAATACACACATATGTGAGGGGTGGAACCACCACACATAGTTAATTTTTGAGTATAATGAAGATAATAAAATAATTGGGAAAAAAAGAAGAGAATGCAGGAGTTTTATGGTGACGTTTTTCAAATACTATGACATCATTCCTATCAAGCCACTCTCCTAGAGACACCTTGAAAATGAAACAAAGGATAATTCTTGGGATCAAATATGGGTAAGAAAATTCATTATATTTAATTTTATATTATTATTTTATTTATATGAATTAATATTTTTGGTAGTAGCTTCGTTATAATCTTTCATATTGTGAGGCTATAAGGACTACATGACTAATGGAATTAGGTGATCTATAGAGAACATATAAACATGAGTTGTTTAATGTTTGGGTTGCTAGGGTTGGAATATATTTAGATTATATACCTATCCTGAATAATTTTCTAGTAGTATAGTATTGGGAAATTATTTCTCATTGAAAGAGTGATGACTTTAAGGTATTAATAAAATTTTAGGTTTTTGATTGAAAATGATAATGATTTTTATTAATAATTTGTTTTGTATTATGGAATATTATTTTTTTGGAAGTTTCATAAAGAAGTAAAAATAGGATGATATGAATTATCTCCACACTTTGGGGTGAAAAATTATACCAAAACATGATATTAATCAGGTATTCTTCATCAAAATTTTTAATTAGGTACAAATTCTGAAAATCGGTACTATTTGACATCTTAATATTTGGTAAATTTTTAGACCCTCTAATCAACAGATTTAGCTTTCAGCCATGTTTAATTACATTAGGTACTTTATAAAATTTAAAATGGATCAATAAACACCTTAATCCAACTTACATGGTGCATGATATCTCTAAATAATAGAATAATATATAGTTTGTAAAATTGTTGTATGATAGAAAACATTTCAGAACTTTAGTCGATTTTTAGAGAATCCAGATGTGTGATTCAAACTTCATCATAGATGAATGAAATGTAGATAAATATTTCCAAATCAACAAGTGGTGTGTAATTATGAGATCTATAGCTTGATGTATCATTAAAAAAATAGAAGAAAATATATTCTGGAAAACTAATGAGCTATAGAAAAATTGTATAAATTCAGTGAAATTTAATTTGTTCATTTTGGTTTTATTAATTATAGATTCATATAGTTAGGGATAATACAATAAATTTATATGAAATTAAATTCAATTGGTTTTAGTCATTTTATTTTAAATATTGGTTATAATGATTTAATTTTTTTTAAAAATACATTATTATTAAATATTGGTATTTTATATTCAATGTCATTGTAGAGGGTGGTATGAAAATTAAAGGACATGTGCCTCAAGAAAAATTGTTTTGCTTGAGCAGAAAGAATAAAGATGGAAGTGTCGTAAACAAACAGACCCAACTACATATTGTAAGTTTTAATTTTTTGATTTAATATTTTAATATATATTTTTTTATTAAAGAGTTCATTTATATTTTCAACAGTGTGATTTGAAAGCCCTTGATGATCAGTAAGATGAAAATTTTGGGCCAAATGATAATTTGAACTAGATATTAGGATATGAGAACCATGGAGAGTATGATGTCGAATAGGTAAGGGTATTTTACCCACTAGATATTTCACCACTTCAAGTGTCTCTAAACGTTTTGGTAGCACCGAGTTAGAATAATCTCATGTAGAGGTATCAAAAGCTCATATAGAGACAAAAGAGCTAAAAAAATAACCATGATGGAGCATAAATTAAGTCAAAATTCCAATGATCAATTTATAAAAGTTATGGTAGCATTATGTTCATCACTTCCACCAGATACTGCCTTAGTTTTTTATACATACATGTCAATAATACATTCGTAATATGATGAATAGGGCGATGGTGGTGATGGTCTTAATGGTGGTCAGAATGATGAATTTCATGGTGATGGTGATGGTGATGTAAATGGAGATTATGGTGATGGTGAGGGTGATAGTAACAATGATGGTTATGATGATGGTGATGATGATGGTTATGGTGATGATGAAGTGACAATTAAATTGTTGATGACAGTGATGATAGTGGTTTTGATGAGAGAGAGATTGATCCTTTACATTTCTAACTGATATTTATGACATATGATGTTTTATGACTGAATGTGATTGCATATATGTGATATTTTAAATGTGTATTGTAACCAATTCAATGCATTAATTTGTTTTTCAATTTTTATATATTGGATTCTAGTTTTTTTGAGGTGAAACTGCAAGTGTTTGGGGTGTGTGATGGTTTTGGGATGGGATGGGAGGTACAATTTGTTGCCTATGTCAAGGAACCCTATGATGATAGTTTATGAAACCGTGGGTATAGGGTAAATCCAGGATACCTATACCAATGGTTTCCTTGAAATCGTTGGTATAGGTCTATACCCACACTTAAGCACCCAGTGGTTTAGGGAACCATTGGTATAGGGTACATTTCCAGTATTGTAGATTGAACCCAGCATGGTTTGAGGTAGGATATGTGTCTTCTCTACACTAGAATTTATACTTATCAATACTGATGTGATCCATTCCTTTATTGTTTAATCCCTAAACTAATATCTATAAATCCTAGTAGATCACCTCCTAGCCTAACCTATATGATTAAAGATCCCTATTGGAAGTGATTGTACACTCACCCGCATCTTTCAAAGATGTGAGCTTACTTTTAATGGAGAGAGTTTTTTTTAGGACCCTATAGTGGATATGATGAATCCTTATGATTTCATTCTAGATATATACTATCTATCCTTAGTTCATTCCCAAGTAGACTACTACTATTAGAGAGTAATTTTCTACCGAGCTAATGGATTAAGGTTTTTCTTCATGGGAGAGTGGGACCTTCAGTCGAGTTGAGCATAGATTATCTACAGGAGGTTACAAATTATCACCCATTATATGGTCACCTACATATATCCATGGATGATTATATGGAAACCTTCTCTAAAGATTTTTATATATTCCCCCCTCATTAGGAGATCAACTTCTTCATTTATCTGCACCTTGATGCCACTATGATATCTTCTACAGCTTATAATGTGACCCTAGATGATTTTAGGGAGATGAAGGTATAGTTATAGTATCTTATAAATAATTTTTTCATAAAACCCAGTGTATCCCCTTGGGTAACTCTAGTGTTGTTCACCAAGATGGAAGATGAGATCTTGAGGCCTTGTGGAAAAGGATGGTTATACTAGTGCATGATGGGGGCATCAACTTGTGATGTGTGGAGGCTTCAATGCAATGTCTTCAAGAAAAGTTGGTATGGGAGGTCCTTGAAGTCCAATCCCTTTGGATCAAGATAATCATGGGAAAATATGGGATTGATATTGACTCTAAAATGGGAAAGGTTTTATGGTTTTGGTGGCTGCTTCAAGGAAACATGCCAATTCTTAATGAGAACTCTCGATGGTTTGTGAAATGTGGTGACATCAACTTATGGTTCACCAACTGGACTGGTTATCCCCTCATCTTTCCTAGATTCCCAACTCTAAACATTACTTTTTCCCAGGTAATCCATTTATCCTCTTTTACCCAAGACATTTTGAATCTAAAATAGTGTTACACCTTTGATCTTATTTCTCTCTATTCTAATATAGATCGATTAATCTTCACTTAGTCTCCATTGGGGGTCTTCTTGGACAATATTTATTGGTAAGTGCATCAAAATTATAATGGTAGTACTGGTGGAATGAATTTATTTTAGTGAAAAGACATCTCTATCAAATTTAACTTATTATTATATAGGATCTATAATGTTCTTATAGACTAAGTGATCTATAAAAAATGGATTAATATCACTTTAAAGTGTTGGTGTTGTCTTAATTCTTGTGAGGAGTTGACATTACAACTCTTTTTTGGAAATGAGTGGGCTTTAGTGGTTTGGAGGTATTTCATATACCTTCTCAGCCTGAACAGATAGTTCTTTTATATCATATAATTCCTCTAGAATAGGATCTATGGTGTAGGTGGGACTGATATTGAATGAAAGGCTAGGACAATTGTGATGGATACCGGTTTCTGGATCATCTAAGGTGCTATAAATAAATCTCATAGTGATGGTTTTTTGAGTTCTTCCTTGGAAGTGAAGCTCTGGTCCATATGTCTTGTGATTAAGCTTGGTTTTCTAGTTAAACAGTGGGAAAATGACAAATCTTTAGTAATGATTATGGTGGGAAGGAGGAACTTTCATGGCCCTCAGGTTTCTACCATCCAAGGGAGAAGAGTTTTCTAGAAGCCTCTGATTAATGTTCTCAAACTCAACGTTGATGGTCCATGCAGCCTTGGAGTGATGTGTGGTGGGGGAGTCATCTGGGATAGTAGTAGACTAGTTCATATTTCATTAAGTAGTTTTTATGTTCTTGGGGATTTGATCATGGTTGAGTTCATTTCTCTTCTAAATAGGTTGGATGCGTTTCGTGCTCATAACTTATTTTTATCAACTATTGAAACTGACTCAGAAGTGATCCATACTTCCATCCAAGGTAAAGAAATTATCCCCTGGTCCATTTATTATCATATTCAGAAGTGAAAAGGTCATATTTATAACCATGTTATATTTCTTCACTCATTAATATAAGGAAATAAAGTTGAAGGTTTTTTAGCATTTAGGGTCAACAAGGCCTCTCCCTACATGGTTTACTCTAACATGGGTAGTATTCCACTCGAATGTGTTAGCCTTGTCCATACAGATGCCCTTGGTTTTCATTACTTTAGACCCCCTTAGTCTCTTTGTTTTTCTTTTTCCTTCATGATTCGTTAATCCTTGTGACCGGTTTTTCTAATTTAATAAAAATTCATGATTATGTGTAAACTAGTTGAAAGGGGATAAGTGGTTCTTGATGATCAATCTTAGGTCTGACTATTACCAATTTTGGGTATGCGAGGTGGATGTCTTGAAGGTGGTGTTTAGATGTCTCTATCGACATTATAAGTTTTTGGTGATTCCCTTCAGTGAGAAGAACACCCCAACTATGTTCATGGGCCTGATGAACTAGATCTTTGAGCCTTTTTATACCGATTTTTGGTTGTATTCATCGATGAAATCATCATATATTCAACATTATAGAATGAGAATTTTGAGAATTTAAGGATTATTCCAAGACTATTTTAGGATAACTGACTGTATGTTATACTCTCAAAGTGAATGTTTTGGATTTAGGAGTTCTACTTACTGGGGCATGTCATCTCATAGATTAGAGTAGTTGTGGAACCAGTGAAGATAGAGGTAGTTTTTTCTTATGGGGAACCTTGGAATGTGTTTGAGATGAATATTTAGTTTTGTAGAATATTACTGAATATTTTTTGAGGGATTCTATAGGATTATATCTCCCATGAATTCCCTTTCACAAAAGGGGTATCCCTTCATTTGGTTTGAGTGATAAAAAATATCTTTCAAGGAGATAAAAATGAGATTATTGAGTGTTCCTTTTCTAAGGTTTTCAAAATGATTTGATTATATTGTGTTATATAATACCTCTAAAGGTGGGTTGGGTTGTGTGTTGATATAGAGGCATAAAGTGATTACTTATGGATCTCTATAGTCAATACCTCGTGATAAGAACTACATGACCCTTGATTTGGAGCTTATAGTGGAAGTGTTTGAATTGAAAATGTAAATACATTACCATATCATTGAGAATTTTGTAGTCTACATAGACCATAAGAGTCTTATATATATCTTCACTCAGAGATATCTTAATCTAAGGAATATTAATTGGTTTGATCTCTTATAGGACTATGAATTTTAGATTATCTACAAGCCTAGAAAGAGAAATTTGGTGGTTGATTTCCTTAGTTGGAAATCTCATACTCAGCTGATAAGGGATTTTTTTGAGTAGTTTGCCTCAATGAAATTTTCTTTAGTGGATAGGGGAGATTTATCTTACCTTTTGTTGATGGTAATGGTCCCTCCTCTTCTTCAATGTGTGAGGAAGATTAAATGGGAGACTTTAATTTTGAGGTCCTACATGACCAGATATTCTCAGGAGATGCACATGAGGGATTTTCTAAAGGTGGGGAGCACATCATCCTCTTTTAAGGGTGTAAAATGGTCTCAGTCAAATTGTGAGATGAGGTTCTGGTAGAGTTCTAGACTTCTACCTTAACGGTGTATCCAAGTGTGATGAAGATGTACTAAAACCTCATACATCAGTATTAGTGTCCAGGTATGAAGTAGAGCATAGTTGGGTTTATCTCGTGATGCCTCGCCTATCAAAAGATGAAGGTGGATCACTATATTGTAGTTGGTTTATCCCAACCCCTTGATGTTTAGGAGTGGGTTTAGTATATCATATCAATGGATTTTGTGATGGGGATTCCATGGTTAACAATATATCGTGATGTTATTTGGGATATTATTGAGTTATGGACCAAGTTATCCCACTTCCTACCTATCAAATAAAAGAGGTCAATGGAGAGGTTTTTGCACATGTACATTGAGGAGATCATCCAATTTCATATACTACCCTTGATTATCATCATTGATTGTTATTATTGATTCATATTTTGTTTGTGGATGAGATTTTACAAGGCATTCCAGACTTAGTTTTGGTTGATTACAGCATTCTACCCTCTAATGGATAGCCAGACCAAGAGTAACTTCCAAGTTCATAAGGATATATTGCAGTCTTGTGTGCTAGATTTTTGTTGGAGTTAAGAGGATCACTTACCTTTGGTGGAGTCTATATAAAATAATAATTACTACTCCACTATCAATATAGAACCTTTCAATACCTTGTATGGGAGACCCTGCAGATTAGCCCTGTGCAGGATGAAAATTAGTGATACATCACTGATGGGGATGGAGTTAGTGCGTTTAATGACAGAGATAGTGCAAGTGATGTTGGAATGAATAAAGACATATCATAGGCGTTATAAGTTCTACGTGTACTGACGATGGAGACCTTTGGATTTTGATGAGGGAGATCGTGTGTTCTAAAGGTCTTTCCATGATGCAGTTTACAGAGGTTTGGTCAAAGGAGTAAGTTATCCTAGAGGTTTATCAAGTCATTATAGATATTTTGCAGGGTGGGAAAGGTTGTATACGCCCAGTATTACCTCCATAATTAGTTCAGGTGCAAAATATTTTTTACTTGTCACAACTGAGGAGATATGTGCATGACCTATTTCACATCATCGACTGGGAATAGATAGACATCAAAGACGATGATACATTCTCATAGTACCTGATGGTGATCAAGGATTAATAGGAGAGGGTCCATTATGGTCAGGAGATACTACTAGTATATGTGTTGTGGTAGTATGAAAACATTTAGAAAATATCATCGGGATTCGAGTGTCATATGTGGGTTTAGTACCCTCACCTTTTCGGGTAGGCTGTTCTTTTTGGGATGAAAATCCTTAAAGGTGAGGAGGATATAATGACCTGAATTTTTGTAGTCTAAACCTTTATAATATTTTAAATAATATTTTATGTATGGTTTACTGAGATATTTTCATCAACTCAACATCGCATATGTCCAAATATAATATATTATTATTAATCTCCATGAACATATTTGTGAATAATTTTCATTACCTACTAAAAAGGGTCTTGAATGGGAAAAATGAAAACATGGTTGTGTCCAAAAATAAGGGTTTTCCCTTGGGGTGGTATACAGTTTTATTACATCTAGACTCTAGGTCGGACCTATCATGGGAGTATTTACTTAATAAAAATAAATAATAATTTATTAAATAAAAAATATCTTTCAAACCCTAATCTCGTTTTTTTATTTAAGCCTCGTTAACTTAGTCGATTAGGGTGAGTCATATTCAACATAAACCCTAATAATGGGATAAAGATGGAAATCTTAGGTGGAATTCAATATTATAAGTTGAAAATAATGTTCTTTGAGGATAGATCGCTAACAGAACCTGATGTGGACATGATCAACACCAAAAAGCGATCACAAATCAAGTTAGGGTTCATTATTATGAATTATTTCTCTATTCTTAGTGTTTTAATGTCAAATTTCATGATTTAATTATTTTTATGATTTTTTTTGAAACTCGCACATCCTCGTGCCCTTGATTTTTTATTTTATTGCCTTGTGAATTTAGTCTCCCTCACATTTTTCATATTTAACAGATTAGTGCTCGAAAACTGGTGGTTAGAACTTCACACTAAACTCTAAAATCCCCCATTCCTCTTCTTTATCTTCACACATTCACCATTTTCTTTCACCATGGCCTACGGTTATACCAATATAGCCCTAAAGCGACCAATGAGCAGTAACCAGACTCATAGGCCTTCATTTTGTGTGTTTATGTGAATGAAGGGGGAAATGTATGGAAAAATAAATATGAGACAGGGTAATCATAGCAACAACTGGATGCCAAAGATGTGGAGACATGGGTTCCTGAAGGATGGTGACGTACGAGGTGTTGGGGGCATGTGTGAACATTTTACAGGTGGTTTTTATGGTAAAATATAGTCTATGAAAGACAATAGAAAAAGACCACTAGAGGTATGATGGTGCTCGAGGAGTCCATACATGGAAATTAGAGCAAGATCAAAGGTGGGATTGGTGGTGATGATGTGTTTTCTAGTGGACTAATAGATCTAGAGCTCAAAGACATGATCACATGGCATGTGATTTTGATATACATATCATGCATTACCCTAGTAGTGATGGTTAGGGTTTTTGAGAGAGTTAAATAACACATAGTGTATAATTTGGATATACACATCATGTGGTCCCTAGTAGTCCAGCTCGGTGTGAAAAAGGGTACATGCCTGACTATCCATTTTCCCATGCATGTCGTGTGGTCCATCAGACACGTCGTATACTTTGGGCGCACACGACTCAGGTTGATGATGGTATACACCCAAGTCATTATTGATTATCAAACTCATGTACATTAAAATGCATTCCCTATATGTTGACTTCCACATGAATTGTGGAAGTTAGTACATGACCCAGTTATTACTGAGGAAAATACATCATGTCCTCCAAAAGTAAATGTTGTGTATTTTTTCATCTTTTGTGTTTTATAAAACTTCTTTCCTGGGGATTGGATTTGGGAATGAAAGTAGTATATCTTGATATTTTTCCATTTAGGGCATGATGGTACACCCCTCTTTGGGATTATAAGTGAGATGCAAGGTGATTTAAAAAAATTAGTTTTCTTAGCTCTATGGGACTGATGACTGGATTCATGCAAGATGATCAAAGTGAATGCAAGGTTAGAAACTCCTTTAGATATGAGATGATGATATGGATTAGTTCCCCCCACATTTTTTTCAGAGTTAAGAACTCCTGCACATACCTAGAGTGTGGTCCCTCTAGATCAGGCATGGGGTCAGTACTTACTAGCCCCAATAAGACATGGGTCCCCCACAAGATAGATAGAGTTGGGAACTTCCACACTTATGTGGGGTGTGAGTCCTCAATCCATGGTGTTAGTTACTACCATGTCTAATGTAATTTACTCAAAAATTCATGGATCTTATATTGGGTTTGGTTACTCCCTCGACCAATTCTTACTTTCGACAAGGTATGGGTCCCCTATTATAATTTCTAAGAGGTGGTGTGGGTTGGAAAGCTGGGTAGTTTAGAATCTTAGGTTTCTTATTGGAGTTTTTTATACTATTTTTGTATTGTAAATAATGAGTCACTTATACATCTTGGGTTATCTTACTTTATAAGAATATCTGGGTTATCCCTTCCTTTTTGGTTTTGAGATGACTGGCCTTTCTATTTATACTTTGTAGTTTTGGGGCGTCCTACTGTTCATGTATATACGCACCACTGAATGGTCATTTCGCTCATACGTATTGTTTCATAGTATACTAAGAGTAGTTAGATGGTGATCTTAGTGGACAAGATATCAGTGGAGCGGGAGCTTGGTGGAACTGAAGGAGAAAAACATAGGCAGTGTTCATGTTCATGATTTGTGTGTTAGGAAGTCATCATCATTTCAATTTTCTAGAGTTGTATTATTATTTAGCCTGTATAGTTATATCCTATGAGTATATGTGTGGTTTTTCACAAGTAAATTAGGCTAAGGTCTCCCATATTGTTTTATATGTCTACTCAGTATTAGTCACCAGCTCAGCTTTTTTGTCATAATCAATAATTAATTTGAAATTTAAACAATGATAAATGATGTGATCAAAGGAATTAAATAAAATAATATTGACGAGAGAAAATGTTGGAACAAAAATTTAGGATGAACACATATTATTTATAATTAATTTAATCAATTAAAGAAATACCTTTTGAAGAATTATTTCTTATTTGATGGATTTAAAAACATCTCTATGTTATACCATCATTAAATTATAGTAATCAAGTATAGATTCCCTCCAGTGGTGATCCACATGTCTTCAATGAACCTATGAATATAATTATAGATATCTCTAGGTGTTATCATGGAAGATCCTAACCCTTGCATCGTTCACCTTTGATTGCCTTGAAAAATTCTTCAAATAAGGGTTTTCTTAGATCTCTCTAAACTTGAAAGTGGTGGTTGATGAGGATCTCTCTTCATTATTGAGAGAATTATTGGAGAGGGATATCTCTAGGGATTTTATAATATTATCACTAGATATTATTGTGCACAACTAAACAAATTGGATCTCTTGAAGAAATAATATAATTGGGTTTATATATAACTAGGGTTAGAAAATAATAATTTCATATGGTCCCTTGTTATTTTTATTAATTACTATAAAAACCCATGTCTATAATAATATTATTATTATTATTATTATTTATTGACATGCACTAAACTCACAAATTAAATTAAATAATATTTATTCAAATAATATTCAATATATATTATTTTTCACTATACCTTTAAACTTGGTCCTCCATTCCTCCAAAATATTTATTGAGCCTTGAATAATGACTATTTATTTAATAAATAAATATCACTACATTATTCTACAATAAATAAAATAAATATTATAGTCACTAAATAGAAAATAAATATTTATTATATATTTTCCTCATATAATATTCTCTCAAATAAGTGGTGATGAAATATATACAATCAAGTAAACATGAATAATTATTAAACCATATTAAGGAATAATATTTATTCAACTTGTTAAATAATATATAATATTATTATTTAATTTAGGTTTTGGATACACTTAGTGTGTGACCCTCTAGGCCACTTTCTTAGTGGAATTAACTGAAGTATCCCAAAGTTCAAGGTTGGCATCTAGAGACACGCTAAGGAACCCATAGAGAAAGAAGTTAATGTCGCAATAATATAAAACCACATACAGATGCTTATTGTGTAATATATCTTATTTATCATGATATCTCTGATCAAGCAGGTTGCATGTTGGTGCCATTAAACTATATGCTCGATGTCTCTTTATTTGACTTTCTATAAATTGAACTTTCCTATAGAACACCATGGCCATGGATTTATTTAGGCTATATCATTTCCCTCAAAGGGACTAAGATATTAACTTACATTAATGAATATAAGGGAAAAATACTTTCTCATGTTATTCATTAATGAAATATTACTCATAACACACCCAATGTATTCTACCTCGTCATGAACAAATGTCATCACAGTTTTCATCAATGCGTTAAAGTATGTGACTTATAATAATAATTAATAAAAATACTAAATTGTAAGTATCAATACACATGTCAATATATATTAACATCCAATGACACATATAAATGTGTATTTCCTACTTGAGGGTCTCATTCACATAATATCCTACACTAGATATTACCAAGGGCATACACCATGAGAAGGTGCCTCAAAGTCCTATGAGTCTCCACCCTCGCCTGTATCATTTTTCTCCCTTAAATGATTTCATCCGGATATAGAACATATATTTAAGAATACTTTCCAGGAAGGTTATCATCATAATAGGGAACTGTTATGAACTTTCAGTGAGATCGCTACTCTTAGGACATTATTGAAGGTATTGGGGCAGCAGCGGGAGCTAGTGGGCCATGGTTTTAAAAAATTTCATCGTTGGGATGATGGAAATTGTTGTCTCTAGTTATTTTAGCTTCATTATGGTCCTGAGGATCTCGTGTGAATTTAACAGAGATAAAAATAAAACAAAAAACATATTTTTTCCAATCTGAATTCATGCTTGACATCTTCTTGTCACCGGTGGTAGATTCTTGAAGAATCCAAAGCATAATCCCTCTATATTTTTCACACGCACTTCAAAAATCCATAGGAGTGTCGGTCATCAAATTTTTTGTGCTAGTATAAAGATCTGATGATGCCTTTTATGCCTCGATGATCACCACATCAACATGCTTGTGATGCATGAGGTAGAACTTAATCTGATCAACTAGATCAAGAGTTCATCTCTCTATAAAGCGAGATAGGAGAGAGGATCTCTCAAGAGATATCCATGAATAGTTGATAGCTAGAGCCACTCACCTCCTTTAAATAGTGGATTCTCAAATACCTGGAAAGGGTTCCCTGACCCCCGTTTATTAAACGTCCACTAAATAAATAATTATGACAAACTAAACTGTGTCATAAATATTTATATTTTATCATATATTTGTAATATATATTAAATATATTATGTGATAAAAACCGAGTCAAAAACTCGACTCATAATTCCCACTTAATATTAAATGAACCTGAAATATTAAAATAATATTTGTTTGAATAATATTATTCCTCGTATTTACTTAAACACTTGTAAATAATTTATAATAAATAAATTAAACCCAATTATTATTTACTTCAATAATAATGAATTTATTTATTTATCGGTGATCGATATCTTGGACAACTCTTGGATCCTTTGGTGAGGTCCACCATGTCCTATATACTTATTCATCATAATAGGGCAGATCCTTGAATATTATATTATGTTTAACCCTATAGGTCCTTATCTCGAAAGATGTGAATAGTATTCACAAACCAATATTAGAGTCTAGAAAACCATCAAGGCCCCTAGGGAGATAAGGAATAGTCATAGCAATGAAAACCAACCTATGAACACATACAATGTAATATAATCTCTTTATCATTATATATCTCATAAATTATGATAGACACTTGTTGCATTGTCTTTTATTACTTTATTATCTATTGATCTGACTAGAAGGATTTACCCTTGACTTCCTTAGCCAAGGACTTATGAAGGTACTACAATCCTGATCAACTAGACCCGAGATATATGACTTCCTCAACTCAGAATTGATAAATCCTATCTTTAACATTCAACCAATTCCATACCACCAATAACGTACCCAACACAATTCACCTCGCCACAATTTCATTATCATGGTTTTTCCCTTGCATCAAAGTACACAATCAAATGACACACATTGATAATGATCTCAAGTCAGGAGACCAATATTCATGTTCATAGATAGGAACATCCAATGAAACCTAAAACATATGGTGTTTATATTAGTGGGTTTGTCTTCATGATCTCTACTACTAGAGATCGCCAAGTGTGAACTTCATGAGAAGAAATATCGATGCTTATGATCCTCCATCACCTGATATTCATACATCAACTATGTCCAGTCAGTGTGATGTATCTAGACCATAGGACATATATTTAAGATTAATGTCATAGTATCTCGAGGTTCTCATTATAGTCTAGGATTTGTTATAACCTTTTGATACAATAATTAATCTATGTACATTATCATTTAAATAGTGGATATAGAAATGTCTACACTATAATGGTAAGAATACATCATGCATAACTTATTATATACATGATATGGTAATCAAACGTAATATTCATGTTAGGTCTAGGGCACCCACAATTACAATAATCCCACTTTCACTAAATATAACTTTATAACCATCCTTGTTATCTCTAACATGATTAATATCATGTTTCTCCTGATTCATGTCTTTAGTTACTGGGTCTACCACATTTTCATTGCATGGTAATTCTATTATGTATGACCTCACCTCCTTAAGTAAAACATCTCAAGAGTTTGAATCCCTGAGTATATCCCTTTTATCCACTAACATAACTTGACATCTTGTCTAGTACTAGTAATATAATTATCATAATGATAAAACTTTACATACTATGTGTGATCCCAAGAATTGGAATAAATCATTTCATTTAATAATTGCTTCTTAGCTACCTCATAAGCTTCAATGAACTCAGTATTTGTAGATATGGATACCACTAGCTTGTATGAGATTGTCTCTCTCATTCCCTTATCTTTACTATGATATTAGATCACACTGATCTAAGGAAGACTAGTTTTGTGTTCCCTCAAAACTAGTATCCTTTCCTCTCCACTTACTAGGTACATATCCTTTATACTTGTTCAAGTACAATTGGATTGTTATGACTGCTTCCTTTGTAGTTATCCTGGATACAACTAATATTTTCCTATTATAAGGTATATATTGACAATATCAATTATTATAAATATCATGGAATACGTGATTGATCCATCACTGGAGCATATAGAATTAAATTTACCACATTGATCTCCTCCCATGTACAATACATGTCATCTTTGAGAGATTTATACCATGTGACATTGGTAACAATTCTCTATCAAGTTGTTCCAACTTGTATTTTTTAATACCATGTTATTATATATATGATTAACTAGGTATAAGAAACCATTAGATCTACCTCAGTAGATCTTGTTCCCTAGAACTTAGGTTTCTACTTTAAGTCAATGTCTTGAGTATATCTTTTATTTTGGTCTTAACTAATTGTAATAACAATAGTTGTTTTCCATGTGTTAGTAAATATATTTTACTTGGAAAACTTTGGTGCTCCCACTAACCTCTAGTAAACACATGGAAAAGATTCATTCCAAAAAAATATTCTATGATCTTATTACTTACTTTAATCCTAAATTGGATTTAGTAACTTGAAACCCTTATTAGATTTTTTTAATGTCACCATCCCTTTCTAGTTGCTTCATATTGACATTGTCCATGATTGGTGGTCTTGACATCTAATGCTCAATAAAATGATCATAGACATTATTTATGGCAAGTTAAATTCTAATGTATTTAGGCATAATGAATTGTTATTACCAATCAAGCCTTATTGGTACCACGCTAGTACCATCCATGTATTATCTCATTTGAATACCCATCATAGTATTCAAAATAAAAATCCCCTTGAACTATAATACATGGAATCCATTATTAAATTTTAATCAATATTGTCAATCTTAGCTTATTTCCATATACTGCTTACTTGTAGGAATTATTATTCTCAAATAATAAAGTATCACCAGCCATGGTGAATATAAAACCATCACCATGTTTTTATCCTTCCTATTTAGTATGTGTCTTTAGAACATTCTTCTTCCATAAGGTCTCATGGAACTTGTTCCTATGTCAACTATTTTTGCATCTATTAGAATTGACTAAATCCAATTCAATCTTACTCACACTATCTCAAGTATATATTTTCACCCTTATATAGAAATATAGTCAATAAATTTTACTCACTTTTATATATTAGGTATTTATTTAATATCTTAATAAACTTGTGGGATAATTACTTTAGATGTACTTTGTGTTTTTTTTATGAAAGTTTTTTTATATCCTTACAAACTCTTTGCATCTAAACATGTATTATGACATAATGGATTTCCATCATACTATGAATTATATGGTATCCATTTGTCATGATAGTTGTAATATGGTTATGGGATCTCTCCATTATTTGTGAAGTACTTCATCAAATATAATGGAAGTTTATGCACTGTATATATAGTTTAACATTGATGCTCCTTATACTTACATCGTGACTCTGTTGTGTAAAAGTAAATATGCATTTAGGAATTTCTCCAAGCTACATTTTATTGATCAATGTTAATATGTAAGACTCATCATTGATCCTCTATATTTATATAAATTTCATGATGTGGATAAGGTAATTTGTGTTTAGTAATTACTTCATGCTACATTGTCATGATCAATGAATGCTTGGTCAATATATTCTTCAAAAGACCAGCTCGAAGCAACTCATATCTTCTGACCATGAATATATCATAATTCACTTTCAAATTCCTTAATAACTTAAAATAATCATATGAATTATATAAATATACCTCTATCTTACCCTTGTAATAGTTCATGCTCTCTTGAAGAACTAGTTCCGAAAGATTTATGGCTTACCTTTATTTCTAGAGGTTTCTTTATCCAAACTAAGTATATACATCGATAAAACCTAATACGTTTATATATACTAAGTCTAAATACCATATTGGGTATATCCTTGACATCAAATTTTAGTTTACTTGAAAAATAATTATCTTGATTCAACTTGGTATATAAGTCTTACATTTTTATATTCATCGGGTATTGTCCATGATTCAAGTATCATTATACTATTGGGTGTGTATGAGATGCCACAAACAGCATTCATTCTTGAACCTGGAATAATGTATCATAGTGTCCAAAATAAACTTCAGATAAATT
Organism: Viscum album; assembly: GCA_963277665.1. Lineage (NCBI taxonomy): Eukaryota > Viridiplantae > Streptophyta > Magnoliopsida > Santalales > Viscaceae > Viscum > Viscum album. The sequence continues at coordinate 1,060,328,245 of OY728137.1, forward strand.
TTTTGGCTATACTTAATAAAAGTTCAACTATAATCATTCATTTAGTAATTAGAAGTTTTTTACTTCTCACCTCTGACTTAGGAATCACCCTTTCTCATCCATTTGAAGAATACACCTTACTTTTAGTACCATTTTTATACTTACTTGGTTACTGAATTCAAATACACATATGTATTTAATACCCAATAATTATTTCAGAATAAATAATTATAATTGATGAATATACACTGAAGAGTAAATGGGTACCTTCTTATTCAATTCATTTCATTGCATTTATTTTATATAAAATTTAATTCATGTCATGTGAAGCAAATAACATCCTATTAAATAAAAAACCTATTTTATTTGAATAACATTGTGAATGTACCTTTGGAATCACTATTTCTATTGGCCTTATCACCTTGTCTTAAAACTTTTTTACCATAATAATTAAAGGTTATACTTTCTTTAATTTCTTATTTACTTGGAAAACCATACCTAAAAGGTAATGAAGTGTTTTCTCCATACTGCTCATTTTATAACCTTAAATGAGATTGGAGTAATGGTTGAAAATGATATGAGAATGGAATTTTTTTAAATATTGTGATCTACCTTCCAAATTACACATAGCCAGTGTAATCATCACATTCATATCTTGCTTCACTTTCTCCTCATAAGCTTCTCAGATATGAGACTACATCCAATAGAATCCATGTCCTGATGTAGTATACACAAATAACAATAGAAGTTGATGATAGAATTATGAAATAACCATCATATGAATCATACATGAGTCTCCTATAATCATTTTTAACACCCTCGCTATATCATCCCGCCTTTTTATCACATAAACTTTCATTACATTTTACAAAACTGAGGATCTTTAAGGTTTAGTGTCTTGGAAACCAGGAACTTTAAACATGAAAACATAAAAGATTCTTCTTAAACACTTGAAAGGCTTCTCCTCATGTTCATCCTAGGTTCATTACTGCATCTCATAACCTGGGGACATACATCAAAAGAAAGGGTGAGCAGAAGGCCCAGTAAGGGAAACAAGAGAAACATTTTACATGTGAACTTGAGATACTTCAATAAGGTCATGAAAAGAACATTAAGGCATGAGAAAGAAATCATGAGGCATATCATAATAAAAATAACATTTTTCATAACTTGAAGATGTGGCTGAAACATTTAATATAGACAATCATGAACATATCACCAAGGTCCATCCCCAAGGTTTCATTTGAAAATTACCAAGGTTATTCACCAAGATATCGTGAAAATTGTAATCTCTAGTGGTTACATCATTACCCAATGCATTGGAGCGCTATCAGGGCTCACCCTTAAATTTGTCTTTATTATCATGTGAGCCACATATATCATCATCAAACATTTCATAAATGACTCATATAGAATGAAATAAATGGGTTTCATTTTATAATCATAACGTTTTAAAAACTACTTTAAAGACATGATCTTTACGTCACTTTAAACCCACGAAAAGGGAAAGCGGGTTTCATGTATGTAAATACCAGAATTTAAAATAGAACATCTTGGTATATATGTGAATACCCATATAGAAGGTATAGCTTTGATTATTCACTTAATAAAATAAAATATCTTTAGAAAAAAGAGAGAGACATTTTGAGACGAAAATTCTGCAACATAACGGCTATGTTACAAGGTTTTTAGAAAACATTGAAAAGAGAGGGGACATGGGTCAAACATTCATAAATGACCCATAAAACAGTAGAGGGACAGAATATAAGGGATTTAAGAACATCATAATGAAATTTGAAAATATACCATATGAAATGAAGAACATGAAAGGAAGAAAAAAATAAGATTTCTCTTATGAAAATTTGGCAGCCTAACAGCGTTACATAAACTTCAAAAAAAATGAATTGATGAGATCAAATAGGGTCTCTCATCATATGAACATAAAAGATCAGTATTATAGATATATATATCATAACCCAACATAAAAAAAGGAACTTGCAATACTTGACATGGAATTAGAACTTTGAAAAGGGAGAAAGGTGCAAGGACCACTTAAAAATTCAGCAGCCTAACGACGCCACTTAAACTTCAAAATACTGAATTGAACAGATCAAATGGGGTCTCTCATCATATGGTCATAAAAGATCAGTATGATAGATATAGAGATCATACCCCAAAATAACAAAAAGTAACTTGAAAGAATTGACATGAAAGTAGAACTTCAAAACGAGAAGGGTGAAGAACCACTTAAAAATTCAGCAGCCTAACGGCGCCACTTAAAACTTCAAAATACTGAATTGAAGAGATAAAATGGGGTCTCTCATCATATGGTCATAAAAGATCATTATGATAGATATAAAGATAATACCCCAACATAACAAAAAGGAACTTGAATGAATTTATATGAAAGTAGAACTTCAAAACGAGAAGGGTGAAGAACCACTTAAAAATTCGGCAGCCTAACGGCGCCACTTAAAACTTCAAAATACTGAATTGAAGAGATCAAATGGGATCTCTCATCATATGGTCATAAAATATCAGTATGATAGATATATAGATAATACCCCAATATAAAAAAAAGGAACTTGAAATAATTGACATGAAAGTAGAACTTCAAAACGAGAAGGGTGAAGAACCACTTAAAAATTCGGCAGCCTAACGGTGCCACTTAAAACTTCAAAATACTAAATTGAAGAGATAAAATGGGTTATCTCATCATATGTTAATAAAATATCAGTATGATAGATATAGAGATCATAACCCAATATAACAAAAAGTAACTTGAAATAATTGACATGAAAGTAGAACTTCAAAACGAGAAGGGTGAAGAACCACTTAAAAATTTGGCAGCCTAACGGCGCCACTTAAAACTTCAAAATACTGAATTGAAGAGATAAAATGGGGTCTCTCATCATATGGTAATAAAATATCAGTATGATAGATATAGAGATTATACCCCAACATAACAAAAAGGAACTTGAAAGAATTGACATGAAAGTAGAACTTCAAAACGAGAAGGGTGAAGAACCACTTAAAAATTCGGCAGCCTAACGGCGCCACTTAAAACTTCAAAATACTGAATTGAAGAGATCAAATGGGGTCTCTCATCATATGATCATAAAATATCAGTATGATAAATTTAGAGATCATACCCCAATATAATAAAAAGGAACTTTAAATGCTTTACATGAAAATAGATCTTGAAAAATGAGAAGGGAGAAAGAATCCGTTACAAAAATTTCGGCAGCCTAATGGCGCCACTTAAAACTTCATAAAACGAAATAATGAGAGTAATAGGAGATCTCTCATTATTTGAACATGAAAAGGGTAGTAAGATGAGTATAAAAGAACACCCTTTAACATAAGAACATGGAGCATAAAATAAATTACATAAAAGAGATTTCTTGAAAAGAAAGAGAGAGATCGGATCCCTTACCTTAAAATGTAACTCTTAAAACTCAAAGGTTGGGACCTTGAGGGCTTTGGGGCACCTTGGGAGGACTCCTTGGGAGGTAATGAGACCAAAACTTCGTTGGGGGAGAGTGGGGAGTCGAATGGATTAGAGGATGTCTTGGTATTTATAGGGAAAGTGAGGGGACAAGACATTAATGGCCAAGGGACACCTCATTAGTGGTTTTGGAAAAACCATGGGCTTGCCCATGGTATTGGCCACTTGGGACACCTCATACCTTATCTTACTATTCATAAGTCGACCATATTGATTACATACTTAATACATCATTTAATGATGTCATTAAACACCCGTAACTTAAAAACTATATTTTCACTATTCATCGAAAATTCATTTTTTTCAGAAAAAACCCCAAAAATTACCATAACATAATATCGGTGCTCTGAGTTCAAAAAATGAAATCCATTTTATAAAAATAATTTTTTTAAATATTTTTAATTTAATTTTTAATTAAAAAAAACTATTCACTCGAAAAAACTAATACTTGAATAATAATTTATGAAATCGTTATTTAACCATTTTATTGAATCACATTACTTAATCAAGGTGCCTAGATTATATTAATACTTTATTTAAGTGATATTAATAATCCATTTGGACACATTACTAATCCTAATCATAAAATCACTATTCATAATTTATTATTCATCACAAATTAAGTTGATCTTATTAGACTCTAAATTTTGTACTGAGCATAATTGTAGAAGACCTTTTTTTGAATATCATTACACATTTTTAATTATTTAAGGTTTACATAAATATTTTTAAAATATCATTTTTCTAAAATTCATCAAAAATATGCATACTATATTTATCCGGTCATTTTAAAATTCATAAACTTCATCATAAGAAGAAATCCCAATTTTTATTTAAAAAAAAAGGATTACACAAGGCAGTTACGGTCTCCTTACATAGCCCCTTATCACACCAGCATAGGACCTAAGTGTAAGGTGTGCTAAGGTGAGAGAATCTGAGGGAGACTCGTCTAACATCACACGAGTAGTAATTTCTATCAGTTTGAACTTCTCGCAAAGGCGATTCCGTTCTAACTTCACATGATGAAGTTCGGCTTGGGTTTGGTCCAGAGCAAAGCCCAGTGGTGCTACCTCCTTCCCAAGTTCTGTTAGATGGGCTTCGATCGGTCCAAGACTATTGGGTGAGGCCATCGAATCTTCTTTGTATAATAATTAACCAAGATTACTTGTATTTAGAGACAATAATCAAAATGTTTAGTTTCCAGGGGTCATATTGACCAATCGTCATATAATAGTCAAAACCCAATGGTCTCATTTTAATTATACTCATGTTATCAAATGAAACATTTTTGTTGAGTATAAAAAACAAAATAAAATAACACATAAAATTAGGAAACAAGATTTATTCAAAATTTCGGGTAGTTACAATCTTCCCCTCTTAAGAAATTGTGTCCTCGCAATTTTTAAAATTAGGTTTTGAAATTTCATTGAAAGTCCCACATCGGAAAAGGAGTCAGTAAAACTATTACTTTAAAAGAAAAAAAAGTAAGTACAAAGGTCACCTGAGTTAACCCACACTAGGATTTCATGTACGAAAACATGGACATGGAGGAGAAAACAAAGGGTCAAGTTCTGAGAGAGAGTGATAGAAAACATGATTAGGAGAAAGTTAACCATAAGAAAATCTCAAAATTATGATGTGTGTAAATGGTCTTTGATTACCCAGTAGGAAACATAAACCAACAACATTTTTGTTTTACGTTCCTTTTCATAATTTTGAGGAATTCATTTACAACATAAAACAAAAACATAAGAAAATATACCTATCTTCATGTAGAGTTTCATCCTTTAATAAGTTTCTACCCAAAACTAATCTTTTCTCCAAACTATGAGCATTCAAAACTACTTGGTCTCATCAAAACACAAGAATCATCTTCTAGAGAATCACATAATCCACAAAAGATTAACTATCCATTTCTTCTATCTTTAAACATTATCCCAAAAACAGAAAGGGTACGGTAAAAACAACTCTTCAAAAAGAAATAATCCCATAGGAATGGAAACTAATTTTAAATCTTCAAAGTTCCATGGTACTACCCAAAGTTCATCATAGTTCATTCCATAAATAACGGTCCTTAAAATTCCTCAAAATAAACCAAACTAAGATTGAAACCCAAATACAAGAAGGATTCGATAACATAGTCTTCCAAAATAAACTTCATTGTTCATCTCCAAACACCATCAACCACTCCTAACATCTTATAACAAAAGTATCTAACCTAAACATATTTTACCCAATATAGGTTAATCATTCCCATAAGTAACCTAAATTACTATAATTCCACCTTAAATTCATCGATTCTTCAAAATATAAGTCAACCTTACTCCTCAATGAAAATACCGTAGTAATCTATTTACCTCGATCATATAGGGTCCCCAAAATAGTGAACATCTTCCAAAATAATAATCATATTTTAATCCCCTAATCATCCCTGTCATATTAATACGACAATCGTCGCATTTCCTATCACATTGGTTTTTGGGACATATTCTTCCATTTCCCACCATTAACTAAGAAGAGAAAGCATAATTAGGGGCTTAAGTACTTAGCCAATAATCATGAAAAGTAACTGAAAGCATATAAGGATAACTTGTAGAAGAAAAGTATACCCTAACTTGTGATCCCCTAGGTTCCCATCTAGGTTATCCATGATCATATATTCTTATGTGAATCTTTATTTTATTTTATCTTTGTTCCTTTAACAATGGTTCATACTAATCTTATGAATTTACCAAAGCATATCCCCCGGGAGTGTCGTAACCAAGAGTGAAGCAAGGCCCATTTTCGTGTACCAGTTCCCATTCGAGTCTAGCTCAAAGCGGTGTTTTCGGGATTTACCCCTATGTACATCTGTGCCAGAGCCACCTCTACCTACTCGTATCCAGACAGGGATGTATTTTCTTGGAAACCCCTTACTCAATACTCACCAAAATACCAGGAAGATTTCCTATATTTAAACTTTTCTATAGGTTTCTTCCTAGAGATTTCATATCCTAATTTCCACAAATAAATAAACCATCCTTTGATACCAACTATAGCATCCCACCTTTTTATCACATAAACTTTCATTACGTTTTACAAAACCGAGGATCTTTAAGGTTTAGTGTCTTGGAAACCAGGAACTTTAAACATGAAAACATAAAAGATTCTTCTTAAACACTTTAAAGGATTCTCCTCATGTTCATCCTAGGTTCATTACTGCATCTCATAACCTGGGGACATACATCAAAAGAAAGCATGAGCAGAAGGCCTATTAAGGGAAACAAGAGAAACATTTTACATGTGAACTTGAGATACTTCAATAAGGTCATGAAAAGAACATTAAGGCATGAGAAAGAAATCATGAGGCATATCATAATAAAAATAACATTTTTCATAACTTGAAGATGTGGCTGCAACATTTAATATATACAATCATGAACATATCACCAAGTTCCATCCCCAAGGTGTCATTTGAAAATTACCAAGGTTATTCACCAAGATATCGTGAAAATTGTAATCTCTAGTGGTTACATCATTACCCAATACATTGGAACGCTATCAGGGCGCACCCTTAAATTTGCCTTTATTATCATGTGAGCCACATATATCATCATCAAACATTTCATAAATGACCCATATATCATGAAATAAATGGGTTTCATTTCATAATCATAATGTTTTAAAAACTGCTTTAAAGACATGATCTTTACGTCACTTTAAACCCACGAAAAGGGAAAGCGGGTTTCATGTATGTAAATCCCAGAATTTAAAATAGAACATCTTGGTATATATGTGAATACCCATATAGAAGGTAGATCTTTGAGTATTCACTTAATAAAATAAAATATCTTTAGAAAAAAGAGAGAGACATTTTGAGACGAGAATTCTGCAGCATAACGGCTATGTTACAAGGTTTTTAGAAAACATTGAAAAGAGAGGGGACATGGGTCAAACATTCATAAATGACCCATAAAACAGTAGAGGGATAGAATATAATGGATTTAAGAACATGGTAATGAAATTTTAAAATATACCATATGAAATTAAGAACATGAAAGGAAGACAAAAATAAGATTTCTCTTATGAAAATTCGGCAGCCTAACAGCATTACATAAACTTCAACCAAAAATGAATTGATGAGATCAAATAGGGTCTCTAATCATATGAACATAAAAGATAAGTATGATAGATATAGAGATCATACCACAACATAATAAAAAGGAACTTGCAAGACTTGACATGGAATTAGAACTTTCAAAAGGGAGAAAGGTGCAAGGACCACTTAAAAATTCAGCAGCCTAACAACGCCACTTAAACTTCAAAATACTAAATTGAAGAGATCAAATGGGCTCTCTCATCATATGGTCATAAAAGATCAGTATGATAGATATAGAGATCATACCACAACATAACAAAAAGGAACTTGAAATAATTGACATGAAAGTAGAACTTCAAAACGAGAAGGGTGAAGAACCACTTAAAAATTCGGCAGTCTAACAGCGCCACTTAAAACTTCAAAATACTGAATTGAAGAGATCAAATGGGGTATCTCATCATATGGTCATAAAATATCATTATGATAGATATAGAGATCATACCCCAACATTAAAAAAAGGAACTTGAAATAATTGACATGAAAGTAGAACTTCAAAACGAGAAGGGTGAAGAACCACTTAAAAATTCGGCAGCCTAACGGCGCCACTTAAAACTTTAAAATACTGAATTGAAGAGATAAAATGGGGTCTCTCATCATATGGTCATAAAAGATCAGTATGATAGATATAGATATTATACCAAAACATAACAAAAAGGAACTTGAAATAATTGACATGAAAGTAGAACTTCAAAACGAGAAGGGTGAAGAACCACTTAAAAATTCGGCAGCCTAACGGCGCCACTTAAAACTTCAAAATACTGAATTGAAGAGATAAAATGGGTTCTCTCATCATATGGTCATAAAATATCAGTATGATAGATATAGAGATCATACCCCAACATAAGAAAAAGGAACTTGAAAGAATTGACATGAAAGTAGAACTTCAAAACGAGAAGGGTGAAGAACCACTTAAAAATTTGGCAGCCTAACGGCGCCACTTAAAACTTCAAAATACTGAATTGAAGAGATCAAATGGGGTCTCTCATCATATGGTCATAAAATATCAGTATGATAGATATAGAGATCATACCCCAACATAACAAAAAGTAACTTGAAAGAATTTATATGAAAGTAGAACTTCAAAACGAGAAGGGTGAAGAACCACTTAAAAATTCGGCAGCCTAACGGCGCCACTTAAAACTTCAAAATACTGAATTGAAGAGATAAAATGGGGTCTCTCATCATATGATCATAAAATATCAGTATGATAAATTTAAATATCATACCCCAACATAATAAAAAGGAACTTGAAATACTTTACATGAAAATAGATCTTGAAAAATGAGAAGGGAGAAAGAATCTGTTACAAAAAATTTTGGCAGCCTAACGGCGCCACTTAAAACTTCATAAAACGAAATAATGAGAGTAAGAGGGGATCTCTCATTATGTGAACATGAAAAGGGAAGTAAGAGGAGTATAAAAGAACACCCTTTAACATAATAACATGGAGCATAAAAGAAATTACATAAAATAGATTTCTTGAAAAGAAAGAGAGAGATCGGATCCCTTACCTTAAAACATAACTCTTAAAACTTAAAGGTTGGGACCTTGAGGGCTTGGGGGCAACTTGGGAGGACTCCTTGGGATGTAATGAGACCATAAATTCGTTGGGGGGGAGTGGGGAGTCGAATGGATGATAGGATGGCTTGGTATTTATAGGGAAAGTGAGGGTGCAAGGCATTAATGGCCAAGGGACACCTCATTAGTGGTTTTGGCAAAACCATGGGCTTGCCCATGGTATTTGCCCATGGTATTGGCCACTTGTGACACCTCATACCTTATATTACTATTCATAAGTCGACCATATTGATTACATACTTAATACATCATTTAATGATGTCATTAAACACCCGTAACTTAAAAACTGTATTTTCACTATTCATCGAAAATTCATTTTTTTCAGAAAAAAACCCCAAAAATTACCATAACATAATATCGGTGCTCTGAGTTCAAAAAATGAAATTCATTTTATAAAAATAATTTTTTTAAATATTTTTAATTTAATTTTTAATTAAAAAACACTATTCACTCAAAAAAACTAATACTTGAATAATAATTTATGAAATCGTTATTTAACCATTTTATTGAATCACATTACTTAATCAAGGTGCCTAGATTATATTAATACTTTCTTTAAGTGATATTATTAATCCATTTGAACACATTACTAATCCTAATCATAAAATCACTATTCATAATTTACTATTCATCAAAAATTAAGTTGATCTTATTAGACTCTAAATTTCGTACTGAGCATAATTATAGAAGACCATTTTTTGAATATCATTACACATTTTTAATTATTTAAGGTTTACATAAACATTTTTAAAATATCATTTTTCTAAAATTCATCAAAAATATGCATACTATATTTATCCGGTCATTTGAAAATTCATAAACTTCATCATAAGAAGAAATCCCAATTTTTATTTAAAACAAAGGATTACACAAGGCAGTTACGGTCTCCTTACATAGCCCCTTATCACACCAGCATAGGACCTAAGTGCAAGGTGTGCTAAGGTGAGAGAATCTGAGTGAGGCTCGGCTAACATCGCACGAGTAGTAATTTCTATCAGTTTGAACTTCTCGCAAAGGCGATTCCGTTCTAGCTTCACACGATGAAGTTCGGCTTGGGTTTGGTCCAGAGCAAAGCCCAGTGGTGCTACATCCTTCCCAAGTTCTGTTAGATGGGTTTCGATCGGTCCAAGACTACTGGGTGAGGCCATCAAATCTTCTTTCTATAATAATTAACCAAGATTACTTGTATTTAGAGACAATAATCAAAATGTTTAGTTTCCAGGGGTCATATTGACCAATGGTCATATAACAGTCAAAACCCAATGGTCTCATTTTAATTATACTCATGTTATCAAATGAAACATTTTTGTTGAGTATAAAAAACAAAATAAAATAACACATAAAATTAGGAAACAAGATTTATTCAAAATTTCGAGTCGTTACACTCGCTTCCTGAGGTGGCTTAACATGTGTTGGGCATACCAGCACCTTAAATTTATGATATCATAGTATTGTGAACAAGTGCATGCACTACACTTAGAAATTCATGCTAGTTTGTACATTTAATTTTTCCATTATTTATCACAGTGTATTTTTTGTATTACTTTCCATTTTCTACAAAAAATAAAATCTAGAAAATTAGCACTTTCTATCTTGATTACTGATTTATACATTGTTGATTAATTAATTAAATCATTAAATGTATCCCACTATTTTATCAAATTCCAGGAACCCTTTGTACAAGAATCATAATACTTTGTCACTTTATTGTTATATTGGAAAGGATCCTTGAACTTCTACTCATAATCTACAAGTTATGGCTATACCACTACTTGGAGAGTTCAAGGTAAGTGTTTGACTGACCATCCACATTAACTCACGAAACCTTGATCTGTTGAGTGAAGTCCCAGCTTCTCTGAATCATAGCCTTGATTTCCTCAACACTTTTCCTCTAAAGTGATAGAAAGTTATCTATGAATAATCCTTAACTTCCAAATTTAGTTAATTCAATCCATTGTTCTTATAAGAACTCCCCAGAAGTAGGAGGCACCCTCAATTATGGCTGACTGAGCACCACGGATCCCTAGTTGTGTTCAAATTCAAATTATGGAAGGTATTTGTGACTTAATATTTCTCTGAGGGTATTTATATTTTTTCTCTATGAATGTAATGCATTTTTATTAATCTTGTTCATTCTATGTTGTCACACTCACAATTAAACATTAATAGAAAAAAATCATCTCTTTTTTATAAATTTTATTGTTTATTATTTTATGTATTTTCCCACTATCATAAAATATATAAAATAATAAATAAATGCATAAAGGAAATAAAATACCTAATTTCTCTTGAGCATCTAAAACGGGTTGATCCATTTTAAACTCATTGTATCAACCACGACCTAGGGGTATTATACCAAAGTCATGGATTGACTCATTATGTAGTTCGCCCCCATCTAGTGTGTCCACTTATCATTTGGATTTCACCTTGAATTGGAAGGGTTTATGTCTTACACTATCCTCGTCATGGTAGGGTCTACGTCATACATCATCTCTGTCAAAAGTACAAGTGTACTCGCACGTGGGTGAGGGGGACTTGGGAGTATAATGTACATACAAATAATGATGGACACATAGGACCTTATACATATTGAACAAAAAATTAATGATGTGCAGACCATATTAATTATTTACAATCATCGCACACAATTACAAATGATTAAATAAAACATCCAGACATACACATATTTGGTCAGTGCTCAAGACTGGTCAATGGGTAAAGTAAAAGCGCGATAAAAATTAAATTAAAATGAAGTAAAGTACGGGGGTATTTAATTAAATTAAATTAATTAATTAAATTCAAATAATTTAATTATTTTTTGTCTCTTAATTAATTTAAGTTTAATTAAAAAAATTAATTAATTAATTAATTAAATTAATTCAAAAATTAAATTAATTTTTCCCCCTTGTATAAAAATATAATATTTTTAAACCAAAATTAATTTTTATTAATTTTTATTATTTAAATAATTTTATGGGCCCTAAAATCCCACACAGGCCCAATGCAAGTCCCCTAAACTCACGCAAACTCATTTTGGGCCATGCAAAACCCATGCAGGGCCATTTTGGGCTTGATCGGTCTGCCCAGACCCGTATCGGGTCAGGCTGACCCACCCAGACCTGTTTTGGGAAGGATTCAAGATGGATCAGGTCCAAAAAACCTTATCAGGGTACCTCACATGGCTCATTGCAAACCTCATACCGGTACGGGGTTTGCGATGACGGTACCCAACCAAGGTGATGGTGAGATGGAGGAGCTCGTCGGCCGGCTTGGATTAGGGATGATCCATCGTGGTGATATGGATGAGTGGGATCCAACGACAAGGGGGTCCTTAGTTGTTTAGAAATCTTGCGATCGGGGTGGTGGAGTCCGACCTGTAGAGGTGGGTGGAAACCTCGAAGGAGCCCGTAGTGGACAGCGCAGAACACACGGCAGCGGTGGCCCGCAACTTGGGAGGAGGATTTTCATGCATCTTCAATAGTCGATGCTCAAATGAGCAGAGCATAGGTTTTCATCTGGCGTGAAAGAGGAGGCATTGGCTATCGGTTGGCCAACGTGAGTTGAAGGAGGGAGAATCCCAGATCTAGGTCACAGGTGTGGGAAGTACAGCGACCTCAACTTGACCGGGGGAGGCATCGACATCTGGTCTAGGGAGTAGGTGGCTCCATAGGGAAGAATACACGGGATCCGGTGAGCGGATATGCATGGAGAAGGTGGACTCGGTGGTCTCCGTCTTGAGGGACGCGCGGTGCTTTCCAGGGGTGAGGATGGGTATCCGGCAAGCTGAGGGAGGGAGGAGGTGGGTTCTACGGCCGACAGGGGGTCCCTCCCTTTGAAGGTATTGACATCTTGATCAACCAAGCCTGATATATATATGACTTCCTCAACTCTGAAGTGACAAATCCAATATTTACCATTCAATCAATGTCATACCACCAATGACACACCCAACACAAACTAACTTGACAAGATTCCATTATCATGGTTTTTTCCTTGCATCAAAGTACATGATCAAATGGCACACATTGATAATGATCTCAAGTTAGGAGACCAATACAAATTTCTATAGATAGAAACATCTAATGACACCTGAAATATGTGGTGTTCCTATTGGTGGGTCTGTACTCATGATCTCAACTACTAGATATCACCAAGTGTGAACTTCATGAGAAGAAGTCCCAATAATTATGAACCCCTAGCACCTGATAGTCATACATCAACTATGTCTAGTCAGTGTGATGTATTTAGACCATAGGACATATATTTAAGATTAATTTCATAGTATATTGAGGTTCTCATTATATCTCGGGATCTATTATAACCTTTTGATACAAAAATTAATCTATGTAAATTACCATTTAAATAGTGGATGCAAAGAAGTCTACACTATAATGGTAAGAATACATCATGCATAACTTATTGTATACATGATATGCTAATTAAAAGTATTGTTCAATTTGGGTCTAGGTCACCCACTATTACAAAAATTATCACAAGCTATGTTATACATAATAATAATCATGATGTGATAAGAAGTTTATTAATATTAAAAACAATGAATTCAAGATATCATAAATTACACATAAGTTGGTTCTAGGGCACCAACTCCAATAGAATCCCACTTGCACTAGATCTAATTGCTAATAACCTTCAGTCCACTGACTCTCACATGATACTCATGCTTCTACTGATATAGGCCTTTAGTCAAGGGGTCCACCACATTTTATTCCATGGAAACTATACTTACTACAACTTCACCCCTCTGAGAAAAATCCCTCAAGAGGTGATACTTCCTAAGTATGTGTATTTTCCATTGTTGTGGCCTTGTCTCTTTTGTAAGATTCACCACTATAGTATTATCAAAATAAAATGTGATAGGGTATTTACTGTTAAATACCACATCAAGATCCTAGAAAAAGTTATGTATCCAAACAACTTCTTTGGCTACATCATAAGACACTATATACTCAAAATTCACTATAGAATTGGTGAAAACTAGATGTTTTGAACTTTTCCATCCCATAGCTCCTCTGTTGAGATAAAAAACATATCCTAACTGTGACTTTATATCATTTTAATTTGTATGAAAAATATCATCAATATAACCCCTAATGACCAACTCATCATCTCCTCCATACATCAGGAACATATCATTAGTTCTTCTCATATACTTAAGGATAAACATAACAGCAAAATAATGTTGTTCTCTTAGATCAACTTGATATTTTCCTACCATACTCAATGTGTAGGAAACATCAAGTCTAGTACATAACATAGAATATGTGATTGATCCTATCAGTGAAGCTTATGGGATATTTCTCATCCTCTCTTTTTCCTATTGTGTCTGAGGAAACATTTTCCTAGAAAGATATATACCATGTGACATTGGAACCAATAACCTCTTAGATTGTTTAATACTAAATCTATTTAGTATTTGTTCAATGTATATACCTTGACTTAGCTCAAGCAGCCACTTGAATCTATCACGAATGATCTTAATCCCTAGAATGTAGGATGTTTCACCAAAGTCCATCATGGATAAACATTTGTTTAACTAGTCCTTAATAGACTGTAATATTGGTATGTCATTTCCAATAAGTAATATCTCATCAAAATATACTACTAGGATAATGACTTCATTTCCACGAAACTGCTTATAAACACATGGATCATATTCATTCTTAATGAAACCAAAATATTTTATAAATTCATAAAATCGAATGTTCCATGACCTGGATGCTTGCTTCAATCCATAAATGGACCTATGTAACTTGCATATCCTTTTGGAATTTTCTGGAGTCATAAACCCTTTTGGATGTGTCATGTAGACATATTCCTGAAGGTTCCCATTAAGTAAAGTTGTTTTTAAATCCATCTTCCAAATTCCATAGTCATGGTAAGTTATTATATAAAGTATAATTCTAATGTATTTAAACATGGGAACTAGTGAAAAGTTTTAATCATAGTCAATGACTTGAAATTGTTTAAACCCTTTACCCACTAGCCTTTATTTATAGGTATTTACTTTACCTTCCATGTCCATTTTTCTCTTGAATACCCATTTTTACCTAATAAGATTTACATCAACTGGTGGATCGACCGGTACCCAAACTTGGTTCTGATACATGGAATCCATTTTATAATTCATGGATTCTTTCCATCTTAGATATTTTGATCTCTCCACTACCACTTTATAGAAAATAGGTTCATCATTGTCAACCAATAATGATTCACCATCACCAGTGACTAGAAAACCATATATCTATGGTTCTCTTACCTATTTAGTGGTCCTACATAGTACTTGTATATCAGGAACTACTTCTTCCACAAGTACCTATGGAATTTTTTCTTGTACCAACTCTTATATATCTTGAGCATCAACTTCATCAAATTCAATCTTTCTCCCACTATCTTTTTTTAGGATGTGTTCCCTCTCAAGAAAGATGGCTTGTATGGTGATATTCAATTTCTTTTCTGAGGGTTGTATAGGTAGTATCCATTTGTTTCCTTAGGATACCCTATAAAGATACACTTTGTGCCCCATGATGATATTTTTTCCCCTAAGAAGGCCTTAACAAATGCATCGTAAATTCATACACGTGTATATGATAAAACGGGTTTATTCCCACTCTATAACTGAAGAGAATTCCATCTACCACTTTATTTGGTACTTGGTTTAATGTGAATACTATAGTTTGTAATTAATATCCTCAAAAGGATTATTGAAGATCTACATGACTCGTCATCGATATTACCATGTCTAGAAAGGTACGGTTCCTCATTTCACTAACACCATTCCATTGTGTTGTGTAAGGTGTATTGAGTTGAGAAAGAATCTCAAAATCCCATAAAATGTTGATAAACTCTTGGTTAATATATTCACTACCTCAACCTGATCAAATATTCTTTATCTTCTTTCCAAGTTTAATCTCTACTTCATTATTTAATTCTTTGAATTTATCAAAGTAATTGGACTTATAATTCATCAAGTAGACATATCCATATCTAATCAAGTCATCAGTAAAAGTTATGAATTAAGAATACACACCTCTAGCTTTTACTGGAAATGGTCCACACACATTAGTGTGTACCAATCCTAGAATCTTTTTGGCCCTTTTACCATGTCCACTAAATGGTGGTTTATTCATTTTTTCTTGTAAACAAGCATGAAAATTTTCAAGTGCTTTTAGGTCAAAAGAATCTAAATATCCATCTTAATAGAGCTTTGTCAAATGATTCTCATTTACATGACCAAGATAGTGATTTCATATATGAGTGTTATATGAGTCATGTGAACATGATTCATTATCAATTTAAAAAACTTTTTTTCATAATTTAATACATAAATACCATTATTTAAATGTTTTATACCATAATATATGTTGTATTTATAAAAGAAACAATTTTTTATTTCCAAATTTGAAAATAAAACCATCTGTATCTAGGAAGGATATAGAAATTATGTTCTTGGTAATAGTTGGTACATAATAAAAATCTATTAAAACCAATATTATTCATGTTGGTAATGAAAGGTGGTAGTCTCTGATGGATATACTATCCAACTTCACACCATTAGCATCTAAAAAATCCACCTCTCCTCTAAGAATCATTCATAATCAACTTGGTTCCAACATTTGGATATAGATGTGAGCACCAAAATCTATATCTAATACCCAATTCATAGATATTGAAATATTTAACTTGATAATGAACACACATTTAGCTTCCCCTTATTTCTGGGTATAGTTCCTCTTTTATTGGCCTTGCTTGCTATATGAAAAACATATTTCTTCATTTTCCTTTCCCTACCTCTGTATCTTCCTCTTCTTAGAAGGATGGTGCTTAGGAGATTTAGAATTGTTATGAGTATTGGATTTTTCCCTTGTTCTTTCTTTTCTCATTCACCATAAGGACTACTGATTTGTTATGCCTCATGTTCTTGTCCACTTGGAGAGTCAAAGTAAGAATTTTTTTAAATACTCTTATCATTATTTATCATGATATAATTAATAATAAAACTAGAGAAGGACTTGGGTAGTGAGGAAAGTATGAAATATGTGCACAACTCATCTGATAATTTAATCCCTAAGATGTCTAAGAATTCAATATAGCCAATAAACTTGACTACATGAGGCCCAGATAGCGTCAACTCTCCATGATTAATTATAAACAAAGAATTGGGGATCTCATATCTCTCTTGTTTCACCTTCTCTTAACAGAGATTATAAAGGTGATACATCATGTTATGTGCATCCATGTACTCATGTTCCTTTATAATATCATTGTTCATAGATTATATCATGAAACATTGAAAATTTGTATCATCATTCAAATGTTTCATGTAGAGAGACAACTCTTCCTCACTATCCTCTTTACCAGGTGCTTCAGGAATAGGTTCTTCCAGTACATACAATTTCCTTTCATGGAGTAGGATAACATTCAAGTTATTTTTCCATTCTTAGAAATTTATGTTGGTGAGAAGGTTATCCTTCTCAATTTGGATCATAGTGATATGTTTGAATTCATGTTTATTGCAGTTTCTAAAAATAACATGATTAGAGTTTTAGTACTTTATCTGATAAAAGGTAGATAAATAAATAAATATTACATTTATTAATCCCCCACTATTTTATCAAAACCCAATAGCCCTCATTATTGTATTTAGAATATCCTATTGTTTGTACATTCTAGTGGTAAGGATCCATATTCCCCTTCTCATCACCGCAACTTTGGTCAGTCAAGAAATTTGAAGGTTTTTATGAAGGCGTTCTAAATTCCAAATGCATTAACTCAGAGATTATTTATCTATTAAATGGAATCCCCAATCCTGAAATTCTTAAATTATATTTCATCAAACTTTGCCTCTTAGTTACACTAATTCCTTATTTGGAAGTCAACCCTTGATGTGAACTAAGTTAAGTCAACCCAAAACTTCAAGCTATAATTCCTTAGTAATTGAAAGCACCCCAACTTTGGTTGGTCAAACACTTTGACCTATGGTTTTATTTTAACTTAAGTAGTGGAAAGATATACTAACTTGATATATATATATATATATATAATTGATAGATTTTATCTTTGTGTGTAAATTTCTAATTATTATCTTTATTACATGCTTGTTAATATTAAATGGATTTACTTAAGTAGTTAACTATGTCTTAGATAATGTTTATGCATAAGATAGTTTATTTTAGTTCTATCTTGTATGTTTGTTAATTCATTAAGTCACGTGATCATGACAAAAAATCCATAATGAAATAAATATGAAACTTGACAGAAATAAAATACCAAAGTGGCATGATCATGAGATTTTACTAATGGTTAGTTTATCTAGAAGATGATAAACTAACCATCGACCTAGGGGGAAAACACCTTGAACCATTTTATGGTTCATGCTGCAACTTTCCACCTATCCACCTATGTATCTCTCTTGGATTGGTTTCTTCTCGACTCCAAACTTGAATCACCTCCACTAGCTTGGGATCTTCATATGTTATATATGCTTTTACTAGCATGCAGGTGAGGTTACCAAAGGATTGGATAAGGGGTTTATGTAAAATAAAACATGGGCATACAGGCCCTTACATAATGAGATAAATGGTAATAATAAATTAAAATAAACCAATCATATACAAAGGTCTTTTCTATGCTCATGATCATCCACAAACATGCAATGAATTATTCATTTAATAAAATATCATTCAATTATAATTGTTCTTATTTAAGATAAATCACTCTCGAATCAATTAATTATCTTCATTAATTAATCAATTCTTTTATATTAATTCTCATCTTAATTTCTCTTGATATTCTTAGCCATTATAATTTTAAATGAATTAAATTTATTTAAAACTAACTATGTACAATACATGCACCTTGGAGGCAACATAATGAGTACTCATCTAAACTACCCAATGTGTATTATATTCTTATATTGTTTAATCACGCGGAATCTAATATACATGACTTATAATGTAATGTAATGGAATGTACTATCAACTTAATGACCACACATAACACATGATATTTACATAGCATATAATATTTTGATCTGTGTAGAGTAATAATTGTATTAATACTTATACACAATATGTACTTCCAAACATTCCACAAAAAAATAATTATACATTTAATGTATATGCATATATATATAACCCATCACACAACATGTACTATCAACTTAATGATCACACGAAACACATGTTGACAAGGTTTGAAAAGTATAATAAATTAATTTTTAATTTTGTGTAATTTGTTAAAAGTACACATTGTGTGAATTATAGCTACACATCATGTGCGGTGCAACTGATCTCGGCAGGTGCATTGCATCACATCTGGAGGTGCTGCATGGTTATGTCAGATGGGTGATTGGTCGTGGGGAGATCAGCTTCTGGGAGGATGCATGGTTGGAAGAGAGGCTTGGCTACGAGGGCTGCCCCTTCCCTGATATCTCTTTCAGGGAGGCGTGTAAGAGATACGAGTTTGTGCATGAGAACCTCAACTCACCGCAACTGAATTCTTTTAACAGCATTGTTATGAGAAACGATCCAGACAAGTGTTGTTTTTCTCTAGGTGAGTCGGGGCGGTTCAACTTGAACGGTTACAGGAGAATTGGTCAGAGGGTTACTACCGGAGAAACAGAGCAGGGACACATGTGGTGTAAGCCAATCCCGACGCAAATGAACTTTTCGGTGTGGCGGGTTCAGAATCAAGTGGTACCCACAGACGAGAACATCCAGAAGAGGGAGGTCTGTATGGCTTCGCGCTGCTTCTGTTACGAGAGCCCAAGGTCGGAAACAACGCTACATCTTTTCTTCTAGGGGCGGTGGGTTGTGTTCCTTTGGTCTCAGTTCTCTCAGTACAGGATTCTGGATGGGGAGTGTCTTTCTGTTCGAGAGTATCTCCTGGCATGGTTCTCGGGCTTCGGCAGGAGAGTTGAGGATCGTTCAGCAGGTATGATCATTCTAGTATCTGTATGTTGGACGCTTTGGGAAGCTCGCAATCAGGTAAGGCTAGGTGGCAAGAGATTGTTATTAGCACTTCAGATCCATATGAGATTGCTCATTATAGAATTGTATACCCTTTTCAAGAATGGTTTGCATGCGGGTATTCTGGGGCCCTCTGTGGGTGGACAGTGTGCTCAGGCCCTTCAACGAGGGAGATGGGTTAGATGGCAACCCCCGGTTGGTGGATTAAAATTGAACGTGGATGGTTCTTGTTCGGGGGGGATCATGAGGGGCGGTGGTGTTCTCCGGGATTACTGGGGTTCAGTCCACATTGATTTCAGCGCCTATTATGGGCCAGGAACTTTTACAGGTGCGGAGTTTAGAGCCCTCCTTACGGGTCTCACTCTGTGCAGAAGGAGAGGTCTCCGGGTGACAGAGGTTGAATCAGATTCGGAAGTTCTGGTTAGATCTCTTCAGGGTGCTTGCGATGTGGCTTGGAATCTGGTGTACGTTTTTAGAAGGTGCAAAGAGGAGACCAATCAGGGCAGGTTGATCTATCATAGTGTGAGAGAATCCAACTTTGTGGCTGATGCATTGGCTCGCGGGGGCAGGCCAGAGGAGACTTTAATAGTGTATGACAGTCTTAATTCTCTTCCTTGCGAGTGTGTCAATGTGATCCGGAAGGACTCACTTGGTCTTCACTACTTTCGCCCTCCGTGATTTGTACCCTTTGAGTTTCCTGTCTTCTTAATAAAAAATAACTTTCAGTCCTATTATCACTATCTATACATGGCACACTCCTAGGGAATCATTGTGTAATTGGTCTCACCCAAATTTACCCAAAGGTAGATGCAGTTGGTTGCAGTACAAAAGGGGTTATTGAATCCTCAGAGACCTAAGAAAAACCAATAGACATGAATTCTAAGGATTGTTTTGGATATGAAGTGGATAGATTTGGGGTTGATTTTATTTGGATTACTAGAGAAATAAAAGACCAAAGTGAATTTAATTTATTAGAATGGGTTGATCCTAGGATATTTCAAAATGTTTATTGGATGAATTTCATTTTAAGTTATTTAAATTTCATTAACTCGAGAAGGATTCATTCAATGAAATCAATCTAACCTCACCACTTACTGGTTTAACACTTTCACATACACATCCTAATCACCTATACACTTGTAGGATCATTTTCATGAGCACTATAAGGTAAATAATATTATCATCACATGAAAAGTGTGGAGATAAAATTCAATAGGGAAGAAGAAGAAAGAAAATCATTGAATGAAAAAACTAAAATAAAAGAAATTATCAAACATTTATAGAGTGATAAATAACATACAATCCAGCCCATTTATACTACCTTGTATCAAACCATAATATTATTATCCCTCCATTAAAGAAAATATCTCAATAAAAGATGAGAGTAGACTCATGAGGTCAAAATTCAGGAAGAAAAATAGTGAAATAACGATCACTCCACCATTGTGTGAAGAATTTCACAAGTTTTGGTGTGAATAAGTTCACACCTTGAGGAAAATGTATCAACATAATATGAATAAGAAAATAATAAGAGGATATTAGAAACTTTTTTTCAGAAAATAAACCAAGGCATCACAATTGAAATAAACCAAGGCATCCCCATACTCCTTCACCACCACTACCTTAAATAGGCATTTCAAGATTCTTGGGTTGATCCCACAATATTAAAATTCTTCCCACTTGATTATGGAAAGACTAGGGTGCTGGAAAGTTTGTAGAATGTGGACTTTTCCACCCTTGACCCAAAATGGGATCCAGCATGCATGTCTCCAACAAATGTGTCCAAACAAGCTTATAGATGGCCAAATTTGAGTGGGAAATAGAATAATAAATTGAATCTCAAGATGTATTATAATATTCTATAAAATTTCATCCCAGTGGAATTTTTAGTTTCATAGATATGATCAAAATGGTGGGATGTCATTTTGGGCCATAGAATATGGCCCAGAATTTCATCTTCAAATTGGGCCATCTAGAACTCCCTATAAAACTAATAATTAGATCTCAAAACTTTTTAATGAGATGTTCCTCATGATTTCATATATATATAATTCAAATTTGAGATTTATTAGGCTTATATCATTTCATATACAGTCATTTTAGTGGGTTGTTGTCCAGTTCACTTCTCCCAGGATATTCTAGGTTCAAGGCCCACTTTGGTCATCATCGCAATTGAATATTCAATAACTCCATAAGTATATAATGTTCCTTACAAAATGGGAGACCTGAAAATGAAATATAAAAATAAAATCAAGACCATTAGGTGTCTTAGGAGATGTTCAAAAATGTACCATGTAATAGTGAATTTTAAGAAATAATTACAAACATGTTTAGAAAATAAGTTTAAATTGTAAAATGAATTAGTAAAAGTATTTATGAACATTGAATCAAATGAATATTATAATATAAAAAATGAATATTAGCCTATTTCAGTGGCTAATTACACCCCCCAACTTGATTTTTACTAGCCCTGAGAAAAAATCATCTCAAAAATATGAAAATTGAATTCCCTTAAAAACATTTTAACATATAATGCCTACCATTTAGACTTCACATAAAACAATAATCAAACATATCAAAATAATTTAAAACAAGCTAAGTCCAAAAGAATATCCCAATCTTGATCCCATTCCTTTGTTCAAATTCATCATCACATGTCATCAAGTTTCAATTAAGTATAATGATGTGATGTACATCACAATAGACATGGGGTTCATTTTTATTCATGAGGAAAAAATGGAAGCACTAGTTGGAATCACATTTTAATATTAAGATAATTATTATTTTATTTATTTTGTTTTCTTTTTTGTTTTTTGTTTTGAATTTTTTCAATTTTTCCATGGTAATTGAAATTGAACTCAATCAAGTAAACCCCTATAGCGAGAATTTTCCAATGACTCTCAGGCTCAAAGACCTTAGGTTCAAAGTGAAGCTTACATACTCAGACATCAAATCAAGTTAAATAAATCAATAACAAAATCAAACAACCAAAAATATAGATAGAATGTCCAAATATGGGCTAGACAATTCTAGAGTCGCAATCCCCAAGTATGAAAGCCATGCATTAGGTCAATCCATTGCTCTACATACAAATTTATTGTTTTCTTATTTACATTTTTTTGATGATTTTTTTTTTTGAATAATCATTTTAAAATTAAAATGATCACTAAAACTATGTTATTTATCAAGGGATCCCATGAACTAAAATTAATACCCCACAATCCAAAGGATGTGCAAAGTTATATTTTGATTAAATACAATGAAAATGTTAATAGTGAAAAATCACATCGGACAACTGTACTTTCCAAAATCTATGCTTGTGAACTTAAACTAGCATTAAAATCAGAATCAAGGAATATAAAATTATTTGATATTAAGTTTTAATGTTTTCGAAATATATTATCACGTAAATGGTTAAATAAATTTTATTTTCCATTGACGCATATTATTTTCATTTTTTTATTTTTTATTTTCTTTTTATGGACACAAAAAAATCTTTATTTCACCCCCCCAACTTAGAATAACACTATCCCTAGTGTTTAAATAAAATAAAATTCATAATGGGGTGGAGGAAAAGGAGAGGATTTCCAAAATAAAATTTGAAAATGAGAATCATGGAATGAAGTCACCTGGTGGTTGAAGTTGAAGTTTTTGTTGCTCCCATTTAATCACTTGATGTCCATGTTACTCGCAAAAGCCTCATCAATGATGATAGTTTGTTTTTGTACACCTGGAAGAAATGTGATTTCCCTAAAAATACATAAATCTCAAGATCTCCTGAAACCTACACACCAACACCATTAGAACACAATGAAAACCCCATGAGGTTCCCTTAACAAAAACCAAAAAAAGATATAATTGAATGGAAAAATGTACATATTTGTTTTGGAAAACCAAACACGTAGTCAAGGTATGGTTAGAAGCTAGGTTTCCTCCTGAAAAGCGCTTTTTTTAATGTCGTTAGCTCGATGTGGACCCTAAATCTATCAACTTTTTTCTGGTTCATAGGCTTGGCTTAGTTAACTCCTACACTATTTCTTGTTTATTGAATGATTCAGTAAATGGTTTCAACCTATGACCATTAACTTTTAAGACATGACCACTAGTGGGATCCTAAATCTCTACTTCTCCATGGGGGTACACATGATGCACTATGTAAGGCCCTAACCATATAGACCTTAACTTTCTTGGTTGTAAGTGAAGTTGGAAACTATAAAGGAGCACAAAATTTCCAAGTTCAAAGTGTTTTACTTTAAGATTCCTAGATTGATAGGATTAAACTCTAGCTTTATTGATCCTTGAATTTTCATAAGCCTCGATCTTAAGTTCCTAAAGTTAATTAAGGTCTAATTTCCTCTTTGCTTCGGCCAAAGTCATGTCAAAGTTCAATTTTTTGATTTCCCAAAAGGCCTTATGTTTTATTTCAATAGGTAAATTTAAAGGTTTTCTATAAACCAACCTATAGGGTGACATGACTAATATGGTTTTGAATGTAGTATGATATGCCCAAAGGGCATACAGGAGTTTCTCAAACTAATATTTCTTAGAGGGATTGATAGTTTTTTCAAGAATTTTATTAATTTCCCTATTTTCTAACTCATCTTGACCATTGGTTTGAGGATGGTAGGCAGTGGAAACTTTGTAAAAAATATCATACTTAGACATGAATATCAAGAAGGGATGGTTTCAAAAACAGGTTCCATGATCACTGATGATAGCCCTAGGAATCCTAAATCTAGAAAATACTTGTTCTTTCAAGAATTAGATCACAACTTGATGGTCATTGGACTTGGTGGGAATGGCCTCTACCCATTTTGAGTCATAATTAATAGCTAAGAGGATATAAAGATATAACATGGAGTTTGATAAGGGTCCCATGGCACATGATCCTCAGCCCAGTTGGTGAGGACTCCTTAAGTGAATCCACGAGACCCAGGTTCAAAACCAGGTAGGGGCATATTTTTGGGTAATGTAGAAGGCACTGTAGCAGGAACTGTAGCAGTACTATGTGGGTGTTGTATCAGTTACTGTAGTAACTACTGTTTGGTACTGTAGCATCTGGAACTATTCACTTTGGGCCACCGATTTGGTCTTGGAGTCCTTAAGGCCTTCGAGCCACCTGGGCCTTCGGTTCAATAAGTCTTTAGGGACACCTTTAAGGCCTTCGGGCTACCTCAAGACCTTTGGGCCACATGATCAGTGTAGTTACCCCAGACAGACTCTACAAAAAAAAAGAAGCAGCCCTAGAGGAGGATTTAGAGCAAGTGCACTCACCAGAGTAGAACCAAATGGATTTGGGAGAATGAGATGGTATGGCTATGCCATCTAGACTAGCATGTGCTTGCATAGGAAGCCTAGCCATATGGCCATGAAAAGGTGGAGAGCTACTATCATGATGCAGATGCTGGGAAGGGGCAGTTCCTTGTAGTTATAGTTTGGTTGAATTCTCTAAGACCTTCAGGTCATGTAATCTCTTAAGCCTACGAGTCATGTAATCTCTAAGCCTATGGTCCTTGTAAGAATTCCCCCCCCATCCCTTGAAAGGGGGGTTATCAAAAAATCAATAAAATGAAGGTCTTCGGTCCATTCGGGTGATAAGGGTCCCATGAAATCAATTCCCCAATAATCAAATATTTTGATAAACAGAATGGGAGTAAGGGAAATTTGATTCCATTTAGTTATGGATCTTAATTTTTGACACCGAGAAAAACTTTGGCAGAATTTGTAGGAATCCTTAGTGAGGTTTGGTCAAAAGAAACCACTTAAGAGGACCTTTGTAGTTGTTTTATTTATAAAAAAATTTCCTCCACATGCCTCTTCATGACAGAATTTAAGAATATATTATTGCTCATACTCAAGAACACATCTCCTAATGACTTGATCGGGATAAAACATGAATAGGTATGGATCATCAAACACATAGTTTTTGAAATCAGAAAGAAATTTCCTATTAGATTAGGTCCCGAAGAATTTTGTAATGAAACCCATAACCACGTGGTTTGTTATGTCAGTATACCATGGGTAATCACTCATAGAATAGAGGTTCTAATCAGGAAATGAATCAGACACATAAAGGTTATGGGAGTTATCTTTGAATTTCATCCTAGAGAGGTGATCAGCAACAACATTTTCAACACCATTTTTATCCTTAATGGTTATATCAAACTCTTGAATAATAAGGAACCACCTAATCAATCTAGTCGTGGATTCTTATTTTTGAAAAAAGGTATTTCAGATTTGAATTATCTGTGAAGACAACGATGGAGGATCCTAAGAGATAGGACATGAATTTTTTTAAGGAAAATACGACATCAAGTAACTCTTTCTCAATGGTAGTGTAGTTGATTTGTGAATCATTTAATGATTTACTTTAATAAACAATGACACATGGAATTTTATCACAATGTTGTCTTAATACATATCCTATTGCGAAGTCACTCTCATCATACATGAGTTCGAATGAAAGTTTCCAATTGGGATCTTGCATGATAGGTAGAGAGATAAGAGATGACTTTAGTGTCAAGAATGATTCCTCATAGCTATTTTCCATAAAAATGGAGCATCTTTCACCAGCATAGCACAAACTGGTTGGGAAATAGAGCTGAAATTCATAATAAACCTTCTATGGAAACTAGAATGTCCTAAGAAGGACCTCACATCCTTGAAATTTTTTTGAGATGGAAGGTGAATAATGATATCAAACTTAGATTTATCAACTTCAATCCATCTACTAGAGACCAGATGGACCAAAACTAGTCCTTCCTTTACCATGAAATGGAATTTTTCCCAGTTTAGGATGAGATTATTATCCTCACATCTAGAAAAAACTCTTTCAACATTTACAAGGAATCCCTCAAATGTATTCTTAGATATGGATAAGTCATCCATAAATACCTCTAAAAAATCCCCCACCATGTTAGAGAAAATTCCCATCATGCACCGCTGGAAGGTGTTAAGGGCATTACATAACCCAAATGGAATGCGCTTGAAGGTAAAAGTGCCAAATAGACAGGTGAAGGTTGTTTTTATTTAATCTTCTAAGGTGACCTCTATTTGGTTATACCCTAATAATCTATCTAGAAAGCATTATAACTCATGACCTATCACTCGTTTAAGGACTTGATCAATGAAGGGAAAGGGAAAATGGTCTTTCTTAGTGAATGATTTTAAATTCCTATAGTTAATGCACACTCTCCATCCACCAATGACCCTTATTGGGATAAAATCACTATCCTCATTAGAAATCATCATAATTCCATCCTTCTTAGGAATCACTTGGATTGGTATTACCCAATCACTCTCAGCAATAGGGTATATGATGCCAACTTTCAACAACTTTAGAAGTTCTTTCCTTACCACATCCATGAGATTGGGATTGAGTCTCCGCTGAGTTTGACGACATGGTTTGGAGTCAGAATCTAGAATGATCCTATGGGTTCCAATGAGTGGGATAATCCTAGGAATATCAGACAGGTTCCATCCAATTTCTTTCTTATTCCTGCTCAATATATCCATAAGCATTCTCTCTTTATTGGATTTGAGAGAGAAAGAGATGACAATGGGAAGTGTTTGATTATCCCCTAGGAATGCATACTTAAATGATGAATTCAATACCTTGAATTCAAGCTCAGGTTAGTTAACACTTTCAAAATAATCATGGAACTTTTCCTCAAACTTAGTTTCATTTTCAAAATTTCTTGAAAAAAATGGTTCCTTTTGAACAGATTTTTCAGCCACAAAAATTGTACATATCAGTGTTGGGAATGGGTATAGACTCAATTTTTTTTATTTACCCAATTTTTTCATTGATTGGTGATCCTAAGGTCACCAAAGTGGTTGTCTGAAAGATATTCATGGCAAGAAGATAAATTTACCTCATGTGAACAAAGGAAATCAATACCATCTTGACTTAAACATCCTTCAATAATTCCTTGATGTTCATATGGTTCCCTATCAACAATACCTATCCAATTGACCTCATATATCTCTTCATCATCCCTAATTTTATAGTTTTCATTATAAATGTTCATATCAAGGATTGTTTTTCTGAAGGTTATGGTCATGTTCACATTCCTTACTTGGATGATCGAGTTGATTGTTAAGAGGAAGGGATGACCAAGGATGATTGAAGTTTTCTCCCTAATGCTTAGATTTTGATGATTGTCAAGGACAATGAAGTCATTCGGGTAGATGAAGTTTTCAACTTTCACAAGAATTCCCCTTAATATTCCCATAGTAACCCTAACACTACGATCTACAAGTCGGAGTGTGACAGATGTTGGTTAGATCTCTTC
The DNA here is from genome assembly GCA_963277665.1 of Viscum album. Lineage (NCBI taxonomy): Eukaryota > Viridiplantae > Streptophyta > Magnoliopsida > Santalales > Viscaceae > Viscum > Viscum album. Next base: position 1,060,356,730 of record OY728137.1, read on the forward strand.
AAGCCCTAATTGGCAATACATGACATACAGAATGAGGTTAACACTAGATGTTGGATCACAAATGGCTTTGAAAAAATTATTCTCTTCTAACTCAACATTGATTTATGGACATCCCGAGTTTCTCCAGCGTGGTCACAAACCTGACCCCCCTGTCTGGCGGCCAGCAGCGACGAACTTGAACCCCGTGGTGCAGTGCCTTCACATTGCTCTAGCGTGGCCGTGAATCCCCTCGTTGGGTTCACGAAGGGTGTTTCGAGTCATGTCAGACCATGTCCCATCCTCCGCCACTGAAGGAGAAGCAATTCAGATCGATTTGGACCATCCACCATTGTTCTCGGGCGTGTTTGGTCTTGCCGCATGTTTTGGTTTGTCATCACCATCCAAGGTGAGAGTTTTATTATTGTGCACGCATTTAATTTAATGTCGTTATTGTGTTTTGAAGTCCTCTTATTTTATTTGTAGTGCGGATAATGATTTTGGATGCAATCTCATCTTTTCGAGTGCTTTCAAGGTTGCCACCACCGTCCGAGGTGATGTTCTTCATCCGTTATCTTGTTGTGCACTTTATTTTTGGGTCGTGTTTATGTCTTTGAGTCCCTAGTATTTAATTGGTTGTGTGCTGGTCCTCACCGCACTGACTGTGGCTGCTGAATGTTGTTAAGGTGTGGCGCTAATTTCCAGGTGCGTGCATGCATTTTTTCCAGGTATGGATATATATATATATATATATATTCTGAGTGCATGTTCCCTCATGGCGTGGGGAACATGTGCATCAGTTTAAAGGTGTGTGTGTGTGTGTGTGTGTGTGTGTATTTATGGAAGTGTGTGTGTGCTGCGTATGAGTGGGATGTTACTTGAGTTAGAAAGTCTTGGCTTGACTTCCTTTAGGTAGGCGAATCCGTATTTTCCCTTTTTAAAATAAGTCCATTTAATGCTTGCATGTTTTTAATTAATTATTTACTAGATTAGCATCTTTGAAAAATAATTGGACAACCTGCTATAGTGTTTTCAAGTTGGTTGGACTTGTTAAAAGTAGTCTGTTACATTATTTTCTAGTTGTGTAATTTGTCTGATTTGTTAGTATATTTTTTAATGAACTGTTTGATTTTCTTATGGAATGACTAGTAAACTATTTGTGTTGCTTTAAGTGTTTTGTAAAACATGGTTTTTAATGGGTTCCTTAAGGTTTGACCATTTGGTTCGAGACATGTTTTGGTGTTTAATGTTGTTTTGAAAATGGTTCGTAAATGTTTATTGTTTTGGCATGTTTTGATAAATGTGTGTTTTGGTAAATGCATGTTTTCGTGAAAAGATATTGGCATGTTTTGGTCCGTCCGACCATGTTTGTAAGAAATGGAATTTATTACTATTTTGGAGACATTTCTAAATGTTTTGATAAATGGTTGAATGAGGTAAAGCTAAAGGCCCATTTGGAATTTTTGAAATGGTTTTTTGGAAAACCCCCTCTTTGGTTAGGTCTCTTGCTTCGTCGATTGATCATGAGACAAGAGGGTCCTCGGTATGGGCCTCCTTTTGAGAATATTTATTTTATGGCATGAGACTAATCTTGAAGTGGGCGGGGTGGTGCCAGATTGTGTCGTGTGCTTGGTGATATATATATGGTTTGTTGTTTGAATGTGTGTCACACCTCTTTGTGAACATAGCCTGGAAACTTAGCATAGCAAGGGTCTTTAATGAGAACGATTGTTGCACTAGTTTATAATACACACTGGCTAGTGGACCTTAGTACAGACTTTGCTCTGCTAGGGGATTGGGCCCCTCGGTTAGGCCAGGTAGGAAAACACTGAGCATTTGGGCGTTATGATGTCATAGAGAGTAGGCATGCCTTCAGGATGAATCACATGTATAGTACATTATGGTCTTCCTCGAAGTTCCTAGACTTTCTGTGATCCTTTGGTACGAGCACTATTAGTACCATTTCCCTTGCTGTGTGTGGAGTCATACCCTTGAACTTGGTTTTTGTGTTTTCTTGGAAAATTTTTGTGTGTATGGTTGGTTTTAAAAAGGACTTCAAAGTAGATGTTTTGGAAAAGTTTGTGTGATCCCCTCTTTTGTTTTCTTTTCCTTGTTTTTGAATTATAAGGGAAATGGAATTGTGATTGTTAGTTTTCAAAATGCAGTGTATATATGAAAACCTTATTTTTATAATTGTAGTTCAAACTAGTATTATTTGGGCTGTTTTGGAATTGGAAAATGCATAGATTCTTTGGTTCATTTTTGACATCCCTACTGAGCATTTTAATTCTCATGTCTATCCTATATTTTTAGATGTAGGTTCAGCTGTTTGGTCCAGGTTCTTGTTTTGTCTACCCGTGCGAGGCAGGTTGTTAGTTGTTGGAGGTGACCAAGAGGTCACATGGAGGTATGTGCAGTCTTGTTTTCTTGTCGCTGCTAGTTTTATTTTTCTTTGTTTAGTTTTTATTAATTTATTTGTCTTTATTTTATGGGTCAAATCTTTCCCACCTGTTTAGTTTTGATTCCCGACACTAGTTTCCAGCCCGTAGGGATCGGGAACGCCCCTCGGGCCATGTCGTAGGCCGGATCGGGCGACAGGTTCAGGGTCAACCCGGGTTGGTTTGTGACACCAAACCTCATGACTCTCTTCAAAGGTGAAATTCAAAGAAAGACTTTTTCACCAACCTCAAACTCCAAGTCCCTTCGACGATTGTCCGCATAGCTCTTCTACCGAATCTCAGTAGCCTTAATGTGTTGTTGGATGGCATGAACCTTTTCTGTCATCTCTTGCACAAGATCGGGCCCAAGAATCTTTCCCTCACCAGCTCCATCCCAACAAGTAGGAGTTTGGCATCTTTTTTCATATAGAGCTTCATAGGGTTCCATTTGAATGCTTAAATGGAAGATTGTGTTGTAAGAGAACTCAACTAATGGGAGATGTTGATCTCATCCACCTTTAAATTCCGTTGAGCATGTTCTCAGTATGTCCTCGAGTGTCTGAATAGTCCGTTCAGATTGACCATCAGTTTGAGGGTAATAGGTTATACATAAATTCAATTCGTTACACATATCATGTTGAAGACTTATCCAAAATTTTGATGTGAACCTTGGATCATGATTAGATACGATAGAAAGTGGAACTACATGCATCCTTATCACTTCCTTTATGCAAATCTGAGAAAGTTGATCAAGAGATAAATTTTCCTGAATGGAGATAAAATGGGTAGTCTTAGTGAGATGGCCCACTATACCCCATATCGCATTGTTTTCTTTAGAAGTTCTCTGAAGACCAATGACAAAATCCATAGTTATATTGTCCCACTTCTATTCTAGTATGGGTTGTTGTTGTAATATCTCTTTAGAAAGTTGTCGTTTTTCATTCACTTGCTGACATACCAGGCACCTTGTAGTGTAGTCAGCAATCTCTATTTTCATATTATCCTACCAATAATGATCACGAAGGTCCCTACAAATTTTTGTGCTTCCAGAATGTATAGAGAATATAGATCTATGAGATTCATCCATCATCTCCTTCCTTATTTTCAGAATAGATAGAACACATAGCCTTGTATGAAATTTCAGTACGCCATCTTGATCAATATTGAACTTAGGAAACTTCTCATCCTTCACGGCATCAAACTACTTTTATAACCAAGGATCTTCTTTATGAGCTTTCTTGATCTTCTCTAGTAAATACGGTTGAGAAATCATTTGGGATAGGGTTGATGATGTACCTTCCCTTACAATTCCCATGTCTAGTTTTACTAGGTCTTTGATCAATAGATCTCCTTGAATCCTCATCATTTCCAGAATAACAAGGTCTTTCCTACTTAATGCATCAGCGACTTTGTTTGCTCTTCCAAGGTGGTAATGAATTAAAAAATCATAATCTTTATAAAGTTCCAATCATCTCCACTTTATCATGTTAAATTTATTTTGTGTGAAAATATACTTCAAACTTTGATGGTCTGTGTATATATCACATTTCTACCCATAAATATTGTGCCTCCATATCTTCAGAGAAAAAACAACTGCAACTAGCTCAAGATCATGCGTTGGATAATTCTGCACATGAGGCTTTAGTTGTCATGATTCATAAGCAATGACTTTGTCATTTTCCATGAGGACACACCCAATACCTTTTAGAGATGCATCACTAAAAATAATGAATCCTTCTCCAATTGATGGTAGAGTTAATATGGGTGTAGTAACCAATCTCTTCTTCAGCTCTTGGAAACTTTCCTTGTACTCTTTTGTCTAGATGAACTTGACTCATTTTCAAGTTAACTTGGTTAATGGATTAGAAAGTTGTAAAAAAATCACAAACCTGTTATAATATCCTACTAAACCAAGGAAACTACGAATCTCAGTTACTATTGTAGGATGAGGCCACTCTTCTACAACTTTTTTCTTCACAGGGTCAACTGAGATTCCGTCATTGGTTACATTGTTCCCCAAGAAAGCAACTTGTTGTAACCAAAATTCGCATTTTATGAACTTTCCAAAAATCCTTTCCTTTCATAGAGTTTTCAAAATAACCCTTAGATGATCCTCATGCTCCTCATGACTTTTAGAATATATCATAATATTATCAATAAAAACTACCACAAAATTATCAAGGTAGTCCTTAAAGAATCTATTCATTAAATCCATAAATATAGCAGATTCATTAGTCAATCTGAAGGGCATAACAACAAACTCATAATGACCATATATTGATCATAAGGTGTTTTTTGTAATATCTTCTTTTTTCACCCTCAATTAATGATAACCAGATCGAAGATCAATCTTAGAGAATAATTGATCCCCATGAAGTTGGTCAAATAAGTCATAAATTCTTGGAAGAGGGTATTTTTTCTTCACTGTGATCTCGTTCAATTCTCTATAATCAATACATAGCCGCATTGATCCATCATTATTCTTCACAAAGAGAATAGGTTCACCCTAATGAGACACACTCGGTCGGATAAACCCCTTCTCCAAAAATTCTTGGAGTTTCTTCTTTAATTTCTCCAACTCCACACTCACCATTCTATACGGGGTTTTTGAAATCGGCTAGGAACCATGAATGAGTTCAATGGAGAAATATACCTCTCTTTCTGGGGGAGGTCTAGGTAACTCAGGAAATACGTTAATGTATTCCTAGAAGATGGGGACATACTCTATTCATATATTGTTATTTCCTTCTTTATCTTCACCGATCAACTCCATAAATAAGGCTATAGGAGGTGGTTCTAGACAAAGATCAGGTCGAGATATATCTCCTTGGAAGATAACTATAGGTTTTCCATTCAAGAGTACTGATATTTCCTTACTTCTGCATTTGATTTTATCATTATACATTGAGATCCATTCCATCCCTAGTATAATGTCAAATTCCAACATGGGGATGACTACTAGATTTGCGATAAGATTGTGCTCACTAAACTAAATACTAGAGTTTCTAAAACTGTTGATACTTAGATAATCCCACCAGGAGTCTTGACTAATAACTCTACTTTTAGAAATTTAGGGGTTGATTCAAAATTCTTTTCAAACTTGGAGGAAATAAAGGAATGCGTAGAACCAGAATCAAACAAAGTACTTGATAGCTTTGAGAAAAAAATAAGAGTACCTTCCACCACATAATTTGGATCTTCAACTTAATCCGACATGATAGAAAAATAACAACCTTTCTCCCTTGGCCTATATTGAGGCCGATGGTGATTCTCATCCACTTCCCTCAGATTTGGATAGTGATTGGAAAAGTGACCAAGCTACTGTCCACACCTAAATCATTGGACTTCAGGTAGGGCCTCCACCATCTTCCCCTTGTCTTTAGTGTTGGAAATGTTAGGCTTCACCTCACTACGAAAATTTCACACTATATAGCCATCACTTCCACACTTGAAGCACTTTCTGCTCCCAAGTAGGCACCTCCCCGAATGCTTCTTCCCACATTTATTACACATGGGAAGTTGAACTTTCTTTCCACCTCTTACCTGATCAAAGATCCTCCCCAAGCTTGGCTCCATTTATCTCTTCTTTTCATTGGATTTGTGAGACCATTACGTCTCACCAAACTCCCGTTCGATTTTCATAGCACTCCGCACGATCCCCTCATAGCTATCATAGTCTCAGTTGGTTAGATTATTCCATAGATGTGGTATTATTCTACCAAAGAATCTATCAAACTTACCACTAGGATCCATGACAAATATTGAGGTGTGATGGGAAAGTCTTATGAAGTTGATCTCATAGCTTCCAATAGATTCATTCTCCTTCTGCTTCAGCTCGAGAAATTCCTTCTTCATTTTTGTTCTCATCGAACGGGGGAAATACTTATTAAAGAAGATCCCTCTGAACTCTTCTCACTCCAAATCTTCAATATCCCCTATTGACCTCGTGTTTTTAATCATTTCCCACAACTGATCAGTTTTTCCCTCTAAGCGGTAAACAGCCAGGGTGACCTTCTCTTGTTCTGAACAGTGAAGTACATAAAAGATCTTTTTGATAGAGCTGATCCACTGTTCAGCAATCAATGGGTCGGTATATCCATTGAACATTGGTGGTTTTTTATTTATAAAGGACTCAACGGAAAGTTATTCCCTTCGTAGTGAAATCGGTCTCTCAGCTTGATTCAAGTTATTCCCCATAACTTGAGTTTGTTGGTTCATCATTCTAATGAAAGTTTCCATTCCAGCTTCCATCGAAGGGTCCTCAACACATGGTCTGTTGTGGCTACCATTTGCACGGTCCCTCATATTTCTCTCCATTTTCTAAAAGAATAAAACCTTAGTGATAAATTTTAACTATAAATGATTTTTATGTATTAGAAATTCATTCTTAAACATATTATTCTTTAACAAAGATTGCATTTCTCTATAAATCCTTCATAATGATTCATAAAACGCTTGTGATTAACCAAACACATCCCCCGAGAGTGTCAAACTAGAAGTGCAGAAAGGCCCGTTGTCATGCACCAGTTCTCGTTCGAGTCTAGCTAAAAACATTATTTTTGGGTTTTACCCCTAGATACATATGTTCTAGAGGCACATCCACTTGTTCATATCTAGATAGGGGCTTATTTGTTCGGAAACCACTTACTTAATATTTCACTAAAATACCAAGATGATTTCCTATATTTAATATTTTCCATAAGGTTCTTCCTAATCTTTTCAAATCCTAATTTCCACAAATAACTAAACTATCCTTTGATACCAACTAAGGCATCCCACCTTTTTATTACATAAAATTTCATTACATTTTACAAATAGAGGATCTTTAAAGTTTAGTGTCTTGGAAAAAGGTACATAATACATGAAAACATATAACATTATTTTAATCCACATGAAAGGATTCTTGATTTTTTCATCCTAAGTACAATTACTCCAACTCATAACCTGGGGAAATACATCAAAGGAAAGTGTGAGCGGAAGGCCCAACAAGGGAAAAACAAGAGAAACAGTTTACATGTGAACATCAGTGATATCTACAAGAACATGAGGAATATCATAAAGGAATGATAAAAAGGCATATCATAAAAATAATAACTTGAATCATAACTTGAAAATGTGGCTGTAACATTTAATTTAGACATTCATAATCATATCACCAAGGTTCATCCCTAAGATGTCATAAAAATTACCAAGGTTATTCACCAAGGTATCGTAAAATTTTTCATCTCTAGAGATTAATTTCTTTACCTAATGCATTGGAGCTCTATAAGGGTGCACCCTTAATATTTATTTATTTTCATGGGATCCACATAGATCATAATCAAAAATTTCATAAGTAACCCATATAGAATAAAAGAAATGGGTTTCATATCAAAATCATGGCGTTTTTAAAAAGTGCTTAAAACATGATCATTATGTCATTTATAACCCACAGAAAGGGAATGAGGGTTTTATGTATGTAAATTACAGAATAAAATAAATTATTTCTATGTCTTAATTAATACCCATGGAAATTAAATATTTTTGGGTATTCACATAAGAAAAATAAAATAATTTCTTGAGAAAAAGAGAGATTTTGAGATGAAAATTCTGCAGCATAACAAGTATGAAACATAGTTTTATAAAACATTAAAAAGAGATGAGATAGGGGTAAACCATTCATAAAATACTCATAATATATTATAGGGACAGAATAAAATGTAAATAATAACATGGTATAGAAATTTGAAAGACATGTCACATAAAAGAGAACTTGAAAGGAAGAGAGAAGTTGGGAATTCTCTTACCTTGAAGAGTAACTTCTAAAACTCTAGGATCGGGACCTTGAGGAATTGAGGACACCTTTTTAGGACTCCTTGGGAGGTAATACTATCAGATCTATAAGGGGGATTTTTTGGAATGAAATAAAATAAAGGAATGGATTGGTATTTATAGTAAAAGAGAGGGAGTTTTATATTGATTTTTGAGGACACCTCATTGGTAGTATTTGCAAAACCATGGGTTTTCCCATGGTATTTAGAAACTTGGGACACCTAATATAATATTTTAATCCACATGAGTCAAACATCATTTTAAATTACATATTACATCATTATAATGTCATAAAACACACCGAAAACTCAAAAACTGTATTTTTACTATTCACTGAAAAAACAAAACATTTTATAAAAATCTCATAAATTCACCCTGACCTAATATTGATGTTATAAATTCAAAAATAAACTCCATTTTATGAAAATAAATTTTTAAATATGAGAAATTTACTTTTTAAGTAAAATCACTATTTACTTGAAAAAATACTAATACTTAACTAATAATTTCTAAAACAGTTATTTACTTAAACTATTATATCACATTGTCATTCAAGATGCCTAAATTACATTTATACTTAGGTGGTGTTAATTTTCCATTGGTCATATTACTATTCATAAAGGTAATGTTACTATTCATAAATTACTATTCAAAAAAAATAAGTTGATCTTATCAGACTCTAAATTTCTTACTGATCACAACCGTATATGTTCGTTTTTAGAAAATCATTTCATAGTATCAATTATTTAAATTGTAAAAAATATTTTAAAATACTCATTTTTTTAATATTCATCAATAATATGAAACTTCTTAGAAAAATACTAAAAATTCATCCTAGATTAATTTTGATATTTGAAATTCAAAAATGATGGTTATTTTACCATAATAAGAAATAAGAATTTTATTTATACAAATGGATTACACAAAGTAACTACAGCCTCGTTACATAACACATTATAACACCTGTATAGGACCTAAGAGTAAGGTGTGCAATGGTGATAGAATCTTGGGGCGGCTCGGACAACATTGCTCGAGTGGGGATTTCTATCAACTTGAAATTCTCTTGTGGGCGATTTCGTTCAAGATTAACATGTTGATGCTCGGATTGGGCTTGGTCTAGAGAAAAGCTCAGTGATGCTACCTCCTTCTTAAGCTATGATAAATGGGCTTTGTATGGTATGATTCTACTGGTAGAGGCCATCGACTCTTCTTTCTGCATTAATTATCCATTATCATTTCTATTTATAAACAATAATTATAACGCTAAAAATTATTATTATTTCCAAGGGTCATATTAATCAACGGTCATATTAACCATCGATCATATAATGGTCAAAACCTGATAGTCACATTTCATTTATACTTATATATTTTTATTGATTATGACATAGTAAAACATTCTTTTTCAAGAAACAAAATATTATTCAAAAGTTTGGGTTGTTACATTCTTCCCCCATTAATAAATTTCATCCCTGAAATTTCAATTTATACCCTCAGAAGAGAAAAGGTTTGGGTACTTCTACCTCATAGTGTCCTCTGATTCCCATGTGGCTTCTTCATATCTGTGGTTCCTCCACAACACATTAACAATGTGGGCATTCTTATTGTGTAGAACCTTGTCTCTACGATCCAAGATCTCCACCGGTTGTTGCTCATAAGAGAGGTCGTGTTCCAGTTGTACCACCTCTAGATTTAGTACAAGTGAAGGGTTAGGTATGTACTTCATCAAGAAGGATACGTGGAATACATCATGAACTTGTGATAGATTTGGAGGAATTGTAAGCCGATAGGCCACTGCTCCTACAAAATCAAGGATTTCATAGGGGCCAATGTACCTAGGGTTGAGCTTTCCTTTCTTCCCAAACCTCATGTATAAGGACTCGCCCTTAAACATTACATAATCTTGAATTAAGTTAATAATTAAAATTGAGGATCTTTTCAGGTTTAGAAATTTATAGAATTAGTTCATAACATATACATAACAATTTGAATATTACATGTAGACTATTCTACTCAGTATCCATTTTTTTCATAATGTAAAAAAACTCTTAAAAGAAAAGAAACATGTTTAGTTCCATGTTTTAATCATCATAACTTTTCCTTGATATCATCCTCGACCCTATTCAACTTTAAGTCTTGTGAAAAACATTTAAAAAACTTGGAATGATCATAAAAATCTCAGTAAGGGATACACAAAGAGGGAAAACTGTTAGTTTTTCAAAACAACAAGTAAACCATGAATACTTTATCATAAGTCATACTTTTCACCTTTATGAAATAGTAAATACTCTTCACTAAATAAAATCTCATTACTTACCCTTTTGTAACCAAAATATTACCATAAAACTCATAGAAAGCACACTTAACATATAAAAGTAACTTGGGACATAAACATACTTAAATAAAATAATCATACGGTCAACTTCCACACATATCACTAAATGGAATAGCCATATGGCCGACTTCCATACCCAATGAATTAGAGGTTATAACGTAACCACCCATCCTTAGTTTATCACAGAACTACCCATCATTTGGTTTATCACGTAACCACCCGTCAAATGTCCAAGTACCATTACATAATCATAACACATAAAATATTGCAAATATCAACATTTCAGTAATAACATTTAATTTGAAATCATAAGATATCATTTCAAGGTATTGAAATAATCAATCCATTTTAAAAACCATTTTCAATACCAAAACACCCAAAAACAGAATAAGGGGTTTCTTTTTCATTTTAAAAACATTAAGTCTTATAAAGGAAGTCAAATAACGATTACGGCGGCAGAGAGATCATTGTCGCCGCATACGTTAAAAAAACATTCCTTTTTTATTTTAGTAAAATAATTCATAGAAAAAATATTCCTTTTGAATGAAAATAAAAGTAAAAGTATTTTTTTATACACCGTATAAAAGGAGTTTTATATTATCAAAACATGCATTAATGAAAGGAGATTGAGACAAAGTCTTTTACCTCGTGTATGACTTGACTCGTTCATTCTTTAATTTCCTGAATAATAAACTTAAGTTAATTTATACTTTCTTCAGAACCTTTTTCAAGTTTATTATTCCTTTTACATCATTTATTACCTTTCTATAACAATTATTTAATTATTTGAGTTCATATCGGATATTTTGTCGATGTTCGGAACTTGAGTAAAAAAATGAACTTATTATAATTATAAATTGTCCATGTGATCAAAATTACATTATCTCAAGAATGATATTCATGATTTATATATCATATATATCATATATATCCAATATATATGTATTTAGAATAGTCCATAACATTTGGATATAAGAAATCAAATGCACCGTTCATAGAAACGGTAATCTGTACGTACGCGTGAACGCTACTTTCAATTTTTTTCATATTTAAACGAATGAAAACTAAATGATACATAGGTATATTATAATTATAATATAATATCTGTTATATATGTTACATAAGTTCATTAATTCCATTCTTTATACATTCCATGTATAGCATGAATGAGTCATATCACTTTGAGGGGGTGGTAGTCCCCACTTCCTCAAATGAAATTATCGTAAATATACAACATGAAAAGAATAAAGGTGTGTTATAAAAGATAATTACAGAAGAATAGAGATAAAATAAATATCATAAATATCATATATAATTACAGTTCCATCATAATGTCCACCATAAGAGGTGGTAGGAGAAGATTGGACAATCATCGTTTCGTGAGGCAGTAGTTTGTCGTCCACAGAAACAGTATGTTCTAGACCCATTAGATGGAGGTGTGTGTGAGTGTAGTTAAAATACTTATCATAAAAACAATATAGTATATTGAGGATGCTTATGTTGTTATGTAATCAAATAATAATAATATAATAGGTAGTGGAGAAGGAAAATAAAAGAAAAGAACTTGAGAGGATATGTTACCTTTAAATCGGGTAACTCCCCTTGGTTTGAACCAAAAGGTTTCCTTGAATTGCCTTATGACTAGGGGAAGGATTCCAGGAGGAATAGAGTTATGTTGGGAGATTATTTGGGTAGAGTTTGGACGAGCCAAGGGGGCTTGAGAGGTATGAGTAAAAGTTAGAGGTGATGGCCTTTTATAAGAGGGAGGAGGGGCTCTTCAGAAAAATTTGAAAGTATTATTTTATTATAAAAGGATTTTTGGTTTCAAAAGGTCCATAGCCCATTAAATTAGAAGATAATATGACTATTATTCGAAATAATCTCAAAAAATAGATTTTAAACATGTTTTGATTTCAAATTTAACCATATCATTTAGCTTTAACCCTTAGTTAACTAATTTGACTCTTACCATGTCTTCTTGTGTATTCACTCTATATGGTTAATATAATTACCATAAAATGCCAATAGAACCACAAGTGGTTAATTAATGAAATTTTCAACCTTATCTAAGTCATTTGGCCAAATATTAGTTTTTTAGGATTATTATATCATTTAATAAAATAATATTTGTTTTAAAACTCATTTATGTCAATTTGAATACTATTCATATCATGACTTTTTAAAAAATCCAAAACAACTTGATCAATTCGAAAAAAGTTCATTAATTCAAAGATAACAAGTCATAATCATCCATAAAATTCGTGGATGGCATAAAAAGTTTCAAAATAAATTTATTTTAATATTTATAATCTCATTTATTTAAAACATTCATTAATAAGGTAACCATTACATCATCATTGTGTCATAAATAAATTTTTTATTTGATGTCTAAAAATTATAAATAAAATACCATGATATAGGAAATATTTTTAGCTTTATAATGACTATTTATAGTCAAAGATATCAATTATATAACCCCACCTTAAAATTTTTTTAGAAAAAAAATACATGTTTATGATATTTTTATTTTTACTTTAAATAAAAAGTTATTAATATAATTATCTTACCCAAGTGGCTTCTAAAGGCCAAACATTCTACCCAAGGATTGTATTGGTCGGCCATGACTCGTCCAATAAGGTTAGGACAAGTGTTAAGGTAATTTTATATTATTATAATATTATTTTTACCTTGAATTACCCTATTTACCTTTAAACGCGGTAAATAATAATCAAAAGTTACTATTCACCAAAAAATATTTTCATCCTATTGAACCACATTTTACTTACTGATGACAACCATGTATGTCGGATTTTTGAAATTCAATTCACAGAAGCGGTAAAATTTTATTTAAATAAAAAAAATTGTTTTTTTACTACTATGCAGTGTTTTTCACTATTCAACAAAAATTGAACGTTTTCAGAAAAATACCAAAAATTCACTCAAAGATAATTTTGATATTCCAAATTCAAAAATTATTTCTATTTTAACAAATTAAAATCATATAAGTTTCATTAATTAGTTTAAAATTAATTTTTGTTGTCAAAACTAGAAAGCGTGTTTTTAAGAAGTAAAAACTATAATAAGATTGACATGTGTTTATGACCAATTTCAAAGCGAAATTACTTCCAATAACCAACATTGGATTAAATGGTAAAAATATAATCAAATTACACTTTAAAACCATTTAAAAAGATAATCTAAGCATATAAATAAATCAGATGAAAAGACAATTTTGACTTAAAATGCAGTATTTTTCACTATTCATTAAAAAATGAACTTTATCAGAAAAATACCAAAAATTTACACAAAGTAAATTTTGATATCCTACTTCTAAAGAAGAAGTTTATTTTGTTAAATGAAACATATAAAATTGGCAAAAACTAGATTTAAAAGGGTTTCTCCATCAAAAGGCGGTAAAACTACCTTTTAAAAATATTAGTATTTATGCTTAAAATTGGATTCAATCTTATTTTAATCCTCTAAAATTTATTGGATAAATGTAAATAAATTCAACAAAAAATTTAATCATATTGTAGTTAGTTCTTTTCATTCCCTTCAATACAATGGCTAGGTGTTAACTACCATTTAAAATAATAATATTACTATATTATTTTTGGGTATAACTCAACATTGTGTGCAACGTAAGATTTCAGAAAAATCCGTCGTTGCGTGCTGAGTACGCTATCGAACATAGCATCCCCTTTTAAGTAAAATTAATATTTAATTCACAAATATTAATAAATATGAAAATTTCATATTCTTTATTCACCTGGATTGTTACATCCTTCCCCCCTTTTGGGAATTGCGTCCCCGCAATTCTAGTCACTTATCAAATAAATGGGGGTATTTATCCCTCATAGCATTTTCAGATTCTCATGTTGCCTCTTCAACCATATGGTTTTTTTACAAAACCTTTACTTGATGAATTACCTTATTCTGCAACACTTGCTCTCTTCGGTTAAGAATTTGGACTGGTTGTTCCTCATAAGAAATATTATCTTCCAACTGAACTACCTCTAGACTCAAAACATGAGATGGATCTGACATATACTTTCTCAACATTGAAACATGAAAAACATTGTGTACCTGGGATAAACTTGGAGGTAAATCCACTCTATAGGCAACTTGTCTAACTTTTTCTAGGATTTCATAGGGTCTAATAAACCTCGAACTCATCTTTCCCTTCTTACCAAAACGCATCACACTTTTCCATGGAGAAACTTTGAAAAAGACATGATCACCTACCTCAAAAAAAGATCTTTCCTTCGGTTATCTGCATAAATTTTCTTCCTACTCTGAGTTGTCCTCATGTGTTTCTGTATCAACTGAACTTTCTCTGTCATCTCTTCTACCAATTCTGGTCCCATCAGTTTCCTTTCACCTAATTCATCCTAAAAATATGGAGTTCGACATTGCTTCTCATATAACGCCTCAAATGGTGTCATCTGTATACTGGAATGAAAACTATTATTATAAGAAAATTCAACCAAAGAAAGATGTTGGTCCCAACTTCCCTAATAATCCATTGAACAAGCACATAGCATATCCCTCAAGGTTTGAATCGTTTGTTCTGACTGCCCATCTGATTGCGTATGAAAATCTGTACTAAAATTTAATTCAGTACCCAATTACTTATGAAGTTCTTTCCAAAAGTTATAAATGAACCACGGATCACAATCAGATACAATGGAGAGGAGAACTCCATGTAACATGATTATCTCTTTAATATACAATCGAGAAATTTTATCTAGAGACATAGTATCTCAAATAGGAAGAAAATGAGCAGATTTAGTCAATCGATCAATAATAACCCATATTACATTGTTACCTCAAGAAGTATTTGGTAATCCGACTACGAAATTCATGGACACATTTTCTCATTTCCACCCTAGCAATGGTAAATGTTCAAGCATCCCTTTTGGTAACTATCACTCTATTTTAACCTGTTGATAATTTAAACACTTCACAGTAAAGTCAGCAATATCTCTTTTCATTCCATCCCACCAGTAATACTCCTAAAGATCTATGTACATCTTAGTACTGTCGGGATGAACTAAAAACGGAGAACTATGAGCTTCACATAACAACTCTTTCTTCAACAATGAATCACAAGGCACACATAATCTCTTCCCAAATCTCAAAATACAATCATTATCAATGTTAAATTCAGGCAACTTACCTTTCTGAACCAACTCTACCTTTTTTTGCAACTCACTGTCTTCCTTCTGTGCTTACTTAATTCTGTCTGAGAGAGATGATTTCACTGACACCTGAAACAAAACAGAGGAATTTTCTGCACCAACAAATTCTATGACAAAGTTCATCAAATCATTAATCAAAGGATCTTGTTCCAAACTTAACATTGTTAATGTAACATTACTTTTTAGACTCAAGGTATCAGCCACTTTATTTGTTATTCCTGGATGGTAATGAATCGTGCAATCATAATCCTTGATTAATTTCATCCATCTCCTCTGTCTCATGTTCAATTATTTTTGAGTGAATATATACTTCAAAATTTTGTGATCAGTATATATTTCACATTTTATGTCATACAAATGATGCCTCCAAATTTTTAAAGCAAAAACAACAGCATCTAATTGAAAATCATGTGTAGGGTAATTTAACTCATGAGTTTTCAATTGACGTGAAGCATAAGTAATTGTCTGATCATTCTGCCTTAGGACACAACCAATTCCTTTCAACGAATCATCACTGTAGATAACAAACTCACCATTTCTGGAAGGTAATTCCAAAATTGGATCATTCACCGATCTTCTTTTCAATTCCTAAAAATAATCATCACATTCTTTTGTCCAGATAAATTTAACACATTTTTGAGTTAACTTAGTCAGTGGGCTAGATAACCATGAAAAATTATCAATAAACCTTCTATAATAGCCTTCCAAACTAAGAAAACTATGAATTTCAGTTATATTTGTAGGTCTTGGTCATTCTTCAATGAATTTTTTTTTAGCAGGATCAACATTTATGCCATTTTTTGAAACAATGTGACCAAGGAATGAAATTTGTTATAACCAAAACTCACACTTTCTAAATTTATCATACAATTTATTTTCTTTTAAGGTTTTCAAGACAACCCTTAAATGAATTTAATGCTCATCTTTACTTTTAGAATAAACCAAAATATCATCAATAAACACAACCACAAACTTATCTAAGAACTCACAGAAAATTTTATTCATTAGATCCATGAATACAGTAGGTGTAATGGCATGAACCTCTCTAATCCATTACTTTGTAAAAATGTGGTGTTGGAGGTGTTCCGGGAGTTCAAGGTGACTTATCCCCAACACTTTGCCCAATTTCCAGTTCAGTGAACAGTTCCAATGGTAGACAGTTGTGAACAGAGCAACAATAACCTCTAACGGTAACCTCTATCGGTAACCTCTAACGGTAACCTCTATCGGTAACCTCTATCGGTAACCTCTATCGGTAACCTCTATCGGTAACCTCTAACGGTGACCTTTATCGGTAACCTCTAACGGTGACCTTTTCTTTCCTTCGCCAAATTTTGAGTTCTGTGAACAGTGTTTCCAGAACGGTGAGCTCTAAGTGTCACCTTTTCTTTCCTTTTCCAAATTTTGAGTTCGGTGAACAGTGTTTCCAGAACTGTGACCTTCTAAGTGTCACCTATTCTTTCCTTTGCCAAATTTCAAGTTTTTGAATAGTGTTTCCAGAACGGTGACCTTCTAAGTGTCACTTATTCTTTCCTTTGCCAAATTTCAAGTTTGTGAACAGTATTTCCAGAACGGTGACCTTCTAAGTGTCACTTATTCTTTCCTTTTCCAAATTTCAAGTTTGTGAAGAGTGTTTCCAGAACGGTGACCTTCTAAGTGTCACCTATTCTTTCCTTTGCCATATTTCGAGTTTGTGAACAGTGTTTCCAGAACGGTGACCTTCTAACTGTCACCTCTTCTTTCCTTTGCCATATTTTGAGTTCATGAATAGTGTTTCCAGCTTCCCACAAGTTTCACCCCTTTGACATTTCCTTTAACGTAAAATACATTTAAAGCCTTGTTTTAAGGACTCTAAGGCCAATTCAAAGGCCATAAATCCTAAATTAATTATTCCTATGGCTCGAGATGTTTTTACTTGGTCAAACCACGTTGGTTAATGTGATCCACTTTAATGGGGAATTAAGCGTATCTTAAACCGCCGCCCCATTAAATCTTCAAAAAGGGACAAGATATCATCCTTCTGTGTTCTTCCTCTTTGTTCTCGGCTATGAGACGCTAGAACCTTTCAATCCTTCCCATAGGAGTTACACAATCAAATTTTACTCCTCGGATCGGTTTCGCTCTGTTTTGATGCAACCGAGCTGTATCGGTCAATCTTCAGAATAAGGCATGTTTTATCGTCATTCCTTTGGGGATCATCTTCTCTTGTTTCTCCTTCCCATGTTATAGAATGTAATATCCATGATTCTAATGGAGTTATCTTGGGGTTCGGTTGGTGCGGTCGTACTGTGGCGTCCTCGGGTGGATGCAGTTGTCGCGAGAGGAGGATTGTGACCCATTGTGTGGATAAAGAACGTCAAGAACTATTGAGGTAGGGGATTCGTTGCTTCTCTTTCTTTTACGTGCAACTGTATTGTTAACATGTTTAATCTCACTGGATGACAATGGAATTGACATAATAAATATTTTAACCGGATAAATAAATTGATATCGATCATATGTTATTGCCTCTTGTTTTGCTAGATAGTGTGATATTTATGCTTGCTTTGCTTAGCTGTTTGTTCTTGATGGAAATCGGTAAAGAACGTAAATTGGGTTTAATTAATAATTGTTTGGCTAAAGATAAAGAGGAATGAAAACGAATCTAGTTCTTGTTTTATTTTGATGTTAATCAAATTTGTGCAGTAATCATGTTTTGTGATAGCTTACTGATTAGGTTTCCCAAATTTGGAACCTACAAATAATAAACATGTTAATTCGAGATGGATTAAAGAATTGATTGTTTGATAATTTATTAAAGGGTTCTAAGTTACCCTCTTGATTGTTAAAGGGCCAAGAGCCCATTGATGTGATGTTTTTTTTCCTGCTGCTTGTGTTGTGATGTGAGCCCGGATGGCTGTTGTGATATGTGGAGGCATGGAGACTTTTGGTTGTGGCAGCAGATGACACCTAGAGTGGAGAGATGCATCGGTTTATGCATGTGGGTGTCGAGGAGGACACCAGGGATGATGGAATGGGATGGATGTGAGTGTTGGATGATTGATGATTCTTATTGGTTGATTATCTGCTTTAATTTTCTCCACTTCTCAAGGCAGCTGGTCTTGCTTACCCTTCTTCCGAAAGAGGCGAAGACGCGCGGGGTATGTCATGTGCTTTCTGTGTCTAGCTTCTCAAGGGAGGATGGGTCTACGCTCTTGCTATTGGCGGCAAAGACTCGACGGGTAGTACATCTACTCACCGTGTTGAACCCCCTTGTGTCAGTAGCATAGAATGCTTTTCTAGAATGCCTGAGAATATGGGAAATTAATTCTGTAATGAATATTTGAATAAATGGTGTTAACCCATGGGGTTGGAGTTTGCTGTAACATAATTATGAGGTTGTAATTTTAAAGGGACAGTTGACTTTGGGTGTGATGCTAATGGAACTTAATGTGGAACTGTTCATGGTTAATTAATGTTTAAAGAATTAATTAACGTATAGTGGAACTGATAAAAAGGGAATGAAGTAATCTAATAAATCTCTTTAAATGGTTGTGTGCTTATAGGATACCTAGTCTTAGAAGTAGCAGCCCGGGCTCTGAGAAACGTCAGCTGCAGTTGTGTCTAAGACTAGGTAATGCCCATAGTGTGATTTTGAGATATAATATATTCTGTACTTTTTATGTTTCTATACGCTACTCCACCTTGTCAGTAAGGGCAACTGACACCCTGGGGATTCTGAGCCCTAGGGGGGTGTTTTCCCCAACATTCCAGTGGGAGGAAGAATGGCTGACTACCCCCTTTGACCCCTCTCTCTTCTCTTGGTGGATACTTGTGCTAGTGGGCACAGCGGTTAGTTTTCCACATGTATGTGTGTAGAGGGCTGTAATGGCTTGTGGTTATTCACACACATATATTCTGAATATAGTATCCTATGGACTACTATAGGTGTAACGTGTATAGGATGGGATGACTTGAGGATCCTTACTCGGTGTATGGATTGTAATGGCTTGAGGTATAATACCCAACGTATGATACATGTTATGCGAGCTGTGGTGGCTCCCGGAAACTACCTGGTTACTTTTGGTTGTGAGGATGGTGTGGTGCTTCGCCCAGGTGTCTGCGGGCAAGTATTTATGTTACATGAGGTGCATATTGTGGTGCTTCGCCCAGGTGTCTGTGGGAAAGCCTTTTTGGAGAGAGATGCTCAGGACATGCGACGTTGGGGCAAAGCGGAAAACCAGTGGGGAAGTAGTAACAGGGTACCCATGATATTCTTTACTATATGCTATATTCTTGTATGCGTTACTTAGTGAGAGTGGCCAATGTGAGGTTGGGAACTTAGTATACCTGTTTAGGTGACGAGTTAGTTTCACTTGTTGTTCACTGTGTTTTAGCATGCTTTCTTTACTTTTGCACGAGAGGCTTCGGGGAGGATCCTACTGAGTATACTGTTATACTCACCCTATGTATATATATAAACTGTTTTTTCAGGTCACTTGGAGCAGGTTGGAGATCAAACTGGTTTCTACTAGCTTGGGGGGTTGTAGGAGCTGTTCGGGCTTGTGGTTGCTGTTGTTTTTACTTTATTTTGGGTACTTGCGGTTTTTTTCCCTTCCATTTGTAGTACTTTTGCATGACATTTCATATATGCACTTGGGTTTCTTTTATATTCCAATTCTGAGTTGGAGTTGATTGGTGTCTATATTATCTCTCTCTTCTGCATGTGTTCTCTTAGAGGGTAATGTCTCCCATTTGTGTGTTTACTATACCCTCAGTGCTAGTCGTCAACCCGGGGCCTACTGGAGACGGAACTCGGGGGTCATTATCTCCCTTCTCGCATTGCCGGCCCAGGAGGGGTACACTTTGTGGGGAGGGGGTCGTGACAGCAGGTGCATTGGTTAATCCAAAAGTCATAACTACAAATTCATAATGGTCATATCTAGTACGAAACGTGATCTTTAGAACGATTGTTTCCTTTACTTTCAACTGATGGTACCCCGACCTCAAGTCAATCTTCAAAAAATACTGAGCTCCCTGGAGCTGATCAAACAAATCATCGATATGAGGAAAAGGATGCTTGTCCTTAATAGTGATATTATTCAAGGCTTTATAATTAATGCAAAGCCTCATTGAACCATATTTCTTTTTAACAAACAAGACCAGAGCACACCACGATGATGTGCTAGGTTGAATGAAACTTTTATCTAACAACTCCTACAATTGTTTCTTTAACTCTAAAAGTTCAATTTGAGTCATTCGATAAGGGGGTTTTGAAATTGGATTAGCATCAAGAACTAAGTCAACATTAAATTCAACTTCCCAGTCATGTATTATACCAGGCAACTCATCAGGAAAAAAATCAAGATGCTCATTTACTATTGGCACATCATTAATCTGAACATTTCCTTTGTTTTCAGTAATATGTGCAAGGTAACATTCATTTCCATATTTCACTAGTTTCTCAACTTCTTGATATGTTGTCAGAGATAAGGGTTTATTCTTGTACACAAACTAAAAGTAGTTCTGAAAAGAAACCTCTTTAGATCTACATTCAATCTCACCATGGTAAACAGAAAGTCAATCCATTCCCAAAATAACATCAAACTCTACTAGAGGAAAAACAACAAGGTTTGTAGGTAAATTCTTTACACAAAAAAGGATAGGAAGATTCTTATAATTTTTTTTTTCCTCAACATTTCCCCCATGTGTTTTTACCACAAGTTCAGGATTCATATCTTGAGATGGAATTCCCAATTTACTAGAAAATTTCACAAAAATGAAAGAATGTGTAGACCCTGAATCAAACAACACATTGGCATAATCTGAAAAAACAAACAAAGTACTTGGTACCACTTCATTTGATGGTCCCACATCAACCGTAGTAGTAGAAAAAGATTTTTCCCCACCCTTCTGCTTTTGATCTGTCTGGTTTCCACCCTGGGTAATCAACTTTGGACACACACTGGCATAATGCACAAACTTATTGCAACTAAAACATCTTACCGCTAACTTTTTATTGCTTGATTAATCATCTCCCTTACAGTTTCGAGCAATGGGACCAGTCTTACCGCACCATAAGCATTTCCCATAATTTGATAAACATTCTCCAGGATGCTTTTTACCACACTTCTCACAAGATGGAAATTTAATTTTCTTACCTCCAGGCTTCTTTGATGAATTATTTCTTTTTTCTTGCGAACTGGACCTCTTCTTTTGTTTACTCTCTTGGAACACCTGATCATCAGAAAACTCCATTTCTACTTTCTCAACACATATGACAAGTTTCTCATAGCTTTTGAATTCACGAGAGGCTAATGCTCTTCGATATCGCGGCTTCAATCCTGAGTAAAATCGATTTATCTTATTATCAAGATCTCAAATGAAATTTGGAGCATACCTTGCAAGTCGAGTGAACTTTTCTTCGTAAGAATCCACTGAGTCATCATTCTGCCTCAATTCCAAGAATTATTTTTCTATCCTAAGTCGAACCGCCTTGGGAAAATATTTTTCAAGAAACATACCTTTGAATTATTACCAACAAAGAGCATCAATCTTCTCACTATCCCTGATATTTTTAAACATCGACCACCACTGATCGGATTCTCCTTCGAAACGATAAACAGCAAGATTAACCTTTTGATTGTATGTACAACCCATGACATCAAAAATCTTTTCCAATGCTTTGATCCACCCTTCAGCTTGAACAGGGTCATATGATCCTCTGAATGATGGGGGATGTTGCCTCATGAAATGCTCCACTATAGACATATTCTTCTGGGGTTGATCTAGTTGATCTCGTGCATGGATACCACCACCATCTATAGTCTGAGTCAATTTTGTCATTACTACAAAAAATTGTTCAGTTCCAATTCCAACCATCTTGGGATGCTGATTTGGAAGGTTATTCTCCTCTGTATCCCTTCCCAGCACTACTACCTTGTTTCCTCTACGGAAAACCATTCTGAATACATAAATATATTAGGTGAAGCAACATGGTAACCTTCAAATGCTATATCATTTCATTCTTACCATAAAGTAAAAATTATTTATAGATATTAATTTAACAATATCCTAACTCCTAAAGTTGTCTAAATTGACCTTTGATATCAAATATAAGGCTCCAGCCTTAAACATTACATAATCTTGAATTAAGATAATAATTCACATTGAGGATCTTTTTAGGTTTAGAGCTTTAGAGAATTAGGTCATAACATATACATAACAATTTAAAAATTACATGTAGAAACTTCTACTCAGTATCCATTTTTTTCAAAAAATAAAAACTCTAAAAAAAGAAACATGTTTAATTCCATGTTTTAATCGTCATGACTTTTCCTTGATCTCATCTTTGACCCTATTCCACTTTAAGTCCTATGAAAAACATTTCAAAAACTTGGTATGAGCATAAAAAGCTTAGTAAGGGATACACAAAAAAGGAAAACTGTTAGTTTTTCAAAACAACAAGTAAACCGTGAATACTTTGTCATAAGTAATACTTTTCACCTTTATGAAGTAGTAAATACTATTCACGGAATAAAAGCTCATTGTTTACCCTTTTGTAACCAAAAGATTACCATAAAACCCATAGAAAGCACACATAACATATAAAGGTAACTTGATACATAAACATACTTAAATGGAATAACCATACGGTCGACTGCCACATATATCACTAAATAGAATAGCCATACGGCTGACTTTCATACCCAATGCATTGGAGGTTATAACGTAACCACCCGTCCTTGATTTATCATGGAACCATTTGTCATTTAGTTTATCATGTAACCACCCATCAAATTTCCAAGTACCATTACATAATCATAACACATAAAATATTGAAAATATCAACATTTCAGTAATAACATTTAATTTTAAATCATAAGATATCATTTCAAGATATTGAAATACTCAATCCATTTCAAAACCCATTTTCAATACTAAAACACCCAAAAATAGAATAAGGGGTTTCTTTTTCATTTTAAAAACATTAATGCTTAAAGAGGAAGCCAAATAATGATTACGGTAGCAGAGAGGTCATTATCGTCGCATACGTTAAAAAAATATTCCTTTTGTCATTTAGTAAAATGCTTCATAGAAAAAAGATTCTCTTTGAATGAAAATAAAAGTCAAAGGGGTTTTTTATACACCATATAAAATAAGGAGTTGTATATTATCAAAACATGCATCAATGAAAGGAGATTGAGACAAAGTCCCTTACCTCATGTCTGACTTAACTCGTTCGTTCTTTAATTTTCTGAATAATAAACTTAAGTTAATTTCTACTTGCTTCAGAACCTTTTTCAAGTTTCTTATTCCTTTTATATCACTTATTACCTTGATATAACAATTAGTTAATTATTTGAGTTCATATCGGACATTTTGTCGATTTTCGGAACTTGAGTAAAAAAATGAACTTATTAAAATTACAAAATGTCCATGTGGTCAAAATTACATTATCTCCATAATAATATTCACTATTTAGATATCATATATATCATATATATTCAGTATATATGTATTTAGAATATTCCATAACATTTGGATATAAGAAATGAAATGCACCATTCATGGAGACGGTAAGTCATACGTACGCATAAACGCTACTTTCAATTCTTTTTCATATTTAAAAGAATGAAAACTAAATGATACATAGGTATATTATAATTCCAATATAATATCTATATTATATATGTTACATAAGTTCATTAATTTCATCCTTTATACGTTCCATATATAGCATGAACGAGTCATATCACTTTGAGGGGGTGGTAGTCCGCACTTCCTCAAATGAAATTATCATATATATACAACATGAAAAGCATAAAGGTATGTTCTAAAAGAGAATTACAGAAGCATAGAGATAAAATAAATATCATAAATATCATATATAATTACAGTGTCATCATAATGGCCACCATTAGAGGTGGTAGGAGAATATTGAGCAACCATCGTTTCATGAGGCAGTAGTTCATCGTCCACAGAAACTGTATGTTCTATACCCATTAGATGGAGGTGTGTGTAAGTGTAGTTCAAATACTTCTCATAACAACAACCTAGTATATTGAGGATACTAGTGTTGTTATTTAATCAAAGAATAAGAATAGAATAGGTAGTGGAGGAGGAAAATAAAAGAAAACTTGAGAGGAGACGTTAGCTTTAAATCGGGTAACTCCCTTTGGTTTGAACCAAAAGGTTTCCTTGAATTTACTTATGCCTAGGGGAAGGATTCTAGAAGGAAGAGAGGTATGTTGGGAGCTTATTTGGACAGTGGTTGGATGAGCCTAGGGGGCTTGAGAGGTGTGAGTAAGGGTTAGAGGTGATGGCCTTTTATAAGGGGGAGTGGGGCTCTTTAGGAAAATTTGAAAGTATTATTTTATTATAAAAGGATTTTTAGTTTCAAAAGGTCCATAACTCATTAAATTAGAAGATAAGATAACTATTGTTTGAAATCCCCTCAACCAATAGGTTTTTGACATGTTTTGGTTTCAAATTTTACCTTATCATTTAGCTTTAACCCTTAGTTAACTAATTTGACTCTTACCATGTCTTCTTGTGTATTCACTCTATATGGTTAATGCAGTTATCATAAAATATCAATAAAACCACAAGTGGTTCATTAATGAAATTTTAAACCTTATCTAAGTCATTTGGCCTAATCTTATATTTTTAGGATTATTATATCATTTAATAAAATAATATTTGTTTTAAAAACTCATTTATGTCAATTTAAATACTATTCCTATCATGACTTTTTAAAAAATCCAAAACAACTTGATCAATTCGAAAAAAACTTTATTAATTCAAAGATAAGAAGTCATAATCACCCATAAAATCCGTGGATGGCATAAAAAGTTTCAAAATAAATTTATTTTAATATTTATAATCTCATTTATGTAAAACAATCATTAATAAGGTAAACATTACATCATCATTGTGTCATAAATAAATTTATTTATTTGATGTCTAAAAATTATAAATAAAATACCATGATGTAGGAAATCTGTTTAGATTTCTAATGACTATTTATAGTCAAAGATATCAATTATATAACCCCACCTTAAAATTGTTTTAGCAAAACAATATATGTTTATGATATTTTTTTACTTTAAATAAAAAATTATTAATGTAATTATCTTACCCAAGTGGCTTCTAAAGGCCAAAAGTTCAACCCAAGGATTGTATTGGTCGGCCACGACTCATCCAATAAGGTTAGGACAAGTGTTAAGATAATTTTATATTATTATAATATTATTTTTACCTTGAATTATCATATTTACCTTTAACCACAGTAAATAAAAATCAAAAATTACTATTTACCAAAAATTATTTGCATCCTATTGAACCACATTTTACTTACTGATGACAACCATGTATTTCGGATTTTTGAAATTCAATTCATAGAAGCGGTAAAATTCATTTAAATGAAAAAGTTGGTTTTTTAACTACTATGCAGTGTTTTTCACTATTCATTAAAAATTGAACATTTTCAAAAAAATACCAAAAATTCACCCAAAGCTAATTTTGATATTTCAAATTCAAAAATGATTTCTATTTTACCAAATTCAAAACATAGAAGTTTCATTAATTAATTTAAAATTAATTTCCTTTGTCAAAACTAGAAAACGTGTTTTTAAGAAGTAAAAACTACAAAAAGATTGACATGTGTTTATGTCCAATTTCAAAGTGAAATTACTTCCAATGACCAAAATTGGATTAAATGGTAAAAATATAATCCAATTATACTTTAAAACCATTTAAAAAAGATAATCTAACCATATAAATAAATCAAATGAAAAGACAGTTTTGACTTAAAATGCAGTATTTTTCACTATTCATTAAAAAATGAACTTTATCAAAAAAATACCAAAAAAATACCCAAAGTAAATTTTGATATCCTGCTTCTAAAGAAGTCTATTTTTTCAAATGCAACATAAAAAAGTGACAAAAACTATATTTAAAAAGGGTTCTCCATCAAAAAGTGGTAAAACTACCTTTTAAAAATATTAGAGTATTTATGCTTAAAATTGGATTCGATATTATTTTAAGCCTCTAAAATTTATTGGATAATTGTAAAGACATTCAACAAACATTTGTAACCATATTGTAGTTAGTACTGTTTATTCTCGCCAATACAACAGCTAGGCGTTAACTACCATTTAAAATAATAATATTACTATATTATTTTCCGGTATAACTCAACATTGTGTGCAACGTAAGATTTCAGAGAAATCCGTTGTGTGTTGAGTACGCTATCGAACATAGCATCCCCTTTTAAGAAAAATTAATATTTAATTCAAAAATATTAATAAATATGAAAATTTCATATTCTTTATTCACTTGGGATGTTACATCATGACGCTCTTCCAAGGTGAAATTTGAAGAAAGACTTTGTCACCAACCTCAAACTCCAAGTCCCTTCGACGGTTGTCGGCATAGCTCTTATGCCGACTCTGAGCATCCTTAATGTGTTATTGGATGGCATGAACCTTTTCTGTCATCTCTTACACAAGATCGGGCCCAAGAAGCTTTCTCTCACCAGTTTCATCCCAACAAGTATGAGTTATACATTGCTTTCCATATAGAGCTTCATAGGGTGTCATTTGAATGCTCGAATGGAAGTTGTTGTTGTAAGAGAACTCAACTAATGGGACATGTTGATCTCATCCACATTTAAATTCCATTGAGCATGTTCTCAGCATGTCCTTGAGTGTCTGAATAGTCCTTTTAGATTGGCCATCAGTTTGAGGGTGATAGGTTGTACTGAAATTCAATTTGGTACACAGAGCATGTTGAAGACTTCTCTACAATTTTGATGTGAACCTTGGATCATGATCAGATACGGTATAAAGTGGAACTTCATGCAGCCTTACCACTTCCTTTACGTAAATCTCGACAAGTTGATTAAGAGAGAAATCTTCCCGAATAGAGATAAAATGGGCATTCTTGGTGAGACAGTCCATTATAACCCATATTGCATTGTTTTCTTTGGAAGTTCTTGAAATACCAGTGACAAAGTCCATAGTGATATTGTCCCACTTCCATACTCGTATGGGTAGTGGTTGTAATACCCCTTTAGGAATTTGTCGTTTTGCCTTTACTTGCTAACATACTATGCACCTTGTAGTGCAATCAGCAATCTCTTTTTTCATATTATACCACCAATAATGATCGTGAAGGTCCCTATACATTTTCGTGCTTCCATGAAGTATAGAGAATGTAGATCTATGAGCTTCATCCATCGGTTCCTTCCTTATTTCCAGAATAGATGGAACACATAGCCTTGTACGAAATGTTAGTACACCTTCTTGATCAATATTGAACTTAGGAAACTTATCATCCTTCACAACTTCAAACTTCTTCTATAACAAAGGATCTTCTTTCTAAGCTTTCTTGATTTTCTCTAGTAATGACGGTTGAGAACTCATTTGGGATAGGGTTGATGATGTCTCTTCCCTTACAATTCTCATGTCCAGTTTTACTAGGTCTTTAATCAATGGATATTCTTGAATCATCATCATTTCCAGAACAACAGGGTCTTTCCTACTTAATGCATCAGCGATTTTGTTTGCTCTTCTAGGGTGGTAATGAATTGAACAATCACAGTCTTTAAGAAGTTCCAACCATCTCCTCTTTCTTGTGTTCAATTCCTTTTGTGTAAAAATATACTTCAACCTTTGATGGTCTGTGTATATATCACATTTCTCCCTGTAAAGATAGTGCCTTCATATCTTCAGAGAAAAAACAACTGCAGCCAGCTCCAGATCATGCGTTGGATAATTCTGCTCATGAGGATTTAGTTGTCAAGATGCATAAGCAATGTCTTTGTCATTTTTCATGAGGACGCACCCAATCCCTTTTAGAGATGAATCTCTAAAAATAACGAATCCTTCTCTGATTGAGGGAAGAGTTAACATGGGTGCAGTAACCAATCTCTTCTTCATCTCTTGGAAACTTTCCTCACACTCCTTTGTCTAGATGAACTTGAACCATTTTCGAGTTAACTTGGTTAATGGATTAGAAAGTCATAAAAAAATTCATAAACCTCCTATAATATCCTGCTAAACAAAGAAAACTACAAATCTCAGTTACTGTTGTAGGATGAGGTCACTCCTCTACAACCTTTGTCTTTTCAGGGTCGACTGAGATTCCTTCATTGGTTACAATATTCCCCAAGAAAGCAACTTGGTGTAACCAAATTTCACATTTTATGAACTTTCCAAAAATCCTTTCCTTCCGTAGAGTTTTCAAAATAACCCTCAGATGATCCTCATGCTCCTCACGACTTTTAGAATATATCAGAATATCATCTATAAAAATTACCACAAAATTATCAAGGTAGTCCTTAAAGACTATATTCATCAAATCCATAAATATAGAAGGTTCATTAGTCAATCCGAAGGGCATAACAAGAAACTCATAATGCACATATCTTGATCAGAAGGTGGTTTTTAGAATATCTTTTTTCTTCACCCTCAATTGATGATAACCAGATTGAAGACCAATCTTGGAGAAGAATTGAGCCTCATGAAGTTAGTCAAATAATTCATCAATTCTTAGAAGAGGGTATTTATTCTTCACTGTGATATTGTTCAATTCTCTATAATCAATGCATGCATTGATCCATCCTTCTTCTTCACAAAGAGAACAGGTGCTCCCTAAGGAGACACGCTCAGTCGGATAAACCACTTCTCCAAAAGGTATTGGAGTCGCTTTTTTAATTCCTCTAGCTCCACATTCTCCATTCTATGCGGGGTTTTTGAAATCATCTTGGAACCCAGCATGAGTTCAATGGAGAACTCTACCTCTCTTTTTGAGGGAGGTCCAGGTAACTCCTCGGGAAATACGTCAATGTATTCCTGGATGATGGGGACATCCTCTATTCGTATACTGTCATTTCCTTCTTCATCTTCACTGATTAACTCCATAAAGAAGGCTATAGAAGGTGCTTCTAAACAAATATCAGGTCGAGATATCTCTCCTTGGAAGATAAATGTAGTTTTTCCATTCAAGACTACTGAGATTTCCTTGCTTCTGTATTTGATCTTAGCATTATACTTTGAGAGTCAGTCCATCTCTAGTATAATATCGAATTCCAACATGGGAATGACTACTAGACTTGCGATAAGATTGTGCTCACTAAAGTAAATACTAGAGTTTCTAAACACTGTTGATGCTTAGATAATCTCACCAAGAGTCTTGACTGATAACTCTACTTTTAGAAATTCAGGGGTTGATTCTAAATTCTTTGCAAACTTGGAGAAAATAAAGGAATGCGTAGAACCAGAATCAAACAAAGTACTTTCTAGTTTTTGAAAGAACAATAAGAGTACATGCCACCACATCATTTGGAGATTCAACTTAATCTATCATGATAGCATAAGCACGACCTTCCTCCATTGGCCTATGTTGAGGTTGATGGTGATTCTTATCCACTACCCTCGGATTTGGACAGTGATTGGCAAAGTGTCCAAGTTGTCCACACTTGAAGCATTGGACTTCAGGTAGGGTTTGCACCATCTTCATCTGGTCATTAATGTTGAGAAGTTGGGGCTTCACCTCACTACAATAATTTTGTGTGATATGGCTATCTCTTCCACACTTGTAGCACTTCCTGCTCCCGAGCAGGCAGCTCCCTGAATGCTTTTTCCCACATTTATTACACGTGGGAAGTTGCACTTGCTTTCCACCTCTTCCCTGATCAAAGCTTCTCCCCAAGCTTGGCTCTATTGATCTCTTCTTTTCATTGGATTTGTGAGATCACTGCATCTCACTGAACTCCAGTTCGACTTTCATAGCACTTTGCACAATCTCCTCATAGCTATCATAATCTCAGTTTGCTAGATTCTTCTGTAGATGTGGTCTTAGTCCACCAAAGAATCTATCAACCTTCCCATTAGGAACCATGAAAAAGATTGAGGTGTAATGGGAAAGTGTTGTGAAGTTCATCTCATAACTTCCAACAGATTTTTTCTCTTTCTACTTCAACTCGAGAAATTCCTTCTCCATTTTTGTTCTCATCGAACTGGGGAAATACTTATTGAAGAAGATTCATCTAAACTCTTCCCACTCCAAAGCTTCAATCTCCCCTCTTAGCCTCATGTTTTTAATCAGTGTCCACCACTGATCAGCTTCTCCCTCTAAGCGGTAAACATCCATGGGTGACATTCTCTTGTTCTGAACAGCAGAGTACAAAAAAGATCTTTTCGATAGAGCTGATCTATTATTCAGCAATCAATGGGTCGGTAGATCCATTGAACGTTGGTGGTCGTTGATGTATAAAGGACTCAGCAGAAAGTTATTCCCTTTGTAGTGAAATCGTTTCTCAGCTTGATTCAAGTTATTCCTCATAACTTGAGTCAGTTGGTTCATCATTCTCATGAAAGTTTTCATTCCATCTTCCATCATAGGGTCGTCGGTGCATGGTCCATTGTGGTTACCATTTGCATGATTCCTTCTATTTCTCGCCATTTTCTAAAAGAATAAAACCTTAGTGAAAAACTTATTTCATTTACAAATCTTTTAACTGTAAAGGATTTTTATGTCTTAAAATTTTATTCTTAAACATACTATTCTTTAACAACAATTACATTTATCTATAAATCATTTATAATGATTCATAAAAATTTTGTTATTATCCAAACATATCCCCTGGGATTTTCAAACTATGAGTGCAGCAATGCCTATTGTCGTGCACCAGTTCACGTTCAAGTCTAGCTCAAAGCGGTCTTTTTGGGTTTTACCCCTAGATACATCTGTGTCAGAGCCACATCCACTTGTTCATATCCAGATAGGGGCTTATTTGTTTGAAAACCACCTACTTAATATTTCACCAAAATACCAGGATGTTTTCCTATATTTAAAATTTTCCTTAAGGTTCTTCCTAAACTTTTCAAATCCTAATTTCCACAAATAACTAAACTATCATTTGATACCAACTACAGCATCCCGTCTTTTTATTACATAACATTGCATTAAATTTTACAAATAGAGGATCTTTAAAGTTTAGTGTCTTGGAAAAGGGTATATAATACATGAAAACATATAACATTCTTCTAATCCACTTGAAAGGCTTCTTCATTTGTTCATCCTAAGTACAATTACTCCAACTCATAACCTGGGGACATACATCAAAGGAAAGGGTGAGAAGAAGGCCCAGTAAGGAAAAAACAAGAGAAACAGTTTACATGTGAACTTCAGCGATATCTACAAGAACATGAGAAATGTTATAAAGGAATGATAAAAATGAATATCTTAATAATAATAACTTGAATCATAACTTGAAAATGTGGCTACAACATTTAATTTAGACATTTATAAGCATATCACCAAGGTTCATCCCCAAGGTGTCATAAAAGTTACCAAGGTTATTCACCAAAGTATCGTAAAACTTATCGTCTCTAGAGATTAATTTATTTACCCAATGCATTGGAGCGCTATCAGGGCGCACCCTTAATATGTCTTTATTTTCATGTGATCCACATATATCATAATCAAACATTTTATAAGTAACCCATAGAGAATAAAAGAAATGGGTTTCATATCAAAATCATGGCGTTTTTAAAAAATGCTTAAAAACATAATCATTATGTCATTCATAACTCACGGAAAGGGAATGAGGGTTTTATGTATGTCAATTCTAGAATCAAATAAATCATTTTTATGTCTTGATGAATACCCATGGAAATGAAATAGGTTTGGGTATTCACATAAATAAAATAATTTCTTGAGAAAAAAAGAGAGATTTTGAGACGAAAATTCTATAGCATAACAGGTATGAAACATAGTTTTATAAAACATTAAAAAGAGAGGGGACAGGGGTCACCCATTCATAAAAGAATAATAATACAGTAGAGGGATAGAATAAAATAAAAATAATAACATGGTATAGAAATTTGAAAGACATACCACATAAAAGAGAACTTGAAAGGAAGAGAGAAGTTGAGAATTCTCTTACCTTGAAGAGTAACTTCTAAAACTCGAGGATCAGGACCTTGAGGGATTGAAGACGCCTTGGGAGGACTCCTTGGGAGGTAATACTATCAGAGCTTCGAAAGGGATGATTTTGGAATGAAATAAAATGAAGGAATGGCTTGGTATTTATAGTAAAAGAGAGGGAGTTTGTTATTAATTTTCAAGGACACCTCATTGGTGGTATTTGGGCACTTGGGACACCTAATATAATATTTTAATTCACATGAGTTGAACAACATTTTAAATTACATATTACATCATTATGATATCATAAAACACACTGAAAACTCAAAACTGTATTTTTATTATTCACTGAAAAACAAAACATTTTATAAAAATCTCATAAATTCATCCTAACCTAATATCGATGTTCTGAATTCAAAAATAAACTCCTTTTTATGAAAATAATTTTCTAAATATGAGATTTAATTTTTAAGTAAAATCGCTATTTACTCAAAAAAATACTAATACTTAACTAATAATTTCTAAAACAATTATTTACTTATACTATTATATCACATTACCATTCAAGATGCCTAAATTACATTTATATTTCCTTATGTGAGGTTACTATTCCATTGGTCATATTACTATTCATAATGATAATATTACTATTCATAAGTTATTATTCACTAAAAATTAAGTTGGTCTTATCAAACTCTAAATTTCTTACTGATCACAACCGTATATGTTCATTTTTTGAAAAT
The DNA here is from genome assembly GCA_963277665.1 of Viscum album. NCBI lineage: Eukaryota > Viridiplantae > Streptophyta > Magnoliopsida > Santalales > Viscaceae > Viscum > Viscum album. Next base: position 1,060,390,151 of record OY728137.1, read on the forward strand.
CATTTCACAGTATCAATTATTTAAAGTATAAAAAATATTTTAAAATACTCGTTTTTTCGATATTCAGCAATAATATGAAACTTCTTAGAAAAATACTAAAAATTCATCCTAGATTAATTTTGACATTTGAAATTCAAAAATGATGGTTATTTTACCATAATAAGAAATAACAATTTTATTTATACAAATGGATTACACAAAGTAACTAAGGCCTCGTTACATAACCTCTTATAACACATGTATAGGACCTAAGAGTACGGTGTGCAATGGTGATAGAATCTTGGGGCGACTCGGACAACATTGCTCGAGTAGTGATTTCTATCAACTTGAACTTCTCCCGTAGGCGATTTCGTTCAAGCTTAACATGTTGAAGCTCGGCTTGGACTTGATCCAGAGCAAAGCTCAGTGATGTTACCTCCTTCCAAAGCTCCGACAAATGGGTTTCGTATGGTACGATTCTACTAATAGAGGTCATCAACTCTTCTTTCTGCATTAATTATCCATTATCATTTCTATTTATAAACAATAATTATAACGTTAAAAAAATTTATTGTTTCCAACGGTTATATTAACCAACGGTCATATAACGGTCAAAATCTGATGGTCACATTTCATTTATACTTATATATTTTTATTGATTATGACATAGTAAAACATACTTTTTCATGAAACAAAATATTATTCAAAAGTTCGGGTCGTTACAGTGACCCTCACTAGGTCTTGGTTTACACCAACATAAATAAAGACATGGTTTATACCACCACGTCTTGGTTTTGGCTTCAATGCATATTTCTAACAATCTCTCACTTGCACTAAAAGCTCATAAACTCAATGCACTTTCGCCTTATGTGGCATCATATGCAACAACTTGTGAAACCATATACAAAACTCCTTTTTTAAAAGGTATCAATCATTATTACCACATGTTCCATCATATGTAACAACTTGTGAAAATCAATTCAAAATTTCTTTTGGATATCTTTTAAAACCCTTTTGGCGTAGCTCTCAAAGTTTTGTAAAAAACACTTTCTAACAAAACTTAATCCTCATTTACACAATTACAAAGTATGATCTCATGGGTATTTGTAGCATTGACCACAATTATAAATTCTTTAATCCATAATTATAAGCAAAGTCCACGGTTTCTAAGATAGTGTTAGTGCTACTCAAACTACAAAGGGATTTGATACAATCTTTATCAAACACATGTATCTTCATACAAGTGTCTGCCAATTATGTCATATATAAGTATGCATAACCATATAATCCATTTGTCCAACACATTGAGTAACCACAAGACACAAAGTATGTCAATCTCGTATAGTCTACTCAAGCGTTTTCGATTCTATGAGTATAGACTAATCAAGATGGATGAACACATCTCATGTCATTAACCTAAACAGATCAGTATGCCACATGCCTCTCATTCAAATAAATAAGCACATCACATGACACTTATCTAGATATGACCATACACTTCCTCGGTTTATTTTAATTGATGGTCAAGATTTCATTGTCGTCATATGAGAGAACAAATCTCATCTTGGTTAAACCTCAATCGACAACATGGTCAACAATATATTCAATCACCCCCTCATTAGCTCAGTCTCAAGGCTAGTGTAATAAAGATATCAAAGTATGATAATTCCCATGTAAGACATCTTTTCAACCTTAGGTAAAAACGGATTCAATGTGAAATGTGCACTTCAACATACCAAAATCAGGGTGAATGACATTCCATGTGGTATATTTAGTCGGTCATCCAACACACAACTCTTTGTGCCTTGTGGGCAAATTTTTGTATCTTTATACGAGACTCAACCCATGTTAATTTTCACATGTCGTCGAAACCTATAATACTCTATGGGGATCATCGATTAGGGATAACTTAAAGTCATACTTCGAAAAGTCAATTATCACTACACTTCATTTAATATATATAGCCAACATGAAGGAATTATAAAGTGGAAACAATTTTGAGCATAACATGATGCCATTTATATTCTTAAACTTCTTAAGAATACCAACAAAACCATACATAAGCACCAGTCTAATCATGTCTCATATGATAGATCGCCAAAGAGACTATTTGCAACATTTTTAAGGTTTTGTTTAACTTAATGCAATTCTTGTCACATCTCCATGTAAGCATATGATAGATTCTCTCACTAAACTCTTTTAATGAGTTAACATCTATGAAAAATGTTTGCTCCACCGTTGGTGGTGGGGTGATAAGGGTTTAGGTGGGGAGGTGAGGAGCAGGTCGCGGGTGTAAGTCACCAAGCCTACAAGTTTACTGTAATTTGTTCCCTTGCATTGTTTTCTGCGATGCCATATGTAATCGACCTTATATATCTATGAAAAATGCTTGTTTGAATAATGATGAAATTGTGATTCATAGTCCATATCTATAAAAAATGCTTGTTTGAATGATAATGAAATTATGATTCATAGTCCTGTTCAATTCTTTGAATATATATTCAAACTGCTTTACCTCACACCATCCAATGTTACAATGTTGGTAACTCTTTGATTTTATCATCATGATCCTGAAACTGTTTCATTCAATCTTTTCTTTGAGATCATTTGATAACAAATTTAAATGTAACTCTTTACATTAAGATCATTTTTTACTAAACTCTTTGAAACTGTATTTTTAAGATTACAAACTTCTTTGGGTTAAGAAATAACACTTGTTTTCTTTATGCAAACATTTAATAAATAAATCATTAACACTCGTTTCTTAAATGATTTTCTAAGCACTAGAAGAAATATTCTGAAAATAAGATTTTATTCTTTAAAATATGACACTATAATGTGATGAAAACTCTTTTTCACGCATTTTAATAATCAACTTGGATATAAACTCGAGCAGCTTAACGAAAATAGAGGTGGGTAACAGGCATTCACCTTAACAAGGGGTGTCGTGGATGCGGACAACAGCCTCCACACGCTAGGCGTGGGCAGCCCAGCAATCACTGTCTAGATAATGAGTTTTAGTCCTCGGATCTGTGTGCTTCCTGCTGTTTCCTTTTCCTTAAATTGTGTTCCACGGTAACTGATATACTCGACCTAGAATAAACAAGACAATGAGAGGTGGATTTTAATTAAATTTTTGAGTGTAATGTTAATTTTGTTCTTCAAACAAACGTCTTAAGTTGAAATTTCTACCACATTAGCCAATATCATCACAATTCCAAGCCTAGAACTGGCCTTACACACTAACATACAATCGCTAGCATATTCTCAGCACAACAAATCTAAATGCTTATAGACCCTTCATCAATATCACCTCATTTTGCGCTTGCCCTTGGCCTTCCAAGCAGCTGCAGCAGCACTGGCAGCAGCTTCTACTGAACTATAGCCAGCTTTGGGGGTGTCATCAGTGGCAGCAACTCGCTCCTGTGTGACAAGGCCACGATTCCTCGACAGCTTCCTAATCGGAGTTGTCGGTTCTGCCGCCTCGCCTTCTTCAGAACCCATGTTCACTTGAGGGCCCATGTTCACTTGAGGACCCATGTTCACTTGAGGACCGGCCGGTGATGTTCGAGGCCTGTCCACCATCAACTCATCACCAGCTCTAGAAACCTCCTGCATCAACTGGGAGTTCCACAAACAAGCATTAGAAACAGAACATTGCTACCCGGGAAATTCTATTACATAGAGAAGACAATTCAGGTTCGTGGGTCAATTTCATGTCCAGTTGGCTGAACCCATTTCAGCTCAACCCGAACCCAGCCCATTTAATTAAAAGGCACTCATTTATGAAGAGGCCAACCCTAGCTCAACTCACCAACCAGTTAACTTTAAATATTTACACCCGGGAAATTCTATTACATAGAGAAGACAATTCAGGTTCGTGGGTCAATTTCATGTCAAGTTGGCTGAACCCATTTCAGCTCAACCCGAACCCAGCCCATTTAATTAAAAGGCACTCATTTATGAAGAGGCCAACCCTAGCTCAACTCACCAACCAGTTAACTTTAAATATCTACACCATAACATGTCCAACTAGTTAATATCACATAAACTCAATGACCTTAGAAAATTGAATCACCCTTTTTAACCAAATTAATATGAAACATGTTATTCATACCACAACTCAACTATCTTAGACCATTTAAAATAAATATTGTGTTATGAACATGCTGAATTATAAGAATAAAATATAATACATAATTAATTATTATGATCTTTTTAATATTTTATATTATCATTATATTTTTAATGAGATAATATGGGTCATGAATAGCCAACCCAAACCCAACCCGAATATTATTCGGGTCAGACTATTCAAACCGATTACAGCCTGATCTTATTTATGATTGATCCAAATCTGTTTAACTCGTGTTGTCGTGTTAGGTTATAGTGTCGGGTTGAAAATGGTCATCTCTACATTTGACACAACACTTAGCCCTGTTAAACAACGATTATTGAAAACTGCTTATAGAAAATGTCTACGATTGCTTTATGACAAAACATTTGAGCTTAGATTTCAGAAGAAAGCCATTTACAAGTGGTAGAAAAGCACTTTTTCAATAAGCAATCTGGAAATGCTTATCATAGATAATAAGTGATAGACTTCCAGAAGAAAATCACTTGAATAAATGACATAAAATCACTTTTCCATAAAGCAATCTAGAAAAGCATGTTAAGAAATTATTGTAAATGCAATGAATATTTTTTCAATAAGCAAAACAGATCCTAGAAGGTGCAAACCTTCCAGTCCCTAAAGCTGAATCGAAAAACAAAATGGTTGTAAGAAACCTCCCCCTTGGAAACTGCACTGGCTGCCGGGGCATTTCTTGGCACTAACATGGAGAAAAGATAATGATGGCATGTGAATGAAGGGATATTAACCAAATTATGCAAGAGGATACCAAAACGAAACAAAAATGCATCAGAAAATCTTACCAACCATATGATGGCCATCAGCGTTTACCGTTATTTCAACCCGCCCATCTTTGACCAGGAACGACAATGCAAACAAATTTTCAACAGTCTGTGAAAAGGAGTTCCTGTTCAACACTAAATTTTCAAGCTTCACTCTTCTATTCTTCTTCAAGACGTCAAACATTTTTAACATATTTTTATCAGTATCATTCTCTGCCATCTTCTTCTGGTGGGTGTCCACAATCTGCAAAGCAAATAAACAAATATATAAGTTCCCCACAGACTCGTTCCATGAAGGCTGTGTTTGACAGTGCTTGCCTGAAAAGTACTCGGTGTCAGGTATCACTTACGATAATCAATTGGAAAAAAAAAAAGTAGCATCTGTTCTTTTTCTGAAAAAATATTTAAATTCCTAACGACCATTTTAAAATGTCACAAAACACTTTTAATAAATAATTTGAAAACACATATATAGAATCACTTGTCATGAGTGGTGAGTGCTATAAGAACTTAGCAATAAGTGCTGTCAAACACAACCAGAACATGATATTGGCACGTCCAGATTCCACCATTTATGGGGCTCCACTGACCCACTAGAAATAATATTGCAACTTAACATGGACGGAGTAACTCCTAACAAATTCTTGAAATATGCTATCTTTATAGCTCTTGAACTACCACAAACATGTAACAAAATCAAAGAAAACAAATGTGCAAAATCTACTATTGATTCACAATCATATCATATGAAAAGGAAAAGAAAACAAGCTATTTTGGTTTTTGATTTTGATTTTCCTTGGCTAGTAAGTCGGCTCGTTTTTTGTACTTTCAGGGGTTGAGGTGGAGTGAAGCCAGCAATGAGACACGGAAGGTAAGATCCACCCCCTTCCTCCAGTAAACATAAAAATGACCACATCTTAAGTAAAGCTTACCTTTTCAGGACGAGCAGTTTCTGTTGGCCTTACATAACTTCTTCGTACGGAAACCTTACGTTGTTTTATTTCAATATTCATGGGTCCAAGCCTGCAGAAGTGCAGAATAGGGATGGACTCAAAAATTAATGAGAACAAATACGTGTGAGAACTCTGTGTAATAAGTCACAACTATCATATACATTGTGCAGCATCCAGGACACTTTCTAAAGACGTGTGAAACCGCAAGCCCAATGTCTTTCCAAGCCAACAGAGTCCTGGCATCTTGAACACCACCAGCTACACCTTGTTGCGCAAAGTCACTAAGCAAACAGTTGACAAATTCTGATGGAGTCACTCCCTCGTCACCATATGCCTTCACAGATGATACCAGGCTGTTTGTAATGTCCAGAAGAGCCTCTGCATCTGCAACCTGTTCCCTTGGCTTCTGGACTGAAACCAAGTGAACAAAAAGAGCGAACGGAAAATTAAAATGCAGCACATAAAACATTAATGGGGAGCTAGGGTTGACTGAAATACATTAAAATACTCTATAATTAACTTCAAGAGCACAACAATGTTAACACACACACAGGCGCACAAATAAGCACGCAGAATCCTTGACAATTTAGATGCACTGAGAAAGGAAAAACTTTACTTTGTTTTTGTTTTTTGTTTTGTTTTGTTTTTTTTTTCTTTTTTTTTTTTTTTTTTGAACACTTTCAATCATAGTAGGTAGTTTCTTCCCCTAAAAATGAACAGGAGGTGTTAATGCAATACCTAGTTGATGCAGGCTTTCCACCTCATTTATAAGTGAGCTAAAATTATTGGATTCAGCACCCGAAATGTCATCCCGTTTGTCTGCGAAATCCAGAAATGTAAAAAGTAAATAAATGATCAATAAAAACAAATTTCTTAAGTTGTATGGACTTTAGGAAAACAAACAACAAACGATAAACAAACAAGTGAGGAATAAACTCAAGTACATGGTGAAAATCGGATTACCGGAAATTAGGGTTTTAACGGCGTGGTATCGAGAACGAAGGACCCTCCTGTCCGCTACACCCTGACATTGAGAATCGCTTGTCCCAGTTTCTCCATTCTCAGTGGCTGATCTCACACGGCTAGTCCCTGGCTCGCTCTTCACGAATCTGACCATGCCGAACACCTTTCCCCGATCACGTCCTACAAAAATTAAGATGCGCTTGACGAATCAAAAGCAGGCTGCATCAAACATGACTTCGATTCGAAGAAGACGAGAGAATTGGAACGGGGAGGCGCGAGAGGGATTAGGCGATTGCAAACCCGAGCGCGGCCTGAAATTTAAAAGCAATACTGATACTGGTCTTTCCCAGCCAGAACGCGCGGCGATTAGTTTCTAACGAGGCGTCAAAAAATCAAATGGAGAGATTGAATGGCTTAGTAATCGTCGAAATGGCTTAGTAATAGTCGAAGGGCTTACATTAAGTTTATCAATAAATATATCTAAAAATTATTGAGTACAAATAAATAAATCAATGAATTTATGTGTGTATATATACTGTGTTCTTATATAATTATCTACACACAATGTAAATATATATAAATAAATATATATGTTAACATTATTTAAATTATTTCCCTTTACAAAAACAAAATGTAATAAATAAATAACATATAGATAAAAAAATTAAAAAAATAATAAGTATACATATATATGTGTATATGAATGTATAAAAGTACATACATAAATACACATATACTAATACAATTACATAAATATATATATATTTTATTAATATTTTATTAATTATAACTTTTATATATATTGTATTGATTATATGTCAATATTACTACATACTATATATATGTATATTTAAAATTATAAAACTGAATCAGTGTATACATTTGTGTCTTATAAATACTCATAGTAGGATTTTATGTAGATTTTACTAATTATAAATTTTCTATATATAGTATTAATTATACTTCAATATAACTGCATACTATATGTGTGTGTACATTAAATTATGAAAATGAATGAGTGTTTATATACATACATATACGCATGTGTTGTATATATATGTACATACATATACATATTGATATATGTATGTGAAGTATATACATACATGCTTTCATCCAGATATTTTATACATATATGCTTTCATGCATGTATTTAAATATTTTATACATACATGACTTCATACATATATATAAGAATATGCAAAATCTTACACACATGCATGCGTACATATATACGTGTATACAAACACATACACAGAAACATACATACATATAAATATAATCACCTACATGCATATATATCAATGTAATTATTTATAAATGTAATGTATAAATATAAGAATGTACAAAAACAAATATACACAATTATAAGTATATACAAACATACATAGTGCATTAACAAATCTCCCAGCAGAGATTTTGTTGGATCTTGAATATACAAATTATACACAAGAGGGGGGTTGAAGTGCGTCTTTCAGATTTTTCGTTAACTCTTCAATTGATCGAGTTTTGTCCTCTATGCTTTATCAGATTTGATCATGCAGCGGAATAAGTAAAAGCAGGGACACGGATGTATAGTGGTTCGGAGAACAAAAGGCCCCTAGTCCACTCCACCAACGTTCTACTCCACGAGCTTGGTGATTTTCACTATCTGGTCCTCCAAACCATCCAACAATTGAAAACATGCAGTTGACACCTTTATAATTTTCAGGCAAACAAAGCCTTCTGGTTCAAACACGAACCTACTCAGCTTAGTACGAGAAGCTGGTCACTCAAGATAAAAAGTGTTTCGTTTAGAAAGAATTTTTTCAGTTGATCTTCACAACTGCAACAGAATGCAATTAACAGCAGATGAATCGTCGTCTTCAGAAATATTGATCTTCAAGTCAAAGCAGTTTTGAGTCGATCCGGTTGCAGTAGATATAGAAAATATAATCGCAACTTAAGCAGCAGCAGATTCACAAAAGATTGTCATTGACAAATAGATGAATCTTCTGTTGCGTTCTTTCTTCTTCAATAAAATAGAGTGTAGTCGCTCTTCGTAATCAGTAGATCTTTGTATCTTGATTTGTCTCTATTTTCGCTCTTCAGAAATAGCGTTGTCTGTGCAGCAGATATTTCTTTCGAATACAATGATTGTATCTGCACTCGCGTTCTTGATCGCTATATGTTATTCTTTCAAATCTTCGCTATATCGATCTTTGTACACTTTTTCGTATATCACACTTGTTTATGTTATGATGTGTATTGTGTTCTTTGAAATTGAAAATGAGAACAAATATATCGAGTGCTTCCTATGCAAAATCAGATCCACAAATATCGCCCTTTGACTCGCAATATTCAAACTTGTGAATTAATCTGAGCAGTCGTAAAACTCCATAATATTCGCCATGAAAAGCTCCAGTTAAATCACTCCTTCAAACGGTTCTGAATCTGTCAAGGACACACTTCAAAATCAGCGTTTAGTCCAGCTTAAAATTAGTCTGATCAATCGCTTGCAGACCGTTGAACAAAAATATCAACTTCAAATTCCCGACGCCAAGCGTAAGGTTGAGTTGCACTGCATGCATCCTCTGAAACGTAACACAGATCAAACGTAGGGTTGATGTCGCATTCTTCAAACGTAAGGTTGATGACAAACATAAGGTTGACCACAAACATAGGGTTGATCATCCATACTTTTCTCTTCCATATCCAAACGTATATCATACTTTTCTAAGCTTCCAAACGTAAGGTTTACGATCCATACTTTTTCAAGTAACGTAAGGTTGTTTACAAAAGTAAGGTTGATTAACCATACTTTTGAGAAACAAATAAAACATTAAAGACTTAAGTAATGTTTCTTCTTCCATACTTTCTCAATATCCCAAACGCAGGGTTCCTTCCTAACGTAGGGTTCTTCTTCACGTAGGGTTCCTTTCTTTCATACTTTCTCAATATCCCAAACGCAGGGTTCCTTCCTAACGTAGGGTTCTTCTTCACGTAGGGTTCCTTTCTTTCATACTTTGTTGATAACGTATGGTTGTTTAGTCATACTTTTCTGATAATCTGTAAAGAGTAAACAACGGGTTCCTTTCTTTCTTTACGCTACACTTTCCTTTCTTTCTTTACGTTACGCTTTCCAAACGTAAGGTATGAATAGTGTTTCCAGAACACTTTAAATTGATTCCCGAATGGTTTAGCAATTGTTCCACGCTATGTAAACACTTGAATATTCTTCCAAAAATGAGAATATATAAAATATATAATTCCTGAAAAATACTTAAAGTAAAATCATTAGAAAACAATTAAAGGGTATTTGTGAACATCAAAATCATCATAAAGAGATAGAGTATTGTTCTCAACAATACCCCCCTTATTAATAATAAAAAATATTGCTGAAAACAACATGTGCTCAACAATCTCCCCATTAAATATGTATTGTTGAAAACAACACGTGCTCAACAGATTTGTCCTACAAACCTCCCACTGGGGATTTGTCCTGCGAATCTCTCATACTACATTAATATATATAAATGCAATCATGTATGTATAAACTTTTATTTATATGTAATTACGATTGTATGTATATGTATGTATGTATATATAATAGTATTTAGATGTATGTATGTACTGGTATTAAAATATACTTACAAATATGTATAGTTATATATGCTTGTATATATACGCATGTACGTATGCATGCATGTACTTATATCTCTAAATAATTGCATTATTTATATTTTTCATATAAACACAATAATATATATTTATGTACTCGTATTAATATAGATTTGTATTTATATGTATATATGTACTTATACTTACAAATATGTATTGAACTATGTTTGTATATGGCTATATTAATTTGTATGTATAGATGTATGTATGTGTTTATATATAAATATTTTAATATGCATGTGTGTGTGTTCATTGGTTTTTATATATGTGTGTGATCAATAATTATTATAGGCATATACAAATATGAGTATTTATAAGGATATCTAAACACATGTATATACATGCATCTAAATATTATTACATGTATACCGTTACAACCCGTCCCAACGAGGCCCGTGCCGTGACTACCGCAAGCTCGACTCTAATAGGCTAGGAGCTAGTGACCAGCATTGAGTTGACATAACACACATATGAGAGGTCTTAGCCTAATGCACCTGCACACACACACACACATCTCCAAGTCCATAAAATACTGAAAATGTAAAACAACTAATAACCATGCATGTATACATCTAAAATCCCACCATCAAAGTACAATAACAAGTACTTGAAAGCAAAAGGGCCGAATACAAACTCATCACAAAGAAACCGAAAACAAGTCCAACCTATAAAGTGGGTGAGGACTATTGTCAATGCAATCATAGGAACACACCTTGATCTATTTGACTCAATAAGTTTTTCCTAGTCCTGGTCTCTCTAGGAGTTCATCAAATGGTCAGTCGTCTGCACAAGACATGACACGTGCGAATAAAGACCATGCATGGGTGAGTATAACAGTATCAATTAGGAAACCCTGAAATCATTAAGCAAATAACATCAAGAATAACAGTCAGCTCATCATAGGTATATTTCAGTAGCACATATAACAAGAATATACATACATACTCAACATAGACACAAAATCACAAGGTAAAGTCATAATCATAATGTCAATCTAGGATTCCTTCTCAAAGGTTCCACATAGCACTCGTCCGGGAGAACACACTCCACAAGTCAAATAGCATTGATGACACCCATCTGAGATGTCGTTCTCATTGGGTCTCGCCATAGGAAGTACACGTTAGATGTCTGAAGAGAACGATACACATATGAGGATCACACCCAAGGCCACGAGGTATACCAACAACTCAATCCGGATTAACCCGCTAAGTAGGGGATTGACGTCCACGTAGTGTTGGTCACAATGATACCAAGAACTCCACCTAGGGAAATGATGATGATAGATGATCTTACTCCAGGCCTCATGGAAGGATTCACATAACTCTATATAAGATAGAAGTTCCTAGGAGGGGATCACCATCCTATGCACTGGATGTGATTCCATAACTACCCTCAGGGAAAGGATCAAGGGAACCCACCCTCACGAAATTTGTTCAAGTTGAAGAGAACAAGAGCTCTAAGACATCTTTGAAGGAGTACACAATGTGTACTAGTAGTACACAATGTGTTCCTTCAGCACCAGGTCCTACTTGTGTATCACAACTTGTGCCCGTGTCCGTGTCCTTTTCTAAGTACACACCCATGTACGCCTTGTCTGGCCGTGTCTGTGTCTAAGTACACGGCGTGTCTGAGCCCATGTACTCTTGGTCATGTCTGTGTACCCTCTGAGGTACACGCCGAGCCTCCAGGTAAGGGTCACATGTCGTGTGATATTTATCTTCTCGCAGAAACCCCAGCACCACACAGGGGGGCCCACACGATGTGTAACATCATAATACACACCGTGTACCGTGCGATTTCAAAAAATCATAGGTTCTTCCTCCACGTACGCCCACATCATCGTCGCCTCAAATTCCGTCACCGATCTCGCCCGGAGATCGCGGATCTGGTCCAACCAGACCCCATCATCACCGCTCGCTGGAATATGGCCACCAAAAGGCTCGAGAAAATGGTCAATGTGACAGCCCGACCCCAAAATACCCAGAGTTGGTTCCTTGAAACATGATGTGTAAATTTTTAAGAAAACATGCACTAATATATCACACATCATATCCCATACAGAGGATCGATTTGGTTCAGGTTCTAGGAAACCAGCTACTTCTGACATGCTTCTTCAGTTGAAAGCTGTCACCTGAAATATTTATTACAAAAACGCAGGGTGAACATATGAATGCCCAGTAAGGGATTTTAAAATAACATAATATACCAATTATAACTTCTGAAAACATTCTTTAAAACTTTTCATAAAACATTTTTCTTAAGAAAAGCTGCAACACATGTAACATATCATAATAATAAAAGTGCACAATTAAAAGCATACTAACAAAATTACAAGGGAACATGATTCAATTATAGGAATTCTCATTTAGAGTAATAAGTAAAAGACATTCTAGATGTAACATCCCAGGTAAATAAAGAATAAAGAATTTTCATATTTATTAATATTTACGAATTAAATATTAATTTTACTTTAAAGGGGTTGCTATGTTCGATAGCGTACCCGATACGCAACAAATAGTTTCAATTGAAATATTACGTTGCACACTAGTAATAAAATAATATTATTTTAAATGGTAGTTAACACATAGCCGTTGTATTGACGGGAATGAATAGAAATAACTAAGATATGATTATATATGTTTTTAAATGTTTTTACATTTATCCAATAAAAGATAAAGGCTTAAAATACGAAAAGAATTCAATTTTAGGCTTTTATACCCTAATTTTCACTAAAGGTTCACTTATTGCCTTTTGATGGCGAACCGTCATTAAATATAGTTTTGGTCACTTTTATACATTCTATTGGACCAAATAAAACTCTTTTTTAGAATTGGGACATCAAAATTTACTTTGTGTAAATTTTTGGTATTTTTCCGATAAAGTTCATTTTTTTAATGAACAGTGAAAAATGTTGTATTTTAATTCAAAACCTCTTTTTAATCTAATTTATTTATATCATTATATTATCATTTGAATTGGTTTTAAATTGAAATTAGAATATATTTTTACCATTAAATCCAGTAGTGGTCGTTGGAATTAATTTCACTTTGAAATCGAACTTAAACTAGTGTCAATCTTTTGATACTTATTGTTTCATGAAAACACGCTATTTGCTCTGACAGCGGGAATTAATTATTAAATTAATTAATGCAACTTATATGTTTTGAATTTTGTAAAATAGAATTCATTTTTGAATTTGTAATATCAAATATAGCTTAGGGTGAATTTTTGGTATTTTTCTGAAAAACTTCAATTTTTGATGAATAGTGAAACCACTAAGTGGTACTTATAAAAACTGATTTTTCGTTTAAATGAAATTTTACCACCTCTGTGTTTTGAATTTAAAAAATCCGACATACATGGTTGTCATTAAGAAGTAAAATTTGGTTCAATGGGATTAAAATAATTTTTTGGTGAATAGTAACTTTTATGTTTATTAATCGCGATTAGAGGTAATTAGTGTAGTTTAAGGTAAAAATAATGTTGTAATAATATGAAATAAACTTGAGACATGTCCTAACCTCATTGGATGTGTCATGACCGACCAATACAATACATTGGTCAACTTGGGGACCCCATGAAGCCACTTTGGTTGGAAAATGACATTAATAACTTTTTATTTAAAGTTAAAATAAAAATGTCACAAACATGAGTTGTTTTACCAAACCAATTTTTACATGGGGTTATACAAATCAGATTTTTGACTATAAATAGTCATTGGAAATATAAAAAGATTTCCTACATCATAGTATTTTTTATATAATTTTTAGACATTAACTAAATTAAATTATTTATGACACCATGATGATGCAGCGATTACCTCATTATTTAACGATTTAAATAAAATGGAAAGATAATGTAAATTCTAAGACCTACACATGTCCAAAACCTATTTTATGGGTGGATTTCGAACCCTTATCACCTTATACGCGAAAAAAATAAATTTTGGACTATTAAAATTCGAAACTCATTCTATAATAAAGTAACATTTCCTTACTTTCCAAGAGTGCCCCTCCTCTCCTCTTATAAAAGGCCCCCACCTCTACCACCTTACCCACACTTCCAAAGCCTTTGGCTCGGCCAACCCCTGCCCATTTTGTCTCTCCACATCCCTCTCTTACTCCTAGAAGCCTCACTTTGGGCAGAAGTCTTCCCAAGGAAGCCTTTGAGCTCAAATCTAAGCGAGTTACCCGATTTTAAGGTAATGTCTTCACTTGTGCTCATTTGTTTTATTTTGCTTCTCCACCCCCTAAACTCTTTTTATTCATTTCTTTTGTAACAACTACAGTATATTAAATATACTAGGATGTTGTTATAAGAAGGATTCGAGCTACACTTACACACATCTACATCTAATGGTTAAAGAACATACTGTTTCTGTGGTTGGCGAATTTCTGCCTCACGAAACGATGATTGTTCAATCTTCTTTTAAACACCTTTAATGGTGGACATTAAGATTTAAATATATTTATATATGATATATATTATATTTATGTTTTACTTATGCTTCTGTATTTTTCTTTTGTGGTATACCTTTATGGTTTCCATTGTGGGTAAACACGATAATTTCATTTTAGGAAGTGCGGACTACCGCCCCCTCAAAGTGATTTGATTCGTTAATGCCATATGTGGGACGTATAAAGGATGGATTTAAAGTTATTATATATGATGTTATACTGGAATTATAATATAACTTTATATCATTATTATTTCATTCCATTAATGTATGAGATAGAAATGAAAGTAGCGTTCATGCGTACGTACGGCTTACCGTCTCCATGAACGGTGCATTTCATTTCTTATCCCCAAATGTAATTTACTATTATAAGTACATATACATAATGGATATATATTATGTATGTTACATCTAAATGATGAATATAATTCTGGAATTAAAAGATACATATCTCTCATTTATTTTTAATTCCATTAATATGACATAGAAATGAAAGTAGCGTTCATGCGTACGTACGACTTACCGTCTCCATGAACGGTGCATTTCATTTCTTACCTCTAAATGATTATGTAATATTATAAATGCATGTATATACTGGATATATATGATATATATGGAATCTAAATCATGAATATCATTCTTGAGATAATGGATATTTGACTACGTGAACAACTTGTAAATATAAGAAGTTCACTTTTGACTCAAGTACCAAATATCGACCAACGACCGTTATTAACTTAAATGACTAAATAATGTTCATAACATGGTAATAAGTGATATAAAAGGAATAATGAACTTGAAAAAGGTTCTTAAACAAGTAGAAATTAACTCAAGTTTATTATTCAGGACGTTAAAGAACGATCGAGTCAAGTCGGACCCGAGGTAAGGGAACTTCTTAACCCAATTTTCGTTCTTTGGGTTAATATCCTACTTTCAAATTATGTCATGATAGTATTATGTCCTATCTTGTATTTGTAATTTCTTTATGTGTACTTATAGTTAATACACATAATAGATATATTTTATTTAAAAATGATCTTTGTAAGGTACTTCGTCTCAATCTCCTTTCATTGAGGCATATTTCGTTTTATACACAACTTTATTTTTTACGGTGTATAAACCCCTTTGACTTTTACTTTTATACAAAAGGAATCTTTTTCTACGAAGCGTTTTACTAAATGACAAAAATGAATGTTTCTTTTAATGTACGCGGTGACAATGACCTTTTCCACCGCCGTGAGTATTATTTGATCTTTGGCTTCCTCAACAAGCCATACTGTTTTTAAAATAAAATAAATACCATATACTCTTTTATGTATTTTGGTATTGAAAATGGTTTTGATAAAGGATTCTATTATTTCAATATATTTAAATGATATATTGTGATTGAAATGTGGAAATGTTATCATTCCTTTATATTGGTTTTATGTGTTATAATTTTATAATGGTACTTGGACATTTGACAGGTGGTTACGTGATAAACCATATGATGGGTGGTGCCGTGAATACCAGGACGAGTGGTTATGTTATAACCTCCAATGCATTGGGTATGGAAGTCGGCCGTATGGCTATTCTATTAAGTGATATGTGTGGAAGTCGACCGTATGGTTATTCCACTTAAGTATGTTTATGTCCCAAGTTACCTTTATATGTTATGTGTTCTTTATATGGGTTTTATGGTAATCTTTTGGTTACAAAATGGTAAGTAATGATATTTTATTCAGTGAAGAGTTTTTACTACTTCATGAAGATGAAGGTATTACTTTGATAAAGTATACATGGTTTACTTGATGTTTGAAAAACTAACAGTTTTCATTCTTTGTGTATCCCTTACTAAGCTTTTTATGCTCACCCCAAGTTTTTTTGAAATGTTTTTCACAGGAATTAATGTGGAATAGGGTCAGGGATGTGAGCAAGGGAAAGTCATGCTATCTAAAACATGGAACTAGACATGTTTCTTTTTAAGAGTTTTTATTTTATGGAAACTTAGTCTACTTTGTAATCTTTTGAGATGTAACAGTTATGTCCTAATTCTCTAAAACTCTAAACCTAAAAAGATCCTCAATGTGAATTATTCATTTAATTCAATATTAAGTAAGGTTTAAGGTCGGGGCCTTATAGTTGGTATCAGATGGAGGTTTAGATAACTTTAGGAGTTAGAATTTTATTAAATGATTATCCAAAAGTATTTTTTTATGGTCAAATTGAAATGATATAACATTTTAAGTTTACCATGTTGCTTTTCCTAAGATATTTCTGTGTTAAGAATGGTTTTTCATAAAGGAAACATAACAAATTTTCTGGGAAGGCATATAGAGGGAAATGACCTTTCAAATCAGTATCCTTTGATGGTAAGAATTAGAACTAAACAGTTTGTTGCAGTGATGGCTCAGTTGACTCAGGTGAAAAATGTTTGTTGTTTTTATTGATGATATTTTGGTGTTTTCTAAAAGTAAAGAGGAGCATGAAAGTCATTTAAGGGTTATCTTGCAAACCTTAAAAGAAAAGAAACTATATGGAAAATTCAGCAAGTGTGAGTTTTGGTTACAACAAATTTCTTTCCTGGGTCACATTGTTTCAAAAGATGGAATAACTATTGATCCTACTAAAACAAAAGTTGTTGAAGAATGGACAAGACCCACAAATGTAACCGAGATCCGTAGTTTTCTTGGTTTGGCAGGTTACTACCGAAGGTTTGTTGAAAATTTTTCACAGTTATCTAGTCCAATGACCAAGCTAACTCGTAAGGGTGTTAAGTTCATCTGGACAAAAGAATGTGATGATTGTTTTCAGGAGTTGAAAAGAATATTGGTGAATGCTCCAGTTTTGGCACTTCCTTCCAGGAATGGTGAGTTTGTTATATACAGTGATGCTTCGTTGAAGGGACTTGGCTGTGTCCTTATGCAGAATGATCAGGTAATTGCTTATGCATCACGTCAGTTGAAAACTCATGAGGTAAATTACCCTACACATGATTTGGAATTAGCTGTTGTTGTTTTTGCTTTAAAAATTTGGAGGCATCATTTGTATGGAGTAAAGTGTGAAATATATACTGATCACAAAATTTTAAAGTATATATTCACTAAGAAAATATTGAACATGAGACAGAGGAGATGGCTGGAATTAATCAAGGATTATGATTGTACAATTCATTACCATCTGGGAAAAGTAAATAAAGTGGTCGATGCATTGAGTCGAAAAAGTAATGCTTCATTAACCATGCTACGTTTGGAACGAGATCCTTTGGTTTTTGATTTGATGAACTTTGGCATAGAAGTTGTTGGTGCAGGAAGTTCTTCTGTTTTGTTTCAGGTATCAGTGAGATCATCCCTATCAGACAGAATTAAGCAAGCACAGAGGGAAGATAGTGAGTTGTAGAAAAAGGTAGAGCTGGTTCAGAAGGGTAAGTTTCCTGAATTCAACATTGATAATGATTGTGTTTTGAGGTTTGGGAAGAGGTTATGTGTCCCTGGTGATTCACAGTTGAAGAATGAGTTGTTATGTGAGGCTCATAGTTCCCCATTTTCAGTTCATCCTGGCAGTACTAAGATGTACAGGGATCTGCGGGAGTAGTACTGGTGGGATGGAATGAAAAGAGATATTACTGATTTTACTGTGAAGTGTTTGACTTGTCAGTAGGTTAAAAAAGAGCGGCAGTTACCAAAAGGGATGCTTCAGCCTTTACTAGTGCCAGAGTGGAAATGGGAAAATATATCCATGGACTTTGTTGTGGGGTTACCGAGGACATATCAAGGTAATAATGCAATATGGGTTATTGTTGATCGATTGACTAAATCTGCTCATTTCCTTTCCATACGAGATAATTTTTCCCTAGATCAACTTTCCCGTTTGTATCTTAAAGAGATAGTCAGGTTACATGGATTTACTCTCTCCATTGTATCTGACCGTGATCCCAGGTTTACTTATAACTTTTGGAAAGGCCTTCAGAAGTCGTTGGGTACTGAATTAAATTTTAGTACATCTTTTCATCCGCAATCAGATGGGTAGTTAGAACGAATAATTTAGACCTTGGAGGATATGCTACGAGCTTGTTCGATGGATTATCAGGGATGTTGGGACCAATATCTTTCTTTGGTTTAGTTTTCATATAATAACAGTTTTCATTCTAGTATACAGATGGCACCGTTTGAGGCATTATATGGGAAACAGTGTCGAACTCCAGCTTTTTGGGATGAAGTGGGTGAAAGGAAGATGATGGGACCAGAATTGGTAGAAGAGATGGAAGAAAAAGTTTAGTTGATTCAGAAACACATAAAAACAGCTCAGAGCAGGCAGAAGAGTTATGCAGATAACCGGAGGAAGGATCTATCTTTCGAGGTAGGTGATCATGTTTTTCTCAAAGTTTCTCCATGGAAAAGTGTGATGCGATTTGGTAAGAAAGGAAAGATGAGTCCAAGGTTCATTGGACCATATGAAATTTTGGAGAGAGTTGGATCAGTTGCTTATGGAGTGTCTTTACCTCCGAGTTTCTCTAAGGTACACAATGTTTTTCATGTTTCGATGTTGAGGAAGTATATGCCAGATCCATCTCATGTTTTGAGCCCAGAGGTAGTTCAGTTGGAAGAGAATCTCTCTTATGAAGAACAACCAGTCCAGATTCTTGACCGAAGAGAGAAAGTGTTGCGAAATAAGGTAATCCACCAGGTAAAGGTTTTGTGGAAAAACCATATGGTTGAAGAGACAACATGAGAATCTGAAAATGCTATGAGGGATAAATACCCCCACTTATTTTGATAAGTGAAAAAAATTGCGAGGACGCAATTCCCAAAAGGGGGGAAGGATGTAACATCCCAGGTAAATAAAGAATAAAGAATTTTCACATTTATTAATATTTACGAATTAAATATTAATTTTACTTTAAAGGGGTTTCTATGTTCGATAGCGTACCCGATACGCAATAAATAGTTTCAATTGAAATATTACGTTGCACACTAGTAATAAAATAATATTATTTTAAATGGTAGTTAACACATAGCCGTTGTATTGGCGGGAATGGATATAAATAACTAAGATATGATTATATATGTTTTTAAATGTTTTTACATTTATCCAATAAAATATAAAGGCTTAAAATACGAAAAGAATTCAATTTTAGGCTTTTATACCCTAATTTTCACTAAAGGTTCACTTATCACATTTTGATGGAGAACCGTCATTAAATATAGTTTTGGTCACTTTTATATATTCTATTGGACCAAATAAAACCCTTTTTTAGAATCGGGACATCAAAATTTACTTTCTGTAAATTTTTGGTATTTTTCCGATAAAGTTCATTTTTTTAATGAACAGTGAAAAATGTTGTATTTTAATTCAAAACCTCTTTTTAATATAATTTATTTATATGATTAGATTATCATTTGAATTGGTTTTAAAGTTAAATTAGAATATATTTTTACCATTAAATCCAATAGTGGTCTTTGGAATTAATTTCACTTTGAAATCGGACTTAAACTAGTGTCAATCTTTTGATACTTATTGTTTCATAAAAACACGCTATTTGCTCTGACAGCGGGAATTAATTATTAAATTAATTAATGCAACTTATATGTTTTGAATTTTGTAAAATAGTCTTCATTTTTGAATTCAGAATATCAAATATAGCTTAGGGTGAATTTTTGGTATTTTTCTGAAAAATTTCAATTTTTGATGAATAGTGAAACCACTAAGTGGTACTTATAAAAACTGTTTTTTCGTTTAAATGAAATTTTACCACCTCTGTGTTTTCAATTTCAAAAATCCGACATACATGGTTTTCATTAAGAAGTAAAATGTGGTTCAATGGGATTAAAATAATTTTTTGGTGAAAAGTAACTTTTATGTTTATTAATCGTGATTAGAGGTAATTAGTGTAGTTTAAGGTAAAAATAATGTTGTAATAATATGAAATGAACTTGAAACATGTCCTAACCTCATTGGATGTGTCATGGCCGACCAAGACAATACATGAGTCAACTTGGGGACCCCATGAAGCCACTTTAGTTGGAAAATGACATTAATAACTTTTTATTTAAAGTTAAAATAAAAATGTCACAAACATGAGTTGTTTTACTAAAACAATTTTTAATGGGGTTATAAAAATCAGATTTTTGACTATAAATAGTCATTGGAAATCTAAAAATATTTCCTACATCATAGTATTTTTTTTTATAATTTTTTAGACATTAACTAAAATAAATTATTTATGACACCATGATGATGCAACGGTTACCTCATTATTTAACGATTTAAATAAAATGGAAAGATAATGTAAATTCTAAGACCTACACATGTCCAAAACCTATTGTATGGGTGGATTTCGAACACTTATCACCTTATACTCAAAACACATCAATGTGGGACCATTAAAATCCGAAACTCATTCTATAATAAAGTAACATTTCCTTACTTTCCAAGAGTGCCCCTCCTCTCCTCTTATAAAAGGCCCCCACCTCTACCACCTTACCCACACTTCCAAAGCCTTTGGCTCAGCCAACCCCTGCCCATTTTGTCTCTCCACATCCCTCTATTACTCCTAGAAGCCTAAATTTGGGCAGAAGTCTTCCCAAGGAAGCCTTTGAGCTCAAATCTAAGTGAGTTACCCGATTTTAAGGTAATGTCTTCACTTGTGTTCTTTTGTTTTATTTTGCTTCTCCAACCCCCTAAATTCTTTTTATTCATTTCTTTTGTAACA
Source organism: Viscum album (assembly GCA_963277665.1). Lineage (NCBI taxonomy): Eukaryota > Viridiplantae > Streptophyta > Magnoliopsida > Santalales > Viscaceae > Viscum > Viscum album. The sequence goes on from OY728137.1 coordinate 1,060,411,767, forward strand.
ACTACAGTATATTAAATATACTAGGATGTTTTTATAATAAGAATTCGAGCTACACTTACACACATCTACATCTAATGGTTAAAGAACATACTGTTTCTGTGGTTGGCGAATTTCTGCCTCACGAAACGATGATTGTTCAATCTTCTTTTAAACACCTTTAATGGTGGCCATTAAGATTTAAATCTATTTATATATGATATATATTATGTTTATGTTTTCCTTATTCTTCTGTATTTTTCTTTTGTGGTATACCTTTATGGTTTCCATTGTGGGTAAACACGATAATTTCATTTTAGGAAGTGCGGACTACCGCCCCCTCAAAGTGATTTGATTCGTTAATGCCATATGTGGGATGTATAAAGGATGGATTTAAAGTTATTATATATGATGTAATACTGGAATTATAATATACCTTTATATCATTATTATTTCATTACATTAATGTATGAGATAAAAATGAAAGTAGCGTTCATACGTACGTACGGCTTACCGTCTCCATGAACGGTGCATTTCATTTCTTATCCCCAAATGTAATGTACTATTATAAGTACATATACATAATGGATATATATGATGTATGTTACATCTAAATTATTAATATAATTCTTGAATTAAAATATACATATCTCTCATTTAGTTTTAATTCCATTAATATGACATAGAAATGAAAGTAGCGTTCATGCGTACGTACGACTTACCGTCTCCATGAACGGTGCATTTCATTTCATACTTATAAATGATTATGTAATATTATAAATGAATGTATATACTGGATATATATGATATATATGGAATCTAAATCATGAATATCATTCTTGAGATAATGGATATTTTACTATGTGAACAACTTGTAAATATAAGAAGTTCACTTTTGACTCAAGTACCAAATATCGACCAACGACCGTTATTAACTTAAATGACTACATAATGTTCATAACATGGTAATAAGTGATATAAAAGGAATAATGAACTTTAAAAAGGTTCTTAAGCAAGTATAAATTAACTCAAGTTTATTATTCAGGACGTTAAAGAACGATCGAGTCAAGTCGGACCCGAGGTAAGGGAACTTCTTAACCCAATTTTCGTTCTTTGGGTTAATCTCCTACTTTCAAATTATGTCATGATATTATTATGTCCTATCTTGTATTTGTACTTTCTTTATGTGTACTTATAGATAATACACATAATATATATATTTTATTTAAAAGTGATCTTTGTAAGGGACTTCGTCTCAATCTCCTTTCATTGAGGCATATTTCGTTTTATACACAACTTTATTTTATACGGTGTATAAACCCCTTTGACTTTTAATTTTATACAAAAGGAATCTTTTTCTACGAAGATTTTTACTGAACGACAAAAAGGAATGTTTTTTTTAAAGTACGTGGTGACAACGACCTTTTCCACCGCTGCTAGTATTATTTGATCTTTGGCTTCCTCAACAAGCCGTAATGTTTTTAAAATAAAATAAATACCATATACTCTTTTATGTATTTTGGTATTGAAAATGGTTTTGATAAAGGATTCTATTATGTAAATATATTTAAATGATATATTGTGATTGAAATGTGGAAATGTTATCATTCATTTATATTGGTTTTATGTGTTATAATTTTATAATGGTACTTGGACATTTGACGGGTGGTTACGTGATAAACCATATGACGGGTGGTGCCGTGAATACCAGGACGGGTGGTTACGTTATAACCTCCGATGCATTGGGTATGGAAGTCGGCCGTATGGCTATTCCATTAAGTGATATGTGTGGAAGTCGACCGTATGGTTATTCCACTTAAGTATGTTTATGTCCCAAGTTACCTTTATATGTTATGTGTTCTTTATATGGGTTTTATGGTAATATTTTGGTTAAAAAAGGGTAAGTAATGATATTTTATTCAGTGAAGAGTTTTTACTACTTCATGAAGGTGAAGGTATTACTTTGATAAAGTATACATGGTTTACTTGATGTTTGAAAAACTAACAGTTTTCATTCTTTGTGTATACCTTACTGAGCTTTTTATGCTCACCCCAAGTTTTTTTGAAATGTTTTTCACAGGACTTAATGTGGAATAGGGTCAGGGATGGGAGAAAGGGAAAGTCATGCTATCTAAAACATGGAACTAGACATGTTTCTTTTTAAGAGTTTTTATTTTATGGAAACTTAGTCTACTTTGTAATCTTTTGAGATGTAACAGTTATGTCTTAATTCTATAAAACTCTAAACCTGAAAAGATCCTCAATGTGAATTATTCATTTAATTCAATATTAAGTAAGGTTTAAGGTTGGGGCCTTATACTACATATGTATAACTTATGAATATGTAGGTACAGGTTTAATAACTAAGAGCAACACATAATCAGAGTTGCGCATAAAGGTAATAACATCAATCACATTCTTTACTACTGTGAAACATTCAGCGACTAATAAATCACTGAGTGAAACATAAACGTCATGCCATAAACATTTACTTCTTTTGATACTCATAGGTACTGGATCTTAACCATGGATATTCTACTAGTCAAATATCCACTTGGTTAATTAATTACCATAAACATAATGAGGGGATGTATAATGCGGGACAACATAACCATAACGTCAAGGCCTTGTGCCAAGACTATAAATACTCATTTTTTCAAGGCTTTGTTCCAAGACCATAGTTTGTCTCATGAGACCTACCGATGCACCGAGGGGCTATAGCAGGCCCCACCTAACACTTACTATATCCAATACATTCCTCATATTCCAAATTAGGTCATATATTCAAAATGTCTCATACCACTTTGAATAATTTAATTCATAATTCCATAAAAGGTCATAAGAGTTATAATTACATTCATTAGTATTTACATATATATATTGAATCAGGCATATAAGTATTAATTATAGAACTATCAACTGCATGACTATATCATTGACTAGAGAGTATGATGAGTAGATTATGGCATATGTGATGAAAACTAATGCACTAACCAAAATACAAGTTTTGTTACATAAAATGATAACCCTATAATTCTAAGACTTTATTAATCAATACATATTTAAATTTCTTCTAAATTCATAATCAATTAAAAATATAAAGAAAATATTTTAGGTGGGGTATTAAACTGATAGATTCTCATACATTTATTACTGAAATGCTTTGGTTAATACATCACAAGGGTATACATAATGCTAAAAACGGAAAGCGTGTGATTCAACCATAACTAACACCATTTAATATATACATATATATATATATATATATATATATGTATATAAATAAGTAATTCATACAAAAGGATATAAAAGTTGCAAACCCCAAATATTATACTCATTTACTCTCCACAATTACTAAACACATCATAAGTATAATATTTGAAATATCCACAATTAGGGTTTGTGTAAATTGTTCATACAACAGGGCGTATATAAAGAGTAGTGTTTTAAACAAAAACATAATTTGAAAACACATGTTTTATTCTTTCTTAGTAATCCTTGGAAAATTATAAGTAAAATTGAGGATCAAATTTTATCTGCATACACATATTTTCACATATTCAAATGCACATTATGTATTAAAGGGTTAAAACCAAAAATCCATTGACACCCTTATGAATTTAATACATTGGTCACATTAATTAATATGAGTTCTTAAAACTTTAAATCATAATATACATTTTAAAAGGTTTATTTATTAAATTTTTTTATAAAAATGTAAACCTCGATCACACATATAATTTATATGAATAATCGGGTATACCTAAGGGTCTTACACAAAAATCAATCGACACGTACATGTTTATAAAAATGTCAATAAATCATTGAAGTCCAATGTTGAGAGACTCAAAATTTGGTCCAGAAGGTGAGTTATACAAACTATATAATTATATACATCCGTGTATACAAATATATAAAATTTTTGCACAACACATAATTCTTTATGTTTTAAAGTTATACTTAAACTTGAGACTTAATGTTTAAAAATCTCAAAACTGAATATAATAAATATTTATGTAAAATTGTATGGTTGTATATATATATACATAACCGAATATATATATATATATATATGGCATGTAAATGAGTTTTTCATGAGATAAATTAGGCTTTGGGTCTAATAATACCACATAAACCTGAAATCTAGAAGTCCTGAATCGAGTATAGAAGGGTTTATGTCCAAACCGCAAGGATGTATACTTAGGTATATGAGTATATATATACATATATAAATATATATACCTTCAAAACAACAAGGAAACAATAATCCCCTTACATCCATAATACTACTAGAACTCAAAAACCAAAAGGCCTAGGATCAGCATAGAAGACCATTTTTACTAAACCGCAAGGATTATAAATATACTTTTATGAGCATACATATGTATACACTCTCAAAAAAATTCATCTCAAGACAATTTAACCCTTACCTTAGTTCGAAGAGGAAGAGGGGCTCAGGAAGACTCATGGGAGCTTGCTGGAGGTTCGAGTGGGGGAAGAACCGATGAGTTCTTGGGCTGCAATGGGTGATTTATAAATTATATTATGTATAAAATATAATGGATATTTTAAATGCTACTGCTGAAAAACTGAGCCCTATATGGTTTATTAAATGGTCGGGGGAAAGTCCTTGTGGAAAATGCGTGAAAGGAGGGGGGGCCTGAGGGGTCACGGGTGGAAAACAAAGAGAAGAGGGAATAGGGTTACTAGTGAAGCACACGCTAAGGAGAAGAAGAAGACGCCGCGGGAGGAGAAGAACCGGAAAATGAATGTATGGATAGGATCTGATCTGGCCTTGATCCGATGGTTGGGCGTGCGTCCACGATATTTAAAAGGACTGACGATCACGATTAGAACATATGAGATCCAACAACTCAGGGTGACACAACATTTTAAAATTTCTCGGACGACCGATATTAGATCCACGTCAGATTGGATGGTGCACAAAAACGCGGGAGTAAACCGCAGCCGCTGAGGATCGAGCGCCGAATCGAAACAGACGGCCCAGATCACATGTGGCGAGATCTGATAGCCTAGATCTAATCCCAATTGAAATTCGCCATCCCACATCGAAATAGGGAGGCCTGTGCGGCTTCTTTATAATCTTGAGACTCTGATCAACCACTCATAAATCTCCCCCCTCCCCTCCCAGTACCGCCCTGTACCGGGTTATGCGGGCGCGCTCCTGCGCCCACCCACGCCTCTGTGCCACCCCGCATGATGGTGCCTCTGGTTACCTAGTGCGCTCCTGTGTTCCCTTCGGGGTAGCTATGCCCCTGCTCGGGCTGGCCTGTGCCGAGGCTAAGGGCTAGTCTCAGCCACCTAGCACGTGATGCCTCCCTCGACCCGACTAGAGGGTTGACCCCTAAGGGGTTTATTTTTTGTTAAACTTTAATACTAAATAGGTGCTTTTCAAAACAACAATTCCTTTAGTTATATAAACACTAAAGTTTAAAATACAATGTTATAACTTTAATATATCCATATGAAATTTTTTTATACAAGTATTATAGAAATAAAAACATAGTTTAGTTAAAACATTGTTTAAGCATTAAGAATGAAAACTTTTACAAGATATTTGAAATATTTGTAAGATGTTTGAAATCCTTATCTCGTTTTAAAATCAGCTAAGTGTAGTTCAAAATATTACACCATTTTCCTTCTATAGTTCATAATAAGAGGTTATATTATAAATTCAAATCATAACTTAAATATCTTTGGGAAAACTAAATTATACTTAGATATTTTTTATTAATCCACCAAAAGACCAATGACTATAATTATAGTAGCTGTTAGAACTCAACAGTCACAAGCATCTCCAATGGTCACCCAAGGGGTAATGGTCGGGTAGATGCATTATAAAACCAAACATTAGGGTGTCCTAAACTCAAGATAATTGAAGAAGATGGTGCTTTCTATACCACTTATAGTCAGTATGGTTTTCATGATTCTGGTTGTGATGTTCTTCATTATGACTGATCCGAAGGATCTTCTTTATTTACTAGGCCTCTTCGTTGTGTTATGTGGTCTCCTTGTGGCTTTGATAGGATTTTATTAGGTGTTTTTGGTTAGTATAGCTTTCCTTTGATCTTACTGTAATGTAAACACTTCAGTGTTTAATTTAATAAAATTCCTTTGTGTTTAATTTGCATGTTTTTTGTTTGGTTGACATAAAAATTAAACAAAATAAAACTATAATATTTTTATTACATGAGAAATGAGTTTTGGGGAATCAAAATATTCTCCTATACAAAGAATTGTGTCCTCACAATTCATTTCATACAATCACACTAAAAGAAACTCTTTGATTCTCTTTACCACATCCTCCATCATGGAGGATCCTCATGTGTGGCTAGATGAATACCCAAGTTGGTGTTCAACTCTTCTGCTTCCCTAGCCCAAACACACCCCAGACTGTACGGGTTAAACTCATGTAGTGTACACTCGGGCTTTCAGAGGGAGGATCGAATGGTAGAGAGTTCATAGAATTATGAATGGAAAAAATCTATAAGGAATCGTTAGACCGTCTCTCATCTGATAATATCAATGAAATCAACGTGTTCATACAAACTGATTCTCAGAATCTGATACATGTAGGCGGCGTATAGGTCCCCTTCCAAGGCAGCCTCTTGAAACCTTACCCTGGCTGTGAAGTTTTGAGATTGGGTGAAGCATAGGAAAATACCTTCATGGTACTTTCCCCTTCGTCTATACTCAGTGAGTTGAGCATTGGCTATATGGAGGTAGATGTAGGCATTCCCTTGGCAGGAGCAGAGAATGTCCGGACTGTTTGATATATGTTAGGTCCACTATGCTAGATACCCTGAGGGGGGGGGGGGGGTGAATCAGGGTATGGAAGCTTAATACAACTGCCCCTTCTGATCTTATTTTGCTGTTAGAAAAAACCCTCTTCTCTCTCCTTCCCATTGTAGAGTATGAATAAACCTTAAATCATGCACAAGATACAAATTTTTTTACTTGGTTCACCTTCACTGAGCTACGTCCAAGGAGCATACACCGACGGTGTGCCGATGTGCTAATTTCACTATAAGCGCACTACTGTTTACAAGTTCGGAGCAGAATCACTGTCCCTACTGGTTTACAACCACTCACAATTTGAGAACTCACTACTCTCACAATTGAAGTGAGCTCACTGCTTCTTCAGAATATCCACTCACAGTTTATAGACATGTAGGTATCTTTATTATCACTAATGAATGTATCCTCCACTGTATGTAGATGCTCTATTGAAGTCTAAATTTCATCCACTGATGAATACCCCTTTTCCCCTGACCACTGGGTAATAACCTTTGGGAAGTACCTTTACAAAGCACCCTACTTTGTGAAACTCCCAATTTTATGAAGCTCAAACAAGCCTTAGTGAAGCTTATGCCTTTTTGCAAAGCTCACACCTTCGTAGATCTTAGACAGTCGCAAAGCTCAAGTCGTCATATAGAAACTTCCTTCATGAAGATCACTAAGCCAATGCAGAGCTCACCTGTTTCATGGAGCTAGATTAGCCGTTGCGAAGCTCCTTCCTTTCATGAAGCACACTGCCTTTGTGAACCACCTTTGTGAATCAAGAGGAAAAAATTTTCTTTGAAAACTATCTGCTTCACTCGAGGGGGTCGAGGTCTATTTATAGGCGATTTCACCGACCCTCTAACTTTCCACGCGAAGTCAGTGCCATGTCATCTCAAATCACAAAGCTCCGAAATTTCCGCCGAAATTATCTCTATATCACGAAGCACCATGGAAATTTTCTGACCACGGAGCTCATCCTAATCGTGGAGCATTCCGTCAATTCCTTCACACCTTCGCTGCGAAGCTCCACTCGCAATGCCCTTCGCCACCACAATGCTCTCCAATGCTTATGTTCGTGAAGCTCATCATAATCACAAAGAACACCGTCAACTTTCTTCATGTCTTCGCGAAATCCACATCAAGAAGCTCATCTTCGTGAAACTATTGCCTTTTCCATATTTTGATGAGATTTTCAAGGAAATCCATATTTTGCGATTCTCACCAAACTCCAAATTTTGGACCCCAAAAATTTGGAAAACACTGGAAAACGGTGCCACCTTGTATCTGTTCTTTTATACCGCCTCCAGATCATCCATTCCTTTTCCATGGTTCTTTGTCAATATGGATTGTCAGCAACATCTTTGGACCTTGAAAATTCACCATGGAAACCTGCTTTGTCAACAAACACAATCAACCCAAAAAAGATTCAATGTTACCTTGGGGAATTTTTACCCAACAATATCCCGTAAAGATGTTTGCACGTTCTTCACAGGTTTTCAAAGGGAAGGTACTCTTCCTCACAGGTTCTGACCATAATGGCCTCCAATACCTCAAAGAGAAGAGATAAAATGTGGGTTTTTCCTTCCATCTGTAAATATAAATTTTTCATGAAAGTCCATTCTATGATACATAAATACTAAAAGGTATAAGAAAGAACAAATTGTATTTTTATAAAACAACTGGTACACTAAACTTAGAACTAATGGTTTCCCTAGTTCCCAGTTACATGAATCCCCAAAACAATTTCAAAACTCTCAATCTCCATGAACTAAATGAAACCCGAGCAGTCTAGTTCAACCTCATGGGTGCACTTATGGTGTCTATAGAGTGTGACATGAGGGGTGTATAACCAAGAGACATCAGTATGTACTTTATGTCTATACACAGACTGAGAGGCTTCAAATTCAAGGATCTCAAAGTCCATTACTTGACCATAATGGACATAGGAAAAGACTTGGCACATATATGCTACACAGAGGTCTCCGGCTTCTGCAACCTCTTGGAAATACATAAGGGATTGGATGCCTTTCGCTACAGTGAAGCATCTAAAAATCCCCTCATAGTACTTTCCCTGACACACATAGAATGGAAATTGGGTTTGCATTATAAAGAGGTAGTCCAAACCTACTCCTCGGTGGAGTTGAAGTACATGGGGAGAGTTGGACATTTACATTATAAAACATCATATAAATCCAATTTATTATCTTTAAAACCAATAATTTACCCTTAAAATCACATTTACATTATAAAAAACCGATGAATATTTTCTTAATAAACCATTGTGACACTTTTTATTAGTTTTTAAAAATGATTTTCACCGCTAAAAAACATGATTCCCTTTATTTAAAACCATTTTTTAAAAAAATGGTTACCCATTAAAAAAATATTCTTTAGAAAACCAAATAATGAATTCATTTTCAAACTGCCTTAGAAAACTCATTCACTATTTTGAAAACCAATCCCTTTTAATTATGAACTAAGCTTTCAAACTTTTAACAATAGTCATCCCCCTTTTAGAAGCTTAGCTCACCTATTATACTGTATAATATGTAACAATTTACACACACATATATACATATATATATTTACATGGAAATATAAAAAACTAAAAGCTATATTATTTGAAAAACATTTTCATAATAGAAAATATGGCTATTGAATATAATAATGGTTTCACAAATAAATAAAGAAATTATTATATTTTTAAAATATTTACAACATTTAAAACAACTATAATGAATAAAATTTGATTAATGGTTCCAATAAACATGAACAATAAAATGATCATCATGAATGAATCACAAAAAAAGTGGAAACGTCACCAAGAAAAATGATTTAAAATTATTCAAAACTAGAAAAAATAATAATGAAAATGATTCTTCTAAAAAAATTGAAATATAAATTAAAATCTAATCAATTGACATTTTTAATTTTATAGAACCATTCAAACTAAATTTTGATATAGGTTATTAGACTGAATGGTTTTTATTATGGATAATCCCACTTTTAAGGGTTGAAGGGGAACCCATACATGACCCGTAGGCCCAAGGCACAAGGTCCAACGTGACTTGCAATACATGACCAGAAGGCCTAGAGGCATACCATGCCCAATACATGACCTGTAGGCCCAAACCACTAGAACTGTCCCTCCCCTACTTCTGCATCATTGATGGCCTAGATCTCCACCTTGCATTGCTGATCGGCTAGCATTGCCTCGTACAAAGCTGCACAGTGCCTGGTCTCAATGGTGGTTGTCATACCCTCTCATTCTTCCAATCAGGTTAGCTCTACTTCTGGTGACTGCTATTCTTGTTGCTCTAATCCTCTTCTGGGACCTGCTTTGTGTGAATTGGGCTACTCCATGGTCTCAATGGCCCGAAATCCCTGTGAACTGAATACCTTTTTGATGGCCCGAAGGCCCTTGAGACCCGTAGGCCCAAACCGGTGGCCCGAAGGCCCAAATCGGGTGAATAGTTTCGACTGCTACAGTACTAAATAACACCTACTATAGTACCTACTACAGTACTACTATAATACTGCTACAGTGCCAGAAATTTGCCTCCACCTGATTTTGAACCTGGGTCTCTTGGATGCCAAGCAAGAGCCCTTACCACTCGGGTACGAGCTCGTTGGCGGATATTGGTTATTCAATACTAGAACCTAATTTAAAATATGTTGAGTATCAAAATAGTATAGAATAATCAACAATGCAACATTTTTTTTCAAACATACCAGAAGGAAAAAACCAATTTTGATTCACAGTGTTTGAAAAAACTAAAGTACAAGATATACATCAAGAATAAAAAAATGATTATCAAACACATGAGGTTGATAAACCTATAAATAAATAAGAAGATAACATAAATATTTGTGGGGTTTACTAAAAAAATTATCTATGTATATAGGGAAGAATCATAACTCATTTCTACTATAAAAAAATTATATATTGAAACATAGAAGAATTAATTAAATAAAAAACCCACAAAAATAGGTTTCTCTTTACAGTTGAACTTTCTCTCTTAGTTTCTAATCTCCTTTTAATGTCTCATGGAAGAAACATAAACCATGACCACACTCTAACATTTTTATTATCATTCATGGATGAAAATAGTTACAAAATTGAAGAGACAAACAGAACATTAAATTTTGAGGTGGTAATCAAGTAGTTAGGTGGTGGTTAGACTAGCGAGGCAAGCAAAATGTAATCCATTTAACCGGGTGTTGTGGAAGTCATGATGGGTGGTGCGATGTGGTGCAGGGGTGCAGTACGTGGCTACACGGTGCATAAAAACATGAGGAAACTCCATTGGTATAATGTGCGGTTAGGGAATAGATCCAGAGGTGCTAACAAAATAAATTAGCACATACCTTAGATTTAAAGAGGATCAATTTGTTGAGAAAGTCAATGAAGAGAGAGAGAGCAATGACAACGGTATGGTTCATTAAGAGTGGCGGTAGTAGTAGGGTTCCATGGGAGCTTGAAGGCGTGAAAGAGGAGACTCTATTAGGGTTCCTTTTATGAGACCGGGTAAGACTTTTATCTAGGCTTTCAAAAAATCGCTGATAAAGAGTGGTTTTATCAGTGCTAAAATAGTAAGTGCTGACAAATATCTAATTTTAATAATATATATATATATATATATTTATAATTATAATTAGAAATAAATATATTTAAAAATATTTTTATATATTTAAAAATATTTGTATATTTTAATAAATATATTTATATAATTATATATATTAATATTATTAGACATGTTTATAAAATTATAAATATAATAAATATATTTATTATTTAAATATATTTATTATAATTTTATAATTATTTAAATATATAAATATATTTATAATTATAATTAGAAATAAATATATTTATAAATATTTGTATATAATTATATATATACATATATTTATATAATTATGTATATATTTATTAATATATAAATATATATATTTATAAAATTATAATAAATATATTTATTGTAATTTTATAATTACTTAAATATATATTTATTTATTTCTAATTATAATTATAAATAAATATATTTAAATAATTTTTATATAATTATAAATATATTTATATAATTATGTATATTTATATAATTATGTATATTTATATCAATATATAAATATATATAATTTCAAATATAATAAATATATTCATTATAATTTTATAATTATTTAAATATGTATTTATTTATTTATAATTATAATTATAAATAAATATTTTTAAAAAGTATTTATATATAAATATAAATATAAATATAAATATATATATATATTTGTTAATAAATAATTATAAATATAATAAATATAATAAATATAATAAATATAATAAATATAATAAATATAATAAATATAATAAATATAATAAATATAATAAATATAATAAATATAATAAATATAATAAATATAATAAATATAATAAATATATTTATTATAATTTTATAATTATTTAAATAAATATTTTTATAAATTCATAAATACGTTTTTAAAAAAATTATATACATCTATAAGTTTATAATTAAATATTTAAATTAAAAAATTATTAAAAAACCATTTAAATAGGTTAATTATATTAATTTAAAATACATTTTAAATGTTTAAACTTAATAAATAAAAACAAATAAATATTATTCATATAAATTAAAAACATATTGAAAATATTACATGTATAGTAAATAAATATATGTATAAATAAATATTTCAAAATGATTAAATATATTTTTAACATTATTAAGAAATATATAATAATAAATGAATAAATTAAATTAAATAAATTACAAAAAATATTAAAAAGTGAATTCGTAACATTTACATAAATTACAGACATACACACACACACACACACATCCACACACACATACACATATGAATACAAGAATATATATACACAAATACACATACATACCATTGTGTATGTACACACATACACATACATACATGTAGTTTTACTTTTTAGTCATATAGAATGTTCACTAGTGGATGTTGTTACAACCTTGCCCGAAAACATCCAACCAACAATGTAATGGCCCAGACCTCTCCGGCCTATTCCTTTGTCAAAAAGAGGGTCATGAAGTGTTCTAAAGGGTAAAATGGACTTTTCCCACACTTTTCAGAATTTTGAAACTACACGCCATGTAGTGTGAGTACACGCCGTGTACCCCCTCACCAGGTATACCCCGTGTTGAAGGCCGTGTCTTTTCCGTGTGAAATAAGTGGGTACACACCGTGTACCCCATACTACACGCCGTGTAGTCCCTCCCCGCGTACGCGTTACCCTCAAACCGTGTGTTGACTAGTCAACGACCGTGTGCCGTGTTAGAGCCATGTCCTTTCCGTATGAAATAAATGGGTACACACCGTGTACCCCATACTACACGCCGTGTAGTCCCTCCCCGCATACGCGTTACCCTCAAACCGTGTGTTGACCAGTCAACGGCCGCGTGCCACGTTGAAGGCCGTGTTGGAAGCCGCGTGGTGACCGTGTGAAATGGCCGAGTACACACTGTGTACCATAAAGTACATGTCGTGTACTTTTGTTTTTATCACCTATAAAAGGAGGGGTCCCCTCCTCCTTTTCAACTTACTCCTCTCCTCCCCATTCCCTCGAGCAGAGCTCTCCCAAGAGACTCGAAGGCTCCTTTCATCCATAACTTCTTCGTCCGAGCTCCGATTTACGATCCGTCAGTAGCCACGAGATCGTAACGATGAGGAAAAACTTCTGAGCTTGGATTTGTTGATTTCATTTCGGTCTTTCCTTCCCATATTCCACCCGAGGAGGTTTTGTCGGGTTTTGCCAGAAGCGACGGACGCCGACGAACGTCTTCTAAAGTTGATCCGGGGGAGTGTTGTTATCAGAATCTGTTGAGGTAGGGATATTACCTCCGTCTCTCTAATTTGTGCAACATGTGGGGTGGGTGTCCTCTTGTTTATGTGAAACACTTTTGAACCGGTTTAATGAAGATAATAACTGGTTTATATAACGGGGTTGGGAAGTTTGTGATTACTGTTACATTATTTTTTATATCCTGTGATATTATGTTATGAATTGAATAGGGTTATGCCTACTGAAAATCACGGTTGTTGGGGGACTTTTCTTGCGCAATTAAATGCTGCCCTATCTTTCTAGACCGTTTATGGATGGAAACTTTATGGAATGTGGAAATTGGTTAATCATGTAAAGTTGGCTGATTAAATAAAAATATGGAACCCTTGTGTGATCACCCCGGTTGAACAAAACTGAAATAATAAACATGTGGGTGTTGTTTGGGGTTAATTTATGTGAAGGGGGTGTTTTGTGGGTTTTTGTGGATCGGGTGAGCAGCGGAGCTGCAGTTGGCTTGGTTGTGGGTTGGTGTGAATGCTATGTTAGTGATGGGCAGCGGGGCTGCGATAAATGGTATAAAGGGGTGATGATGTACAGTGTGGTTGTGGTTATGGTGGTTGGCAGTGGGGCTGCAGGGTTGTGTTTGAATGTGAACGAACTATGGGTTGTGAATAATAAATAAAATGTGGTAGAGTTAATGAATGGTGGGGCTTGGTAATGGAACAGAAATAATAATCAATGGGGTTGGTTGGTCAATAAAAAGGGACTTGTTGTGTTGCTTTTGTTTTCCTAACTTGATTTGTGGATGGCAGGGATATGTTTTACAAACAATTGATATGGTTGGTTGCCGTTGATTTCCCGGTAGTTAAGGAACTAATAAACTGATTCTGTTGAAACATGAAAACCTAAATGGGGTTGGGGTTGTTTGTGGTATGCATGCTTCATAGTAGCAGTGCCGAGGCACATGCCCAGTTCTCTGTTTATAAGCCATAGGTTGGGATGAGTGTTTGGTATATATATATATATATATATATATTTGTATCTTTTTGTTTTGTCGCACCCCACCCATGTTGAGTACTTAGTACCGAACACTCCCATTTCATGGGAGAGGGTGTTTTCCCCATAGTTACTAGCTCCTTCCTGCTCCTTCTTCCATAGGCTATGATGGCTTGAGGCTACCTTACACCCAAGACTCTTCGGGTAGGTTTCGATTGGGGTGGTTTTAGCCCAAGACTCTTCGGGTAGGTTTTTACTGTTTCCCAAGAATCTTCGGGATGAGGCCCAGGTGTGTGCGGGTGGGATACGTGGTTGTGAGGCCCAAGTGTGTGCTGGCGGGATACGTGGTTGTGAGGCCTAGCTGTGTGCGGGCGGGATGCGTGGTTCTTGAGGCCCAGGTGTGTGCGGGCGGGAAGAGTGTGGTAGCGTCAGGACGTTCCCCGTTAGGAAGAGCAGCTAACTAATGGGAAATGGTGCAGGGTACCCAATACTCTTGTTCTTATATACTACTACTACCTGTTGTTTTGTGTTTTGGTGAGCGTGGCTCGTGAGGTTGGGTGGATAGAATTACTTGATAGGTTTTGGTTTCTTCTGTTGTTCTCACGGGACATTATGATGTCTCCCCACTTGTGCACGAGAGCTTTAGGTTTCCCTACTGAGTATACTTGTATGCTCAACCTATGTTTACTTTTAGGTTTCCAGGAGGACTACCAGGGTCATGCGGGACCCTACTATTCGGGACAGTTGGAGTTGTTGTAGTTGTTGTACTCTTGTTTATTTTAGTATTGTACTTTTTGTACCTGTACCTTGTTTCAGAACTATTTAAACATGCATGTGGGATTGGTTTGGGTTTATTTACTTGTTTTTCCTTTCTTTTTCTTTCGGTGGTTGACTCATCTTATTTCCCGACCTTAAATAATAAAAGGGTAATGCCTCCCATATTTGTGAAAACTCATACCCTTGGTGCTAGTCTCCACTTCGGGGCCTACTGGAGGCGAGACTCGGGGGTCATTATCTCCCTTCCACCATTGCCATCTTAGGAGGGGCATCTTTGGTGGGAGGGGGTCGTGATAGAATGGTATTAGAGGTGATGGTTGAGAGATATGATGGAGTTTGGAGTTAGGCACAGTGATGATTGCATGGGATGGTAGGGCAACAGTGTTGATTGATCATTGGTGCGTGACATAGTCCAGGGAAGACCGGCTAGGACACGGGATTTTAGGGCCCCCCATGATCCGATGCAAGGACTCTGAGCCTACCGAATGACCAAGTCAGACTACATTGATTGCAGGGTAGAGACCCTAGGGAAGGTACATTCATCATCATGATTGTGTTTTACTTGATTTGGATGTTCTGGGAAAGAAATTGAATAAAATGATAAAATGAAACCTTGAGAAATTCCTTGCTACTTGGGCTTAGGTGATCCTTGTTTACCGTACAACTATGGCACCTGGACTTCATCCCCGGGTGACTCAGATGGACGAGGCCCAACAGATTCAGGCGGTCGATCAGTTGAGGATTGACCGAGAGGAGGAAGATAGCCAGTGGCAGAAGACTCTCCGTTCTTTCCAGCGGCAAACCCTCAAAAAGTACGAGGGTAGTACTTCGGATACAGAGATAGAGGGGTGGCTTGAGGAGATAGGGATCAATTTTACCTTAATCCGTGCTCTGAGGGAGTACTGGGTTCCCCTAGTAGTCAATCAGATGAGAGGTGCGGCGCGATAGTGGTGGATGCTCTACCTTGGAGAGAGGATAGAGGCAGAGGTTCCGTGGGCTGACTTTGAGAAGGAATTCTGAGAGGAATTTCTTTCTTCCATGATCAAGGTGGAGAAGCGGCATGAGTTACTCTCCCTCCAGCAGGGAATTATGACAGTATGAGAGTTGGGGATCAAGTTCAAAGATCTCCTATGCTTTTATTCGGATCTCTTTCCGGATGAGGAGTGTCGGGCGAGACGTTTGGAGGAGGCGCTTCGTCCTTCGCTTCAGTATGCCGTCACCCCCTTCACCCTTCTGACGTACTTGTCAGTACAGAAGAAGGCAGAGGTTCTAGATAGGATGCACTCATAGGGAGGTGCACCATGTGAGGGGATCCAGCCAGGTTCGTCGAAGGGGAAGGAAGTCAGCAGCAGGTCTCCTGCGACGGGACCTTCTAGGTTCAGGCCAGTGGGGAGCAGGCCCCAGCAGTTCCAGTTCAGATCTTCAGGTCCTCGTCCCTTTTTCATGAGCCCAGGACGGAAGTGTTTTTCTTGTGGAGGTTTCGGGCACATTCAGAGTCGGTGCCCAACCCGAGCTCAGTACGGTGGCAGCTCTAGCAGGACCATAGGTGGTGCGAGGTACAATTTGTTTATTCAGTACTCTCGTTTCTTCTTTGTTCGATTCAGGAGCTTCATACTCCTTTGTTACACCCGATCTAGCCCATGATTTGGGTCTAGACGTAGAGAGACTTTTCGTACCACTGGTGCTGAGTACACCAGTTGGAGGCCAGACCAGCGTATATGTGTTTGCCGGGGATGTGGGCTGACGTTGGGACCGCATCAATCTAGTGGGGATCTTCTTTTGCTATAGATTCACCCGTACGATGTCATCCTAGGCATCGACTGGTTGTTTTCTGTTAGTGCCGTTATCGACTGCTTACGAAGAAGAGTCGTGTTCTCCGATGTGGACGGGCAACATGTATCTTTTGTTGGTGATAGGAGATATCAAGTGGGAAGCCGGCATGTGAAGCCTCTCCTTTACTTCTTAGGCGGATTATCAGTGGTTTCAGCTGATGCAAAGATGATGGATGTCCCAGAGGTTTTTGGGGAATTCTTCGATGTTTTTTCCGAGGAGGTTGTGACTCTACCCCCCCGACGTGACGTTGAGTTCGGAATAGACTTATAGCCTGGTGCCCGTCCGATTTCGATGGCCCCTTATTGGATGGAACCTTCAGAGTTGCGGGAGTTGCGGATTCAAATTGACGATCTGATGGAGAAGGGTTTTGTTCAACCCAGCGTGTCGCCATGGGGTGCTCCAGTTTTGTTTGTTAAGAAGGAAGATGGTGGTCTCAGGTTATGCATAGACTACCGAAGGTTGAATCAGGTAACAGTCAAGAACCGTTAACCCCTTCCAAGGATAGATGATCTCTTTGACCAGCTGACGGGAGAAGGTTGGTTTTCTAAGATTGATCTACGATCTGGATATCATCAGTTGAGGGTGAAGGATAGTGACATCTCGGTGACGACTTTCAGGTGTAGGTATGGGCACTTCGAGTTTGTAGTGATGCCGTTTGGAGTTACGAATGCACCAGCTGTGTTCATGGGACTTATGAACTTTTTCTTCCGAGAGTTTCTGGACCGGTTCATCATTGTGTTTATTGATGACATCCTGATCTACTCAAGATCAGAGGAGGAGCATGTTGAGCATATCAGGGCAATCTTAGAAGTCCTTCGACACCCCCAGCTTTACGGGAAATTGTTGAAGTGTAAGTTCTTGACACAAGAAGTACACTTCCTTGGGCATGTAGTGTCTCAGCATGGAGTGTCAGTGGACCTGTCGAAGGTGGAGGCAGTTGTTTCTTGGGAAACACCCAAGAGCGTGGCAGAAGTTCGTAGTTTCCTGGGGTTAGCAGGTTACTATCAGAGGTTTGTTTCGGACTTCTCTCGAGTTTATGCTCCATTGATAGCTTTGACTAGGAAGAACCAGGTCTTCCTATGGAGCGAGCAGTGCTAGAAATCTTTCGACTACCTGAAGGAGAAGTTGGTCAGTGCTCCAGTACTCAGGTTTCTAGAGGAAGGGTTGTTGTATGAGGTGTTTTGTGATGCTTCTGGCCTTGGTTTGGGGTGTGTACTAATGCAAAAGAAGGGTGTGATCTGTTATGGGTCTAGGCAGTTGCGCCCTCATGAGTGTAACTATGCCACCCATGACCTAGAGCTTGCAGCAATAGTGTTCGCACTGAAGTTGTGGCTACATTACCTCTTTGGGGAACGCTTTGTGGTCTTCTCAGATCACAAGAGCTTACGTTATATCTTCTCCCAACGTGACCTGAACTTGCGGAAGTGGAGATGGATTGAGTTTCTCCAAGACTATGACTTTGAGATTTCCTACACTGAAGGTAAGGGCAACGTTGTGGCTGATACCCTGAGCAGGAAGTCGCATAAGGAAGTGGTTTGGGAATCCACTGATGCTTGGAAAGCGATGGGAGAGTTGGCCACCTTGCACTTGGATGCAAGGGTAGAAGGTGTTAGAGGCTGTTTGTTTCAGATGACGGTGTAGTCCTCCTTGTTGTAGCAGGTGGAAGAGTATCAGTGGGGGGAATCCGAGGCAGAAGTAATGCGAGATCATGTCGATCAGGGAAACGCTCCAGAAGGATGGTCAGAGGACAGCCGACATCAGATGTTTTTCCATGGAAGGTTGTTTGTTCCGGAGGCGATGCGTGAGGGAGTTCTCCATGAGTTCCATAGCTCAGCCTTGGTGGTACATCTGGGAGTTTCAAAAATGTACCGAGGCCTGAGGGAATAGTTTTGGTGGCCCAGGGTGAAATGAGCAGTGGCGGAGTTTGTGGCTAAGTGCCTAGTGTGTCATCAAGTAAAGGCTGAACACCGTGTTCCCAGTGGTTTGTTGCATCCATTAGATATCCCCGAGTGGAAGTAGGATGACATCTCGATGGACTTCGTCACAGGACTACCCAGAGCTCAGGGAGGTTATGATGCTATCTGGGTGGTGGTGGACCGTCTGACGAAATTGGCTCACTTCTTAGCAGTTAAGGAGTCGGGCCCGGTGAGTACCTTAGCACAGAGGTACGTAGACGAGGTGGTGCATTTGCATGGAGTTATGAAGACTATCGTCTTAGACCGGGATACTCGGTTTACCTCACGAGTCTAGAGGGGGTTACAACATTCTTTTGGAACCCAGCTACGCCTTAGCACTGCTTTCCACCCCCAGACCGACGAGCAGACAGAGCGGACTATCCAGACGTTGGAGGACATGCTGCGAGCATGCGTTCTGGATTTCGGAGGGTCATGGGTACGAAACTTGCCTTTAGTAGAGTTTTACTACAACAACAGCTTCCACTCTACTATTGTAATGGCACCATTTGAGGCGTTGTATGGAAGACCATGTCATTCACCCATTTTCTGGGCAGAGGTTGGTGAGACAGGTGCTCTTGGGCTAGAGGTAGTGCAGAGCACCCCAGAGAAAGTCCAGCTTGTACGTGAGAGGATGAAAGTGGATCAGGACCAACAGAAGTCTTATCCTGATCATCGGAGGAGGCCCTTGGAGTTAGAGGTGGGAGATCATGTGTTCTTGAAGGTTTCCCCTCGACAGGGGCAACAGAGGTTTGGGAAAGGGAGAAAGCTCTCACCTAGGTTCATCAGACCTTTTGAGGTGCTGAGGCGAGTCAGCGAGGTGGAATATCAGCTAGCCCTGCCACCTCAGTTGGAGAAGGTTCATGAATTCTTCCACATCTCCTAGCTACGTTGATACTTACATGACGACTCTCATGTTATCAACTAGGGAGAGTTAGATATGGGAGACGATGGGACCTTCGAGGAAAGACCAGTCAGAATCGAAGATCGTAAAGAGAAGGTGCTCCGTGGATGAACCCATCCCTTGGTTCGTTTGTTGTGGAGGCATGGTGGCCTCGGGGAGAGAACTTGGGAGCGAAAGGCTCAGATGCACGCTCAGTACCCGGAATTGTTTTGACTTGTGTTTTCTTTGTTCTTCTGAGCTTTGTTTTGATGTTATACTCTGTACCTTTGATATATGGAATGCTTGGCTTGTCGGTTATGAGACCTTTTGTTTCCTTGTTCTCTGGAAGTGTGTAGCATGTCCGGATGTGTGGGAAAAAGGAAAAAAACCTGATCCTTAATCGAGATACATTAATGCGGATGCGATTGAACCCATGTAGGCGAGTCAGTGCTGCCTAAAGTGGATAATATCTCGACATAGGAGAAGGAATTTCACCAAACCACATGTTCGGGCAGTGTGTTGGTTGTGTGGTGTTGGGGGTAGTGCAATTTGAAAAATCCTAATGTATGAAAGTGGGAAGACCCAATTCTTAATCGAGACACATTAATGAGGATGCGATTAAACCCGTTCAGGCGAGTCAGTGCTGCCTAAAGCGGATAATATCTCGACATAGGAGAAGGAATTCCTAACACATATGATTAGGGTTGTAGGATGGGTTTCTATTATAATGAGGGCCCTAAGAGGTATCTTGTTGGGTTCCTCTGGATTGGATTTTGAATTCTCGGGGACAAGAATGTTTTAAGAGGTATTTGATATAATGGCCCGGACCTCTCCGACCCATTCCTTTGTCAAAAATAGGGTCATGAAGTGTTCTGGAGGGTAAAATGGACTTTTCCCACACTTTTCAGAATTTTGAAACTACACGCCGTGTAGTGTGAGTACACACCATATACCCTCTCACCGGGTATACCCTGTGTTGAAGGTCGTGTCCTTGCCGTGTGAAATAAGTGGGTACATGCCGCGTACCCCATACTACACGCCGTGTGGTCCCTCCCCGTGTACGCGTTACCCTCAAACTGTGTGTTGACCAGTCAACGGCCGTGTGCCGTGTTGGAGCCGTGTCCTTGCCGTGTAAAATAAATGGGTACACTCCATGTACCCCATACTACACGCCGTGTAGTCCCTCCCCGCGTACGCGTTACCCTCAAACCATGTGTTGACCAGTCAACGGCCGCGTGCTGCGTTGAAGGCCGTGTTGGAAGTCGCGTGGTGACCGTGTGAAATGGTGGAGTACACGGCGTGTACCATAAAGTACATGCCGTGTACTTTTGTTTTTCTCGCCTATAAAAGGAGGGGTCCCCTCCTCCTTTTCAACTCACTCCTCTCCTCCCCATTCCCTCAAGCAGAGCTCTTTCAAGAGACTCGAAGGTCCTTTCATCCATAACTTCTTCGTCTGAGCTTCGATTTACGATCCGTTAGCAGCCACAGGATCGTAACGACAAGGCGAAACTTATGAGCTTGGATTTTTTGCTTTCCTTTCGTACTTTCCTTCCTATCTTCCACCCAATGAGGTTTTGCTGGGTTTTTCCAAAAGTGACAGACGCCGACGGACGTCTTCTAAAGTTGATCCCGGGGAGCGTTGTTATTAGAACCTATTGAGGTAGGGATATTACATTCATCTCTCCAATTTGTGCAACATGCGGGGTGGGTGTCCTCTTGTTTACGTGAAACACTTTTGAACTGGTTTAATGAAGATAATAACTGGTTTATATAATGGGGTTGGGAAGTTTGTGATTACTGTTACATTATTTTTTATATCTTGTGATATTATGTTGTGAATTGAATAGGCTTGTGCCTACTGAAAATCACGGTCGTTGGGGGCCTTTTCTTGCGCAATTAAATGCTGCCCTATCTTTCTAGACCATTTATGGATGTAAACTTTATGGAATGTGGAAATTGGTTAATCACGTAAAGTTGGCTGATTAAATAAAAATCTGGAACCCTTGTGTGATCACCCCAGTTGAATAAAACTGAAATAATAAACTTGTGGGTGCTGTTTGGGGTTAATTTATATGAAGGGGGTGTTTTTGTGGGTTGTTGTGGATCGGGTGAGCAGCGGGGCTGCGGTTGTCTTGGTTGTGGGTTGGTGTGAATGCTATTTTAGTGATGGGAAGTGGGGATGCGATAAATGGTATCAAGGGGTGATGATGTATGATGTGGTTGTGGTTATGGTGGTTGGCAGCAGGGCTGAAGGGTTGGGTTTGAATGTGAACAAACTATGGGTTTTGAATAATAAATAAAATGTGGAAGAGTTAATGAATGGTGGGGCTTGGTAATGGAATATAAATAATAATCAATGGGGTTGGTTGGTCAATAAGAAGGGACTTGTTGTGTTTCTTGTGTTTTCCTAACTTGATTTGTGGATGAAAGGGATATGTTTTACGAACGATTGATATGGTTGGTTGCCGTTGATTGCCCAGTAGTTAAGGAACTAATAAACTGATTCTGTTGAAACATGAAAACCTAAATGGGGTTGGGGTTGTCTGTGGTATGCATGCTTCGTAGTAGCAGTGCCGAGGCATGTGCTCAGTTCTCTGTTTAGAAGCCATAGGTTGGGTTGATTGTTTGGTATATATATATATATATATATATATCTGTATCTTTTTGTTTTGTCGCACCCCACCCATGTTGAGTACTTAGTACTGAACACTCCCATTTCATGGGAGAGGGTGTTTTCCCCATAGTTACTAGCTCCTTCCCACCCCTTCTTCCATAGGTTGTGATGGCTTGAGGCGACCTTACACCCAAGACTCTTCGGGTAGGTTTTGATTGGGGTGGTTTTAGCCCAAGAATCTTCAGGAAGGTTTTTACTGTTTTCCAAGAATCTTCGGGATGAGGCCCAGGTGTGTGCGAGCGGGATACATGGTTGTGAGTCCCAGGTGTGTGCAGGCGGGATACGTGGTTGTGAGGCCCGGGTGTGTGCGGGCAGGATGTGTGGTTCTTGAGGCCCAGGTGTGTGCGGGCGGGAAGAGTGTGGTAGCATCAGGACGTTCGCCGTTAGTAAGAGAAGCTAACTAATTGGAAATGGTGCGGGGTACTCAATACTATTGTTCTTATATACTACTACTACCTATTGTTTTGTGTTTTGGTGAGCGTGGCTGGTGAGGTTGGGTGGATAGAATTCCTTGATAGGTTTTGGTTTCTTCTGTTGTTCTCACGGGACATTAGGATGTCTCCCCACTTATGCACGAGAGCTTTATATTTCCCTACTGAGTATACTTGTATGCTCACCCTACGTTTACTTTCAGGTTTCCAGGAGGACTACCAGGGCCGTGCGGGACCCTACTAGTCGGGACAGTTGGAGTTGTTGCAGTTGTTGTACTCTTGTTTCTTTTAGTATTGTATTTTTGAGCTTTCTTGTACTTGTACCTTGTTTTAGAACTATTTAAACTTGCATGTGGGATTGGTTTGGGTTTATTTACTTGTATTTCCTTTCTTTTTCTTTTGGTGGCTGGCTCATCCTATTTCCCAACCTTAAATAATAAAAAGGGTAATGCCTCCCATATTTGTGAAAACTCATACCCTTGGTGCTAGTTGCCACTCCGGGGCCTATTGGAGGCGGGACTCGGGGGTCATTATCTCCCTTCCACCATTGCCAGCTCAGGAGGGGCATCTTTGGTGGGAGGGGGTCGTGACAAACAAAGAAGTTACACCATGATCTTTACACTCAGGAAGAGATAATAGAGGGGGAACATAACCATATGATGATTTTTTAATTTGTTTCCACTGTAGGAAATTTAAATATTGATGGTGACTCCTTAGTGGCCATTACGAATTAGGAGCTAACCCCAATGGAGAGGAGCAAATCTGAAGCAGAGGAAGATGAACTGGAAGGGACTTGATACCAAGTTAAGTTATGAAAATAGGGTCATCATCCAAAAAGTCATGTTAGAGGATGCGACTATGCTGATTGGGCTGTTAAGAAGGAGGAAATTCAACTAGAGGATCCTGATTCAGATGACACTGACATTGAAAGCTACTCCATCAAGCAGAAAGTTTAAAATAATGTTATTCTAGGGGATGTAGCTATGGATGAGGTTGAGGAATCGATTAGAATGACTTGTGGGAAGAAGAACATAGGATTGGGATAAATATTAGGAAAAATCTTGGTCTTTGAATGATTTTGATGAGGGCAGTGATGCCTTGTCTGACCCCATCTTTCCATTTCTCTTCTTTCTTATTTTTTTATTTCAATAAAAGGGGCCTTGCCCCTACCTTAAAAAAATTAATATATTATATTTATTTTAATTATATACACATTTTTTAATCAATGTATATAAATAAAATATTAAATTTTTTGACTAATATAAATTTGATAATTATATATATATATATATATATAATTATGAAAATAAGATTCATTTTTTATTAAAAGTTATATAAATCATATTTATGTGCTTCTTTAAACAAAATATTTATTGTAATATGAATCTTATTTTAGAATATATATATATATATAATTATAATTATAATTATAAATAAATATATTTATAAATATTTGTATATAATTATAAATATATTTATATATTTATATATATTTATATAATTATATATATTTATATAATTATATATATAATTATATATATTTATTAATATATAAATATATATAATTATAAATATAATAAATATATTTATTATTTAAATATATTTATTTAATTTTATAATTATTTAAATATATATGTTTATTTATAATTATAAATATAAATAAATATATTTTAAAATTTTGTATATAAATATAAATATATTATATATATATATATATTAGGTGATTGAGAGTAGCATTACAGCAGACCACACACATACACTTCAACCCTGATGGGTAGGTCATAGCCACATCAAGGGATAACCCACCCATTAACGGCCTGAAGACCTTTACTAACAATAGTCTGAAGACCCATATGGGCCAAACCACCATGGATCGTAAGCCCCAATCTCATCCTGGATCACCTGTGCACCCCGGTCACTGTTGTTGCACCCATGTCCATACCATGCTGCCACCAAGAACCGCTATTAATAGTTGTCACCCCGATCGGGCCTCTCCTGCAAACCTCCAATGGTTAGGCCCGAACCATGCTTGCATTGCATGATCCCCACACCAACACTGCCAAACCCACCTACCATCAACTCACTGGAACACCATGTCGATGCCACAAATACCCGCTGGACCACCACCCCCTTCGTCGAGTGGGGGTTCACCAATATCGTCACTGGTCACAATTGTTGTCAACACCATTCATTAATAACCGTTCTCCTATGTTGCAGTCATGTCGTTGACACATGATACCGCCATCATCGCTGTCAGTAGATCAGACTGTCGATAGTAAAGGGGAAGGTGTCTCCCCCTCAAATGACCACTAAACCCCTGTAGGTTTCAGGCACTGTGTAAGTGTGCAGTGGTGGATGATATATTAATATTTCTTTTAATAATTGTTGCCTGAAACCCTGAGTGAGGATCTTTCACATAAAATTTATAATTAATTTATTTAATTTCTGAAGAAATAAATACCCAAGCTTAGGAACTTTCTTCATTGATGAATATTTATTGTCTGAAAAGACACTTTCGTATTGCCTTCATTACACTGTGAGTATCTAAGGATAGAATCCCTTTAGAGGTGATCCAAATGTGCTTCAATGATCTCTGAGTAACACCACTCGATTTCTGGGTGCTAGCGCAACGAATCGAATGTCTAGAATTGTTCATTATTGATTGTTCTTTCTTCAGTATTGAAAAAATCTCTCTTGTGTTTCCCATTCTTAAGAGGGAGAGAGAAGGAGGAGTTGAGAGAGAATTCATTCCGCGCAACAATTCTCTATTCTCAATTTTGGATGCAATACACAATAGACATAACCATATAGTTATAGAGGCAGGGTTTAGGTTAAAATATTATTTAATTGTATGTCAGCCATTAAATAACATTTAAAACCTTTAATAAACCCCATACCACATAATAATAATAATATTATTATTTTGTGGTGCACTAACTTATGAAAATTGATAAATAATATTCACTAGATTGTAAATAATTATTTTATCACCAGACGCAGTCTTGGTCTATTCAAAATCTTAGATATTTATTGAATACCAAAATAAATATTTTATTTATAAATAAATATTCCATTCATATAAAGACAAATAAATATTCAATAAAATAAAAAAATATTTGTATTCACATGTCGGTAAATAAGTATTTATTTAATTTATGTGATCAATATAAATTAAATAAAATTATTCCTCAGTCTTGAGAATAACATTTATTCCATTAATTAAATTCAAATAGAATTTAATCGAGATCAATGTAAAAATTTAGTGTGTGACCCTCTAGGATTATTTCTCATTGACATTAGGCAGACTTCTCTAAAGTCCAGGATTACTATATAGAAATGGGTCAAGGAAACCAAGAGAAAGAACTTAATGTCGAAATGATGACAACCATATACAAACTCTCACTATATAATATGATACCTTTCTCTCAATATATCATCAACCAGTTTCATGACTATGTCATCAACCTATTTGATCGATATGTCTTTCTTTGACTATCTAAAATAAACACATCGATACACCATGACCATGGAATTTAAGCGACAGTTATATTTCAATAAAAGGGACGAGATATAAACTCTCACAAAGACAGAAGGGACAAATCCTTCATTGACTTATCCATTAATGACATGTCAATCATAAAGCACCCTACTTCCCACCAACAAATGGATTGATGATTTTTGTCAGCAAATCTAAGTGCATGAGTCATGACATATGTAAACAATAATATTAAGTTCTAAGTACCATTACACATGATCACATATAGGAATATCCAATGACACCAAAACATGTGGAATTCCTACTGGTAGTTCTGTTCTCATAATCTCCCATCTTGGAGATTACTAAGTGTGTACTTCATGAAAAGAAGCCTCATCTACTTATGAGTACTCACACTTGATGGTATAAATATTATATTTCCCATCACAGTATGTTATCCAACTATAGAACTATAATAATAATATTTTCATATCACTTCAAGGTTCTCATCATAGTGGGGAACTGCTATGACCTTATCAAAGAAACAAATACTCTAGAAAATTATTACATTAAATCCATACAAAAAAATTAAAAATATGTAATAATATGTTAAGTTAATATTAAATACATTGAATATACATGTAATAAAAGTATACTTAGTTGGTCCTAGGACATAAACTCTAAAAAACAACACTTGGACTAAATCCAACTTCCTATGACTTTCAGTACGCTTGACCTCACATGATAATCAAATTTCTATTAAGTCAAGGCTTTAGTCAAGGGGTCTTCCATGCTATCTTCTGTGGAAATACTGCTCACTGCAACCTCACATCTCTAATAAAAATCCCTCAAGAGATGATACTTCCAAAATTTGTGCCTCATCTGCTGATATGACCTTAGCTATTTTGTGAGATCCATTGCTGTAGTATTATCACAATAAAGTGTGATAAGTTATTTACTACTAGGTACCACGTCAAGATATTATATGAAGTTGTGCATCCATACTTCTTCCTTAGCTACCTCAAAACCCACAATATACTCGGACTTTGTTATAGAATCTATGACCACATCCTGCATTGAGCTCTTCCAGCTCACAAAACCTCTATTCAAAGTGAAGATGTATCCTATTTGTGAATCCATGTCATCTTGATTAGTTTGAAAACTAGAATATGCATATCCTCTAATGACTAGTTCCTCATATCCTCCATATACTAGGAACATATCCTCAACATGCCTTAAATACTTAAGGATAGTCTTGATTATCATCCAATGATGGTCACCTGGATCATCTTGATATATGTCTACCACACTCATTGCATAGGCAATATATAGCCAAGTATATAGCACATCATACACTTCTAACCCAATCACTGAATTATATGAAATCTTTTCCATTATTTTTATTTTATCATGTGTTTGGGGACACATTTTTCTAGAAATATGAATGTAATGTGATGCTGGAAATAGTACCCTCTTTGATTATTCCACTACTACAAAATAAGGCTATAACCATGGTTTAGAACCGTGGCTATAGGCCCAAAAACCATGGCTATAGGTTATAGCCACGGTTTCATAAACTGTGGCTGGTATTGGCGTGGCTATAGGGAAAAACCTATATCCACAGTTTTGAAACTGTGGTTATAGCCCTATATCCATGGTTCAAACCATGGATATATCTCTATAGACATGGTTTGAACCGTGGAAACACCCTATAGCCACAGTTTTCAAACCATGGCAGAATCCTAAGTCAGGTAATACATATATCCACGGTTTTAAATCGTGGATATAGGCCCTTTTCCACAACTTTAAACCTTGGATATATCCCTATATCCACAGTTTAAAACCGTGGCTATATGTCCCCCCATTCCATAAAAAAACAGCCCCCGCCCCTTCCCCAACACACCCCCTGCACACTACCCACCCCTAACACACACCCCCAACCCACTACACACCCCCTTCCCCTTACCCCCAACAAAACACCCCTGCCCCCTATCCCCCCTACCCCCCACACACACCTCCTACCCACTGCACTTCCCCCCAGCCCACTACACCCCCCAGCACACCCCAAGCCCATTGCACACCCCCCAACCCACTGCACACCCCCTGGCCCTTGCCCCCAGCAAACCACCCCTTCCCCTCACCCTGTCCCCTGCACACCCCCCATGCCCCCTTCCCCTGCCCCCCTGCACACACCCCCTTCCCCTTGAAAAAGAACCCAGCACACCCCCTGCCCCTTACCGCCTGCACCCCTCAACCCTTCCCCAGCACACCCCCTGCCCACTACACTTCCCCCCAACCCACTGCACACCCCCTGCCCATTTCCCCCCTGCACCCCTCCCCCCTGCCCCTTTCCCCCCTGCACCCCTCCCCCCTGCCCCCAGCAAACCACCCCTGCCCCCTCACCCTGTCCCCTGCACACCCCCTGCCCCATTCCCCTCCCCCCTGCACACACCCCCTTCCCACTACACTTCCCCCAACCCACTACACCCCCTACCCCCCTGCCCCTTTCCCTCCTTCACCCCTCCCCCTGCCCCCAAAAAACCACCCCTACCCCTCACCCTATCCCCTGCACCCCCCTGCCCCCTTCCCCTACCCCCCTGCACACACACCCTACCCACTTCACTTCCCCCCAGACCATTGCACTTCCCCCTTCCCCTCACCCTGCCCCCTGCCCCTGCCCCCCCCTGTACACACCCACTGCACCCCTTTCCCACTGCACACCCCCCTTTCCCCCTTCCCCTCCCCCCCTGCACACACACCCAGCCCACTGCACTTCCCCCCCAGCCCACTGCACTTCCCCCCCTGCCCCCTCACCCTGCCCCCTGCCCCTACCCCCTGCACATACTCACTGCACCCCCGAGCCCACTGCACACCCCCCCTAACACACCCTCTGCACCCTAGCACACCCCCCTGCACCCTACCCCTGCCCCTTGAAAAATAACCCAACACACCCCCCGCCCCTTACCCCCTTTCCCCTTGGAACCTGGTTAAAAGCCTTTTGAAGAACAATAGCACATTATGATCATGTACGCTAATTGGAGGATGGATGATTCTAATGACCAGGAATCAATTGATTTTCCCCCGTTAGTTACCATATAATCTCATATAGGCTGGGGGAAGGTTAATATAGAATTTAACCCTGTATTTAATGTGATGCGGGAACAACTAGAAAGTGGTAAATTGACACTTGAGTGTTCACTGTTTGATGATGATGTGTTATAGTTTTATAAGAGTTAAAGTCCTTGAATCATTTGGTGAATAGTTGATGAGAGAATATCATACCTCTGTGGTTTCTGAATCCTAGAGAGGCAAATATGGGTGATGAATTCGGATGTCTATTTTGGTGTCCATGGATGGATGCAAAAATACTCATTCTGTTTCTGGATTCCTTTCCTATCAGATGATAAAGGATATACACCAGAATCAACATTGTCTACTCTAGGCATTTCAAGTTACTATGTGGAAGATAGAGTACATTATGATGGACTTTATAATAGGGTTACTAAGGACTCCAAGGAGTCGTTAAACTATATAGGTGATTTTTTATTAGATAAACAAAGATTCTCATATCATACCTATCAATGATAATCACCTAGTAGAAAATATAGAAATTTTTTATATCTGTGAAGACTAATACTATCATGGAGTTTCCTTAAGAATTATATCAGAGAGAGATGCACATATTATGCCATGATTTTTGGAAAGGGTTTAATATGACCTTAGGGAATCATATAATATTGAGCACAACATACCATCAATATATAGACAAACACTAAGAGTATATGATAAATATATTGGAGGATATGATCCAAGATTGTGTTCAATAAATCGATGGATCTTGGGTTTAATATGACCTTAGGGAATCATCTAATATTTATTGAGAGATGTGATAGCACACCAGCGGGTGAACCCAAGAAATTTTAGGAAAATTCATCCAGAGGAGAACAGATTGGTGTTTTTCGTGGGGTTAGATGCAGTGAGATGAAAACTGCATTGAGATCATTTTTCAAAATCCAGTTACCAGGTCAATAGATCGTTGGAAGATCATTCTCAATTGAAAATTCATATGGTTAGGAGCACCATTATATTTAGTTGAGGGGAGAACCCCCTATCTAGAACATTTCCGGCTGTGAACCTCGGTTCAAGCCATGAAATTTCCAAGGGTAGGGATTCATGGTGTAAAACCTCTGGTCACACTGTGAATCATGCCTAGGTGGATTTATTTTAATAGGTAAAATTCTATCTTTTTCTGGGTCAAGGGTTTCACAATGATGTTATTGAAGAAAGTATCAAGTTTTCAAATCCAGTTGTTTGTGTTCGATGAAATGAAAACAAATATTTTCTTTAAGTTTTAGATTTTTATGAGAATGATCAGTTGATGTTTTCTCAAAATGAAGACATTGTCATCTCTAAAGCGAAGGAAATTTCATTTTCTACTATTGAGTTGGATGAAACTTTCTACTAGTCCACATTGAAGGCTTAGGGAAATCATGTAAAACTGGTGAAACTATCATTATAAAGAGCCACAACCAATTTGAATATCATATACACATTATATAATAATGAAAACAAGTTTTTAAAATACTCGATCAATTATAGAATTCAAATTAAAGGGTTAGGTAGAGGAAACTTACCTCAACCTCAAGGAACTGCTTTTGACGACAACTCGAATCTTCATTTTTTTCTTCTTGAACGCATATGCAACTTCACATATATATAAGGACACCTAGACCATATGTACATATTTTCATGGCCAAATATGCACAAGGGGGTCCTTAGATATATGTTTATACTTGCATATACTCCTTTACACTTACACATGTATGCATTTTTCATATCTATATATAAGCACACCTAGCCCCAATATATATATTCATACTACCATGAGTGAATATATATAAAGGGGGAACTTATATATTTATATGCCTACCTATGAATACACATGTAATCCTTCATCAACAGCAACTCGAATCCACCTCAATGAGATCCAGAAAGCACTACAAAAATATAAAGAACCCAAAAATCACAAAAGCCCTAATTAAAATTTGGACAAAGAATAAAAATGAAATAAATATTACCCAAATCCGATGTTGAAATCACTATCATAGATGGTGGTGGATAGAACCAGCCTCATCAAAAGAAACCACCTGTAAGGAAATAGTGGGAAAAGAAATGAGATATAACAACTTCTTATATATATATATATATATATATGTGATCAGTGATGATAAATGATACATGAATCCATTACCATTATAGATTCTATAATTCCTTTCTATTATTACCACAATATCATCATTTAGTCACTCCCATTGGACTGATAATTTATAGTGGTCATGTCAACACAAAACAGCTACAAACACACACATTTTTAATCATAATATCAATAATCATTGCATCATTACATGCATAAACAATAGAAATAACACATCCATGAAGCATACCCCACCCCCACCTACACCCCCACTACCCCCCAGCCAGCACCAACCCCCCTGCACCAGCCCCCCTGCACCACTCCCCCCCAGCCCCCCAGTACCCCCCTCCTGCACTAGCCCCCTGCACCCTAGCCCCCCACCCTACCACTTCCCCCTACACCACTCCCCCCACTCCCCCACTCCCCCACTACCCCCTACACACCCCACCCCACACCACCACTCCCCCACCCACCCAAAACACCCCCACCCCACTACACCACTCCCCTAGCCCCTCCCCAGCCCTCAGCCCCCCACCCACTTGCACCCCCACTACCCCCAGCACTAGTCCCCCCCAGCACTAGCCCCCCTACACCACTCCCCCAGCCCCCAGAACCCTCCACCTGCACCCACACTACCCCCCAGCACCACTCCCCCTAGCCTCTAGCACCCCCACCTGCACCCCCATTGCCCCCATCCCCCCAGCACCACTCCCCCAACCCCCAACACCCCCTCCTACAACAATATTACTCTTCTTCTTCTAGGATATCTTTGGTATTATTTAGAATACCATTATTTAGAAGTCAGTATTACTCTTCTTCTTCTAGGATATCTTTAATTAAACGAATTCTACGATTCCTTTCCTGAATTGATTTCATTTGTTACTTTATCTCACTTCCATCAGTCATGACGTTAATAGACAATTTTCAATGGTCCATGATTTGGACTATTCTTCCATAGTGTAGGCAGTTCATCTCTATTTCAAAATCCTCTTCACTTCCATCAGTCATGACGTTATTATGCCAACATTCACTATACTTCTGTCCAAATGTCTAGTATCACTATTATTAACAAATAAATCACCTTCTCTTTCTATTGTATATAGTATATCTAGTTTTTCTTGATTTCTATTTTTGAACAACAAAAATATGATCTTGAGATTTATTTAGAGATCCAAGTATTTTATTCATGCTCATAGCCAAATTGGATGATGTGGATGGATTCTCATTATTTAATCACACCCATATTTGTACAGAATTTGTTTTTAAACCATGTGTAATAGATAAATATGCTTGAGTAACAACAGATTTATCAGGATAGTCTGTCACATTCCTCCATGAGCTTACATTGAAAAAATTAGTGGATCAATTAAAGTTATTTTGACACAATTATGAGTCTTTTTGTTAGTAATATTATCATAATTAGTTTGTGTGGTAGCTACTCTTATTTTCCTAAAACATGTAATGATTCAACTTGGGTGACTTCTTGATTTATCAATTTCACCTCTTACTCCATTAATTATATATTTAGATAATACATATCATATTCAAGAGATTTTAACATTTCTTCATATCTCTTTTGTAACTTCATAATCAAATCTCCATACACTTTATTAGCCTTTATAAGAGAACTAATGGGGACTAGTCCCCTTATGATCATCACATAAGGGGACTAATCCTCTTATACTCCTTCACATAAGACAAGTAATGGTATAATGACTAGTGGCGACTACTATGAGGTTTAGAGTACTCTTGGAAGATGGTCATGAATCAGATATATTGCCTCAAAAGTGGTTGATGTGATGGTGATGATATTGGGATGTTGTGAATACCCTACAAGGGGGGTGGTTGCGGTCTTGGGAGCAGGTTGAGTGTATAATAACTACTAGGGATAGTTAGGTGAATGCTATTTAGAGTAGGTCAGTTGGGGTTGGCTGGGGTATTGAATAGAGGAAGGCTATAGGGCAGGGGGATTGTAGATGTTTTGAAGCTGTATCTATTGTGTAGATTGGAGGTTGTGACCTAAGGCTCCTATTTCAACGTCTTCATAAGATTATACTTCTTCCCATTTCTTCTTCATTTTTTCTTTTTCTTCCACATTGTTATGCTGAAATTTCAATTCGTTTTGTTATTAATATCATTATAATTCCTTGTTTCTCTC
Organism: Viscum album; assembly: GCA_963277665.1. NCBI lineage: Eukaryota > Viridiplantae > Streptophyta > Magnoliopsida > Santalales > Viscaceae > Viscum > Viscum album. The sequence continues at coordinate 1,060,445,749 of OY728137.1, forward strand.
TCAAAACTATCATAAAGATGGATGATCAAGAAAACATTGATGAGTACTTCACAAGACTTAATGAAATTGTCAACAATATTTGAGGGTATGGATAAAAGTTGGATGATTCAAAAATTTTCAAAAAGTTGATGAGAAAATTTCTGGACAAGTTTGATCCTAAGATTTAATCTTTAGAAGACAACAATTATCTTACCCTTGATGAATTACATAATATTCTTATTGCTTATGAAATATAAAAATTATAGCTTCTAAAAAGAATATCAAATATTAAAATGGATTTTGAGGCTATTAGAAAATCCAATTTTAGAGAAGCTGAAGATATAGTCAAGTGAATTTGATGATGAGGAAGAAGTTGAATTAGTTGAAAAGATCACTAATTTTATGTCTCATGTTAAAAGTGGTGTTGAAACCTCAATAAATGAGGAAGATGAAAGTGAACCAACAAATCTAGAACACATGCTGAAGGCTAAATTGGAAGCATGTATTGAACAGAACACAAAACTCATGAAGGAGAAGTGGATGATAATGAAATTATTTGAAAAGATGATCGAAGGAAAGGAGTATATCAAGTGGGAAGCTACTTACATTAATGAAATCAAAAAATTCAAATTGAATGTGGTTGATGAGGATAATATGGCGAGTAACCTTGAGGAGAAACTTTCTTTGAGAGAATAAATACTAAGAAAGGCACAATCAAAGTATCTTGAAGTTTAGAATGATTTGAGGAAGATAAGAGAAACAAAGAATTTGATTTTTCTGGTGAAAAGAAGGGTCCAAAAAGGCAGGTTAATTTATCTCCTAATAAATCTTAAAATAAACATGTTGCCTCTAATAATGAAGGTACTAAAACAAAATCTGGACCAGTTTGGACCAGAAAGACTAATGGGAAACCCTTTTTGTGTCAAAATAAGAGAAGGATATCTCGAGAAGATCACTTCTTTATAAGTGAAGACAGGCATGGTTTGTGGCATGACATCGACAACAATATTCTAGAAAAATTTATTAACATTATGGAAGATCAAGGTTTAGAGACTATTACTGGTGCTGTAGAGCTTTTGGAAACAAAGCCTACTCATGCTGGTTCAATTTGTTACTCCTAGAGAAGAGGCGTGAATCAAGGGGGAGTTATTTTGAGAAAATGTAAAGATACTCTCAAAGGAAGAAAACTGTGACCAAGAAATCATCTCTTCTTTAAACACATAACCAATTTGATTTCTTAGAACAATTCTGTGGAAGATGTGATCAACAAGGTCATTGTGTTGATAAGTACATGAATATCCCAACTAGACATATTTCTTATGGTGAGAAAGGAATGATAATTCAGAAGGACAAGTAGGAGAAGTCTTGCTTTACTGAGGTTTGCATTAAAGGCCTGCAAGAGAACCAAGTCATGGATTCTTGACAGTGGTTCTTCCCATGTGACCGGTGATACAAGAATTTCAAAGAAAATTGAAAATAAAGGAGTGAAAACATTTTTCAATGACTTTTCTCTAAAAATAAGGGGAGTTGGCTCGCCATGAACTACTCTTCATCTGAAAAGAGGGAAATCCCCTACAGGGATATAAAAAGGGTCAAGTATGATGTGTGATTTATGACTAACAACTACATTAAGTTTAAGGAGATGTAATAATGTCAAACAAGGTATACCACTGTGAGTTTTCACAGACAGCGCACCTCTGTTGGAGGGGTTTTATTACAAAACCATGAATTGTTTATCAAACAAAACAATTATCTTAACTAACACTTATTAAATAATTGTAATTTAATATAAGGAGAATTAAAAAGGTAGCTAAATGAAATTTAAAACATTCTTGAATTAAAGAGGCTAGGATAAGAATCCTACCTCAAAGGATCCAAGCCACACTCGGTGCTTGAAACTTTTATCAGTGACAACTCTAAGCTGCTTCATCCATCCTCCGGGAATATACACCTTTGCATATACATAAGGACGCCCTAAACCCTATGTATGTGTCCGCATGGCCTTGAACACTCACAAGAGGATCCTTATATATATGCTCACATGCATAAGCCCGTTACCACCCACACACGTATGCATTTTCCATATATATACATAATCACACCTAGCCCCTTATATGTAATCATGCTGCCATGGGAAGATATACATATAATGGGAGAACTTATTACATATATTCTTACCTATGCATACGCGGTGAGTCGCCTTTGACTCTGGTTGCCGCAACACACACGAACGGCTCCTGAGAGACTTCAAAAAAATGTTAGTGATATGATGAATCATCATTAATTGAATCTAAAAATTGAAGTGGGAGGAACATGATTAGTGAGAAAGGAAATAATAGAATAGGTGATGATGATAACAACATCAACATGCAGCATCATTAGCAAGATTAAGACATCAGAAAAAAAATATCTTGTTGAAGTAAACACAATGTCATGCGAACGCATGGGTGAAATGAGAGATTAACATAAAATAATACAACCAAGCAACCAAGTAATAAAACAAGTGCATATTGCTCGTGATGATAAAGGTTGTGAAACTGTGTCTATAGACCCTCGGACATCCCCCCCACACCTGCACCCCCACTCACCCCCCCAAATGCACCCCCACTCACCCCCTCCACCCCAACTCATTTGAACCCCCATTGCCCCCCCAAATGCACCCCAACTACCCCCCACAACCTGCACCCCCACTCACCCCCTCCACCCTTCACCCCAACTCATTTGAACCCCCACTGCCCCCCCCCCCCCAAATGTACCCCAACTGCCCCTACCACCTGCACCCCCACCCCCCACTACACAATTCCCCCAGCCCTCTTTACAGGTTTGGGAATAGATCATTATATTGTTGGTATAATCTATCAATTCCTGAAAATTTGAAAGTTCCCAAGTCAAGGGGGATAAAATCAAGATCATTTCAGAATTTAGAAAGTAAACTGAAAGTATTTATCTACCTATAACATATTTAAACATCTTTAAGATCTCTATTTTATTTTAATTAAGTTTGGTCACTATAATAAAGCATTATCATATAATAATGTGTTAAAAACAAATGGATAATAAAAACCACTAATGATGAAAAATGGAAGAAAACTTCCTTTGGAAAAGTTTAAAAAAATGAAGTTAGAAACACTATTCCCAAGAAGTTTTTAAAGAAGGAAGATTATACATCCTTGGGTAATAAACCTAAGAAGTCTAAGACAAGTGATAAATATAAAAGTATCAGTTCTTCTATCATGGAATAAGGATAAAAACTTAGATTCATGAAAACAAGCCTTGCTTGTATGTGAAAATAGAGGCAAGAAATGACATAATGGAAGATTTTTCCAAGGAGAATAAAAATGAACTGGTTTGATGAAAATAAATCATAAGAAGCCATGTGAAAATTCCAATGTGTACCTAAAGAGTTCATGGTAGTATGTCCTGTCTATTTGGAAAAAAATAAATAATTATAAAGGAAACACTTATAAAATATGTTTCCAAAGGAAATGATGAAATTCATTATGAAGAAGTCAAATTTCTTGAGAGGTGTTAAATAAATAAAAACCCCAAAGGTTGTCTAAAACTTTCCGGAACAAGTAATATGGATGGATATAGTACCAACAATTGCTTAATCAGGTTACTGGTATAAGAAAAATCCCTAAAGAAGATAAATATTACATTATGTGATGCATGTTCCTTGAAGGTTTATGAAAAGAAGAACATCTCACATAAATAAGTTGAAAGTGAAGAACTCCATGCTCTAAAAAGAAAAAAAAACAAATCTCGAATAAAAATGTGCAAGAATTAAGAAAGGGGAAACTTGGTTGAGAAAACATTCTCAACCTTGCTGTTCACACTAAGGAACAAATAGTAACACCTTATTCTATTTCATATTGTATTTATGTGCTAACCATGAATGGAATTGAAGGTGAAACTAGATCTCAAATAGAACTCAAGAAATTGTACAAGCTATAAAATCTAGAATGTTACTTCAAGTAATCCATTTTAGTGAAATCTCAATATGGTATATCCTAAAATCTATCTATATAATAGATCCACATTGATGAAGATAATTTACAGTTTCTCCTTATGGGGGCGAAAGGTGCAGAAAACCTTGAGAAGCTACCATAACCTATTAAAATCATGTAAATCATAATTCTAGACGGTGCTCTGAAAAGATTCATTGGAATAGTATGGATTCATATTCTCTCATTCTTGAGTGAGAAAATAAAATCCTAATATTAAGTGGGAGATGTTGATTTTAATCATTGACATGAATGGGGAAGTTTAAAGAATCCTTGAGACTGATGTTACCTAACTCAGGGATATTTTTCTTGAGAATCCATGAGCATTTAGGGAATGAACTCCTCATTCACATAATGAGTTGCTACAGTAGCAACGATGTATCTATTTCAAAGATCCAAAATTCCCAAAAGCTGCAAATGATCAACCAGATGATAAAAAACATAAACAAAAGGATTTTCCATACCTGAAAAAAACCTAAGATGTTCTATAACACAAGTGAACGGACCATTATACTGCATCCCACATTCTTCAAACTAGCATCACACTAGCTCATCATCTCATATTCCTTCCATATTTGGAGTAGATCACAAATAATATCCAAGATGTCACTATATCACAAAAATAATCTTCTTCCACAAACAAAGTCTTCAACTAATCATAAAGAAACACTTCAAACTTGGTCTCTATTTTTATTCTCACTTACAAATTCTTCAAAACTTATTCACTGGCTTCTCAAACTCAAAGGAAAGCTTCTTATTATCTTTATTCTTTTATTTATCTTCTTCATCAAAACTAGGTAGGTTGTAACTAATCATAAATGTCTCAACACACTCTTCTTATTACTTTATATAGTATGTAGTGGATCATGATTCTTATTATTCAAAATCCTCAATTCACTCAACCAACTCTTCTACAACACTATTGGATCCTCTCACTGCTCACTTGGAACACCCAACACATAACACCATTTTTTTGTTTATTAGTTTTTTATACTATAAAGATATTTGTTACCTCAAGTAGCAAAATGTATTTTAAAACCCATTCCCACTATACTATAATCTTAAACAAATCAGTTATAACTTGGCACACCAACTATATCTTCTCATGAAACTATTTTAACCCATTTGATTTGTTGTTTTATTTCTTTAATGGTTATCTCTACTAGGTTTCCACAAATACCCTTTTATTTTTATTTTTATTCTCTTCTTGGCCAATTATGTCTCCCAGTGAGATCAACTATTTCTTCGTCTCAAAATACTCTCTATACAAAAACTTCATATTAATCTTCTTGGATATTTTAAAACACATTATCAGTAAGTAGAGAGGATCTCCTCATTTTTGCTTTGATGCAATTGTAATTTCAAAATAATAATTATTTTTATTCATAGACTGTATCACTGCCAGATCATCTCTTCATCCTTCTTCTCAATAATGAATCGCTAGTTCTTTTGTGATCTATTGATCATTGGAGTTTAGCATATGCATCCTCTGAATTATTCACTTCCATATTTATGAGACTTATAATATCTCTTATTTCAGGCTTGAGTTAATTCCTATCCTTCCATCACATGTTCTCTTTGTCTCAGTCATTAAGATCAACGACTCACAAAAATAGCTCCAATCTCAATAATTTAGTCTTAATAACTCAAGCATCTACCCAACCTTTTCTACATTATTCTGGGAAAAATCATTAGGTTTTTTCATTTATCAAGAAGTTCATCCTCGTGATATTATCATCCCCCTTTAATTTTATTTTACTCAAAAAAATCTTGTACCAAGGCTTAACTAAGCATTATTATGTTTTGAACATGATAGAACAACTCAAGAATCATCATGATGAGGATATGAAACTCCTAATAATATTTAGAAATCCTAGGACAAATGTAATCTAGGATTTAACCCATTATATATGTAAGAAATAAAAATATAAATTTGGAGTATTTCCTTACCTTAAGATCATGAATTAACACCCCATCCTACCATTAAATATAAGAACGATGAAAGGAAAACAAGAATTCAAAACCTTTATGATTAAGGAATTTAGGGACTCACTCTTAGTTCACATGAAGAGTAGTAAAATAAAGAAAAAATGGATTACCAAATTTAGATCTATTATGCTATTGGATTTTCAGAAACTTAATGATGAATTTAGATAAGAATAAAAGGCAGGTTCAATGGGAGATGGAGAGTGATGAAGGATATCCTCTCAAGGGTGTTACAAAATGAGAATCACAATGAAATCCCAATAAAGGGTGTTTCAGGGGTTAATTATCTAATGTAAAATTACTATTTTAACCCCTATTTAAAAAAACTCATCTATGTCTTACTAGGTGCCTAGTATAAGGCACTAGGTATATATTGGTTACACTAGTAGTTACCGATGATTATACCTGACACTGCTAAATACTCGGTACCAGACAACTAGGTATTTATTTATACACCTACACCAAACACCTTACCCTTTTAACACCAAATTCCTTTTACCCTTCTTAGATCCTTCTTAAACCCCCTAAACTTGCATGTTTATCCATTTTAATAATATCACACTTCAAATTAATGGAATTAATAACTCATAATGATGAGATTACTTATAAATTTCTCATCACCAGGCTTCTCCTCACCAAGAATCATTAATGATATTCCTGAGAGAAAAACTTTGTACATTGTGAAAGAATTAAAAATACATGTTTATAAGTTTCATTATGAATCTATAAAAACAATTTCTATTATTTAACTATCAATATGAGCATCCCTTATAAAACCTTCTCACATTAGTTGATGATACAAACTGATCATTCCATATAGGAACCAATAGATTCCAACTCAAAATTATCAAACTGAATAACATGAGTGGGATCAAGTATACATCTCCTCAGTTTTAAAATATGAAACACATTCATTGTAGCATTGAACTGAGGAGAAAAATCCAATATTTAAGTTGTTTATAAAATATGATCTAAGATCTCGAAGGGTTTAAAGAACCTAGCGGTTTATATATCTTTATTTCCCATCCATAGATGTCCCAATCAAGGGGATATATATAGAAACACATCATGATGTGGATGCTGCTATGCGTGAGGACAGGTCAACGGGATGGAATAAAAATCTATGATGAAATGAAGTTGGTTGAAATTGTTTTAGGGTTTTGCGAGGCTAGATTGGTCGGCACGCTGAAAGAGGAGGTGGGGAGGCCGCCTAGGAGCATCGTCAGCAGGGAGGTGGAGTGGCCGTGTTGGATGGCAGCGTCGCGGGAGGGTCATGGATAGGAGATCCCGTGGAGGGGTGGCCGTGTTGGGAGGTAGCGTTGGGGGAGGAGGGCCGCTGAGAGGAGAGCTCGTGAGGGTGGAGGAGGGTCGTGGAGAGGAGAGCTCACGAGGGTAATGGGAGGAGTGCCGAGAGAGGAGAGGTCACGGGGGTGGAGGACAGTCGCAGCGAGAAGAGGTTACAAGGGTATGGGGAGGGGGTCGGTGAGAATAAGAGAATCCTACGACGGAATGAAGTTGGTTCCACGGAACCATGGCTTAAAATAACCATATATCCACAATTATAATTGAAGTGTGGCTATAAATTAAGCTATAGCCATGGGTTTATAAAACTGTGGCTATAGATTTGTGGCTATAGATCATTTTTCTAGTAGTGTTCCATACTGAATCTCTTTAGTATATTTTCAATGTATATACTTTGACATAGGCCGATCAACCACTTGGATCTATCATGATGGATCTTGACCCCAATAATATATGCTACCTCACCCAATTCCTTCATAGAGAAGCATTTATTCAACCACACTTTAACCGAATATAAGACTAGTATTTCATTTCCAACAAGTAATATGTCATCAACATATACTATAAAGAAAATGACCACACTCCCACTAAACTATTTTTAGACACACATCACACACTCATTATTTATGAAACCAAATTACATTATGGACTCATCAAAATTAATGTTCTATGACCTAGATTATTTATTTAATCCATAATTGGATATTTTCAACTTGCATACCTTGTTGGCATCCTTTGGAGTCAAAAACCCTTTATGTTGTGTCATATAGACATCTTCCCAAAGGTTCCCATTAAGGAAATCTATTTTGATATCCATTTTCCAAATCTCATAATCATGTAAGGATGTAATGACAAGTGTAATTCTAATGAATTTTAGCATTGAAACTGGTGAAAAGGATTCATCTTAGTCAATTTCTTGACACTGTTAAAACCCTTTTGCAACCAGTCATGCCTTATAGGTTCTGAATTGTCCTTCCAATCCATTTTATTATTGAATACCCATTTTCATCCAACAAACTTTATATATACTGGAGGATCTACCAAAATCTAGACTTGATTTTGTTATATGGAATTCATTTCATAATTCATGGCTTCTTTACACTTAGCAATATCTATGCCACTTACTTCTTACTTATAGGTTAGAGGATAATTATTATCAACTAATAACAAGTCACCATCCTCAGTGACTAGAAAACCATAACATTATAGTTCTATAACCTCTCTTATACTTCTACACAATACTTGTGTCTCTGGAAGAGTTTCTTCTTCCATGAGGCTTTATAGAATCTGTTCTTGTACCTACTCTTGTGTGCCTTACTCCTCGACTTCATCGAAGTCTATATCACTCCCACTATCACTTTTAGAGATATTATCCCTCTCAAATAATATGGTTTATATTTCCATTATAAATTTTTTGTCTAAGGGGTATTATAGGTAATATCTACTCATTTTCTTGGGGATCATATAAAGGTACACTTTGTGCCCCAAGGTGCATGTTTGTTACCTAAATAGGTATTAACAAATTCTTTTATTCCCCCAAAATGTAAATTCAATAACATGGTTTTATTTCCAATCCAAAAATCATATGGAATAACATTTATCAATTTAGTTGGTACTTGGTTTAGTATATGTGCTACTATTTGTAACGTGTATACCCAAAGGATAATGGAAGACCCACATAACTCATCATTAATCTCACTATGTCCAAAAATGTGCAGTTCCTCCTTTCACTTACACCGTTCTATTGAGATGTGTAAGGAGGAGTGAGTTGGGATAGGATCCCAAACTCCCATAAATAATCAATGATGTCTTGATTAAGATATTACCTACCATGGTCTGAGCGGAGTTTCTTAATCTTCTTACCAAGCTAGTTTTCAAATTCATTCTTGTATTCCTTGAATTTATCAAAATAATACAAATTATACCTCATTAAGTATACATATCCATATCTAATAAAATCATCAGTAAAAGTTATGAAGTATGAGTACCCTCCCCTTACATCAATAGGAAATGGTCCACACAAATCAGTATGAACTAATTCAAGAAGATCTTTATAACTTTTAGCTTTCCCACTAAATGGGGATTTGGTCATTCTATCTTGTAAACATGAATGACATACACCAAGTGGTTTTAGTTTAATAGAATCTAAATATCCATATTGATGTAATTTAGTCAAGCATTTTTCATTTACTTGACCTAGCCGGTGATTCCAAAGTTGGGTGTGGTATGAGTCATGTGAATCAACTTTGTTATCAATTTCTATTACTTGGTTCATGTAATAAAACACATAAATTATGTTATTTAAATGTGTATTACCATAAAAAATTCTATCTTTATAAAATAAGCAACATTTATTCACAAATTTAAAAATAAATCCATCAGTATCAAGTATGGATATGGATTTTTTTGGAAACAGATGACACATAATAACAAACTTTCAAAAGATCATTTCGGTCAATAACATGAGGTGGTAGTCCTAAATAACTAAAAAAACAAGTTTAGATCTTTTGGATACTCATAGATATACCTCTTCTTTGTCAATATTTCTGAATCTACTTGGTTCCTATATTTGAATACATATGTGAGCACCAAAAGCTGTATTTAATACCCAATTTTTAGAAATAGATAAATTACACTCGATAAAAAATACACTTGAAGCTTCTCCTTGTTTCTTTGTTTGGGTGTATTTTTCTTCCAATGGCCCTTCTTACCACATGTGAAACAGACAACATCCTGTTCCCTTGCTTTCCTCTTGATCTTTCTCTTCTTGGAAGGGTGTGAAGAATCTTTGGGCTTAAATCTATTCTCTTTCCCTTTTTGTTGTTCAACATAAGTATAGAAGTTTTTTCATGCTTCATATCCTTATCTACTTCATAAATAAGACTAATAAGATTTGGTAGAGACTTCTCAATGTTGTTCATATTAAAATTAAAAACAAAGATGGAGAATCTCTGAGGGAGTGATGCCAGAATGAAATCAGTTCCCAGTTCTTCAGGGGGTTTAAAACCTAGAACCTCTAAGTGATAAATGTAGCCAATGAGATTGAATACATGAGATCCATCTAGGGTATCCTCTCTAATATTACTTTGAAATAGTGCCTTGGAAATCTCAAATTGTTCCTATATAGCTCTCTCCTGGTAAATACCATAGAGGTGCTCAAGTATTCTATACACCTCCATGTTTTTTTGAAACTTCATGAGTTCACTAGACATAGATGAAATCATCAAACATTTAATTCCAACTATTTCATTCATATGTTTCTCATAGACTATGAACTATTCATCACTTTCCTCCTTAGCAGGTAGATCAGGAAATGAGGATTCTTGCACATAAGATCTCCATTCATGGCGTAGCACAACCCATAGGTGTCTATACAATTATTGGAAGTTAATTACAGTTAGGAGGTTGTATTTATCCAATATTGATCATAGGGATAATATGGATGATGATATTTCCATTTTATTTTATAATTAAAAGATCAGATTATTAGTACTTTGCTTGATTACAAATTGGGTGAGATATAATAAATTAATTTATTTTATTATATCAGTCACTATTTTATCAAATTTCAATAGCCCTAACCATTTAACTTGGAATGTTTAGTTGCTCTAAAATTATAGTTTTAAGGATCCATATTCCCCTTTGTATAACCCTAATAAGGGTTGGTCAAGCTACTTGAGGGTATTTAGGTAGGTAAATCTTTTCCTACAGTGGGCTTTCAACTCCTTGATTTGTCGAGTAGACTCCTATATCTTGAAATCCTAACTTGTATTTCCTCAAAACTTTCCTCAAAATTACACCAAGTATAGAAAGAGATACTCCTTTTGATTTAAAATGGTAAAATCATACAAAAACCTTCATTATAACTCCCCTTATAAAAGTAAGTGTCCCAACAAGGGTTGGTCAAACTCTTAGTTATATTGAGTTTTATTTCTAATCAAGTAATGGAAGACCAAGATTGACTTAATATTTAATTGAAGGATTTTTAATTTATTATGCATAAATTTTATCTTATTTTATACTTTACATGTATTTCTAATATTAATTGAATGTTACTTAATTAATTAACTATGTTGGATAAAATATTTATATATAATTCATTTATTTAATTTCTATCTTTTCACATTAATTAATTTATTTATGTGACCATGAATTTTCATCCATAAAATAAATAATTTCATATAAAAAATAAACAAATAATTAAATGACCCATTCACGATTTTTATTTAATGGTTTATTTAATGATCAAACATTAAATCAGCCTTTGACCTAGGGGAAATAACCCATATTTCCATTATTGGCATGAGTTACAACATTCCACATGTCCACCTGTATATCACTTGAGTTGGAATCATAATGGTTATGTCTTGAACCGCTTCCACTCCCCTTGGGATACCCCATTAATAACATGTATTTATGAATCACATCCAAGTGAGAGGAAACAAAATATTGGTTAAAAGGGTATTACATAAATATCCTTGGACACGCAGGTCCTACATAATAATGGAGGGAGGGATGAATCACATGCCACAATTTAATTTAATATTAAATAATTTCAAACCCATGCAATAATTTAAATTAAATCATCCAGCATATATACAAGGTCTTGGTCAAGTTGAAGAATGGTCATACATGCAATGAATACGTAAAAAAGAAACAGCTAGAATTATTTTATCTATTCGTTCTTTATTATTAAGATGAATGTGCTTGAATTAATTAATTAATGAATTAATTAATTTACTTTCATCTTAATGACCATCTGGATATAATTGGAGATACCCATCATTTATGGAATTTATGGAAAATAAACGGTAGAACCAATAATGACATATTTATTATAATAAATTAATTGAGCATTTAAAATTATTTAAAAACATTATTAAATTTTCAAAAACACAATGGTGTTCCAATTAATAAAATAATGTTTTAATACTGTAATGTAATTTTTAATTCTATCCATTAATGGGAGACTACACAACGTGTGCATCCAGCTACACACTGTGTATCAATTGCTGTGTATCCAGGGTACACACCTGGGTCTGCAGTGTGTACCTCAACTAAACTATACAATGATTATATATTAGATACACACCATTTTTTCCACTTATTGTGTGTCCAAGACACACACTTGACTCTTCAAAATATGTCTCAGTGGACTAAAGGGAATGTACAGGCTAGCTACACATCATGTATCTCTTTGACAAGTGTGTCAATTTTCTCATCGAGTCACTCACAGTGTTCTTCAAATGTGAGAATTGATGAACTACACACCATGTACACCACATAAATATCTTGTATATTATAAATTATCTAGGTTGTTAGTATCACGTGGTTTTGAATGTGTATAACGAGCACACAGATTGCATGATTTACACCGGTAACCCATGTAGAAAACATAACATGTATACTGATACATTCCATGTAATTTGAAAACCATGTGCCAAGTTGGCCAGTCAACATGAGTCATACATTTCATGTAATTACTGCATGGTGCACCATTTATCCCTTGGCACTTTGAGATGCACTACACTAGGGTACACAGTATGTACTTATGAGTACATTCCATATAACCCAGTCTCATCGGCCAGAAAAATAGCAGTTTCCCGATGGGATTAGGAACTTTTTTGTTGATGAATGATTATCATCTAAAAATACCCTTTCAGATTTCCTTCATTGTTCTATGAATATCCAAGGATATAATCCCTCTAGCGATGATCCACACATGCTCCAATGATCTTCAAGCAACACCACTCGATATTTGGATGCTAGCATGGTGAATCAAATATCTTGCATTTTTTGTTCTTGATTGATCATTCTTTGGTCTTTAATAAATATTTATTATATTTCTTGTTATTGAGAGAGAGATAGAGAAGGAGTATTTGAGAGAGAATTTTTTGAGTGCAACAATTTTCTATTCTCAATTTTGGATGTAATACACAACAGACATAACCATATATTTATAGAGTTAGGGTTTAGGTTAAAATATTATTTAATTACATACTAGCCATTAAATAACATTTAAAAACTTTAATAAACCCCATACCACATAATAATAATAATATTATTTTGTGGTTTACCAACTTGCACATATTGATAAATAATATTTACCAGCTTTTAAATAATTATTTTATCACCGAACGTAGTCTTGGCCTATTCGAAATCCTTAGTATCTATTGAATAATTGAATAAATATTTTATTAATAAATACATATTTCATTCACATACTGGTGAATAAATATTTATTTAATATTCAATAGAATAAACAAATATATTTTTATTCACATGTCAGTAAATACATAATTTTTTAATTTGTGCGATCAATATAACTTGATTAAAATCAGTCCTAGATCTTGAGAATAATATTTATTCCATTAATTAAATTAAAATATAATATAATTAAGATCAACAGAAACACTTAGTGTGTGACCATTTAGGAATTTTTTTCATAATCATTAGGCAGGCTTGCCTAAAGTCCAAGATTATTGTCTAGAAATGGGTCAAGGTACCCAAGATAAAGAACATAATGTCACAAAAATGATAACCACATATGAATTCTCACTTTGTAATATAATCTCTTTTTCTCAATATCTCATCAATGAGGTTTCACAATGGTTTCATAAAACTATTATCTCAGTACGCCTTTCTTTGACAATCTAAAATAAACACGTCGATGCATCATGACCATGGAATTTAGGTGATGATTATATTCCAATCAGAGGGTCAAGGTATCAACTCCCATAAAGATAGAAGGAAAAAACCCTTCCTCAACTTATCCATTAATGACATGCCAATTGTGACACACCCAACATACCCTAATTTCCACCAACATATGGAATAATAGTTTTTTTCAGTAATTATAAGTGCATGAGTCATGACATGCATCAATGATAATATTAAAGTCTAAGGACCATTACGTATGCTCACAGATAGGAATATCCAATGACACCAAAACATGATGAATTCCTAGTAGCAGGTATGTTATCATAATCTTCCATCTTGGATATTACCAAGTGAAAAATTCATGAGAAAAGCCTCATCCACTTACAAGTACTCACACCTAATAGTATAAATACTATGTTTACCATTATATTACATTACCAAATTATAGAACTATACTAAGAATATTATCATAGCACTTCAAGGTTCTCATCATAGAAGGGAACTGCTATGACCTTATCAATGCAACAAATACTCAAGGACATTATTATATTAAATCCATGAATAATAATGAAAAATATACAATAAGATGCTAAATTAATATTCAATACGTATACACGTAATCAAAGTACACTCAGTTGGTCCTAAGAAAACAAATCTAACAAACCCATAATGACGATTCCTTATTCATCACCTAAATCCACTGAACATTATAGATAACATTGGATCATTTAAACTGGGACATCTCCTGACCCTACCAAGAATTCTTCCACCCTTCTACCATTTTGGCAGTGCACCAACCTACACCGGCAATACCCATCTCAAAGACCCTGATGCCCCACTATAACAGGACCCATCATCATTGCTGTAAAAGAACTCCATTTCCCTTATGTTCATCTGACACTGCACCTCTCGAACACCATAGATTCAATGGATCCCCTACTCACCCTGTCAGTTGTATCTCAAAAAATTCACATTTCCACATCCTGTTAGAGAATGCCATGACACACTCTACCTGAAAACCGCTCGATAGTGGGATAATCATCACACTAGCATCAGATGACGCCAACCCTCATAATAGTTCCCTAAATGGGGATATAATATGTATCAACTAGGAATATAACCCCATCCACCCTGGATGTAAATACCAGGCATGCTGAACCACTCAGCTATGCCCCTATTTGTTAAATATTTTTATATAATTATATATTTATATTTATATATATATATATTTTCAATTATAATTATAAATAAATATATTTTTAAATATTTTTATATAATTATAAATATATTTATATAATTATATATAATAAAACTTATTTTGATGGCGGCTAGGGTTTGGGTTATGTGGGACCTCCCGATTCTCTCCCACAGCGACTAGGTTTCGACATTTTTGGAATTTTCAATGATCATGGAGACTACTAATAAGGTTTCGTGAGATGAATCTTTACTCAACCTCGACAGATTTGACTTGCATAGGAGTCTAGAGGAAGGCTCTACCACCTATGGTTTGGAGGTGGGTCGTAGTGGTGCCGCAAACAAACCTGCTTTGGATATGAAGCTACCCAGGGGATCTCATTCTAGAGATGTTCCTTCAGGTTTAAACTTGATAAAAAGCACTAATGAGAACATATTTTGACGAGACCTGGAAGTCTCCTTCCTTTCTCAAGACCGGTTTGATTCACACAAATTCCTTGATGATAAAGGTGCTACTGCGAGATCTGATCATGGATTAGTTCCTACTCTAACTTCATCCGATGAGAATGTATGAGACCGATCCATTTCTCTATTCAAGGGATTTGCTTCCTGTTACTCCTGAAAAATATTTAGTATGGTTCACATAATGTTAGACCTAGAATTGGTCTCAAATTGTTTGAAATTAGGTGAGTTTCATGTTATTGATCACTTAATTTTACCATAGGGTTTGAAGCCATGGAAGATTGGGGAACTTGAAAAATGTCTATCTGAAGTCTGGGGCTTCTACAAATAAAATTTTGTCTCATTTAGTCATCGTTTTTACCACCTTATTTTACCCTATGAAGAAAAGAAGATGAAGGACTGGGGTTTCAGCTCAGTCTCCCTCAATCCTGGTCTGCTTCATATATGTGAATGGGATAAATCCTTCAATCCAATTGAGGTATAAAATAATTCTATGCAGCTATGGGTGAAATTTTTTAGTCTAAATTGGCTTCTCTAATATCCTAAAATACTTCATTACATAGTTCCATCCATTTTAATTCCCATAAAAATGGACTGAGAGATTGAAATGGACAGATTTGGACATTTCATGTGATTTCTAGTTGAAGTCGACCTATGTTCCTCTTTGGTTGAGATGACCATTATCTCAACAGAGGATGAGGATTCAAATCATAAAATCAAGTATGAGAATGTTCCCCATTTCTTCTCAATTTTAAAAACCATTGGTAATGAGTTTTCAAACTACAAGAGATTGATTATCTATGCTTTATGTCGCAATCATGGACATGAGGAAAATATGTGTTTAAAAAAGCCGAAGTAAGGGTATCCCATAGTTGGACATCCAGTTATTACAGGGAAGGAGGCTAATGGGAAACTTATGAATAGAAGGAAGGATGATGAAGGTAGCATTTCTGGTCAAAATATTAGTTTAATTGATGCTAATGCAAGTTATACTGATACTCATTCAAATGGATAACCCTAGAAAGTAGAGGTAGGGGCTGCAGCCTAGGGTGATGATATTGTTTTCATAAAAAACAAACCTAATGGGAGATCAGGGGAGGAATCTTCTATCAAACCCTTAACAGTGTTGGAATACCCTGCTTGTGATGATGGGATTGATATGCAAGCTTCATGTGTCAAGCAGATCAATGAGGCTGAGAGGAAGTCTTGGGCTGCAATATTTACTGTCGAGGTAAACACCTTTGATAATGGTGATAATGTCAAATGCTTGTCTGATGACTCTTAGAAGTAAGAAGTGGTTCCCACTACAATTGAGCAAGTGAATGAAGATGATACTCAAAGAGTGGATGACCAAAAATCTATTATTGAGCGGGATATTTCTTTAGGTAATAGAAAGGGAAAGCAAAAAAATGTTGCTTCTCACATGAAACCTCGAAAAGGAAAGAAAATTCTCATGGATGATGAAGGATTTCAATGGACCC
Organism: Viscum album; assembly: GCA_963277665.1. Lineage (NCBI taxonomy): Eukaryota > Viridiplantae > Streptophyta > Magnoliopsida > Santalales > Viscaceae > Viscum > Viscum album. Next base: position 1,060,462,817 of record OY728137.1, read on the forward strand.
TCCTTGTAAAACCAAGTCAATTGAGAAAAATGTTCATTCCGGTTATGAATTGACTGACGATGATCAGGTAGATTTTTCTAAATTTATTTTTTCTAAAGAGGGAAACCTCTTAGATGTTGGTTCAGTGAAGGACAACCTGGATGATGAGAAACAAGAACCTGAAGAAGGTTGGAAATAGAAAACCTAGAGATAGGGAAGGCATCCAAAATGTTGTGGATGGGGATGTGGGTGTGATGAATGGACTACAGCACGGGGGGCGTGATGTGTCCACCAAGTCTTCTAGGACTTAACTCACACTGGAGTAAGAAAGGCTTATGAAGATGTATTCTGTGCTTCTCAATCAAAACAATTCACAGTTTGAATGGGAATCAGCTGCTGAGGGTGACATATCTGATTATGGCCCTAAGGATGATCCTTTTTCTCTATATTTTTTCTGTCTGGATGAGGGGTTGTCTCGTTATTTTACCCCATGTAACGACCCGAAATTTTGAATAAATCTTGTTTCATAATTTTGTGTGTTATTCTATTTTTTTATATACTCAACAAAACTGTTTCATTTGATAACATGAGTATAATTAAAATGAGACCGTTGGGTTTTGACTGTTATATGACCATTGGTCAATATGACCGCTGGAAACTAAACGTTTCGATTTTTGACTCTAAATACAAGTAATCTTGTTTAATTAATATAGAAAGAAGATTCGATGGCCTCACCCAGTAGTCTTGGACCGATCGAAGCCCATCTAACAGAACTTGGAAAGGAGGTAGCACCACTGGGCTTTGCTCTGGACCAAACCCAAGCTGAACTTCATCGTGTGAAGCTAGAACGGGAGCGCCTTCGCGAGAAGTTCAAACTGATAGAAATTAATACTCGTGCGATGTTGGCCGAGCCTCCCTCAGATTCTCTCACCTTAGCACACCTTACACTTCGGTCCTATGCTGGTGTGATAAGGGGCTATGTAAGGAGACCGTAGCTACCTTGTGTAATCCTTGGTTTTAAATAAAAATTGGCATTTCTTCTTATGATGAAGTTTATGAATTTTCAAATGACTGGATAAATATAGTATGCATATTTTTGATGAATTTTAGAGAAAGGATATTTTAAAAATGTTTATGTAAACCTTAAATAAATAAAAATGTGTAATGATTTTCAAAAAATGGTCTTCTACAATTATGTTCATTATGAAATTTTGAGTCTAATAAGATCAACTTGATTTTTGATGAATAGTAAATTATGAATAGTGATTTTATGCTTAGGATTAGTAATGTGACCAAATGGATTAGTAATTTCACTCAAAGAAAGTTTTAATATAATTTAGACACCTAGATTAAGTAATGAGATTCAATAAAATGGGTAAATAACAGTTTCATAAATTATTATTCAAGTATTAGTTTTTTCGGGTGAATAGTGTTTTTTAATTAAAAATTAAATAAAAAATATTTAGAAAAATATTTTTATAAAATGGATTTCATTTTTGAACTCAGAGCATCGATATTATGTTAAGGTAATTTTTGGGGATTTTTCTGGAAAAAATGAATTTTCGGTGAATAGTGTGTTTATTTAAAAAATGAATTAAAAATATTTAGAAAAATATTTTTATAAAATAGAGTTCATTTTTGAAATCATAGCATTGATATTTGGTTAATGTGAAATTTTGGGATTTTTCTGAGAAAGTAGAATTTTCAGTGAATAGTAAAAATACAGTTTTAGGGTTTCAGTATGTTTAATGACATCATAACTGTGTCATGATGATGTCATGAGATATTTTAAGGGATGGTCGACTAAAGAGGATGAATTATTGTGTGGGGGTCCCCATGTGGCCTAAGTCTATGGGAAGTACCATGGGAGGGCCCATGCTTTTGAGAAAACCACTTTTGAGGTGTCCCTTGGCCATTAATGCCTTGTCCCCTCACTTTCCCTATAAATACCAAGCCCTCCTCTCATATTTTCAACTCCAAAACCATCCTCAACAAAGTTATGGTCTCATTACCTCCCAAGGAGTCCTCCCAAGGTGCCCCCAAGCCCTCAAGGTCCCAAACTTTGAGTTTTAAGAGTTACATTTTAAGGTAAGGGATCCGATCTCTCTCTTTCTTTTCAAGAAATCTCTTTTATGTAATTTATTTTATGCTCCATGTTCTTATGTTAAATGGTGTTCTTTTATACTCCGCTTACTTCCATTTTCATGTTCACATAATGAGATATCCCCTCTTACTCTCATTATTTCGTTTTATGAAGTTTTAAGTGGCGCCGTTAGGCTGCCGAATTTTTTTTAACAGATTCTTTCTCCCTTCTCATTTTTCAAGATCTATTTTCATGTAAAGTATTTAAAGTTCCTTTTTATTATGTTGGGGTATGATATCTAAATTTATCATACTGATATTTTATGATCATATGATGAGAGACCCCATTTGATCTCTTCAATTCAGTATTTTGAAGTTTTAAGTGGCGCCGTTAGGCTGCCGAATTTTTAAGTGGTTCTTCACCCTTCTCGTTTTGAAGTTCTACTTTCATGTCAATTCATTCAAGTTCCTTTTTGTTATGTTGGGGTATGATATCTATATCTATAATACTGATCTTTTATTACCATATTATGAGAGACCCCATTTGATCTCTTCAATTCAGTATTTTGAAGTTTAAGTGGCGTCGTTAGGCTGCTAAATTTTTAAGTGGTCCTTGCACCTTTCTCCCTTTTCAAAGTTCTAATTCCATGTCAAGTCTTGCAAGTTCCTTTTTATTATGTTGGGGTATGATATCTATATCTATCATACTGATATTTTATGTTCATATGATGAGAGAACCTATTTGATCTCATCAATTCATTTTTGGTTGAAGTTTAAGTGACGCCGTTAGGCTGCCGAATTTTCATAAGAGAAATCTTATTTTTGTCTCACTTCCATGTTATTCATTTCATATGGTATACCTTTAAAATTTCATTACCATGTTCTTAAATCCCTTATATTCTGTTCCCCTACTTTTTTATGAATCAGTTATGATTGGGTGACCCATGTCCCCTCTCTTTTAAATGTTTTCTAAAACCTTGTAACATAGCCGTTATGCTGTAGAATTTTCGTCTCAAAATACCTCTCTCTTTTCTCAAAATTATTTAATGTTATAAAGTGAATAATCAAAGCTCTTATTTCTACAAGGGTATTAACATATATATCAAAATGTTCTATTTTAAATTCTGGGATTTACATACATGAGACCCGCTTTCCCTTTCTATGGGTTTAAAGTGACATTAAGATCATGTCTTTAAAGCAGTTTTTAAAACGTTATGATTATGAAATGAAACCCATTTATTTTGTGCTATATGGGTTCTTTATGAAATGTTTGATGATGATATATGTGGCTCACATGATAATAAAGGCAAATTTAAGGGTGCGCCCTAATAGCGCTCCAATGCATTGGGTAATGATGTAACCACTAGAGATTACAATTTTCACGATATCTTGGTGAATAACCTTGGTAAATTTCAAATGACACCTTGGGGATGGACCTTGGTGATATGTTCATGATTTTCTATGTTAAATGATGTAGCCACATCTTAAAGTTATGAAAAATGTTATTTTTATTATGATATATCTCATGATTTATTTCTCAAGCCTTAAAGTTCTTTTCATGACCTTATTGAAGTATCTCAAGTTCACATGTAAAATGTTTCTCTTGTTTCCCTTACTGGGCCTTCTGCTCACCCTTTCTTTTTATGTATATCCCTAGGTTATGAGATGCAGTAATGAACCTAGTATGAACATGAGGAGAAGCCTTTCAAGTGTTTAAGAAGAATTTTTTATGTTTTCATGTTTTATGTTCCTAGTTTCCAAGACACTAAACCTTAAAGATCCTCAGTTTTGTGTAATGAAATGAAAGTTTATGTTATAAAAAGGCGGGATGCTATACCCCATCCCCCTCTTTACTATTTGTTACCTTTTCTTTTATCTTTAATAAATGGTCAAAGGCTTCTGCTTCTGACTAAACCTTTTCAGTAATTATATATATCTATATATTTTTATATATATAATTATATATATATACATTTATTAATATATAATTATATATTATTATAAATATAATGAATATATTTATTATTTAAATATATTTATTATAAAGTTATAATTATTTAAATATATATATATATATATTTATAATTATAATTATAAATAAATAAATTTATAAATATTTCTATATAATTATGAATATATTTATATAATTATATATGTATTTATTAATATATAATTATATATAATTATAAATATAATAAATATAATAAATATATTTATTATAATTTTATAATTATATATATATTTATAATTTTATTAATACTTTTTTTAAATAAGTATATATATATTTGAATTATTAGAAAAAATATATTAATATATCATATTTATATTAATTATATACATGAATTTTTTAAATAATGTATATAAATAAACATTATTTTTTTAATATAAATATGATAATTATATATATATTACTAATATTATTTATTAAAAGTTTTTATCAATGCTAAGAAAAACACAGATAATGATCCACCTTTATCACTGCTTTTTTTAGTGCTGATAAAAGTCACCTTTATCAGTGCTTTTTTCTAGCACTAATAAAGGTTATCCTCTTATCAACGCTTTATGTTTAGTACTGATAAAAAATGGCGCTATGTAAGGCGCAATCTGTGGTAGTGATACATTATGCATGCGCACACACACACATTCATTGATTTATATAAATGTGTCTACATGATCAACAATTTTTAGATATATTTATTGACATGTTAGTATAAAAAATTTAAATACTATATAAAAAGTAGACAAGTAAATACATTCCAAATTTTATACAACAAAATTTATGTTGTATGTAGAATTATATATATGTTTATATATATATGCACATGTTTATGTGATATATGTATGTAAGGTCTATATATATTTCTATTTATATATACTTATAAATAATTATATTTGTAAATACTTTTATATTTGCATGAGTTCATGCATGTATATACAAATATTTTCATGTATTTATAGATAGCTATATTTGTAAATAATTATAGTAATATTTATGTAATTATAATAATAATATATATGTATGTATATACTTGAATAAATAAATATATATATATATACACACATTTACTCATTAATTTTCTAAAATATCCATGTATATGTAAATTTTCAATGTATTTTGAGTTAAAAAAATATGTTGTAAATTCAAAAAAATCAATATTTAAAAAAATGTATCGTATATGGGTAAAGAATTATTCATATCAATGTAAAAATCACATTGGTGGTGAAAAATATAAATTCTAATGCCATTTGAAAATAATATATTAGATCAAAGATTCACGGTGGAATTTCCCTCGCGACTACAATACCCTTGAACCCTTTTCTCTCTCTCTTCATTTCATCTCTCTCAAATTCCAGTCTGTTGAGTCAATAAGGTTTCCTTATGAATTTTCCATTCCTTTATGTTTTGAAAATCACAAACACTCTATCTCAAGGAAAATTTTATTTCCCCAAAGATTTATCTTAATAAGGAAATTTTCCTTTCCCAAGTAATTTTTCTCCTTATCTTTGTTTTAATTATTCATGTTATAGTTTCTATAAATCTAACTCTTTTTATTTATAAGTGTAAAATTCGGTTTCATATCTAAAACCTTGATATCCTATAAATACTTAGATATAGAGCATTCTGTTTTATGGTTCTGAATTCGGATTCTGAATTCCTCAGATTTTAGAATCTGAATTCCTCAGAATTCAGACTCCAAATTCCTTAGAATTTAGACTCCGAATTCCGTATAATTCAGACTCAAAATTTATTGAAATTCAGACTCTGAAATCTATAGAATTCATGTTCCCAATTCCTTAAAAAATAGAATTCGAATATCCATGTAATATAGACTCCAAATTTTTATTTGATTAGACTCCGAAATTTATTTTTCTTAGACTCTAGAAAATTAGATTTGGTTGAACAACCATATTTTTCTTACCCTTGTTTTAGTTATGAAACGATGTCATGCAATCTATTTCTAACTAACCATTGTTTGATTGACACATGTATAGGTCCCTTCGAGATTCAAGGAAAAATATGACCGTTGGAGGAGGGAGCTGACTGTTGGAGAAATGACTATAAATAGGAGCTCATTTGAATGATCTCATACGAGGACTGAGAACCGATCAATCAATCTAGATATTACATGATACTGAAGTGATTTATAGAGAGAGAGAGAGACTCTCATGCTTTGTGCATACTGAACATCTTGTTCAGCTTGCTTCGTGCAACTCCGATTGTTGCTGTGTACAATCGAGGACTTCCGGGGATAGGAAGACAGAGGTGCTGACTACCTTAAAGTTTGAGGACTTCCTTGATAAGAAAGACAGAGGTACTGACTACCTTGAAGTTCGAGGGATTACGGGGATAGCAAGACAAAATCCAATATTCTTATCGAGGGCTTACCCTGGTGTGGGTAAGACAAACTTTCTTGAAAGTATAAATCAAGGGACCTTTATCCAAGGTTGTTGGATACCCTTCTCTTTGGGATAAAAGATTTCATACTTGTTACTTGTACTATTTCAAGTTTATTTTCTGCTGCATTTTGATTAATAAGGAAAGTATAACTATCTTATACTTTCTTGTACTTGTATACTTTAATTAGTAAGATTCTATATGCTTTAAGGAAGAATCTTTTCCTTGTAAACTTTTCTTAAGTTTCATTTCCGGAACCATATTTTCAGAACCTAGAAAGTTTATAGAACTAAGAGGTCTTGTGAATTTACCTTGTTTAAATTTGTTAAAAATAGTTTTACTCAATGTTAAAAATGAAAGTTTTATACAAACTTTAAAGGTTCCAAAGGAATTTTTAAAGTATAAAATTCACCCCCTCTTGTATATTGAGCATCTACATTCATATTTCAATCCTACAATTGGTATCAAAGGGGGTCTCTGAAATACTAATATTCACATATAAGTTTTCTTGATCAAGTTTTTACTGTTCTATATATTTTCCTTGCTTAGGATCTTTATCCTTGTTTATAAACTTTTACTATTAACAAGTTTTTGTGGAAAGATAATTTCTTTTAGATGGAAAGAATGAATGTTGGTTCGATTGGAAATCTAAATCCTACTAGACCACCTATTTTTGATGGGAATGATTATGAATATTGGAGAGATCATATGAAGACTTTTGTTATTAATACTGGAGTGGACAAATTTGTTATGCTTACTGAAGATTACAAGATTCCTAATAAGGAAGTCAGAACTTCTACTAATCAAGAAAATTCAGAATATCAACTGAACTAAAAGCTACATAATACTTTGTTGTGTTCCATGACCAGAAATATATATAGTCAGATTTATTCTTGTGAAGCTGCAAATTGTATTTGGAAGAAATTGGAGGTTACTCATTTTGGTACATCCAAGGTTATAGAAACTAGAAGAGCTATGATTAGAGCATAATATCATGGATTTCTATTTCCTTATGAAGAACCAATGTTCAAGGTAAAAAAAAGATTTATGAATATTGTTAAAAACTTAAAATTCATGGGTGAGAAAGGTTTAGATGATGCAACACTTGTGGAAAATATTATAGATATCATGCCTAATGAGTGGGAATCTAAGAGAACAACTATTGATGAGAATAGAAAAGTATCTCAGATTATTCTTGATGAGATTTTTGGAACTCTTCTTCAACATGAGACAAGAAATAAAAGATATGATGATTTGAATAAGAAGAAGAATGGTAATGGAACTGTAGCCTTTACTACCACTAAAGTCAAGACTCCTGAAAGGGTTACAAGATCCAAGTAAAAGAAAGTCACTGTTTTATCTGAATCTAGTGAAAGTGTACATTCTGAGAATGAGATAGCTAATCTTGCTTGAAGGATGAACAAGATAGTTCATAAGAAAGACTTTCAGTATAGATTTAAGAAGAAAGAAAAAAAGGACAAGAAAGACTCCGGAGTTACTTGTTATGAATGCAAAAGAGTAGGGCATATAAAGCCATATTGTCCTATGCTTAAGAGAAAGGATAGAAAGGAAAATCATTCTGAGAAAAATAGAAAGAAGTACTACAAAGATAAAGCTAAGAATTTTTTGAAAGCTAATGAAACTTGGAGTGCCGGTGGTGGAGAATATTCTGATGAATCCTCAGAATATGAATCTTCTGATAAGAAGAATCTTGGTTTACTATCCATAATACCTATTGAAAATCATTGTCTAATGGATAAGGTACACAATGTTGAATCTATAACCAATGTTTCCTTAAATGAAAATTATATTGATAATAAATATTATGAATATTAATATGAATAATCTTATTCTGATGAAGATAATACTTTACCTACTTATGAATAAGTTTCTAGGTTTTCTAATCTTATTGAGAATGAAAATTCTAAAGTCAAGAAAAAGCTTGATAATGAAAATTCTAGAATTTCTATTCTTACTAAAGAAGTATCAGATCTTTCTAATGATCTTGATAAGAAAACTTATGGTTTTGAAAGTATTTCAAAAAACCTTGTGGAAGTTAATTCTGAGAAGGATAAAATTTCTGAGGATCTAGAAAAAGTAATTTATAAGAAAAATGTTTTAGAGACTAACTCTAGTGCTAAAACTGATTTTTTTGAGGATAAAAACTCAGTTATTAAACTAAAGTCAGAAATATTTTCCTTGAGAAAGTGTTTTTCAAACTTTACCTTAGGTAAGAAAAACTTTGATAAGATTTATTCACAAATTTGACCTATAAGGAATAATTATGGTTTTGGTTATACTTATTCTAAAACAGTTTTTAGTAATAATTATTTTGTTTCTCAAAGTGATCCATTCTGTACTAAGTGTCAGTGTGGTGGGCATTGGGCAAAAAATTGTTCCTTAGAAAAAACTAAGTCTTTAGGTTTTCATAAATCTTATTTTTCTAAGAAAATGTGGATTCCTAAAATTTGGCTTCCTAAAGTTTTCAGATCCAAGAAAGTTTGGGTTCTGAAAGTATAACACTCTTATTTTTAGGAAAATAAAGATAGTACTAAAAGCAATACATGGTACATGGATAATGGATGTTCCCAGAACATGAATGTTAATAAAAACTTCTTTGAAAATATTATCAAGGTAAAAGGAGATATCATTCTTCAATTTATTGGAACGCAAGATCAACTTGCTGATATTTTCACAAAATCATTACCCTATGATAGATTTAGATTCATTAAATAGAAGTTAGGAATGATAACCATGAGTTAATTTTCCATATTAACTTCTTTTTGAAACTTATCTTCTTACAGTAATAAAATCTTTTTCATAGGGGGAGTACATTTATTTGTTAGTCAAAATTTTTCGTAGTCAAAATTTTTCGTAATCAAAATTTTTCGTAGTCAAAATTTTTCATATTCAAAATTTTTCGTAGTCAATTTTTTTTCGTAGTCTAATTTTTTTCGTAATATAAAGTTTTCATAATCTGAATTTTTCATAGATAAATTTCTTCATAGTCATTTTATAGAATTTAAAGTTTTTTAAGAAGAATTCTCCTCATTAAAAATAATTTTGCCTAAGTAATCCGAAAGGTATGTTTCCTTTCCTAAGTTTTCGTAATCATCTTTTTACTTGTTGGTATTTTCATTTTGTTTTAAATTTCTCGAATTCACTTTTACTTAAATCTAAATGTTTTTCTTAAAAACCTAAGAAGATCAGAACCTATCAAAATCCTTCTTCAGTTATCATCTCAACCATCTGATCTGATTAGAAGTTTTTAACCAATAAAGTTAAACCATCGCCTCAATTGACTATATAAAGCCCCTCCAATGATTGTACCACATCAATTTTCAAGCTTTTGCATGCTGAAGCTCTGTCTCTATACTTAAGGTTGTTCTGAATTTCCAAAGTAACTCTAGTTCCAAATGTCTACTGAAGCCTCTCCTCAGAAAGATATATCGAATGTTAAGGAAATCTATGAATGGTAGATATATAGAGAAAGGTTGGTAGATCCGAAGTTTTATGATAAGTATGATTCTATTATTTCTAATAATATTAAGTTGAATGTTTGGGAGAGTCTTTGTATTTCAAAATTGAAGGCACATGATCTGGTGTATCCAGAATTGTTGATTGAGTTCTATGAGACATCAAGTTTCTTCAAGGAAGAAGGCAGAGACAAGTTCTCTTTTAAGTGTTATGAAAAGACCTACTATCTTTCTTATAGAAAGGTAGAAAGTCTGATTGGAATTCCTTATGAAGGAGAATTAGAATTCTGTACTCACAAATTACCTGATGTATCAGGATCTTTTGATAAGGAAAAGCCTATAGAGTGCCTTGGCTTGAAAAGAGTGAAGACTTAAAAGATTTTTCATCTGTCTACAAACTTACAGATTCTTGAATTATGGGTTCAAGGATTTATAATTCCAAGGAAATAGGATAAGGATACTCTAAAGAAGAGTGATATCTATATATTGGATTTCTTGGTGAACCTCAGGAAGATAAACTTGGTTAAATATATCTTGGTGATGATTGAGAATATCAAGAATGTAAATATGAAATATCAAATAATTATGTATCCAGCTATTATATCAAAGATTATAGTTATTTTTTTAGAATATTTCAAAATTCCATGCAGTTCTATGCCGAGAAATTACAAGGTAATGTTCACTACCACAAAACTGGGAAAGGCAGACACCTTCCTTTATCAGTGCTAATGGAAAATCACTGATAAAGGGGTAGGAATTTATCAGCGCTAAAAAAAGCACTGATAAATTTACCCTTTATCAGCTCTAAAACATGCACTGATAAAGGTGTACCCTTTATCAGCACTTTTTTTAACGCTGATAAAGGGTACATTTATCAGCGCTTTTCTTAGCGCTGATAAAGGTTACATTTTTCAACGCTTTTCTTAGCGCTGATAATGTTTATTGTATACATTAAATAAAAAACACATGTTATAACTAAATATATATATATATAATTAAATAATTATAATATTAATAATAAATATATTTATTAGATTTATTAATTCATTATATTTATTAGATTTATTAATTCATTATATTTAATATATATATTTATTATATTTTTTTATATTTAATGTATTTGTTTTATTTATAAATATATAATACTTTTTAATATATATGTATAATTAAAATTATTTGAATATATATGTGTTTTCCAATGAATTGGGGTCAATCAATATATCATGCGTATATGTTATGTGATCATATATGTGCATGAATAATGTTCATTTATAGATTATAATTACATATCACGTTTATGTGTTATTGATTTATAATTCATTATGTTATCCATATAATATATATGTTCTAAAAAATGTACACTTATAATTAAAATTACATTATATTTAAAAAATAAATATATATTTTATTATATTTTCAATGATATATATATAAATATACCTTTCAAATAATTTTATAAGTATAAATAAAGATATATTTATTTAGAGTTATAATTATTAATAAATATATATATATTTATCATAAATATCATTTTAAATAAATATATAATAATATAAACAAATTATTAAATTTATACATTTATCAGTGCTTTTATTAGCGCTGATAAAGTATGGATTTATCAGCGCTACAAAAGCGCTGATAAAGTGGGTATTTATCAGTACTAAAATGAAAAGTGCTGATAAAGACACCCTTTATGAGAACTTTTTACTAGCGCTGATAAAGGTCCCCGCGAGATTTATAAGTGCCACCAGGTCCTCCTCCTCCTCCCTGCACCCTGTCAAGATTTCGTGGAAGCCCTACCCTGCGCCTCCTCCGCTGCCTCCTCTTCGCCGTGGCCTCCTTCTCCTCCTCCTCTGCCGCGGCCACCGCCTCATTCTCCTCCTCTGGTTCCTACTTCTCCTCCTCCTCCTCCTGTCGCGGCTCCTCCTCCCCGCACCCTGTCAATCGCGGAAGCCCTATCCTGCGCCTCCTCCACTACCTCCTCTTCGCCGCCGCCGCCTCCTTCTCCTCCTCTTCTACCGAGGCTATCACCTCATTCTCCTCCTATGGTGCCTACTTCTCCTCCTCCTCCTCTTGCCGCGGCTCCTCCTCCTCCTCCTCCTCCACAACATCCTCCTCATCCTCTTCCTCCACCTCCACCTCCTCCTCCTCCTCCTCCTACTCCGCTGCCTCCATTGCCTCCACTGCCTCCACTGTCTCCGCTGCCTCTACTGCCTCCGAGCTGCCTCCGCTGCCTCCACGCTGTCTCCGTGCTGCCTCCGCGCTGCCTCCACTAACTCCGCTGCCTCCGCTGTCGATGCCTCATCCTCCTCCTCCACCGGGTCCTCCTTCTTAAGGTGAGTAAAATTTAATTTTCATGAATTAATTATGTTTTCATTTATTGTCAATATTGAGATTAATTATGATTTTTCATGATTCTTATGTGTGATTCTTGTGTGTGTGACACATGTATATGTGGTTGGTTACTTGTTTGATCTTGATTAGCTCTCCCCACTATAGCCTTGTGATAGAAACTTGAATAGAGAGAGTATTTTTTGTGAAAGGTTGTTACACTAGATTAGGATTTCACTCAGTCTAGTGGCCCTTAGTATGGATATTTTTCTGATTTTGGATACTACCCCATAGTTAGGCCAGGTAGGGTTTGAACCGTCCGTGTTGGTGAATTCATGTCATCAGGTGAGGCATGCCAACATGATGAGACATATGTTTAGTATGTTCTATATTGTACACTATATTGTACACTATTATCCTTGGGTTTGAAAAAAAAAACGAACCTTAATAGGGTTTCTACCAATTCCTTCCCACTACCCACTCTCTCTGGGTTGGGTCATATACCAATTTAAATATCACATCCTTTATTATAACATAACAGTGCCACCAACCTCTCACATTGGGTGTGATTCACATATCCTCTAATTCCAAAACATAGTAGCTCCTCCCCTCTCACTTACAGTGGGTCTCACTATCACATCACATAAAAAACAATTTGAGGAGGGAATCTATATAGACAACCTATCACAAAACTACTCCAAACAAATACTAAGTGATCCCCATTTCTATATCTCACATCATATTATCATACAAAAAATGATCTAAGGAGGGAATCACAATATCCAACCTCTATCACAAGTCAAAATGCACCATCAATAGGTGGATCCCATGGAAGTCACACACTAATCCCCTTTGACCAATGCCTTCTCACTCAAAGTAGGGTCCTACCAACACCTTATCACTTAAATAAAGTCCATCCATCTTGTCTCATGCTACAAAACATATAAATAGTAATCTAAGGAGGGTATATAGATAGCCAACCTCTCATACTAGCTAAACCACATCATCAATAGGTGGGCCCCATGGATGATCATACTTCAACTAGGTGAAAGTCATATGAAGTCTCAATATCTTAGTCAGTCTAACCATAAATGATAAAAGTCACCATCCATTTAGCCTTGCATAATAATCTCCTTAAAACCATCTTGGTTATACATGAAAATTATTCCCAACCTATCAAAATTCTAATTCCGCCTATAAGGGAATCTACTAGGTTCTACAAACCTAACCCATATCTACTCATTGATACCAACACACACTCATCTCTACATGGTAATGTCACAACCCACATGCTATACTTGATCTAGGACTCAATAGTCTAGTCTATATCATCTTCTAATTCCCACATTAAAACTCATTAAAACTAAATAATGACCATCCTAAGAAACTCACACTAAGAGCCTTGGATACCCTATACTAAGTCATCCAGACTATTACCATGACCATCACTTAGGTACCATATCATATCTTCCCTTTGAGATCTCTTAATCCAATTATAAGGAGGAAATCCTCTATTTCACACTTCACCAATCCCTATATGGAATATCCTACTCATCACACACACCATGACTCTTATATATCCTTAAGAGGGTGTTCCCCATCATACGTGAGATATAAAACTATATTATCCATCTTATTTAGGCCTAAGACTCTAATACCTACTCAAATAGCCTTAGAAAACCTAACTAGGCTATAAAAATCTCATACCAAACCTGATCCTCTCATAAACACAACTAGAAACCTCACCTCTATAGAGACATAATCTCTGGATGATCACAAAATCACAAACATTCAATAGAACCCTCACTCTATCTCTTGGTGGATCAAAAACACCCTATTTATTTACCTAGGTTGCTCTTGATTTCTATCCCTTTCACTGGAACACATATACTCATGCATGAATGCACAATCATGCATAAATTGGAACATGGTTTTGTATTATAGGGTCTAACTACCTCAAAAAATGGAGTAACCCCCTCACCAAGATCAACTCATCCTCAACCAAGACTATACATGCCTTATTTAATCTTGTACCAATGATTGAGACCCAATCTCAAGGCACAATTCCCAAATAATTAATTATAGAAACTTATAATTAATTATTCACCTTAATATAATTAGGAATAATCTTTTAAAAACTCACTGGGAAACACAACACCACCTAAACCACACAAAACATGGTGCATTCATCATACGTGGATAACCTCTAGCCAATACGAACAAAATCTACATCATCTGAATTGATTTGAAGATGATATAGTGAAATCATCACACAAATCCTAGTTAAAATCACCCCAAATCATAGGGAAATAAAGAATAATAGTAATAGAGGAATTATTAGGGAATAAATCACTAACGCACTATAAAAAACTCCCAAGAACCACCCCTCATCAGGGGGGATCGAAGAGAGGAAGAGAATGGATGAATCCCAAGAACCACCCAAGATTTGCTATTAATGAGCATGCCCCCACCATTTTTGAAGTATCTAATTTTTTATCTAAATTATACTCATATTCCTTCTCCCCTAACCTATATACCCATCCTTTGGATTTCAAATAGGATGAATATAAATAAAGAATGGATGAATGCCAATCGGTTGACAAAAGAGTATGAAGAAGGTGTGAAAGAGTTTATCAAGTTTTCAAAAGATCATGCATATGACCCTTCTCAAATCCTTTGCCTGTGTTTATGCTATTGTTATTCAAAACAAATTAGTCCAGAGGAGTTGGAAGAACACTTGATCTGTCATGGAATAGATCAGAGTTATACATGTTGGAATAAACACGAGGAAACAATGAATGTAGGTAGTGGCTGGGATAACACTGCGTTTTATGAATCATCTGATATGATTACAAGCATGAAAAATGAAGATGACTGTATGGAGGATGTGATTACAAATGTGAATGATGATGAAGATCGTATTGAGGAAATGACAAGGACCATCGAAGATGAACTTCGTGATTGCCCAAAATTGTTTGAGAAGTTAAAAAGTTGTGCAAAGACGCCATTGTATGCTGGTTACACTAAATATAAAACACTGTCAGCCGTACTGAAGCTGTATAATTTGAAAGCAGACAATGGGTGGAGTGACACCAGTTTTACAGAACTACTTGCTCTCCTTAATGACATGCTCCCAAAAGATAATGAGCCCCCGAGCCGAACATACGACGCCAAACGAATTCTACGCTCGATGGTTATGATCTCTGAAAGAATACACGCATGTCTGAATGACTTTATACTGTTTCGCAAGGACCACAAATCACTTAAAGAATGCCCAAAGTGTGGTGATTCTCGCTACAAGAAAGATGAATCCAGTCCTACTAAAGTTGTATGGTACTTTCCAATCATTCCAAGGTTTAGGTGCCTATATGGAAGTGAGGAGACTATAGGAAAATTGACATGGCATGCAGATACAAGAATTAAAGATGGGATACTACGTCACCTGGAAGACTCTCCTCAATGGAAGAGAATTGATCATGAGTATCCTAAATTTGGAAACGAGTCGAGAAACCTTTGTCTTGCGTTATCTACAGATGGAGTGAATCCTTTTGGTTTTCAAAACAATAGTCACAATACATGGCCAGTTATGTTGGTAAATTATAACTTACCACCGTGGTTATGCATGAAATGAAAATACATCATGTTATCTATGCTTATATTAGGACCAAAACAACCAGGTAATGATATTGATGTTTATTTAGCTCCATTGATCAAAGACTTGAAATTATTGTGGGATTCAGGTGTTACATTGTATGATGCTTACAAAAAGGAAGATTTCACTTTGAGAGCCATGTTGTATGGGACGATAAATGACTTCCCTGCTTATGGAAATTTGTTAGGATATAGTGTTAAAGAAACTCAAGGGTTTCCAGTTTTCAAACAAGGTACACAATCAATTAGGTTGAAACATTCATCGAAAACCGTGTTTCTAGGACATCACAGATTTCTACCCCGACGACATAAGTACCGATCTTGGATGACATCATTCGATGGAATTTCAGAAGAACATAAAACACTGTATCCACTAACAGGCGATCAATTGTTTGAGAAAGTTAAAAATGTGGAAACTACTTTTGGTAAATCGGCTTCAAAAAACCTTATGAAAATTGGTTGAAAAAAGAGATAAGTTTTTTTTGAATTACAATACTGGAATTGTCTGTATGTCAGACATTTTATTGATGTTATGCATGTAGAAAAAATGTATTTGATAGTGTCATCGTCACGTTGCTAAATACACCTAGAAAAACAAAAGATGGAATTAGGGATAGGTTGGACATGGTTGATATGGGAATATGAGAAGAATTGGCACCAGTGAAGGGTGAAAAACGAACATTTCTTCCTCCTACTGCTTACACTCTTTCCAGGAAGGAGAGATATCAGTTTTGCAACTTATTTAATGACGTAAAGGTTCCATAGGGGTATTCATAAAATATCAGGAACCTCGTGTCAATGAGTGACTTGAATTTAAAAGGTCTGAAATCACATGACTGCCATGTTTTGATGCAAGATCTCATTCCTATTGCTTTACATTGCATTTTTCCCAAGAATGTCCACCATATATTAACAAAACTGTGTTTCTTCTTCAAAGCTATATGCAGCAAAGTTATAGACCCGGCGAAATTACCAACTATGGAAAGAGAAATTGTCGTCATATTGTGTGAATTAGAAATGTTCTCCCTACCTTCATTTTTTGATATTATGGTTCATTTGATGGTCCACTTGGTGAGAGAGATTAAACTATGTGGTACTGTACATTATAGATGGATGTACCCCATTGAATAGTATATGAAGATTTTGAAAGGGTATGTCAAAGATCGAAGTCGTCCAGAGGGTTGTATTGCAGAGAGATATATTGTTGAGGAAGCCGTTGAATTCTATACCGAATACCTGTCTGGTGTGGAAAGAATTAGACTACCAAAATCTCGTCACACTGGGTGGCTTGAGGGTGAAGGAATTTCTGGAATACAGGTTGTCACAATCAATATTACAGATCGGGAGCAGGCCCACCTTTATGTTTTTCATAACAGTTTCGACGTTGACCCATATGTTGAAACCCACAAATAAATTTTTAGACATTTGAATCCATCTAGGGATGAAAAATGTATATCAGATACACATAATCGACAATTTATAGGATGGTTTCGGGACTATATTTTTAAAAGTCAGATGAAAATCCAGAGTCAATTTCAGAATGACTTCGATGGATAGCCGGAGGACCATGTGTGTATGTATTATATTACAATGATTATGTAGTTAATGGTTATACATTTTATACTAATGAACATGATGAAGACAGTACCATGCAGAATATTGGGGTTACTCTTGTGGCTGAAGTGATGTATGATTCCGGTGCTAAGGATAGAAATCCAATTTATGCGAATACGTCATACTTTGACATCATCAAACAAATATGGGAGTTAAATTATACGGAATTCCAAGTTCTGATTTTTCAATGCAAGTGGGTTGATAACAGGAGTGCTGTTAAAATAGATGAATTGAGATTCATGAAAGTTGATTTTAGTAAGGAAGGGGAGAAAGACGAACTGTTTATAATGGCATCACAGGCAGTGCAAGTATTTTATGTTCCAGATCCCGCAAACCGAAACTGGTCAATTGTTCCGTTATCGACCAAAACAACTGAAGGGTTAGATGAAAATTCAACGGAGGATGACCCTTTCATTGGGACTTCATAGTCATTTCGCAGTGGTCCCAATGTAGACGACGTTTTGTATGTTAGAGGAGACCACAATGAAGGGATGTGGATAGTCGAAAGAGGGTTAAAATCCCTTCAACCTTTAAAAAAAAGAGAGTTCAATAATCATGTTATTTTTTTATTGTAATATAGATTATGTTACATTATGTTATTATCTATTCGCTGCTACTTTTATTTGATCTAAATTAAATGTTAAACCACTTCTGTAGATAATGACATATGCACCTGATGATGCACCCAATCCCGTGACACAATAGGTTTCTAAACCTGTTGCAGCTAGTCCCACTATTGAGGTACAACAGGTCTCTCAACCTGTTGCAGCTAGTCCCACTACTGAGGTACAACAGGTTTCTCAACCTGTTGCTGCTGGTCCCACTGCTGAGGTACAACAGGTTTCTCAACCTGTTGTTGCTGGTCCCAGTGCCGATGCTAGCGCTTCAGAGGAACACAATGATGATGAAGAAACCTAGGAAATGATTGGTAATGAAACCCCAACGACACAAACAAAAAAACAGGTGCACCGTAGTTCGACAGTTTTAGCCAAAATCCTTAAGGTAAAAGAAAAAGGCATCAAATATGTGGTGAGATGGAATAAGCGAGGCCAACATGTAAACCCCAACAAAGCCATGTTTAGTAGCTACATTGGAATTGTCACTCGTCAACTCGTGCCGATTGATATAGAGTCATGGAACCATGTTGTCAGCAGGATGAAAAAATTAACGTGGGAAGAGATTACGGTAACATTATGATATCATTTATTTAATTTATTAAAATAAAATAAAATAAAATACTGAAATATTGACTAACTTTCCATCATCTCTTGCAGAGTTCATTTATAGTAGATGTATCGCACAAATAATATATATTAAGACTGGCAGGAAGGGTTCATAGAGGCTTTCACACCATTTTAACAAAATGTCATCTAAAAGATGCTGAAGGGAAAATCAAGCCGCACCCACCTCCTCTTTATGCACACTTGATATCCCAAGGAGCATGGGATGCATTTTGCAACCATCATGCAGAGAAGACTTTTTAGGTACATTGTGTTTGGTAACACGTTGTTTAACGTTTCTTGTATTCATCACTTTGATTGATAGTTTTTTATTTATGAAACACTAGAAAAGTGCTAAAAATAAAGAACGAGTAGTAAAACTAGTGTACCCCTACCATAAAGCAAGGCTGGGGTATGCTTCAATTGAAACACAATTGGTACATATTTTAAAAGTATTGTAATACTTTTATGTGACATAAAACAACACTGTAACCATGTTTCTCTGTTTATATGCAGATTGATAAATCAAAATCCCAAGCCACTTCCATCCCACACCATATTCTATGGAAGGAGGCTCGTGTTAATAAAGAGGGGAAACTAGTAGATGAAAACACACAAAAAGTGTGGGAAACATGTGTAAGTATGACATAATATAAATTTATTTTGCTTTAAATCACTATTACATAACAATGATTACTTATTTTCCCATATTTTCTATTTGACATAGTCACAGGAATCAACAACACCCGCATCAGATGCGGACATACTTTCAGCGGCCTTGAAACAGCCAGAACAGTATGGCCGCTTCAGAGGTGCGGGTTTTGGGGTGACACCCCGGACATATTTTCAGAAAAAAAACAAGAGGATGAACAAACTAAAGAAATGAAAATGATGAGAGATAGACTAGATACCCTTAAAGAAAAATTCCAAAGTCAGGTAGAGTTGCTAGCAACTTTGATGGGGGAGAGTCAAAGAGAAGAAACAACTCAAGAACAACCTGCGCGAGAAGATCCCACCCACCCCCACCAGCTTTGAGGTGATCCATTCCCCTCAAAAACCCAACTTAACCGAGGTAATAAATGTTCTAATATTTGTTTCTGTGAAATTTGAATCACATAGACACTGATACCTTTCTTGTAATGATATTCTAAAGGGTGAAAATGACTGTGATTTATATCTGTCAACTCCCACCCATCGCCTTGTAGCGAGGGATACGATGTTCAATATGCAGAATGACATGCTACACTCCAGATCACTTCCAACCGGTCATGTCAAAGTGTCGATTAACATAGCTCATGAGCTGAACATCGAGCTACCTGTGCCAAATGACGATGACGACATTCATATGGTGGAAAAAGATGTTGGAACATTCGTTGCATGGCCGTCGAATCTTGTAAAAAAACATTTCGACCAGAAGGTATTCATTTCCAATTCATTTTTCAAGCAAAACCTTTAACATTTAATTAGAAAAGGGCTGAACCAATGAATGTTATTACAGAAGGAAAAAAGGAAGGAGCTAAAATGAAAGAGCGGTTCAAAAGGATCAACCAACCAATCAAAATGATCTACTAAGAGCACCTTCACCCCGCCCGTTCTATATCCACATTTAATATCATTGCAAGCTCATGTGGATATGAAAATGAAAGGTGGTAATAATCACACAATTGTTTGTGAAAAGGATATGTACGAAGAGGAAACATTATATTTCGTTAGTGCTAACGCTATAGCTGAAATCATCACATATGACTGGCTAGGTGCCTCAGTTATAAATGTATATATGAGGTATGTTTTCATGATTTGATTTTACAGAAGCTGATATACTATAATAATTATGGCTAAATACATTTCATATTTTTCTCATGCGTATATATGAAAAAAAATTGTAGGGATTTTCCCATGAACACAAATTTGGACTCATTAGTCCTCACACCATGTCTACACAACAAAAAGAAATAGATTCCGATTTTCAGGCTGAATTAATGTCAAACCTACTCAGAACGTTTCAATGAAAAATTACGACTGACATGCTCTTTTTAATACCAACGTTGCAGGGGTAAAAATCTACATTTTAATCATATCAATTATATTTTTATTTCTATCATTAATTATTCTTTTTTTGTGTTTTTAGGCAGTATTGGATGCTCATTACAGTCAATTTGGATACTCTAAAGATTTATTTTCTGGATTCACTGCATGGATATCCAACAAACTGACCACACATAATGGAGATTGTCAATTTGTAATACAATAGATCCAACATTTTAGAACTAAATATCTAGTTATATAATTTATATTATCTTTTAATGAGGATTCTATTATGATAGGGTGGTGTATGAATATCGTCTAAAGTCTGGAATGAATCCAGGGCCTAAGGACGACAAGGTGCACGAGATCTACAAATGGAGAAGTATCAGGGTATATATAATTATATTTAACTATCCAAATACATATCAAAACAGATTACTTATTTTTCTCGATGTTTCTGCAGTGTCTGAAAAAAACAAATGGAAAGGACTGCGATTATTATGTTTGTAAATTTATGAAAGAGATCATATTTCATGAACAAACTAGCATCTTTGAAGAGGTATTTTTGAAAATAATTACTAGTTCATTTAAAATAATTATTAATCCTTTGGGTATTTATATTTTTCCAGTACTACTATGACTGTCACAAAAACTCCTATTCACAAGATGATATAGATGTGTTTAGAAACGAATGGGTAGTGTACCTGATGGAAGAATGTAAACAAATAGGACAATGAAGGTGAATTCCTACTTCTTATTTTATCTTTATATGATCATTAATATCTCCCTTGTTTACACTTATTGAGCATCTATGATCACCCTTTCTTATGTTTCATATCCTTAGATTATGAAGAATGGTTTTAGAAATGATTTGAGTTTCTAGTAAAGAATAACTTAATGAGAGACTCTTATGAACTACTGACATACGGAATACTGAGAAAACGCATTCGTATTGTTTTGATACTTTAGGAAAATGATACATGAGTTATTGGTGATGTGTAAGAATCAACCGCACCTCAATCCGATGCACGGTGTGACTGGTATGGCTAAAACTGTCTGATATCAGTTTCAAATTGACATTAACTTTAGAAAACAACACAAGTGATATACAAAAAACTGAGCAAACGCGTGCAGATTGTTTTGATACTTTAGGAAAAAAATCCATGAGTCATTTTTGACGTGTAAGAATCAAACGAACCTCAATCATACACACGGTGTGACCAGTATGGCTAAAAGTGTCTAATATCAGTTTGAAATTGACATTAACTTTAGAAAACAACACAAGTGACATAAAATAAACCAAGAAAACACATTTGGATTGTTTTGATACTTTAGGAAAATGATCCATGAGTCATTTTTGATGTGTAAGAATTGACTGCACCTCAGTTTGACGCACGGTGTGACCGGTATGGCTAAAAGTGTCTGATATCAGATTGAAATTGACATTAACTTTATAAAAAAACACAAGTGACATACAGAAAACTAAGAAAACACATTCGTATTGTTTTGATACTTTGGGAAAATGATACATGAGTCATTTTTAACGTGTAAAAATCAACCTCACCTCAATCCAACACACGGTGTGACTGGTATGGATAAAAGTGTCTGATATCAGTTTGAAATTGACATTAACTTTAGAAAACAACACAAGTGACATACGGGAAACCGATCAAACACATTCAAATTATTTTTATACTTTAGGAAAACGATCCATGAGTCATTTTTGATGTGTATGAATCAACTTCACCTCAATCCGACGCACGGTGTGACCGGTATGACTAAAAGTGTCTGATATCAGTTTCAAATTGACATAAACTTTATAAAACAACACTACTAACATACGGAATACCAAGCAAACACATTTAGATTGTTTTCATACTTTAGTAAAATGATCCATGACTCATTTGTGACATTTAAGAATCAGCCTAAGGTCAATCTGACACACGGTGTGACCGGTATGGCTCAAAGTGTCTGATATCAGTTTGAATTTGACATTAACTTTAGAAAACAACACAAGTGACATACGGAAAACCAAGAAAACGCGTTTGGATTATTTTGATACTTTAGGAAAATGATCCACGAGTCATTTGTGATGTGTAAGAATTGACTGAACCTCAATCTGACACACGGTGTGACCGGTATGGCTAAAAGTGTCTGATATTATTTTGAAATTGACATTAACTTTAGAAAACAACACAAGTGACATATGGAAAACCGAGCAAACACGTTTGGATTGTTTTAATACTTTAGGAAAACAATCCATGAGTCATTTTTGATGTGTAAAAATTGACTTCACCTCAATCTGATGCACGGTGTGACCGGTATGGCTAAAAGTGTCTGATATCAGTTTGAAATTGACGTTAACTTTAGAAAACAACACAAGTGACATACGGAAAACCGAGAAAACGCATTTGGATTGTTTTTATACTTTAGAAAAATGATCCATGAGTAATTTGTGACATGTACGAATAAACTTAATCTAAATCCAATGCTCGGTGTGACCGTTATGACTAAAAGTGTCTGATATCAGTTTCAAATTGACATAAACTTTAGAAAACAACACTACTGACATACGGAATACCGAGCAAATGTGTTCGGATTATTTTGATACTTTGGAAAAATGATCCATGAGTCATTTGTGACATGTAAGAATCAATCACACCTCAATACGATGCACGGTGTGACCGTTATGGCTAAAATTTTCTGATATCAGTTTGAAATTGACATTTACTTTAGAAAACAACACAAGTGACATACGGAAAATTGAGAAAACGTGTTCGGATTGTTTTGATACTTTAGTAAAATGATCCATGAGTCATTTTTGACGTGTAAGTATCAAACACACCTCAATCTGATGCACGATGTGACTATTATGGCTAAAAGTTTTTGATATCAGTTTGAAATTGACATTAACTTTAGAAAACAACAAAAGTGACATACGACAAACTGAGAAAATGCATTAGGATTGTTTTAATACTTTATGAAAATGATCCATGAGTCATTCTTTATGTGTAAGAATCGACCATACCTCAATCCGATGCACGGTGTGACCGGTATGGCTAAAAGTGTCTGATATCAGTTTGAAATTGACATTAACTTTAGAAAACAACACAAGTGACATACAAAAAACTGAGAAAACGCATTATTATTGTTTTTATACTTTAGGAAAACGATCCATGAGTCATTTTAGACGTGTATGAATCAACCACACCTCAATCCGATGCACTGTGTGACTGGTATGGCTAAAACTATTTGATATCAGTTTCAAATTCACATTAACTTTAGAAAACAACACAAGTGACATACAGAAAACCAAGAAAAAGCATTCAGATTGTTTTGATACTTTAGGAAAACGATCCATGAGTCATTTGTGACGTGTAATAATCAATCGCACCTCAATACGATGCATAGTGTGACTGGTATGGCTAAAAGTGTCTGATATCAGTTTCAAATTGACATAAACTTTAGAAAACAACACAAGTAACATACAGAATACCGAGCAAACACGTTCGGATTGTTTTGATACTTTAGAGAAAATATCCATGAGTCATTTGTGATGTGTACGAATCAACCCCACCTCAATCCGACGCACGGTGTGACTAGTATGGCTAAAAGTGTCTGATATCAGTTTGAAATTTACATTAACTTTAGAAAACAACACAAGTGACATACAACAAACCGAGAAAACACATTTGGATTGTTTTTATACTTTAGGAAAATGATACATGAGTCATTTTTGAGGTGTAAAAATCAACCAAACCTAAATCTGATGCATGGTGTGACCGGTATGGCTAAAAGTTTCTGATATCAGTTTGAAATTTACATTAACTTTAGAAAACAACACAAGTGACATACGACAAACCGAGAAAATGCATTCGTATTGTTTTGATAATTTATGAGAATGATCCATGATACATTTTGTACGAATCAACCTCACCTCAATAAGATGCACGGTGTGAACAGTATGGCTAAAAGTGTCTGATATCAGTTTGAAATTGACATTAACTTTAGAAAACAACAGAAGTGATATACGAAAAACCGAGCAAATGCATTCAGATTGTTTTGATACTTTAGGAAAATGACCCATGAGTCATTTTTGATGTGTAAAAATCAACCACACATCAATCCGATGCACAACGTGACCGGTATGGCTAAAAGTGTCTGATATCAGTTTCAAATTGAAATTAACTTTAGAAAACAACATAAATGACATACGAAAAACTAAGAAAACACATTCGGATTATTTTGATACTTTAATAAAATGATCCATGAGTCATTTTTGACGTGTAAGAATCAACTGCACCTCAATTCGACGCATGGTGTGACCGTTATGGCTAAAAGTGTCTGATATCAGTTTGAAATTGACATTAACTTTAGAAAACAACACAAGTGACATATGGAATACCAAGCAAAAATGTTTTAATTGTTTTGATACTTTAGGGAAATGATCCATGATTCATTTTTGAGGTGTAAGAATCAACCACATCTCAATCTGACATACGGTGTGACTGGTATGGCTAAAAGTGTCTGATATCAGTTTGAAATTGACATTAACTTTAGAAAACAACACAAGTGACATACGGTAATCTGAGCAAATGTGTTCGGATTGTTTTGATACTTTAGGAAAACGATCCATGAGTCATTTGTGACATGTAAAAATTAGCCTCACCTCAATCCGACGCACGGTGTGACCGGTATGGCTAAAAGTGTCTGATATCAGTTTCAAATTGACATCAACTTTAGAAAACAACACAAGTGACATACGAAAAACTGATAAAACGTGTTCATATTGTTTTGATACTTTAGGAAAAATATCCATGAGTCATTTTTGAAGTGTAAGAATCAACCGAACCTCAATCCGACGCACGGTGTGACCGGTATATCTAGAAGTATTTGATATCATTTTCAAATTGACATTAACTTTAGAAAACAACACAAGTGACATACGACAAACCGAGAAAACGTGTTCGGATTGTTTTGATACTTTAGGAAAACAATCCATGAGTCATTTGTGATGTGTAAGAATCAACTGCACCTCAATCTGATGCACGGTGTGACTGATATGGCTAAAAGTGTCTGATATCAGTTTCAAATTGACATTAACTTTAGAAAACAACACAAGTGACATACATAAAGCTGAGAAAACACGTTTGGATTGTTTTTATACTTTAGGAAAATTATTCATGAGTAATTTGTGATGTGTAAGAATTAACCGCACCTCAATCCGACATACAGTGTGACCGGTATGGCTAAAAGTGTCTGATATCAGTTTGAAATTGACATTAACTTTAGGAAACAACACAAGTGACATACAGAATACCACACAATCGTGTTTGGATTGTTTTGATACTTTAGGACAATGATCTATGAGTCATTTTTGAGGTGTAGAAATCAAACGTACCTCAATCCGACACACGGTGTGACCGGTATGGCTAAAAGTGTCTGATATCAGTTTGAAATTGACATTAACTTTAGAAAACAACACAAGTGACATACGGAAAACTGAGAAAATGCATTAGGATTGTTTTGATACTTTAGTACAATGATCCATGAGGCATTTGTGATGTGTAAAAATCAACCACACCTCAATCCAATGCATGGTGTGACCGGTATGGCTAAAAGTTTCTGATATCAGTTTCAAATTGACATTAACTTTAGAAAACAACACAAGTGACATACGGAAAACCGAGCAAACACATTCGAATTGTTTTGATACTTTAGGAAAATGATCCATGAGTCATTTTTGATGTTTAAGAATCAACCGTACCTTATTCTGACACATGGTGTGACCGGTATGGATAGAAGTGTTTGATATCAGTTTCAAATTGACATTAACTTTAGAAAACAACACAAGTGACATACGACAAACTGAGAAAATGCATTTATATTGTTTTGATACTTTAGGAAAATGATCCATGAGTTATTTGTGATGTGTAAAAATCAACCTCACCTCAATCTGATGCACGGTGTGACTGGTATGGATAAAAGTGTCTGATATCAGTATCAAATTGACATTAACTTTAGAAAACAACACAAGTGACATACAGAAAACCGAGAAAACACGTTCGAATTATTTTGATACTTTAGGAAAACGATCCATGAGTTATTTGTAATGTGTACGAATCAACCACACCTCAATCCAAATCATGGTGTGACTGGTAAAGCTTTTCATTAGATAAAGAATCAGTATTTATTAAATGAAATAAATCATCCAAAAACATATTGATTTTACATTATTCCCTTTCATTGTTATCAGAATAAAAACATTTGAGTTTATCATTTCCATATTTTAGTTTCAAATTTCCATATTAATGTATTCTTTCATATTAATGTTTTAATTTATTTCATTATTGTATTACTAACATAATATTTTTTTTTCTTATATAGGTTAATTTTTTCCTTGAGTTCAGATGCTTTGTTCGGCAACAAATACAATGGATGACAATTTTTGAGAGAGGATCACAGATATCAAAGGATGAAACATTAATGTTTATAACTATTATTGGATAATTGTAATTGTAACCATGTAAAACATTGTTTGAAATGTATATATTAGTGTTTTTTTTATTCATGATGTTAAGTAAATGCATATAGCATTGTTTGTCAAAATATTATGTGCGCTTTGTCATCTTTCAGTTCTTGGTTCGTGTGAAGGTGCTATTTTGTGCAGGTGTGCAAATTCTGGTTGTGCAGGTGTAGGGGAAGGTGCCTTTATCAGTGCTTTTTTGAGTGCTGATAAAGGACTCCTTTAACAGTGCTAAAAGAGCACTGATAAAGGGCCCTATTATCAGCGCTCAAGATAACACTGATAAAGGCACCCCTTTATCAGCATTCTAAAAAGCGCTGATAAATGGAACCCCCCCTTTATCTACACTGGCATTAACAACGCTTTTCTAGTGCTGTTAATGTCGATTTTTAGCACTGATAAAAGACCAAGTTATAGTAGTGGTTGTTAAGTGATGATACCCTAAGGAGGATAAAGGCTGGATTCTCTAATGAATCCAAAGAATTTTATGATCTATCTAAAGAAGAAGCAAAAGCTTTGTCTAATAATCCAGAAGTGTATGAAACCTCTAAGAAAGGGGGAAGGAAGAGAAATACTAAGGAACCAGAAGAGAAAAGAAAAACCCTTATGGCTAAGGAAACTCAGTCAGCACAACCGAATCCAAATAAGTAAAAAACATACCATGATGAAGTAGTGGCTAAGTGGAGAGAGGATAAGAAAAACAAGAAGGAAGGGGAGCCTAAGTTTGGATTAGACCCTACTAAGGCAAAATCCTTAAAAATAAAGGCTGCTGAAGAGCTTGAGAAGCAACAGAAAGAGAAGAAACAAAATAAGAATATGTCTAAGGCTAATATAGTATAATCTCTTCTCAAAGATGCTAAGAAAGTATATGAACAAATTCCAGTGCCAGAATCTTTTTTTCTAGAATCAATTCATGTGAATCCAGGAAAGAAAATGGTGATTCTGGAATCACATCATGAAGAATAAATTGTTGAATAATAAGAAGTGGAAGAAGAAGGAGAATAAGATGGTAGTGGTGATACTGAGGACATAATAAGAAAATTAGAGGATTATCATGAGAAGGACAGTTTTTATGAAAAATTATCAATCCAAAATTTTGAAGCTGAGTCTTCAAAACTTGCTACTCCAGGAAAAGATGAGAAGGGTGAGGAAGAAGTGAATAAATTGTCTGAAGAGGAAAGTAGCAATCATGATTTTATCCAACCAGAGGATGTTGAGGCAGGAGCTAAGAAAGAATAAGTAGATGAAGATAAGATTGTTCAGCTATCATATAGTGAACACTAATCTCCCAAAGCACAAGACATCATTCCAAGATCTGATAAGGGAAAGCAGGTATAGGATCAAAATAACGATGTAGATGCTCAATATACAAAGGGGAGGGGGGGGGTGAATTGGACACTTTAAAAATTTCTTTAAACAAGGAAAGATCTAAGTTTAACAAAATTAAACTAATCAAATTCACAACACCTCTAACACCAATTGAAAGATTGGGACAAAGTATGAAGTTACAAACCTCTAGTTCTATACACTTTCTTAAATCTGGAAAGTGATTCCGAAAAACCAGTTCCGGAAATATGGATCCGAAAAATGAAACTTAACCAAAGTTTAAAATATGAGATTATACCTTAAAGAATATAGAATATAACTGAATCAGATTACACAAGTGTAAGGAAGTATAATATTTTTATACTTTCTTAAACATACAAAATGCAGCGGAAAAGATAAACTTGTAACAAAAACAAGTAACAAGATATAAATCTTTTAACCCAAAGAGAAGGGTATCCAACAACCTTGGATAAAGGTCCCTTGATTTATACTTTCAAGAAAGTATGTCTTACGCACACCTGATTAAGCCCTCGATACAAAGATCGGAGTCTCTGTCTTTCTATCCCTACAATCCCTCAACTTCAAGGTAGTTAGAACCTCTATCTTCCTCAGCAAGGAAGCCCTCGAAATTCAAGGTTGTCGGCACCTCTGTCTTCCTATCTTCGGAAGCCCTCAAATGTAATCATGAACATTCAAAGTCGCATGAAACAATCTAAATGAGAAGTTCAGTACGCACAAGGCATGAAAATCTTCTCTCTCTAGAAATCACCTTGATAGTGTGTGGTCTCTAGAGTGATCAACTTCTTGTTGAGCTCTTTCAAATGAGATCCTATTTATAGGCTCAGTAGCAATGGTTGGCTCCCTCCTCCAATGGTCATATTTTCCTTAAATTTCGGAGGGACCTGTACACGTGTCACTCAAACAACGGTTAGTTAGAAACAGAATTGATGACATCATTTTATAACAAAACATGTGTAACTGAAAGCACGGCATCATTTTGTAATGAAACAAGTATAAGTATAAGCAAAACTGAAGTTCAGAATGTAAGAAAATAATAGTTCGGATTCTAGAAAAAATGGAATTCGGAGTCTATAATAAAGAGATATTCGGATTCTGTTTTATAGTAATTCGAAACCTGAATTCTGTAGAAATATGGAGTCTGAATTTCTAAGGAAATTCGGAGTCTGATTTCACTAGAATTCGGAATATGAACTTACAGAGTTCGGAGTCAAACTTGTAGAAGTTTGGATTCGAACTAGTAAAAGTTTGGAGTTGAACTCATAGAAGTTCGGAGTCGAACTCATAGAAGTTCGGAGTTGAAATCATAGAAGTTCAGAGTCGAATTAGTAAGATTTTGGAGTCGAACTCATAGAAGTTCGGAGTCGAACTCATAGAAGTTTGAAGTCGAACTAGTAGAAGTTCGGAGTCCAGAATTCAGAGTTGAACTTTGTGAGAGTTCGTATCCAGAATTTGGAGTGGAACTTCATTAGAGGTCGTATCCAGAATTCGGATTGGAACTTTATTAGAGTTCGTATCCAGAATTCAGAGTGGAACTTTATTAGAGTTTGTATCCAGAATTCAGAGTGAAACTTTATTGGAGTTCGTATCCATAATTCGGAGTAGAACTTCATTGGAGTTTGTAACCAGAATTCAAAGTGGAACTTCATTGGAGTTCGTATCCAGAATTTGGATCCTAAAACAGAGTGCTTCATATCTAAGTATTATATGATTCTGAGGATTTAGGTATGAATCCGATTTTTATACTTAAGAAAAATATTGATATGTATAAGGAAATCTAGGCTAGGGTAAATTTCCTTAAGGAAGGAAATTTTCCTTAGAGAATTAAAATATATATTTTCTTAAGTATAAGGTATGTGTG
This sequence comes from Viscum album, assembly GCA_963277665.1. Taxonomy (NCBI): domain Eukaryota; kingdom Viridiplantae; phylum Streptophyta; class Magnoliopsida; order Santalales; family Viscaceae; genus Viscum; species Viscum album. The sequence goes on from OY728137.1 coordinate 1,060,493,322, forward strand.
ATTTTCAAAACAAGAAGGAATGGAAAAGTCATAAGGAAAACCTTATTGACTCAACAATCTCCCCCTTTTTGTAAAGCACAAACAACCTTTCGAAAAAGAACATAAGAACTTAGAAAAATTTCTTTAGACTTTGAAATTAAAACTTATCTCCCTTTGTTCATATATGATGATGAATACAACTAACTCCCCCTTAGGCTTAGGAACTCTAAGGATTGTATTCTGAATTTCTGGAGTTGAGTTTTCATTATCATTGGAAATGAAAAACTTCGTAATGAGGAACTTCCCCTTACTTAAGGATAGTTCTTGACTTAGAAATTTTTCCTTCTCCCTCTTTTGAGTAGATCTTTTTCCTTCTCCCTCTTTCTGATTTTCAAAAAGAATTTAAGGGAATGTAAAAGAAATAAGGTACCTAAAACATTAGTACATAACAACACGAGATACAATCAACCAAAAACTTCATTAGAGTTGAAAGATTTTTTACAAAAAAAAGCATTACAACAAAAAATAGGTTTTTTCTATTTCTCCTCCTTTTCCTTGGGAATTAACTTCTTCAACAAAGTTTTATGCTTCTTCAGGTCTTTCTGATCCTCCTCAGCTTGCTTCTCCAAAGATTTTATCCTTTCATATTGATCTTTTAGAACTTCTGCCCGAGCCTTCATGGCCTCTTCCTGCATCTTCAGTAACTCATCTTGATTTTGCGGCTTCTCTTGAAACTCAATCCGGAAATCTCTTTCCCCTTTCTAGTTCTGAGCAACTGAGTTAAGCTTTCCGTTCAAATATCTGACCTGTTGATTCCGAGAATTTTTCTCAGTGGTTATATTATCCTGAAGATTCTTAATATAGGAGTCCTTGGTGTCAAAATCATCTTTAACATCATTCTAAAAATGATCAAACTCATCCAAGTCATCATCAACTTTATTAGACCACAAATTGATTTTGCTGCAAGATCTCCTGTGAACATAATAATTGATAAGGAAGTTTCTATGATCAGCCTCAATCTTTACACACTTATCCATCACCATAGATAAGGATTCTGACTTCTGATTCAGACTGTGTTGCATTATCTGGCTTCTGGAGTCTATGGTGGGAAATATTGGAATTGTGTCCACCAACTTTTTCAAAGATTCAACAACAAAGTCATGTCCCATTGCTGATGACTCCGAATCCGATAACTTGATAGGGGATTGTTCTTCTTAAACTTCCAGCATCTTTCTTTTTGAAGAACCACCATCCTCCTTCTTTCTTATAACATCTTTTGTTGGGGTGTCCATAAGAACTTACTTCCCCTTATCAACTTTCGGAATTTCTTCATCAGGAGATTCTTCCTCAGATTTAGATACTTGAACAATCTTGTCTTCATCTGGTTTCTCCTTCTCTGCTCCTTCTTCAAGAAAATGATTCTAATAGATTTCCTCCTCAGATAACTTATTTTCTTTTTCTTCTTCCTCAACATCATATTTCTTACCATCTTTGTCATCTTCCTTTCTTGGAGTGACTAGCTTTGAGGATTCGTCCTTTTCTTGATAATCCTCAACTTGTTTAATCAAGTCATCCAGATCATCACTTCCTTCTTCCATTTCTTCTTCTTCTTCTTCAACAACTTCTTCTTCTACTTCTTCACTAGCTCCTCTTTCTACTTCTTCAACAACCACTTTCCCTTTGGGCTTTTTCGGAGTGAGGTACTTCTTTCCAGGGGTCTCTGGTAATGGTTGGACATCAAAAGTTTCCGGAATGGGAATATTCTCAGAGGCTACCTCTGTGTCTTTTAAGAGAGATTGAACAATCTCTTCCTCTATCATCTTCTTCTTCATATTTTTCTCTTTGACCTGTTTCTCTAACTCATCCGTAGATTTTTCTCTTAAGGCCTTAGCCTCAGTAGGGTCTAATCCAAACTGTAGATCCCCTTCTTTCCTTTTCTCATTATCTTCCCTCCACTTAGCAACCACCTCATCTGGATAAGATTTCTGTTTTTTCAGCTTGGGAGGTGCAGACTGGGTTTCCTTAGCTTTGGGAGTCTTGTCTTCAGCAACCATTTCTTTTAATTTCCTCTTCTTAGAAACCTTCTTCACTAGCTCAACCTTCTCTACATTTTCCGGAGCGACTTCTGCCTCCTCTTCTGGCAGATCGTAGAACTCACTTGATTCTTTTGAAAAACCAGCTTTTATTCTCTTTAAGGTGTAATCACTTATCAACATCACCTTACAAATTATCGGCTTGGAGGTGCAAGCAACTTTAAACGAATCAAGACAAAGAATAATAAGCTTTGAGATAAGAGTAGGATACATAATGATTTGAGCCTTCAAAGTTCCATTTTTGATATTATGAACTGTAATAAGAACATGCCTCATCAAATTGATCTTTCTTAGATTTACCAAAAAATCTAAGATGTAGATATCACTCTTCTTTAGGTTATCCTTATCTCCTCTTCTTAGAACAAAAAATCCTTGAACCCAAAACTGGAGAATCTGGTTGTTGGTGGAAAGATGAGCAATATTTTCTGTCTTATAATCTTTAAGCCCAAGGCATTTCATTTCCTTCACCTTACTAAAACTTCCTTGCACATCCGATAGCTTATGTGAACAGAATTATGCTTCTCCATCATATGATAAGCCTACCAAGTTTTCATTCTTGGTGTAAGAAAGCTTGTAAGTCTTCCCATAAGACTTGAAAGAAAATTTGTCTCTGCCCCCCTAGTTTTGATACCCAGAAATCTTCCTAACCATTGAGTTTGATATTATTCGAAATTAGAGAATCATACTCACTAAAGAAATCTAGATGGACTAATCTCTCCCTGTAGACTAACCATTTTGAGATTGGCTTCGAGGTAGACATATCTTGGGAAGTAGGTTCTATAGACATTCGGGATAGAGGAGCACTGAAAGATTCAGAACAATCTTTAAGAGCAGAGGCAGGGCTTCGACATGCGAGGGCTTGAAAAACGATGTGGGAAACAAATGGGGGTTCCCTTTATATAGGCGATGGAGCTGACCTTTCACCTTCCAAAAGCAATCTAGCGGTTGAGAATTTCTCTGATCTGATCTGACGGTTGAAATCATACCTGCAAGGAAATATTGAATCCGATTTTTTGAGGTTTTAACAAAAACATTCGGATTTGATAAGAAATGAATCCAAGAAATTTTAAAAGAAAAGAAAATACCAGGAACTAAAAATGACTACGAAAACTTGATTAAGGAAGTCATACCTTTCGGATTGGCTAGGAAGTTTATTCGTAATAGGTGATATTCTTCTTGAAGAAAATTTGACTACGAAAAACTCATTACGAAAAACTCACTACGAAAAAAATGAGTACTAAAATTCCCATTACGAAAATTCTCATTACGAAAATTCTCAGTACGAAAATTCTCAGTATGAAAATTCTCAGTACGAAAATTTTCAGTATGAAAATTCTCAGTACGAAAATTCTTAGTACGAAAATTCTCAGTATGAAAATTTTCAGTACGAAAAATTCATTAAAAAAATTTCGATTCTGAAAAATTTGAAAGGCTCATAAAGAATTTTTTTTAAAAGACTCATTACGAATTTTTTTTGAAAGTCTCATTACGAATTTTTTTGGAAAGAATCATTACGAATTTTTTTCAAAAGCTTATTACGAAAATTTTTCAAAAGCTAACAAACAAATGTACCCCCCCTATAAAAAGGAGTTTATTACTGTAAGGAGAATAGTTCAACAAGAAGTTAATGAAGGAAGATTACCTTATGATTATCATTCCTAACTTTTTTTTAATGTATTCAAATCTATTAGAAGGTAAATATTTTTTGAAAATATCAACAAGTTGATCTTGTGTTCCGATAAACTGAAGAATGATATCTCCTTTAAGTGTGTGATCCCTAAGAAAGTGATGCCTAATATCTATGTGCTTTGCACGGGAGTGATGTGCATAGTTTTTACTAAGGGTAGTAGCACTTGTGTTATCAAACAAAGTTTGAGTCTTAGTAAAACTCAAGCCATAGTCTGTGAGTGTGTGTTGCATCCACAACACTTGAGCACAACAACTTCCAGCTGCTACATATTCAGCTTCAGTAGTGAAGAGTTCTACAGAATGTTGTTTCTTTCATGACCAAGAAACTAACGAATCTCCTAAGAAATGACTAGTTCTGGATGTACTCTTTCTATCCATTCTACATCCACCAAAGTCAGAATCTAAACATCTTTTTAAAACAAAACCATTTCCAGAAGTATAAAATAGTCCTAGATCCATGGTTCCCTTTAAGTAGTGAAAAATTCTTTTCACTACCTTTAAATGAGATTCCTTAGGATTGGATTGATATCTTGCACATAAGCATACTGAAAACATCAAGTCTGATCGACTAGCTATTATGTAAAGTGAACTTCCTATCATACCTCTAAAAGATGTTTGATCTAATGGTTTCCCAGATTCATCAAGATCAAGTGTGTTTGAGGTACCAATATGAGTACTTATACTCTTATTGTTGTCATACCCATACTTTTTAAGAAGATATTTAATATACTTATTTTGGGATATGTAGATTACTTTTGGTTTTTGAGAAATTTGAAAACCAAGGAAAAATGTTAACTCACCCATCATACTCATTTCAAACTCAAATTTCATTAGATCCGCAAAGCAATCAGTTAAAGATTGCTGAGTTGAACCAAATATAATGTCATCAACATAAATTTGAACAATCAAAACATTTTTTTTATCTTTATTTATTAAAGGGTTGGATCTACATTTCCCTTAACATAGTTATTTTGAAGCAAAAATCATGTAATTCTATCATACCAAGCTCGTGGGGATTGTTTAAGTCCATACAAAGCTTTGGTAAGTCTAAAAACATGATCAGGATGTTTTGTATCTTCAAAGCCAGGAGGTTTTTCAACAAAAAATTCCTCTTGAACATAACCATTAAGGAAAGAACATTTCAAATCCATTTGAAAAAGTTTAAAATTGAAGAATGTTGCAAAGGCAAGTAGAATACGAAAAGATTCAAGTCTAGCTACTGGAGCATAGGTTTCTTCATAGTCTATTCCTTCTTGTTGATTATAGACTTTAGCAACTAATCTAGCTTTATTTCTTACGATGATTCTATTTTCATCACACTTATTTCTGAAGACCCATTTTACTCCAATAACAGAAGTTTCCTTAGGTCTTTCAACCAAGGTCCAGACTTTATTCCTTTCGAATTCATTTAGTTTATCTTGCATGGATTTAATCTAATCATCATCACCTAAAGCTTCATTAGTGCTTTTTGGTTCTAATTGGGAAAGGAATGCTAGATGATCTAATTCATTTCTTAAGGAACTTCTAGTCCTTACAGGTTGATTCACATCACCAATGATACTATCACTGGGATGATTCTTTAGAAATGACTGGTTTGGGTTTTATAAAACCTGTTCATCAATATAGGGTAGGAAATCTTCTGGGGTAAATGTTTCAGAAGTATCTTCTTGAACATTTTCCTTATCAGAAGGATTTTATATCAAAGGTTGATAATCAGTTTTTGAAAACACATCCAAAGATGTAGGTTGGGGTTGTTTGAAAACAAAAGGATCAGTTTCATCAAATTTGACATGTACTGTTTCTTCAACAGTGCAAGTGTTTTTGTTGAAAACTCTATAAGCCTTAGAAGTTGTGGAGTAGCCTAAGAAAATTCCTTCACCAGATTTTGGTGCGAATTTTTGTAAGTTATATTTAGTATTCAAAATGGATAATTTGCATCCAAAAACCTTAAAGTAGGAAAGTCTAGGTTTTCTACCATTCCATAACTCATAAGGAGTTTTATTAAGAAAAGGTCTAATCAAAACTCGATTTATAGTATAACAAGCAGTACTTACAGCTTCAGCCCAAAAATGTTTGGCAACAGAATACTCACTCAACATGGTTCTAGTTATCTCTTGAAGAATTCTATTTCTTCTTTCAACAACACCATTTTGTTGAGGTTTTCTGGGTGCTAAAAAGTTGTGAGTAATACCTTTTTTACTACAAAAAGTTTCAAAATCAGAATTTTGAAATTCTCCTCCATGATCACTATGAATAGTTTTCAATGGAAGGTTTTTCTCATTTTTAACTTGGTCTATGAAACTTTTGAAATAAGAAAAATCTTCAAACTTATTTTCTAGAAAATAGACCCACATAAATCTAGTGTAATCATCAAGTAAGACAAATACATAATACTTTCCCCCAATGTTTCCAGTTTGTGTTGGACCAAAAAGATCCATGTGCACCAACTGTAGTGCATCAATTGTTGAGACTTCACTGATTGATTTAAAACTTGATTTATGTTGCGTGCCATATTGACAAGGGTTACAAACTTTTGAAGAATCAAATCTAAGCTCCGGTAGATCCTTAACTAAACCTTTTTTAGAGAGTTTACATAAGTTCCTAAGGTTACAGTGTCCTAACCTTCTATGCCACAACCAAGAATGATCTTCCATTGCACTAAATCAAGGTAAGTCTTGGCTCCTAAGGTCTTCTAAGTTCAAAGTGTATACATTCTCTTGCCTATGGGCAGAAAGAATAAATTCTTCCTTCGAATTGTGTACTAAGCACTTATCATTCCTAAAATTCACAAGGTATCCTTCATCACATAATTGAATTATGCTGATGAGGTTGTTCTTAAGACCTTTAACAAACAAAACATTTGAAATCAAAGTTTTACCAAGAAGAACAATATTACCTATACCAAAAATTTCTCCCTGAGTATTATCTCTGAAAGTTACTTTTCCTCCTTTCGTCTTGATAATATTTTCGAAATATATTTTGTTACCAGTCATGTTCCAGGAACATTCACTATCCATGTACCAAGTATTGCTGTTGGTACTTTACCTATTTTCCTGAAAATAAGAAACAAGTTAAGTTTTCGGAATCCAGACTTGCTTGGATTCATAATTATTAGACAACAAAATTTTGGGTATCCACATTTGTTTAAAAAAATATGCTTTATGAAACCCAAGAGATTGAACTCTATTCAAGGAATTTTTTTTCTTTCAATGCCCACCACTTTGACACTTAGTGCAAAAAGGGGCTCTAGAAGGAACAAAATAGTTGTTTTTGAAAACTAGTTTTCGGTGAGTATAACCTAATCCATTAGTGTTTTCGTGAGGTTTAATTTGAGAATACATCTTGTCAAAATTTTCCTTCCTAGAGGTAAATTTTTCAAGAAGCTTCTTAAGAGAAAATATTTTAGATTTTAGTCTGATGACCAAATTCCTATCCTCAGGAATCATTTCCTTAGAGTTATATTTTTTCTCAAAAATTCTCATCTCTAAAATAAAATTCTTAAGATCTTTAGAAAGTTCTTCCTTATCAGAATTTTCTTTCTCAAGGTCTTTATAATGTTTTTCTAAAAGCTCTTCTTTATCTCTAAGATTTGTAGAAAGATCTGAAATCTCTTTTGTAAGAATTTATTCCCTAGTATTTACCTTGTCTAATTTCTTATAAATTTTACAATTTTTTGCTTCAAGTAACTTGGAAAATCTAGATACTTCTTCAAATTAAGGTTATTTATTTTTTGAGGATGAAGTATCTTTATTAGAAGTACTATTTTCATAATAGTAATTCTTATCAAGAGATAAATTTGTTAAAGCCTCGACAGAGCATACCTTGGCCATAAGACATGTATGTGGAAAACAAGTATTAGCAATGAATCCCATATTCTTCTGAGCTGATGAATTATATTCCGAAGATTCACTTTCTAAAGAGTCTCCACATCTAGCACTCCAAGTAGTATTAGCTTTCAGACTTTTCTTAGCTTTATCTTTGTAAAACTTCTTCCTGTTTCTTTCAGAATGCATCTCTTTTCTTTATTTCTTTTTAAGCATAGGGAAATCAGGTCTTATGTGTCCACTTCTCTTACATTCATAGCATGTGACCTATGAATCTTTCTCATATTTCTTTTCCTTCTTCTTATACTTAGATTGGAAATTTCTTTGACCGGCTATCTTGTTCATTCTTCAAGCAAGATTTTCTAACTCATTTTCTGAGACTTCAATCTCACTAGATTCGGATTGGATAGTAACCTTCTTATACTTGGATCTAGTTACTCTCTCAGGAGTCTTATCTTTCATGTGATTTGATGTTGTATTAAAAGAAATAGTACCATTCCCATTCTTCTTTTTGATGTTGTCAACATCTCTCTTCATCCTTGTTTCATGTTGAAGAAGAGTTCCAAACAACTCATCTAAGAAAATTTGAGTAACCTTTCTGTTCTCATCAATAGCTGTTCTATTTGATTCCCACTCATTGGGCATAATATCAATTATCTTGTCAACAAGAGATTCATCATCCAGACCTTTCTCTCCCATAGATTGTAAGCTATTTACGATAGTCATAAATTTTGTTGCACCTTACAAATGGGTTCTCCATAAGGAAAATTAAAACCATGGTATTCTGCTCTCAACATAGCTCTTCTTGTCTCTATGACATTGGATGTACCAAAATGTTTAACTTCAAGTTTCTTCCATATATAGTTAGCTGTTTCACAAGAAGAAATTTGGCTATATATGTTCCTAGTGATTGAACATAGTAAAGTATTGCATACCTTATAGTTGAGTTGGTAATCATGATTTTCTTGATTAGTAAAAGCACTAACTTCCTTATCAGGAATTTTGTATCCTCCAGTAAGCATGAAAAAGTTATCTACCCCAGTATTGATAACGAAAGTCTTCATACGATCTCTCCAATACTCATAATCATTACCATAAAAAATTGGCGATCTTGTATGATTTAGGTTGTCGATGGAACCAACATTGATTCCTACCATCTTAAAAAACTTTCTATACAGAAACTTATTAATAACAAAAGTTCAGATTCAAGGAGAAAATTCCTAAGCAAGAAAAATATAGAACAATGAAAAACTGAGCAAGAAAAACTTATATGTGAATATAAGTATTTCAGAGACCTGCTCTGATACCAATTGTAGGATCGAAATAATGATGTAGATGCTCAATATACAAGAGGGGGGGGGGGTGAATTGTACACTTTAAAAATTTCCTCAAACAAGGAAAGATCTAAGTTTAACAAAGTTAAACTAAGAAAATTCACAACACCTCTAACACCAATTGAAATATTGGGACAAATTATGAAGTTACAAACTTCTAGTTCTATACACTTGCTTAAATCTGGAAAGTGATTCCGAAAAACCAGTTCCAGAAATATGGATCCGGAAAATGAAACTTAACCAAAGTTTACAATATGAGATTCTACCTTAAAGCTTATAGAATCTAACTGAATCAGAGTACAGAAGTGTAAGGAAGTATAAGATGTTTATACTTTCTTAAAAATAAAAAATGCAGCAGAAAAGATAAACTTGTAACAAAAACAAGTAACAAGATATAAATCTTTTAACCCAAAGAGAAGGGTATCCAAAAACCTTGGATAAAGTTCCCTTGATTTATACTTTCAAGAAAGTCTATCTTACCCACACCTGGGTAAGACCTCGATACAAAGATCGAAGTCTATGTCTTGCTATCCCCACAATCCCTCAACATCAAGGTAGTTGGAACCTATATCTTCCTCAACAAGGAAGCCCTCGAACTTCAAGGTAGTCGGAACCTCTGTCTTACTATCCCCAGAAACCCTCAAATGTAATCACCAACATTCAGAGTCGTACTAAGAAATCTGAACGAGGAGTTCAGTACGCACAAGGCATGAAAAGATTCTATCTCTAGAAATCACCTTGACAGCGTGTGGTCTCTAGAGTGATCAACTTCTTGTTGAGTTCTTTCAAATGAGCTTCTATTTATAGGCTCGGTAGCAACGATCGGCTCCCTCCTCCAACGGTCATATTTTCCTTAAATTTTGGAGGGACCTGTACATGTTTCACTCAACCAACAGTTAGTTAGAAACAGAATGGACAACATCGTTTTATAACAAAACATGTGTAACAAAAAGCACGACATCATTTTGTAATTAAACAAGTATAAGTATAAGAAAAACTAAAGTTCAGAATGTAAGAAAATAATAGTTCAGAGTCTAACCAAAATGGAATTCGGAGTCTATAATAAAGTGATATTCGGATTCTGTTTTATAGGAATTCAGAACCTGAATTCTGTAGAAATATAGAGTCTGAATTTCTAAGGAAATTTGGAGTCTGGTTTCACTAGAATTCAGAATCTGAACTTACAGAGTTCGGAGTCGAACTTGTAGAAGTTCAGAGTCAAACTAGTAAAAGTTCAGAGTCTAAATCATAGAAGTTCGGAGTCGAACTCATAGAAGTTCAGAGTCTAACTCATAAAAGTTCAGAGTCGAACTAGTAAAAGTTCAGAGTTGAACTCATAAAAGTTTGGAGTCAAACTCATAGAAGTTTGGAGTCAAACTAGTAGAATTTTAGAGTCCATAATTCAAAGTTGAACTTTGTGAGAGTTCGTATCCAGAATTCAGAGTAAAACTTCATTAGATTTCATATCTAGAATTCAGAGTGGAACTTTCTTAGAGTTTGTATCTAGAATTCGGAGTGGAACTTTATTAGAGTTCGTATCCAGAATTTGGAGTGGAACTTTATTGGAGTTCGTATCTAGAATTCGGAGTGGAACTTCATTGGAGTTCGTATCCAGAATTCGGAGTGTAACTTCATTGGAGTTTGTATCCAGAATTCGGATCCTAAAACAGAGTGCTTCATATCTAAGTATTATATGATTCTGAGGATTTAGGTATGAATCCGATTTTTATACTTAAGAAAAATATTGATATGTATAAAGAAATCTAGGCTGGGGTAAATTTCCTTAAGGAAGGAAATTTTCCTTAGAGAAGTAAAATATATATTTGCTTAAGTATAAGGTGTTTGTGATTTTCAAAACAAGAAGGAATGGAAAAGTCATAAGGAAAACCTTATTTACTCAACAGAAGGTGGCAGTTGATACACTTAGTAAATCTGTGGTGAAGAAAAAAGATGTTGGTGCTTAATTAAAGAGGAAAGCTGAAGACATAGAAGAAGAATCCTCACTAACCAAACACCCGGATTCAAAATCATCTTCCCTTAGACATGATTTTGTTGTTCAGTCATTGAAAAAGATGGTTAGTACTATTCCCTTGTTTCCAAGCATAGACTCAAGATGTGAGATGCTTCAACATACGATAAATCAGAAATCAGATTTAGTTTCCATGGTTATGGATAAATGTGTTGGACTAGAGGCAGATTTCAAAACCTTCCTCATTGGTTATGAGGCTCATAAAAGATATTTCAAGAAGATAAAAAGCTGATCAAAGAAGATAGTTGAATAGATGAGAATCTTCGATGAATTTCATGATAATGTCAAGGATGATTTTTACACTGAAGACAGAAAGATCAAGGATCTTTCAAATAGTTTTGAGGAAAAGTTAATCCTAGAACAGACTAATAGAAATCAGGAAGTTAAGGATATGAATATTAAGCTTAATTCATTGGCCATGAATTAGAAGAGGGAAAGGGATCTCAGAATTTAAATTGAAGAAAAGATTGTTAAAAAAGAATAAGTGTTGAAAGCTCAAGCAGAATGTCTTAAGTTTGAGGAAGAAAAAATTAAAGCCTTGGAGAAGAAAAATGAAGATCAGGATCAGCTGTTCAAGCGTATGGAAGAAGATCACAAGGAGATCAAGAAGCTAAAAACCATTATGAAGAAGCTGATGCTAAAGGACAAAGAAGGATAATTTCTTTCCATTCTGATATTTTGTTGTATTTTTCCTTGTACAAATTCTTTCAACATTAATGAAATTTTGATTGTTCTTTATATATATTTTTTGTGGTTGTTTAGTACTAATTTTTCAGGTACCAATTTTTTCCCATACCCTTTATTCCTTTTTGAAAATCACAATGGGGGAGAAATGAATGATAAAAAGAATACAAAGTAAAGAAGAGATTTCCCTAAGTAAGGGGGAGTTCGTCTAGAGAAAACTTCTTATCAATGAAGTTTTTCAAATGCAAGAAAATGAAAAATCTCATTCAGAAAATGAAGAATAAAATCATTAGGGATTTGAAAACCTAAGGGGGAGTTAGTTGTATTCACTTTGATTCATAAGTAAAGGGAGATAAGTTTTTATTTTCAAGTCCATAATAGTTCTAAGTCCTTATATTATTTTTAGTAAGGATGTTTGTACTTTCCAAAAAGAGGGAGATTGTTGAGTTAATAAGGTTTCATTATGAATTTTCCATTAATTAATGTTTTGAAAATCACAAACACTCTATCTCAAAGAAAATTTTATTTCCCCAAATATTTATCTTACTAATAAAATTTTCTTTTCCCAATGAAATTTTATCCTTATCTTTGTTTTCATTGTTCATGTTATAGTTTCTCTAAATCTAACTCTTTTTATTTCTAAGTGTAAAATTCAGTTTCATATCTAAAACCTCAGAATCCTATAAATACTTAGATATAGATCATTTTGTTTTCAAGTTCTTAATTCAGATTACGAATTCTATGAAATTCAGATTTCAAATTCTCGAAAATTCAGATTCTAAATTCTCTAAAATTCAGATTCCGAATTCCTCAGAATTCAGACTCCAAATTCCTTAGAATTCAGACTCCAAATTCCTCAAAATTAAGACTCCAAATTCTTTAGAATTCAGACTCTGAATTCAAACTCTGAAATCTATAGAATTTAGGTTCTGAATTCCTTGAAAAACATAATCTGAATATCTATGTAATATAGACTCTGAATGTTTATTTTCTTAGACTCCGAACTTTATTTTTTCTTAGACTCCAGAAAATTGGATTTGGTTGAGCAACCATATTTTTCTTACCCTTGTTTTAGTTATGAAACGATGTTGTGAAATATATTTCTAACTAACCATTGTTTGAGTGACACATGTATAGGTCCCTCTGAGATTCAAGGAAAAATATGACCATTGGAGGAGGGAGCTGACCGTAGGAGAAATACCTATAAATAGGATCTCATTTGAACGAGCTCATATGAGAACTGAGAACTGATCAATCAATCTATATATTACATGCTGCTGAAGTAATTTCTAGAGAGAGAGAGACTCTCATACTTTGTGCGTACTAAACATCTTGTTTATCTTGCTTCGTGTGAATCCGATTGTTGCTGTGTAAAATTGAGGACATTCGGGGATAGGAAGACAAAGATGCCGACTACCTTAAAGTTCAAATAATTACTTGATAAGGAAGATAGAGGTACCAACTACCTTGAAGTTCAAGAGATTGCGGGGATAGCAAGACAGAATCCGATATTCTTATCGAGGGCTTACCCAGGTTTGGGTAAGACAAACTTTCTTGAAAGTATAAATCACGGGACCTTTATCCAAGGTTGTTGGATACCCTTATCTTTGGGTTAAAAGATTTCATACTTGTTACTTGTACTGTTTCAAGTTTATTTTCCACTGCATTTTGATTAATAAGGAAAGTATAACTATCTTATACTTTATTTTACTTGTATACTCTGATTAGTAAGATTCTATACACTTTAAGGCAGAATCTTTTCCTTGTAAAATTTTCTTAAGTTTCATTTTCAGAACCATATTTCCAGAACCTAGCAATTTTATAGAACTAAGAGGTCTTGTGAATTTACCTTGTTTAACTTTGTTAAACATAGTTTTACTCAAGGTTAAAAACAAAAGTTTTATACCAAATTTAAAGGTTCCAAAGGAATTTTTAAAGTATACAATTCACTCTTTCTTGTATATTGAGAAGCTACATTCATATTTTTATCCTACACATTCATGATAACCTACCATCTCAGGTTCCCTCTACAATCTACACCATTATTTCCCTCAATCCTTATACTTCCTATCATAGCGGAGCTCCATAGTTACCTTCTATTGTTTCTGTCATCCATGGAACCATAAGATTTCTCAATCATGACACATTCTCTCTAGATTAAATCACTAATCTATTGCGCTATTGACCATGAATCCTTATCTAATCTCAATAGACCTCCATGTTACTTCATATTGTTTTTCTCACCCATAGAAACATTCACTCTCTCCATTAAACAAGTTATCTCTGATTCATTATTTAGGTTTTTTTACTTCTTTGAACTTTGATACCCCTTAAAACTTCAATATTTTTCTTCTTTAATCTCTTATTTATGTAGTGTTGTACATAAATTTTAGTTTTTTTATTAATTATTCCATAGTTTATCAAGATACCCGGTGACCCACTTTCCTTAAACCATAGGTCTTACCTTATCCTACAAAGTTTCTCATTATAGAAGAATTTTGAGTGGCATTGTATCTCTTCAATCACTTATTTTGAAGACAACAACATCGATGAATGTGAATTAGTATTATACAAATCCTCTCCATTCCATATTTCCTGTAAATCGAGCACTCTAATTTTCATTGGAGCACATCACTTCAGTTTTTATATTTGTATAATGTATATATAGTTTTATCATACCATGCAATCATATTAAAATTTGTTTAATGCTATGTGTATATTACTTATTCATACAAAAACTGCTTATTATATATAAAATTATACTCATATTTTTTATATTGCTCTACCATGGGTAGTTTTCTGTAACAAAATTAAGTACACTAGATTCTTATTATACCATTTACAGTCCATATTTTAAAAATTTACCCATTTTATTATTTCATAATATGTTATATGTTCATATTATTGAATATAATAACCATGTTCTTTTCAAATCATTATAAATATGTCACATGAATTTGAATTCCAAAGCTACTTATAAGGAATAAATATTTTGTAGATGACTACCAAGGCTATAAAATAAGTATCCTGCTCATATAGGCTTTCAACTACACTTAAATAATATACATTAAATACACATGACCTTAAATTTAGAATGATTTCCATTATTACTATTTTAGGTATATCTATTCTGTTATGTTTTTTACTTTCAATCAATGAAGTCCCACATATCATTTAAATGGATACAATGTCATAAAATAATATTGGGTCACAAAGTTCAAACCGCTTGCCTTTATCAACAACATTGTTAAGTGGTATGTTTATTATTAGTTTTTATTCAAAATCCTTTTAATTTACTCCAAAAGTATATTATTTAATATTTAATTACTTTATAACATCTCAATTTAAAAAATAAATAAATAATATGTTTGATAGCGTACATGATATTCCACATCGAGCTTAAACGAACAACATAATATTATCATTTAAATGTTACCACTATAACCTAGACATTATAATGGAGGTAATGAATAATATTAACTAAATTATGAAAATATGGTTTACACATGTATATATAATTAATTATTATACCAATTAATTATAAATGGAAATAAAACCCTTTTTAAAATAAAAGGAAATGATTTTTTGAAAACTATTTAAATGTGCACAAGTGTGTTTTATACCAATAAATAAACAAATAACTCTTGTTAGATTATATATATATATATATATATAATATTCAATAAAATGTTTAAAATTCATATTATGTGTTTTCTAAATATGATGTAAAAACAAATCTAATTTTATGTATAAAAGAATCATTTTTCAAAAAGGCAGTTTTGCGGCCTTTTGATAGCGCACTTGTATTAAATATAATTTTTGACACTTTTATTAATTATATTTTAAAAAATAAAATTATTCATTTAAATAAGAGTATAAAAATTTACTTTTTTTTAAATTTTTTGTATTTTTTTGATAAGATTATTTTTTTGATGAATAATGAAAAAATATTGCATTTTTAATTGAAAACAACTTTTTCATCTAAATAAATTATAGTGTTAATTTATTTTTTTAATTATTTTAAAAGTAAAATTAGATAAATTTTTTATCATTTAATAAAATTAAGATCATTTGAATTTATTTCACATTGAAATTAAATATAAAAACTTTGTGAACTTTTGAACATTTTACTTTAAAAACCCGTTTTCTCGTTCTGTCAACGAGATTAATTTTTAATTAATTTATTCAAATTATATGATTTTAATTTATAAAAATTTATTCCATATTAGGAATCATAAGTTTAAAATTATTTTAATATGTCCCTTTTATTTTTGGATAATATGAATAGTTACTTTAGATTTTTTTTATTAACACGATTAAAGGTAAATCAGGTAATTAAGGGTAAAAATAACATTATATCTAATATAAAATTACCATAAAACTTTTCATAATTTTATTGGATGAGTATTTTTCGAAAAAAAATCATCCTTGGGATGAAATTATGACCTTTTTAATCCACTTGTACAAGAGTATGACATTTATAATATTATATTCAAAAGAAAGTTAATTTTGTCACACTTTTGTTTTTAACAAGTGAAATATTTTTCATATGGGGTTATATAGGGGATATGTTCAACTATAAATAGTATTTTGTAATCTAAAATCCATATATTTATCATTATAATTTATTTTTATTTTTATAGGATAAATAATTTAATTAAAGGCTTGAACAATAATGATACATTAGTTTTTAATTAAAGGAAATATCAAATAAATGATATTAAAAATACTAAAATAAATATAATTTGAAATTAGTAATGTCAAACAAGAAATTTTTAGATGATTTTGAAGTTTTAGTGATGTTTTACAAGTATTGGTTTGGATTTATCAAGATGTTATGATATTTTTAAAAATTCAAGTAATGAATAGTGTTAAAATTGACATTATTGATATTTAAAAAAAATATTTTATTAAATTAAATAAAATTTATAAAAAAGAAATTTCATAAAAATGATTGGTACAAGTGTAAAAAATTCATAAGTGACTCATTTATTGGTAATTTGTAATTTTATAGTAATTATATTAACCATTAAAGTGTAAATTACATGATATCACAATAAGAATTAAAAAGGTTAAATAATGGTTAAATCTAAAAGATAAGGATTAAAAAAAAACAAAAAAAACTTATATAAATTTTTTATGAATTTATTTCAACCCAAAACTATTTTATATCATAAATTAATAAGTTTTGATCTATTTGAATTATAAAATTAATTTATATTAATTTAATATTTTGAAGATTTCGAAGAGTGCCCCTCCCCTCTCCTATAAAAAAGAACCCATTATTATCCTTTCTTCACAACTAAAAACCTATTTGGTTCAAAAAATATCTACCCAAATACCTTCCTATAATTACTATCCACATTCAAGAGCTCTTATTTTAGGTATAACACTAACCTTAGAGGTGTTAAGGTGTTAATCAAAGAAGATCATTTGAAGAAGAGTTATCATTTTTAATTAAGTGTTTTTATTTTATATCTTCTTACACTTTCTTAAAATATTATTCAACCATTGTGAAATAATAAATCCAGTATCCTAAATATAATTAGATGTTAATATGTTAATATCATCACTTAAATCTATCTCCACTTCTATCAAATGGGAAAAGAATTATCGTTCGTGTGTACAACGAATAACCGTCTCATGAACCGATATAATTCATTTTCCATCACCATATCTCAATAATAGTTATAATGAAGGAATTAATGTTTATATATGATATTAATGACATATTTATCATTATTAAAAGATAATATATCATTTATATTCTTACCTTTCCATGCACATGAAAATGATAACGTTGTTCATGCGTACATGTGGACTATCACCTCCACAAAGCAATGCGATTCATTTTTCATAACCACATCACATGGATGATATATATAATTATATTTAAATTATTAATATCATATTAATTATATTATTATTATTATGTAAAAATAAAATAATATTTACCTTCTTTACATAATGATTGTTGAAAAATGAAAATTTTACTCATGCGTACGTACGACCTACTGTCTCCCTGATTATAAAGTTGTTCATTTTTCATAACTATACATAAATGATTTGATTTAAAAGTATAATTGATTTATATAAGTTATTAATATTTAATTTATATTATTCTAAAGATGATGGACATATGACCACTTTGACTATTGACATCATACCAAAGTCATTTTGAACTCATGTACCGAATATCATCAAAATGTCCGACGTGAACTTAAATAATTAAGTAATTGTAATAACATAGTAATAAGTGATATAAAAGGAATAATAAAATTTAAAAAATTTATCAATCAAGTAAATAATTAACCAAATTTTATTATTCAGGAAGATAAAAAACATACACGATGAATTAGAATCAAGGTAAGAGATTTCGTCTTAATCTCCTTTAATTGAGGCATTTCTTGATGATATACACATTTATTATTTTATAAGGTGTATATACAGAACCTTTTACATTTCATATATATATTTTATCTACCCTTATGTTATTTAATATTTTGTTAAATTTTTATATTTCATGTGTCTTATGATTTAAATGTTCAAAGTGGTATGAGACACTTTAAATGTTTAAAGATTTAATTGTCAAATATTTTTCTCCATGTAAATATTCTAGATATTATTTTACATATTTATTATATTTATATAAAAGTATTTTAAAGAAAATTTTATCTATATTTTGAATTTCATTTAAGGGTTTTCAAAATGAATATTTTTACATGTTTTATACATAATGTTTTAAAAAATGTAAAAAGGAATGTTATTTTTAATGTATATGGTGACAAAAACTTCCTACCACCATGACCATAATTTTATATTTGGATTCCTCTACAAGTCTTCCTGGTTTTAAAATAAAAATAAACCCCAATTTTCCTTTTTTGGTTATTTTATTATTAAAAATGGGTTTTGAAAATTTATTTATTATTTCTATAATATTAAATGTTTTCTTATGAGTGAAAATGAAATTTTAAGAGTGATATGTTGAAAATTGAAAGCTTTTATGCGTTATTATTATATAATGGTACTTGATAAATTTTATGGGTGGCTACATAATAAACCATGGATGGGTGGTTCCATGATAAACCAAATATGAGTGGTTATATTATAACCTCCAATGCATTGGGTATAGAAGTCGGCCGTATGACTATTCCATTTGTAAGAGTGAAATGTATAGAAGTTGACCGCATGGTTATTCCATTTAAAATACTGATAAGTATAATTATTTCATAAGGTACATTTATTTATTTTCAATTCTTTCAATGGGTTTTATGGTAATCTTGTGATTACAAAAAAAGGATGAACTGAACTTATTTTAAAAGGAAAGTATTTAATACCTATTAAGGGTGAAAAGTATTACTTTATGATAAAGTTTTCATGGGTTTTAATGTTTATAAATGGGATAATTATTTCCTTATTTTTATATCCCTTACTGATCTTTTTATGCTCATCCCATGTTTTTTAATGTTGTTCATAGGATATAAGGATGAGAAAGGAATTATAGATGTCATGTTGAATGTCATGAAGAGTTTTCATAAAAGTAATCATACTTTATTTTAAATGTTTTAGATTATGAGAAAAATGGATACTATTTGTAAGTTTCCACTTTGTATTGTTATGGTTTTTCTATATTTGATTTATGTACTAATTATCTAAATTTCTAAACCTAAAAATATTATCAATGTGAAAGAAAGTAAAATTCTTGACTTAAATCAAGATTATGTAATGTTGAAGGTTGGGTCCTTATATTTGTTATCATATGATAGGTTTAGACAACTTTGTAGACTATGATGTTCTATTAAGAGTTAGGGATATCATCATGGGTTCATAATTTTAAGTTTGATCATAAGTTTAATGTATTATAAACCCCCTTTGAGGATTTAAGTTATGAAATTATACAGTGATTAACAATAATTTTGGAAGCAATTTTTTTAAGGTAATTATGGGTTATTAATTTTTGGGAAGAAAAATGAAAGGTATTAGATAAAATTTGAGGTTAAAAAATGTTATGGTTACTTTTGAGGACTTTACCAAATTTTGGGAGTGTTATAAGAATTATATAATTTTATAAAAAGGAAAACCTGTAGGATGGGTGAAAACCCATTTCTTTTGGAAACGCCTTGAGAATTAAACCCACAACCGAAGGGTGATAATTTTCCATCAACTAACATTGTCCTATGTGATGTCCTGGTTAGTATAATTTTTTTTCTTCATTTAAACCATATGACGGATAATGGTTAAGTTCTTTTTAGGAATTTTTTTTATAGATAACCATGATATTGGAAATGATTTTGTGATTAAGTGATTATTATTATTTTGGAAGACGTTCACTATTCTGGGAATCCTATAATATTAAGGTAAACATAATACTATGGAGTTTTTGAGGAATTTTAAGGATAGTTATTTTTTAATGGTCTATGTTGAACTTTGGGTATTACTGTTGAATTTTGGAGATTAATGTAGGTTTTCATCATATAAAGGTTTATTATTTTTGGTAATTGTCTTTTATTATCCTAACCAATTTGGTTTTGGTTAATGTTTCATGATAGGATAAATCAAATAGTTAATTTTTTGTGCATTATGTGATTCTCCAGAAGTTGATTCTAGTGCTTCAAGCATGAAAAATTCATCTTGAATACTCATAATTTGGATAAAAAGATGATTTTATGGTGGAGATTGGTTAAAGGATGAAACTCTACTTGTAAAGTAAATATATTTTCTTATGTTATTAGTCTATGTAGTAAAATAATTCCTCAACTCTAAGAAAATGATCTAAGAAAAACATTATCCATTTAGTTTTCTTACTAAGAAATCAATGAACTTTTAACCCATCACAGATTTATGGTTTTGTGGTTGTTAGATTTCTCATGAAAATGTTCTCTATCACTCTCCATGAGAAATTGATAGTTATTTTTCTCTTATTTGTCCATCTTTTCCAACATGGAACCCTAGTATGTATTATCTTAGGTGACCATCGTACTCCCCTTTCTTTCTTTTAAAGTGTAAGTTTTATAAATCCTTTTAATGATGTGGGATTTCAATAAAGGTATTTTGAAAAGTCAAACCTTAGTTATCGAAGCCTAATTTAAAATTAAAAGGAAGAAATTTCCAGAATGAAGGAGAACGTAACATCCTGATTTAAAATAAATAAATAATATGTTCAATAGCATATATGATACGCCACAACGAGTTTAAACGAACAACAAAATATTATCATTTAAATGTCAACACTATAACCTAGCTGTTAGAATGGAGGAAATGAATAATATTAACTTAATTATGAAAATATGGTTTACACATGTATATATAATTAATTCTTTAACCGATTAATTATAAATGAAAATAAAACCCCTTTTTTTTAAAAAGGAAATGTTTTTCCAAAAACTATTTAAATGTACAAAAGTGTGTTTTATACCAATAAATAAACAAAAAAATCTTGTTGGATTATATTAATTAAATATATATATAAAATATTCAATATAATGTTTTAAATTCAAATTATGTGTTTTCTAGACATGACGTAAGAACAAATCCAATTTTACACCTAAAAGATGTATTTTTCAAAAAAGGCAGTTTTGCCGCCTTTTGATGACGTACTTATTTTAAATCTAATTTTTGAAACTTTTATAAATTATATTTGAGAAAATAAACTTCTTTATTTAAATAATAGTATCAAAATTTACTTTGGTCTAATTTTTGGTATTTTTCTGATAAGATTCATTTTTTTTGATGAATAGTGAAAAAATATTGCATTTTTAATTAAAAAAACTTTTTCATCTAAATAATTTATAGTATTAAATTATATTTTTAATTGTTTTTAAATTAAAGTTAGATCAATTTTTTTATAATTTTATCCAATTAAGGTCATTGGAATCAATTTCATAATGAAATTGGATATAAAAACTTTGTGAACTTTTGAACGTTTTACTTTAAAAACCCGTTTTCTCATTCCGTCAATGGGATTAATTTTTTATTAATTTATTTAAATTATGTATTTTAAATTTGGAAAAATAGATTCCATATTTTTAATCATAAGGTAAAAATTATTTAAATAGGTCCTTTTTATTTTTGGACAATATGAATAGTTACTTTAGATTTTTTTATTAACACGATTAAAGGTAAATTAAGTAATTAAGAGTAAAAATAATATTATAACTAATATAAAATTACCCTAAAACTTATAATAATTTAATGGTATGAATTTTGTTAGATAAAAATCATTATTGGGATAAAATTATGAACATTTTAATCCACTTGGATGAGAGTATGACATTTATAATATTATATTCAAAAGAAAGTCAATTTTGTCACACTTTTGTTTTTAACAAGTGAAATATTTTTAATATAGAGTTATATAGGGGAATATGTTCAACTATAAATAGTATTTTGGAATATAAAATGTTTATATTTATCATGATAATTTATTTTCAATTTTTAGAGGAGAAATATTTTAATTAAAGGCTTACGCAATGATGATGCTGTAATTTTTCAATTAAATGAAATATCAAATAAATGATATTAAAAATACTTAAATAAATATAATTTGAAATTATTAATGTCATAAACGAAATTTTTAGATGAATTTTATATGTTAGTGATGTTTGAGAAGTATTTTTTCATATTTATTATGATGTTATGTTATTTTTAAAAAGTTAAGTAATGAATAATGTCAAAATTGACATTATTGATATTTTCAAATAAATAATATTTTATTAAATTAAATAAAATTTACAAAAAAATTAATTCCATCCAAATTATTGGGATAATTATAAATATTTCATAATAGACTCATTTATTGGTCTTTTGGAATTTAATAGTAATTATATTAACCCTCAAAGTGTAAATTACATGATATCATAGTAAGAATTAAAAAGGTTAAATAATGGTTAAAGCTAAACAATTATGATTAAAAAATAGTAAAAACTTATATAATTTTTATTTGATTAATTTATTTAGACCCAAAATCATCCTATATTATAAATTAATAATTTTGGATCCATTTTTATTATAAAAGTAATTTATATTAATTTTATATTTTGAAGATTTTCAAGAGTGCCCCTCCCCTCCCCTATAAAAGGGCACCCATTATTATATTTTATTCACACATAAAAACCTATTTGGTTTGGAAAATATCTATGAAAATACCTTTCTAGAATTTATACCCACATAACATATCTCTTATTTTAGGCATAACATTCACCTTACAAGTGTTAAGGTGTTAATCAAAGGAGATTGTCTGAAGAAGAGGTACCATTTTTTATTAAGTGTTTCTATTTTATTTCTTCTTACATTCCTTAAAATCTCCTAAAACCATGATGAAATAATAAATCAAGCATCTTCAATATACTTATATGTTATTATGTTAATACAATCACCTAAATCTATCAACACTTCTATTAAATGGGAAAAGAATTATCGTTTGTGTGTATGATGAACTACCGCCTCACGAACTGATATAATTTATTTTCCATCACTTTCTATCAAGACTGGTTATAATGATATAATTAATATTTATATATGATATTCATGACATATTTATCATAATGAAAAGATAATATATCATCTACATCCTTACCTTTCCATGCACATGAAAATGATAACGTCATTTGTGCGTAAGTGTGAACTATCACCTCCACGAAGTGATGTGATTCATTTTTCATCACCACATCAAATGGATGATATATATAAGTATATTTAAATTATTAATATTATATTAATTATATTATTATCATTTTGGAAATATAAAATTATATTTAACTTTTTTTCCATAATGATCATTGAAAAATGAAAATGTTACTCATGCGTAGGTATGACCAACCATCTCCATGATTATACCATTGTTAATTTTTCATAAATATACATAAATGGTTTGATTTAAAAGTATAATTTATTTATATAAGTGATTATTATTTCATGAATATTATTCTGGATAGATGGACTTATGACCACTTTGAATATTGATGTCATACCAAAGTCATTTTGGACTCATGTATTGAATATCATCAAAACATCCAACATGAACTTAAATAATTAAGTAATTGTCATAACATGGAAATAAGTGATATAAAAAGAATAATAAACTTAAAAAAGGTTCTAAAATAATTAAATAATTAACCCGAGTTTATTATTTAGAAAGATAAAGAACATTCACGATGAATCGAACTCAAGGTAAAAGATTTTGTCTCAATCTTCTTTCATTGAGGAATTTATTGATGATATACACATTTATTCTTTTATAAGGTGTATATATAGACCCTTTGAAATTTAATATCAATATTTTATCTATCCTCATTTTATTTAATGTTTTTTTAAATGTTCATATTTCATATGGATTATGTTTTAAATGTTCAAACTGGCATGGGATGCTTTAAATGTTTAAAGATTTAATTGTTAGATCTTTTTATCCATGTAAATATTATAGATATTATTTTAAATATTTTTTATATTTATATAAAATTATTTTAAATAAAATTTTATCTATATTTTGAATTTCATTAAAATTTCTTCAAAAGGAATATTTTTATGTGTTTTATATAGAATATTTTGACAAATGAAAAAGGAATATTCTTTTTATCATATATGATGACAAAAAATTCCCACCGCCATGACCATAATTTTATATTTGGATTCCTCTATAAGTGTTACTAGTTTTAAAAGAAAAAAACCCATATTTTCCTTTTCTGGGTATTTTTTTATTAAAAATGGATTTTTAAAATTGATTGATCATTTATATAACATGAAAATTTTTCTCATGAGTGAAAATGAAAATTTAAGAGTGATATGTTGAAAATTGAAATCTTTTATCTGTTATGATTATATAATAGTACTTGGACAATTTTTGTGAGTGGTTATATGATAAACCAAGGATGGTTTGTTCTGCCATAAACCAAGGATGGGTGGTTATATTTTAATCTCCAATACATTGGGTATGGAATTCAGTTGTATTACTATTAAATTTGTAAGAGTGACATGTATGGAAGTCAACCACATGGTTATTCCATTTAAAATAGCGACAAGTATAATTATGCACCATGGTACCTTTATGTATTTTCTATTATTTCTATGAGTTTTATGGTAATATTATGATTAAAAAAAAGGTATGAAAAGATATTATTTTCAAAGGAAAGTATTTACTACTTATTAATGGTGAAAGGTATTACTTTATGATAAAATTTTCATGGGTTTTAATTTTTATCAATGAACTATTAGTTTCCTTCTTTTTATACCCCTTACTGATATCTTTATTCTCATCCCACATTTTTTAATGTTGTTTATAGGATATAAGGATGAGTAAGGAATTAGAGATGTTATGTTGAATGTCACGAATAGTTTTCATAAAATTGATCATGATTTATTTATAATATTTTATATTATAGAAAAAATGGATATTGTTTAGAAGTATCCACTTTCTATTATTATGGTTTTGTTATGTTTGAGTTATATCCTAATTATCTAAAGCTTTAAACCTAAAAATATGCTCAGTGTGAAAGAAAGTAAAATTATCGACTTAACACAATATTATGTAATGTGTAAGGCTAGGTACTTATATACTTGATTTAAATGATGTTGCTTTAGATAATCATCATATTTAAATTTTTTCCAATGGAATAGTTATTCAAGAAACATATAAGGGAATGACCTGAATAAATAAGCTAATGTCAGAAAATGTTCTATAATGCAAGGGTGTTATTTTTTTCAAAATTAGTTTTAAAATATATTCATAGATTATTTATTACTATTTTCATATTGCATTAATTTCAATTTTTTAAAGAATATTATGTCAATATTACCCTAGATGTTAATGTATGAACAATTGTAACATTTAGTACTTACCAAAGTAATTTAACATTATCAAAGAGGAAAAGTTTTTAATACTTTGAAAAGTTTGATAAATTTAATTTAATTTCTTATTCTACTTAAGTGGTAATATTTAATCATCCATTCTTTTAATCATAATGACTGTTTGGTTGAAAATATATATTAGAAATTCATGATTAATGATTACTAATTTTTTTGAGAGAAATGATTAAAAAATTTATTAATTTTTTTTGATGTACCAGGTTTCTAAGAATATATGAAGTTCTCTATTTTATGGTTTTTTGAACTCTATAATATTTAAATTTTGTGAAATTTAATATGAAATATATTTTCATTACTCATTATATTTACATTTGTACAAATAATTTGGTGAAAATATCATCTTCTATTATAGATCGTTGTTATTCAGTGATATTTTTTGAGATATGATACTACTCCTACAAAATATTATGTCATCTTTTATGAAAAACATACTATTCTTATAAAAACCGATAATTTTAATAAACCTTAATTAATGATACATTACATAAATATACACACAATATAATTCCAAAAGATTGTGAGACCTAGTGTCTTTGGATAATTAGATACATAACATAATAACTTGAAACATGAGTATAATAAAATTATTTAAAAAAATCCAAAATATTCAATTATATTCCATAAATCTTCTAATACTACATGGGATAACCTAGGGAAATACATAAGTAAGGGATGATATATAAGTCTCAGTAAAGGAATAATCAAAGCATAACACGATAAAGGTAATACATGTGAGCCAAGATGCATACCAAGGTGACATAGATGGGGTCATATTCACAAACTTGAACATCAAAACATGATATAAGATGATAACATCAAGGAAACACATGAATGTAGAAAAAATATAAAACATGACATCATAAACATAAGTAAAGTCCAATCGTAGAGACATCATAACATAATGTGCATAAGATAACATCTTGTGCACTATACATGGTGTATCATGAGATAAAAACATTACCTAATGCATTCAGGGGTTATATAATTTTGGCCCCACCTATCACATTTATATCATGTACATGAATTTGTGTGCCACATAGACCATACAACAAAAGAACACATTTCATCACTTTTAATTCCCTGATTCAGGAGTGTTTATTACATACATGGAAGTACCCAATCAACAAAGGATAGGTACATTGTAAATTTGTATGGGTGTTCACTACACAAATGTTTGACATGGAAAATCACAAGATAATTTTGGATGCATAACGGGTGTACATAAAGATTCATAAGAGAGAGTAATGATAGTTAAATGTAGTCTATCATTACTTTGAAATCATAATGACAATAGAAGGGATGTGTAAAAACATATGACAACATGAAAAATTGGAAATAAAAAGGCATAATACAAATAAAGTGATCAAATAAAGAGGTGGAGAGAATCCCTTACCTTGAGAGGGTGCTTCTAAAAGCTTGGAAGGATTTTATTAAGATATTTGGAACACCTTGGGAGGTATGTAGAGAGGTATAGGGAGATAAAATTAATGATAAATGGGTTTCTAGTGAATAGGAGTGGGAGGTTAGGTTGGTATTTATAGTAAAAGAGAGGAGAATTCTTTATTAATTTCTAAACTCAGGTTTCAGACTCTATATAATAAAATAATCAAAACCACAAATCTTACCATGGTTTTTCCCATAGAATCTACCAGATAGGATTTTTTTTCAATATTTTATATGATTAATAATCAAACATATTAAAATAATACCATTGTTGATGTGGAAGTGAGTCATGTTCTTGAAGATTGATTTTAAAACTTTAAAATAAAATACAGATTTTGAATGATTCATCAAAGGTTTATAAAATTAATAAAATAACTTAAAAAACAAATTATTTTAAATGGGAAACCTATTTTTGTCCATAGATACCATTTATATCATTTATTATATCACTTTTTGTCTATTATGATATCATAATACATACTGTATATTTATACCGTATTTAATTTTTACCCAAAAATTTGATTCTCATAAAATTATGAAAAAGTCACCATTGGATAATTTAAACATGCTGATTTCAAAAATGATATTTATTTTACCAAAATAATTTTCTAAATATAATAATTTACACTTTTAAATAAAAATCCTTATTTACTAGAAAATACTAGTTTTTACAACACTAATCCCTTCCTGATCCTTATAAAAATTACATTGGGCTTCATTAAATCATATTATAATATATATTTAAATAAATATTATTTAATAAGAATATTTTCTTAAAATAAAATTTATTTAAAAATTTATTTAATTATTAAAAAGAGTGTCTTAATTAAAAAAAAATATATTTTCTAAAAATACCATTTTGATTTCTTCATATCAAAATCTAATTTTTATCAAACACATTATATAATCATTTATTAAGTTATAATAAAAAGGGGAATATATAATCATTATTTCATTTAAAATAAATTATATAAATTAATACTTTTAGGGTCTAGATACATAACCCCTTATTTCACCCGTGTATGCCCTAAGGGTAAAGTTTATGATGGTGACACTTTCTTGAGGTGGTTAAATGAACACAGTTTAAGTCATAATCACAATAAGCTTAAAATTTACACGTAAATGGTTTTAATCATGTTTCAGTTGTTGGATCTCAACATGAGATTAATTAATAGAAAATCCCAGTGATGCCATATCCCTCAAAAGCTATGATAAATGGGCTTCATAGGGTATGATCCTAAAGATTGAGGTTATTGCTTCTTCAATTTGTGTCAATTAGAATTTATCATAACCCTTAATATATACTAATCTTAATAGTCACCATACAACAACTATATTATCAATGGTTAATATGATTAATTTTCTTTTAGATCCAACATGCTATATCGATCCAAAAACTAAAGTAGTGCATGAGTTTTCTATAACTACATTACTTAATATGAAATTTATTCATTCAAAAAGGTAATTAATTTAAAAAAGTTCAGGTCATTATATCCTCCCCCCTTCAGAAATTTCTCTATCAGAATCTTATTTCATACAATGAAATAGATGAGGGTACTTCTGTTTCATCACCTATTTAAATTCCCATGTTACTTTCTCAAACTTGTGGTTCCAACACAAAACTTTGACTAGGTGAGTTGTCTTGCTTCATAGAACTTTGTATATATGATATAATATATTTATTGGATGATCCTAATATGAAATATCATTCTCAAAGAGTATCACCTATGGATTCAATATATATTAGGGGTCCGATATGTACTTCCTTAAGAGGGATACATGGAACACATCATGTACTTGAGATAGGTTAGATGAGAGTGATATTCAATAAGACACATCTCCTATGTAATCAAGGATGTCAAAGGAGATGATGTATCTAGGACTAATATTTCCATTCTTCACAAACCTTATGAATTTTTTCCATGGTGATATATGAAGGAACACATTATCTTTAAACCCAAACTCCAGGTCTCATCGATGATTGTCTGCATATATTTTCTATCAGCTTTGTGTAGATTTTATATGATGATGAATGGTTTAAACCTTCTCTATCATATCTTGGATAAGAATAGGTCCCATAATCTTACGTTCTATAACTTCATCCCAGCATGTTAGAGTATGAAACCTCTTCACATATAGAGCCTCATAAGTTTCTATTTGAATGCTAGAATGAATACTATTTTTATTTGAGAAATCCACTTGGGGAAGGTGTTGATCTCAAAATCCTTGGAAATCCATTAAACCTGATATCAACATATCCTATAGAATTTGAATGGTTCTCTCACAATTAACATCCATTTGAAGGTGATAAATAATACTAAAACTAAGCTTTATATACAATGATTTCTGAATGCTTCTCCAAAACCTCATGGTAAAACATGGATCTTGATCAGATACAATGGAGAGTGTCACTCCATATAGTATTACGTCTTCTCTTATTTATTTTGAAAGTTGGTAAAGAGATAAATATTCATTAATAATAATTAAATGTTCTATCTTTGTAAGGTTATCGACTACCACCTAGATGGAATTATTGCCTTTAGATGTCTTGGGGAGTCCTATGATGAAATACATGGTTATGTTTTCCCATTTACAATATGGAATGAGAAATGGTTTTATCAAACCCTTATAATTTTTTCATCCATCCTTGAATTGTTGGCATACCAAGTCTGAGTTATAAATTATGAAATCTCCCTCTTCATGTTATCCCACCAGAAGTTTTTCTTCAAATATCTATACATATTAGTGCTTCCTAGATTAATAGATAATGATTATCCATGTGCATTATCCAAAATTTCCCTCTTCAGTTATGGTTTTTTAGGGAAAAATATCCAGGTTCCAAACCTTATAACTCAATATTAACAAAGTTGAACTCTAAAATATTTTGTACCTTTCTCTATATCTCCTCATAATATTTTTAAACCTCCTTACTCCTCTCAATAATGGATGGTTGAGAAGTTATTTGAAAAATGTAGGATGTAAATCCTTTTATTATCTATATGTTCATCCTTTTTATGTATAATAATATTGGATCCCTTTCAATCCTAATCATGGATAGGGTTGCATGATCCTTTCTACTCAAAAAATATTCTAGTTTATTCACCTTCTTAGGATGGAAATGGACTGAACAATCATAATACTTGATCATATTTTACCACCTTAATTGGATCATATTGAATTACTTTTGTGTGAATATATAATTGAGGATTTTATGATATGTATATATGTAACACCTATACCTATAGAGATAATGTCACAAAAAATTCAACGTGAAGTTCACTACAACAAATTCTAGATCATGCGTTGTGTAGTTATACTCATAGATCATTAATTGGAAGGAGGAATAATAAATAAATTTTTCATTTTGCATGATTACAAACCCAAAACCATTTTGGATGCATCACTGTAGATCAAAAATATTTCCCCATTGGTGGGTAATGTGAGTATAGGTGTAGTGATTAACCACTTATTTAACTCTTAAAATCACTCCTTACATTCATCAGTCTAGAAAAACTTCATTCCCTTCTATGTTAGCTTGGTTAAAAAGATTTAGAATCATGATAAGTTTCTTAATAATTGATAATTATACCCAAATAATCCAAAGAAACTATATATATCTATCACATATGTTGGTTTCGACTATCCTCTAATTACCTTTGTTTTGAAGGATCTACAGATATCCTTTTTTTGGTGATAACATTCCCCAATAATATTACTTTCTCCATATAAAAATCACATTTCTTATACTTCACATATAAATTTTCCTTTCACAAGGTATTCAGTACAACATTTAAATACTCCCCATGCTCCTTCTTTCTTTTAGAGTAGATAATAATATCATCTATAAAGACTATCATAAATTTATCAAGTTAATCCCTAATGAATATATTCATTAAATTCATAAAGATAGATGGAAAATTAATGAGTCCAAATAGAATCACTATAAAATCGTAGTGCCCATAAATTTTTCAAAAATTAGTCTCAGGGATATCCTCATTCTTCACCTTTACTTGATAATATCCTGACTGAAGATCTACCTTAGAACAACAATAGACTCTACACAACTAATCGAACAAGTCATCAATATGTGGTGGAGGATAGTTTTTCTTTACCATGATCTTATTGATCTCATGATAATCATTGTACAGGTTCATTGACCCATCCTTCTTCTTGATTAAGAGGACTGATACAACTCATGGTGAAGCACTTGGGTATAAACCCTTTATCAATATTATCCTATAGTTTTTTTTTCAACTCTTCTAGTTTAAAATTGGAAATTAAATATGGATTTGGATATTAGAAAAGATCTGGGTATAATCTATATCGAGAACTCAACCTCATGGCTTGGAGGAAGATTAGACAATTCTTCGGAAAACACATAAGTATATCCCCTTACAGTGGGCATGTCATCAAGGATGATATTTTACCCAGTATCAATCATTTAATCTAGATATTATTATTCATGAGGTAATAATATCTATGCTAGAGATGATGATTCCTAATGATATTCATCCTCCTCCTTTTACTTGTATATAATCATAGGGTGATTTGTGATACAAAAAGTGATTTCCTTATCTTGAAATTTTTTGTTGGATCTATATAAGGAAATACAATCTATACCTAGAATAGTATTGAATTACACTAAAGGGAGCATCACAAGGTTTTTTGGAAAATTCGTCCAATTTTTTTTTGACAGGGGATGAGTTATATGCATGGGAAACAATAATTGAACCATTTTCCATCTTCACCAATAAATCAACCTCCATGTTTTGAGGTGGTATTTTAATAGTTCTAATAAACTTTTGTGATATGAAATAATGCATAGAACCATAATAAAATAGTACATTTACTATCATTGAATGAATAACTAGAGTACCTTCCACCACATCATTGTCAGGATCCACCTCTGAAATTATGATGGAATAAGTTAACCCTTTCTCTCTAGGCCTTAGAGGTTGTTGTCATCAATTTTCACCGACAACCCATGATTTATTGCATTGGTTCACATAGTGACCTTGTTCCTTTCAGTTGAAACATTATACAATAGACTAAGGGTTGACTGGATAATTACTTTCTTCCATCACACTGGGGGGTTTTTTCTATTGGTATTTGATAGCTAGGTTCCCTTCCTTTCCGCCATAAATCATTTCATTTTCCCCTTCAAAAAATTTTCAGGATGCTTATTCCCACAATTTTTACAAATGATATGTTGGTCTTTCTTTCCCCCATGATATTTCTCCATCACTCTGACAGAATTAAAATCCATCCTCCACTTCATATTTCTTAACCCATGAGACCCTTGAGATACATTGATTTCAATTTTGACTTTGAGGGAACATCAGAAAATTTTCTCATAGTCATCAAAGTCCTAAATCATCAATGTTTTTTTAGACTTGACTTTATCTCACCAAAGTGATCAACTTTACTTTTAGGGTCAATGATAAATCTAGGGACATATCATGCAATTATTGTGAAGCTCACTGTGTATGCCTCAATGAATTAATTATCATTTTACTCAAGGATAAGGAAATCCCTTTTCATTTTAAGTTAGAGAGCTTAAGAAAAATATTTCTTAAAAAACACAATCTGTAATTATTTCCACTTCATCGCTTCAATCTCCTCCTCATGTTTCATATTTTTGATCAACCTACACCATTGATCAGCTTCCATCTCCACAAAATAAATGTAATGACTCAGATTTTCCATAGATTTATTTTTATAAATTAATTGGAAAAATTCCAAGAGCAAGCACTGAGACGACATACGATTTTGAGGCCCGGTGTGCCCAGAATGATTTATTGAAAAATGTTAAGTTTTAATAGAACATAGACACAATTTTTTTGAAAAAGTGAAATAAATTCTAAATGGCTGCCTAGATCAGAAATCCTAGGACACTGTTGAGCTTAGAGCAGTGGCTTTACTTTAGTCATGAGTTAACTTTAGTCAGCGCGGGTATTCTGTGGAAAAACCCAAAAATGACATAACCATAAATAAAATAATTAAATAAAATTATTTTATTTTTAAAATCCTAATAACTCATAAATGGTAACTTATATTAGAAATCTGAGACTACCCTTGAGTTCATAAGGGGTTTTTCCCCTTAGGTAAGGCCTAACCTCGGTCGACACTGGACAAATATGAAAGATAGTTTTTGGACATGAACATCATTAAAATATTTAATAAAAATATTTTATTTAACGTTACATGATGATGTAGCGACTATTCCACTTTTTAATAAGACTTTTCAGAAATACAGGGTTATCTCCATAACCTTGTAGTTTCCCTAAGGCGAGGAGAAGGAGGCTCTCTCACTGGAGATGATATATTGGAGGTCAGAACTCAGATAAAGCATCAATGAATCAATGAATGATGACAATGCAGATTCTCCCTTTATCCATAACCAATCCAAACCCCAAGTAGGGTGTTGTTTCTTTGTGATTCTTTCCTTGTTCATAATTTTCAATGATGAATGCAGAACAAACCATGAACAGGTTGATCTATGGTTTGATCATTATTATGGGATGGGTAATTATGCGGGCTGAATATCAAGGATGATTTCTATTTAGATATTTGATTCATTTCCTCTTCGTTATTTAATTATAACATGAATGGATCAAGGCCAACACGAACAAGGCCAAGATCTGTTCTTTGGGTGTTCTTGTGCGTTTATCCCTTTCCCCAATTTTTCTTTCATTATTCATTCTTTGCGAAGTATGGATGATGGATTTTTGCACCTTCGATCCGCAACGCAATGATCCGAGACTGGGGACTCGACATCATGGAGGTATAAAAGCAAAGGGATAGTGCAATTGGTCGTGGCAACAACCTATGGTAGTGCAAGGTGGTTCCTGGAGCGGCATCTCTGGTCATCTATGGTGGTGTGCTGAGGCTGCCGGTGGGACGGCCAGCGAAGGAGGCGCCATCGGTCTGGCAGGGAGGCTGAGCCAGGCAGGCACGGAAGAACGGCTGCTGGAGGGGTGGCCGACGGTGACGACAGGGTGTGGTCCAGTGGGAATGGGTTGGAGGAGGGACCATGGAGGTGGAGTCCATGGGCGATGACTAGAAAAGGCCATAGAGGATGTGGTGAGACACGACTCAGAGTCGCGTTGGATGGACCCCGTGGCGTCGGGGAGGCCGTGGGATCAGGCATGGAGTGCAGACTAGTCACGTGAAATGCGGTCCGACCGTGTTGACCAGGCAAGCTGGTTGGCCACATGGTCAGGTGACTACATGGACTAGGTGGGGATGCAGCTAGGGTAGGCCATGTCTGGCGAAGTAGGGCTAGACCGGACCGATCGGGTCGGGTTGGCTGGATAGGGTTGGGTCGGACTCGGGGTGGACCAACCTCGTTTTTACTAAAATGGCTATAACTTTCAAATGGAAGGTCTATTTGACGATCCGTCAGTAGCATTGGGACCCTTTAAATGAGGAGGTCCTTTTGAGAGGGATTTGTGTGTTTTTAGTATGGACCAATATAGGTGGAGGGTTTACCTTGGTTCTTTCCTTGGGGGTTTAGTACTACATTACATCCATATCAATGGATAATAGTCCCCTCTATAGGTAAAGTCTTGAATAGAGTTGTGGTATACCTTATTGGGATTGTTGTAATACTATATCACCATGATGGAATTTTGTGGGAATTTATGTGACCTCCAAGTGCACAGAGTTAGTCCTTCATCTAGTGGTCCATATCAGTAGGGTTTTCAGTATTCTCAATGAAGGGTCCCCTACATTACAAGCCACATTGGTAGGGTTGTCGGTATTCTTTGAGAAATATACCCTATGTTGTGGGGTAATACATATTGGGTTATCAGTATTCTCTAGGAAGGATCCTCTCTCTGTATATCAGATCTTTGACTAGTGTGTTCTCTTTGGGTGGGGGAAAAATTAGCAGGACCTCTTTGTAAGAGTCTTCGATGACATCATGACTTGAGGAGTGAGTTATCCTAAAATGAGCATGCCTCAAG
The DNA here is from genome assembly GCA_963277665.1 of Viscum album. NCBI lineage: Eukaryota > Viridiplantae > Streptophyta > Magnoliopsida > Santalales > Viscaceae > Viscum > Viscum album. The sequence goes on from OY728137.1 coordinate 1,060,528,224, forward strand.
TAGAATCTTGTGAATGATATTTGGTTATTACTTAACTCTTAAGCATGTAGCTGGCAGTGGATGAGACCTTGCATCTTAGAAAGTATACCTAGTTGTTCTTGTTATATGTTTTATAGACATATACCTGTGTCAAGATGGCTATATCTTCTTAGTGGTGTTTTCCATTTATGGTATTTTTGAGTGGTATCTTCTTTGTGATGTTTTCTCTATGGTATTTTACTTTGTGTTTCAGGGTTTCCTACTGAGTATTGTTTTAATCACCCTTACATAGGATTTTCCCGCACATGTTGTGTCTTGTGTAGACCATCGACGCTTTGACAGAGTCATAGGTAGACCAAGACTAGGTGGTGCTTAGAGAGATACCATATAGTTGAGGTGTGCTCCTGTAGCTTCAGACAACTATTCCTATACCTACCCTTCAAGTAGGGTCTTCTACGGACGAGCTTTAGGATCTTGTGCTATAGACTCTTTATTTTTGGTGGTCTTGTATTCTGGACCAGTTGTACTTTACCACACTTTAATTTCTTGTCACACTCTATGGTTGGTATCTTAGTGCATGAATTCATTGTTTACTTAGTGTTTTTTTACATTTCAGTATTTTGGTCTTTGAGACATGTGCGTGTGTATAGATACTTAGGAAAATGCCTCCCATTTGTGGGATATTATTACTCAGTTCTTGTCTCCAACCCTTGGACTATTAGAGGAGGTCTTGGGGTAGTCACAACATGGACCCCTCTGGGATAGGTCATGATAGAGTGGTATCAGAGGAGGTCAGTTCTACTTAAGGATTGAGAGTCAGTGAGGTTAGTTTAGGGAAACAGTGTCGAGTGTTTTGAGTTTGGATTTCAGGCCAGGGAATCCAATGTTAGTGTGACAACCAATGTATCCATACAATATGACTCTAGACACCTACTTTTAGACTCGATACATGAAAACACTAGCTGCAGGAAAAAATAAAGGTACATTTATCATATAGGAATGAGTTGTGTTTTCCATGTCCTTCTTGAGTCAGCTCACCAAGTATACTCTTTTGACTGCGATACATCTTGTTTTCTTTAGGATGCATTCACAACGCCATCCAACGAGGTTTCTACAATAGGATTAGGGGTTTGAACTGATTTCTAATGAGGCCTCCCTGATGAGAGCTAGTCATAGGGCATTCTTTCTTCAGGATGGTTAGCAGGTGGTTCTTTCTTCTGTTGATCATGTTAGGTACTAGGACTGCGCAGCGGAAGCCGGTGGGCCAGGAATTTTAAATTTTCTGCTTCACCGGAGTGACATAACCCTATCAACTCTGGTGATCTTGTCCTGTCTTGGTCTGAGGATCTTTCAAGGTTCATAAGGAGCACAAAAATAAACTGAAAATTTACCTTGTTCAGAATTGACATACAGGACGCCGGTGAATGTTGCTTGAAGACTCTGAAGTCGAATCCCTCTAGATCATCCACACATGCCTCACGAATTTTCTCACGTGTCGTTTGTCAAGATCCGGGTGCTAGAGCGGATCTTTGATGCTCACTTCAGCACAACGATGATCACCGCAAAGGAGGAATCTTCGATCTGGGATGAATGATCTTGAAGATCTTTCTTTGCTTGAGAGTCCCTCTCTCTAAATTACAAGAGGAGAGAGATGCTCTCAATCTTGACACATTAATAGTAATGGTGGGAGAGAATCTCTCTCACTTATATAGGGAGTGTTAAAACACGTGGTATAGGTTCCCGACCCCCGTGTAATAGACATCCGCTATATAAGCAATATAAATAATTATTTATGAAAAATAAAATTATTCCATAAATAATATTTACAATTTATCACTTACTTGTAATATATAAATATATTACGTGATAAATTTGAGTCTTTAACTCGACTCATTCCTCCTGCTAATATTAAACGAACCTAGGATATTTAAATCCAGTCGAATAATATTAATACATGTATTTAATATATAACTTGTAAATACATGTTATAAATAAATTCAACGAATTATTCTAAACTCAAATAATTAATGAATTTATTTATTATTTGGTGATCCATAGAACTTGGATAGTGCTTGGACCCTTTGGCGGGGCCCACCAAGTTTTAAATTCCTATTCCCAGAATAGGGCAGATTCTCAAGGCGCTATTGTGTGTGACCCTCTAGGCCCTTATCTCAATAGCAGTGAATAATATCACTGACCTAGAGTGGGGTCTAGCAACCCATCGAGGCCCCTATAGAGATAAGGAAAAGTCAAAGCAACAACTTCCTTCCTACGAACATGGTCTGTGTAATATAATCTCTTCATCATCGATATCTCAATAAAGAAGAATGCATACTAGTGTCATCATTCTTTATTTTCTTTATTTTGTTTGTTGATTTGTCCGGATGGTCTTAACTTCGACTACCATGGACATAGATTTATTGAAGGTGCAACCATCCTAATCAAGAAATCCTGAGATATATCTTCCTGAACTCGGAATTGACAAATCCTTTCTCGATCATTCAATCAATGCCATGCCATTAATGATGTACCTGATACAAACTACCTTACCATGACTTTATCTCCATGGTTTTCGCCTTATATCAAATGTACGTAATTAAATGACATTCATTGACAATGATCTCAAGTCAGGAGACCATTACACATGTATGTAGATAGGAACAACCAATGACACCAGAAACATGTGGTGTTCCTATTAAGCGGGTCTGTCCTCATGATCTCAATAGCTAGAGATCATCAAGTGGGAACTTCATGAGAAGAAATCTCAATGCTTATGAGCCCCCAGTACCTGATGGTCACACATCATCTGTGTCCTTTCAGAATGATGTAACTGGAACATAGGATGTTACTTTAAGATTACTGTCATGGCATCTCAGGGTTCTCATTATAGCCTGGGACTTGCTATAACCATTTGATGTGATAGGTAATCTATGGAAATTTCCATTAATGAAGTGGATGAAGAAGTATCTACACTATCATGGAAAGATAAACACATGTATAAAAACAAACTGAATACATGTAATAGTAATCAATGTACAATACAAGTTGGGTCCAGGGAACCCACTTTCAACACTCCCACTTGCACTAGAGCCAATTGCTAATAGGTTTCAATTCGCTAGCTCTCACATGTGAATCATGGTTCTACTGAGAAATGGATTTAGTCAGGGGGTTTGCCAATTTGTCCTCTGTGGATACTCTGTTAACTGTCACTTCACCTCTTTGAGTAAAATCCCTAAAAATATGAAACTTCCGAAGAATATGCTTTGTCCTCTGGTGAGACCTGGACTCCTTGGCAAGAACCACTGAAGCAGTATTATCACAATATACTGGAACAGGGTCTGTACTGCTAGGTACAACACCAATGTTTGAGATAAAGCTACATATCCAGACTGCTTCCTTTGCTGCAACGGAAGCTGCAATATATTCAGACTCTACTATAGAATCAACAACAATAGACTGATTTGAGCTTCTCCAGCTCACTGCACCACCATTCAGGAAAAAGATGTTTCCTGACTACGATTTCATATCATTATGATCTGTATGGAAACTAGAATTAGTGTATCCCCTGACAACTAGTTCCTCATCTCCTCTATACACCAGGAACATATCCTTAGTACACCTCAAGTACTTAAGGATAGTTTTAACAATTGTCCAGTGTAGCTCTCCTGGATTGGCTTGATATCTACCCACCATGCTTAAAGCAAAGGCAACATAAAACCTAGTACATAACATGACATACATGATAGAACCCACTTCCGAAGCATAAGGGACTCTACTCATTCTTTCAATCTCTTCCTGTGTTTGTGGACACATTTTCTTGGAGAGATTTACACCATGTGACATAGGTAACAATCCTCTCTTGGATTGTTCCATATTGTAACTTTTGAGTACCTTGTCAATATATGTACTTTGACTTAGGCCAAGCATCCTTTGAGATCTATCTCAATAGATCTTTATCCCTAGAATATAGGCTTCTTCACCTAAGTCTTTCATGGAGAAGCATTCATTTAACCAAGTCTTAACTGACTGTAAGACTTGCACCTTGTTTACAATGATTAATATGTCGTCAACATATAAAACTAGAAAAACGATAGCATTCCCTTAAACATTTTTATAAACACAAGGCTCACTTTCGTTTTTGACAAAACCAAAATCTCTTATGGCCTCATCAAAGAGTATATTCCATGATCTTGATGCCTGCTTCAATCCATAAATGGATCTCTACAACTTGCATACTTTATTGGCATTATTTGACTTAACAAACCCTTCGGGTTGAGTCATATAGACATATTCAACCAACTTTACATTTAGAAAATCAGTTTTGACATCCATTTTCCAAATTTCATAATCATGAAAGGCTACTATTGCAAGCAATATTCTGATAGATTTAAGCATTGCCACTGGTGAGAAGGTTTCATCATAGTCAATGCCTTGAAGTTGTCCGAAACCCTTTGCAACCAGTCTTGGTTTAAAGGTATTAACCTTACCATCCATGTCCAGATTCTTCTTGAATACCCATTTACATCCAATGGGATTTACATTAGCTATAGGGTCTACCAAAATCCAAAATTGATTTTGGTACATGGAATCCATCTCATAATTCATGTCTTCTTGCCATGTAGTAGCTTCTTTGCCTTCTAATACTTACTTGTAGGTTATAGGTTCATTATCCTCAAGTATTATTGTGTCACCTGACTCGGTGACAAGAAAACCATAACGCTCTGGTTCTCTAACCTCTCGCGTAGACCTACGTAGTATCTGTGTCTCAGGAACAATTTCTTCTTCCACTTTCTCTTGTGGAGATTGTTCCTCTACCAACTCTTGTGCATCTGGAGCATTAACTTCATCGAAGTCAATCTTGCTCTAACTATTTCTAGTAGAAATGTGACCCCTTTCTATAAATGTGGCATATCTTTCCATAATGACTTTTCTATCTAAAGGTTTATATAGGTAGTATCCTCTAGTATCCTTAGGATAACCTATAAAGATGCACTTAGTGATTCTGGATGCTAATTTGTCACTTGGTAAAGTCTTGACAAATTCCTCTCACCCCCACACATGCATGTGTGTCAGATTGGGTTTCTTTCCATACCATAACTGATATGGAATCCCATATGTAGCTTTAGTTGGTACTCAGTTAATGGTATATGCTGCTGCCTGCAAGGCGTATCCCCAAAAGGATAATGGAAGAGTTGTATGACTCATCATTGATCTGACCATGTCAAGAAAGGTCCTATTCCTCCTTTCACTAACACCATTCCATTGTGGTGTATAAGGAGGAGTGAGTTGGGATACTATCCCACACTCCTTCAAGTGATCAATGAAAGCTTGGTTAAGATATTCTCCGCCTCAGTCTGAGCGAAGTGATTTTATCTTCTTACCAAGTTGGTTTTCTACTTCATTTTAGTATTCCTTAACGAAATGAAAGGAATCTGACTTATACCGCATTAAGTAGATATATCCATACCTACTATAATCATCGGTAAAAGTAATGAAGTATAGAAAACCACCTCTTGCCTCTACTGGAAATGGACCACATACATCGGTATGTATTAATTCCAGCACTGCATTGGCTCTTTCTCCCTTTCCTAAGAAAGGTGCTTTGGTCATCTTTCCTTGTAAACAAGCTTGACATACATCTAAGGGTTCTAACTGTACCGAGTCTAGATACCCTTCTTGATGTAATCTTTGTAATCGCTTCTCGTTTACATGACCAAGCCTGAAGTGCCATAGGCAGGTGTTATTTGAGTCATGTTGGCTGTTTTTGTCATTGATTGCCATTACTAAGTTTTCTAGTTCTAGAATATATAAACCATTGTTAAGATGTTCCATACCATAACATATGTTATCCCTATAAAAGAGACAACTTTTATTTCCAAACTTGAAATAAAAACCCATAGTGTCTAAACTTGACATAGATATAATGTTCCTGGTAACAGATGGTACATAATAGCAATTGTTTAAAACAAGAACCAAACCAGTTGGTGAAGTCAAGTGATAGTCTCCCACTTCCAAGGCCACCGGACTTGCACCATTTGCAGCTCAGAGATCCACTTGACCTTTTGCAATCTTCTTGAACCTACTTGGTTCCTGTATATGAATAAAAATGTGTGAACCACATGCCGTATCTAATACCCAACTTGTAGATAAAGATAGATTGAATTCAATGAAAAAAATACCTGAAGTAGAAGCATCGACTTGCTTCTTCTTCCCAGCTCTGCAATTCTTCTTCCAATGGCCTTTCTTTCCACATCCAAAGCAGACAGATTCCTGCTCATTACTTTGCCTCTGAATCTTTGGATTCTTTGCAGGACGATGCATTGGTGTCTTTGGACTTGACTTGGCCTTAGACCCCTTTTCCTTGCCCTTGTTTTTCTTTTTCACCATAAGGAAAGTTGAATTGGTGTTTTTCATGTCCTTATCAACTTGGAGAACTAAATCCAAAAGATCCAGGAGCGACTTTGTCATATCATTCATATTATAATTGACAATTAAAGTCGAGAAGCTTGACGGTAAAGAGGAAAGAATGAGATCCACTGCTAGTTCTTGGTTCAGTTTGAACCCAAGGGCTTCCATCCTCTCAATATACCCAATCATCTTGAGTACGTGAGGACCGGCTTGGTGCCCTTCTGCTAGCCTGCACTTATAAAGCGCACTTGAGATCTCATACCTTTCTTGCCTAGCCCTCTCCTCATATAGTTCTTGGAGATGTGAAAGCATCTTATAGGCGTCCTCTTCCTCATGCATTTTTTTTCAATTGGCTGTACATGGATGACAACATGATATATTGTACATCAAGCGCATTGTCTACATGATTTTTCCACTTATCTTTTTCCGTCTTGCTTGCTCCCTGAGGAGGGTCAGTAGGAATTAGGGATTCCAGCACATATAACTTCCTTTCTTGGCGTAAAACTATGCGCAAGAACCTGTACCACTCCTGGAAGTTATTACCGGTTAGGATATTTTCTTTATCCAAGATCGATCGCAGTGATAAAGTACTTGTGGTGTTGGTGATTTCCATTTTGAATCTACATCAGATAAACATTTAGCAGTTAGTACTTTGTCTTGATTACCTTTTGACATTTTATGGTTAATAAATTATTATATCATTTAATGTCTCCCACTATTTTAATGAACCTTAATAGCCCTCACTATTATATTCAGAATACTCTATTGCTTGAGCATTCTAGTGGCAAGGATTCTCAAAACCTCCCTCGTAGTATACAAGCTAGGGCTACGACACTACTTGGAGGGTTTCAAGGTAGGCGCTATGCTGGACAACCACTTGTTCTTGTGGTTCCTTTTGTAGTTGAGTAAAGTCCCGGATTTTGGAATCTGAACTTGATTCCCTCAAACTCTTGCCTCTAAAGTGATAGAAAGTTAGCTAAGGCTAATCCTTGACTACTCACTTTAGTTAAGTCGACCCATTTATCACATGGAAACACCCCGGTAGTAAGAGGCACTCTCAACTGAGGCTGATGAGCACCCAAACAGCCGGTTTTGTTTAGATGTGAGAAATGGAAGGCATTTTGGACTTAATATATCTTTGAGGAATATTTTAATATTAATTGACGAATATAATCTTTTTCTATTTATTATGTTCAAATAGGGTTGTCGCGCTCACAACTGAACATACAATAGAAAATTATTCATCACAACTTTATGCATTTTATCTTGTTTACTATCCTATGTGATCATGCAATAATCATGAAGATGCATAAAATAATAAACTATGCATAAAGTAAATCATGCATTACGACTGGTCTTGATCATTTTATAATGATTGATCGATAACTGATCAATCATCACCTAGGGGAATCCATACCTGAGTCGATACATAACTCGTGTCGCTGCTGGCCCCAGTGCAAAGTGCCTAGCTCCTATCTGGACTACCACCTCAACTTGGTGGGGTCTGCCTCTCGGATCGTCACCAAATAATTACAAATATACTCGCACACAGGCGAGGGGGTCTGGGGTACAAAATACAAATAGTACAATGGACGCGCATGCCCTTATACATATTTGAATTAAAAGACGATTCACAGACCATCACTTATCTAATTAAATATTACAATCATCGCACGCATTGAATAAATAATTAAATAAATTAATACATGCCAGACATACACACGTCGGTCAATAGCTCAAGACCAGTCGGGGTAAAAGCGCAATAAAATTAAATTTCAATAAATTTAAATTATGCGAGGGTGTTCTAATAAATTAAATGAATTTGATTAAATTCAAATAATTTATTTTTATCACTTCTATATGTTTAATTTAATTTTATTTCCAAAAATTAAATTAAATTAAACCATTAATTTAATTCTTAAACTTAAATTAAATTAATATTTCAGATTAAAATTTTTTAAACCCCTAAATTAATTCCAATTAATTTAATTTAAAAAACTAAATTAATTAAAATTAATTCAGTGCAGGGTTACCTCTAGCTAGAGAGGAGTCTGGTGAGACTGCGTACCACCGTGGGATGTCGTCCTGGAACCGCGGCGTGACCATGGCGTGACCGCAGCGTCCAACGATTCCCGTGACAGATGCATCTCCCGGCATGGTCCGAGGGGAACAGAAGGAGGCCGGGAAAGAGGCCGGCCAACCACATGGCCGACAACTGGCTGCTTCGGCAAGCCGGTGAAGCTGCTGTCCGTTCTGGCGTGGGCTCGGGTCAGCCGGACGGAACCAGTCCGGCGTGGAGGAGGAGCCCGACGAGGGCTCGGGGTGGCCAGACGGACTTTGGTAGCCGGTGCAGGCTCGGGGCGGCCAGACGGAGGAGGTCCGGCATGAGGGTTGGCCGGTGCGAGGCGGTTCGGCAGGGGGGAGGCCAGCGTGGCTGGCGGCTTCCGGCAGGAGCCGGTCCGGCGCGAACCGCGTCCGACATAGAGGAGGAGGTGTCCGGCACGAGGGAGGTCCGACGCAAGGCAGGAGGCCGGCGCGACTTGGGGTCGGGGCAGCCGGCTCGCATGGGGCGGAGGCGAGGAGGCCGGTGCGAGGGGAGGAGGCTGGTGCGGGGCTCGAAGGCCGGCGCAGCGCAGTAGGCCGGTCCGGTGGAGGAGGTTCCAGTAGAGGGAGAGGGAGGCCCTAGGGTTCAGCCTCCCTGTGTGCGCCGCGTGAGGATACCCCAAAGGGGTCTTCCTCCTATTTTTATTTATTTATTTTTCCTTTAGACAAAAATTTCAGCCCCCCTTTTTTTTTAATTTTTAAATTAAAGGGAGAAGACCCCATTTTGGGGTCTTTTCTTCTCTCCCTTTTTTTTAATTAAAAGCAAGAAGACCCCCATTTGGGGTATTGGTCTTCTTCCCTTATATATTTTATTATTATAAAAATATAATAAAATATTTATTATAAACATAATAAAATATTTATTATAAAATATTATAATAAATTTTTTATGTTAATTCTCAATTTGAGATAAACATCAAATGAACAAAAACTTGCGACGTCGATCCGAATAAAAATTTCAAATGATCGTATCTTGATCATTCGAAATCGAAACGATGCGTGGTCGAATACAAATGAACCTTTTTAACACCACACAATTAAATTTAATGCATTTTAATGTTTTTGACTCAGAAAAACCTTGTGCTCTCTCTGATACCACTGTTGGGTACCAGGACTAAGCAGTGAAAGCTGGTGGGCCTGGAATTTTAAATTTTCTGCTTCACCGGAGTGACATAACCCTGTCAACTCCATTGATCTTTTTTTGGATTGGTCCGAGGATCTCTCAAGGTTCATAAGGAGGACAAAAATAAACTGAACATTTACCTTGTCCAGAATTGACGTGCAGGACGCTGGCGAACATTGCTTGAAGACTCCGATGTCGAAGCCCTCTAGATCATCCACACACACCTCGCAAATCTGCTCGCGCACCATTCGTCAAGATCCGGGTGGTAGCGCGGATCTTCGGCGCTCACTTCAGTGCATCGACGATCACCGTAAAAGAGGAAGCTTCGATCCGGGATGGATGATCTTGAAGATCCTTCTTTTCTTGAGAGTCTCTCTCTCTAAATTCTAGGAGGAGAGAGATGCTCTCAATCTTGACACATGAATAATAATGGTGGGATAGAATCTCTCTCACTTATATAGGGAGTGTTAAAACACGCGGTATAGGTTCTTGGCCCCCGTGTAATAGACGTCCTCTATATAAGCGATATAAATAATTATTTATGACAAATAAAATTATGCCATAAATAATATTTACAATTTATCACTTACTTGTAATATATAAATATATTATGTGATAAATTTGAGTCTTTAACTTGACTCATTCTTCCTGCTAATATTAAATGAACCTAGGATATTTAAATCCAGTCGAATAATATTAATACGTATATTTACTATATAACTTGTAAATACTTGTTATAAATAAATTCAACGAATTATTCTAAACTCAAATAATTAATGAATTTATTTATTCTTTGGTGATCCATATAACTTGGATAGTGCTCGGACCCTTTGGCAGGGCCCGCCAAGTTCTAAATTCCTATTCCCAGAATAGGGCATATTCTCAAGGCGCTATTGTGTGTGACCCTCTAGGCCCTTATCTCAATAACAGTGAATAATATCACCGACCTAGAGTGGGGTCTAGAAACCCATAGAGGCCCCTATAGAGATAAGGCAAAGCCAAAGCAACAACTACCTTCCTACGAACACGGTCCGTGTAATCTAATCTCTTCATAATCGATATCTCAATAAAGCAGAATGCATACTAGTGTCATCATTCTTTATTTTATTTATTTTGTTTGTTGATTTGTCCGGACGATCTTACCTTCGACTACCACGGCCATGGATTTATTAAAGGTTCAACCATCCTAATCAAGCAGTCTTGAGATATATATTCCTAAACTCAGAAGTGACAAATCCTTTCTCGATCATTCAATCAATGCCATGCCATTAATGACGTACCCGATACAAACTACCTCACCACGACTTTATCTCCATGGTTTTCACCTTATATAAAATGTACGTAATTAAATGACATTCATTGATAATGATCTCAAGTCAGGAGACCATTACACATGTCCGTAGATAGGAACGACCAATGACACCAGAAACATGTGGTGTTCCTATTAAGAGGGTATGTCCTCATGATCTCAATAGCTAGAGATCATCAAGGGCGGACTTCATGAGAAGAAATCTCAATGATTATGAGCCCCCAACACCTAATGGTCACACATCATCTTTGTCCTTTCAGAATGATGTAACTGGACCATAGGATGTTACTTTAAGATTACTGTCATGACATCTCAGGGTTCTCATTATAGCCTGGGACCTGCTATAACCATTTGATGTGACAAGTAATCTATGGACATTTCCATTAATGAAGTGGATGCAGAAGTATCTACACTATCATGGAAAGATAAACACATGTATAAAAACAAACTGAATACATGTAACAGTAATCAAAGTACAATACAAGTTGGGTCTAGGGAACCCACTTTCAACAAATCAGTTCATAGACCCAACTTTAGTGGTTCAGGTGAATACAACTTTCCATACTGAGTCTTGTATGGATATTTTCTCATTGGATGATGATACGTAGGGTTGGAGTAGGTATCATAGGCTTTTTAGTCATCAATTGATTGGGGTTTGGGGTTAGTATGACCTACTGATAGCAGGTGCACGACGTAAGCTGCAGAATAGGAGGTTCCGTCAAAAGTTCCAGGGGCACGTTAGTTCCCTGAGGGATAATATTTTATATGGTTGTTGTGAGAGGGGAAATATTACATGAGATTGTCCCACTATTAAAACTACAATTAGAGAGGTAGTTGATGAACTTCCAAGGAAGATGAAATAGTAGGAGCAAACAGATCTTTCGGGAGGCAGACGTGGCAGAGGAGCTGGGGAAGCAGTAAGAGGTGGAAAAAATTTTAACGTGTTACCACAACTACCCCAGGGGGTCCATACTAGACTTAGGGAGCTAGAGGAAAGGGGAGGAGATAGTTGCAGGCTGTCGAGGCTTATGACCCTAGGACTTTAATAATGGTTCAAGGTATGATTTATATCTTTCTACTTTAACTGTAGTATTGATAGACACATGTGCTAGTGATTTCCTTTCCTACCAATTTTCTTGTTTGATACTTAGAGATTTCAGTTAAACCGTTGACTTGTCCCTTACATTTAAAGAAACCTACTAGAGGAGACTTGATAATCACACACTAGTGACAATAGTGTGACCTGCCTCTTAAAGGTGAGAGTTTTGGTTGGGATCTATTGGAAGTAGCATCGAGGCCTTACAATGTAATTCTTGGTATAGACGAGTATCAACAGTTCATGAACAAATTGATTGTTTTAGGAAAAGGGTGAGGTTTGTACATGATAATAGAACCATATTTCCCTTTTTATCAGTGATAGAGAAATCCTCGTAGCTTAGGATGGACTCACTCATAGGAGGGTGTATCCAATTACTCTTCATTTGGATATCCTGACCCTTAGTGAAGTGGATGTTTTGAGTCCTCAATTTTCTATAAAGGTGTAGGAGTATAAGTATGTATTCCCTAAATATGTTCCAAGTTTACCTCCCCACTGAGGGTTAGATGACCTCTTCAATTAGTTTAAGGGAGTGAGGTGTTTCTCAAAGATAGAATTCAGATATGGATATCACTAGCTTCATGTAAGAGATGAGGATGTATCGAAGACAACCTTCAAATATTGGTAAAAAAACTAAGAGTACGTGGTGATTCCATTTGAAATGAATAATTCCCCAGCAGTGTTCATGGGACTTGTGAATAGGATCTTCTAGCCATACATATATTAGTTCATGGTGGTCTTCATCGATGACATCCTAGTGTACTTGATGTTTGAGGAGGAGCACACGATATAATTGAGGATGGTCCTAGACACACTCTAATAGCTCCATCTTTATAGGAATCTCTCTAATTGTCATTTTTGGATTCAGGAGGTCCTATTTTTTTGGGACACATCTTTTCAGAGGATAGATTTACAGTGGATCCAACAAAAATTGAGGTGGTGCTTGCTTGGGAGCCACCCAAGAGTGTTACTGAGGTGAGAAGTATCTTGGGTTTGGATGGCTACTATCAGAGGTTTGTACCTGAATTTTACTAAGTATAAGAACCATTTACGGATTTAAAATGGAAGAACCATCCCTTCGTGTGGACATAGAAATTCTAGTAATTCTTTTAGGAGTTGAGGTGGAGTTTGATGAGTGCTCCCATCTTGAGGTTTCTAGAGGAGGGTGTCGAGTACATAGTGTTCTGTAATGCATCAGGAATAGGTCTTGGTTGTGTTCTAATGCATAGTAAAGTAATGATTGCCTATGGTTCATGCTGGTTGAAATCACACAAGTAGAACTATGTGACCCATTATCTTGAGTTAGTAGCAGTATTCTTCACATTAAAGATACAATGACACTACTTGATGGGCAAGAGATTTATCATCTACTTTTACCATAAGATTCTCAATTAAATATTCTATAAGAAGGATTGGAACTTGAGATAGAGGCAATTACTAGAGTTACTCTAGGACTATGACTTGGATATTTTCTATACTCCTAGGAAGGGGAACATGGTAGCATATGCTCTCAATAGGAGATCTAGCTTGTAGGTGCTGAACGAGGCATCAAAGCATTTATCCTCATCGTAGATATAATTTGTGGATGGACTTGAAGTATATTATCTGTAGTAAATGGTTGTCACACCTCCACTCTTACATCGAGTAAGGGAAGCACAACTTAGGGATACTGGCTGTGAGGCTCTATGTGGTCAAATGTCTACATGTCATGCCCCTGATGGATATTCAAAAGGTGATGAGCATGTTGTTCTTTTCAGAGGATGCACAATGATAAAAGTGGCATTGAAAGAATAGGTTCTAAGGGAGTTTCATAAATCCCCTTTAACAGTACATAAAGGTGTGTAAATGATGTATCATGACTTTCTATATCAGTTGGTGGCTAGGGATGAAGAAGGAAGTTACAGAGTTTGTGTCTCAATGCCTTACTTGCCAAAAAGTGAAGGCTGATAATCAGGTTCTAGCAAGTTTAACTCAACCCCTTGAGGTTCCATAGTGGAAGTGGGATGGGATATCAATGGAAATCATGAAAGTATTACCATGTATGTTTAGGGGACATGATGCCATCTGGGTGATTGTTGAATGACTCACCATGATGGACCACTTTTGAGATTTTTGATAGTAGAGTTCAGTAGAGAGCTTAGGATTCCTCTATGTGCAGGTGATAGTTTGAATCCAAGGAGTTACATAGAAGTTTGTTTTAGATAGTGATCCTCTAGTTACATCCTAATTGTATAAGGGATTGCAGAAGGCGTTTGGGACTCAATTATGCTTGAGCATAGTGTTTCACCCACAAGTGGATGGCCAGACTGAGCGGGCCATTCAGGCTTAGGAGAACATGCTTTGGGATTGCATGTTAAGTTTTGGCCATAGATGGGAGGATCACCTACCTCTGGTGGAGTTTTCATATAATATAAACCACCCATCCATCATCGGTATGGAACCATTCTAGGCTTGTTATGGGCAACCCTATAGGTCACTACTTTGTTGGAATGACCAAGGAGAGTAAGCACTCATGGGCTCGAAGTTGGTGCAGGAGACTATTGAGAAACTACAGATCATCCAAGAGCATATGAGGACCGCATAGATCCAACAAAAGTCATATGCTAATAGGAGAAAGAATACCTTGGAGTTAGAGGAGGGATACCATGTGTTCTTTTAGGACTCACCTCGATGGGGATAGTGGTTATTTATCTGGGGAAACAAATCATCTCCAAGATACATTATCCCTTTTCAGATTCTGAGTAGAGTTAGTGAGGTGGTGTACTTTCTAGATATACCCCCATAGTTGGAATGAGTACATGCTATCTTCCATGTGTCATAATTGAGGATATAAATGCATGATCTATCGCATGTTATTGACTGGGGAAACTTTTGTAGAGTACCCAATGGAGATCGAGGAATGACATGAAATTTTTTTTTGTGGGTGGTCGATTCATCTATTATGTGTTCAATGGAATCACAAGAATCTCTAGGAGAGAACTTGAGAGTGGGAGGATCAAATTTGTGCTCAGTACCCTAATCTTCTTGAGTAACCTTTGTTTTGGATTTTAGGGACGTAAATCCCTAAGGTGGGGAGAATGTAATGAATTTAATTTTACCTAGTTTTATTTCTATAAATTTATTGGGAAAATTCGAAGACCAGGTGATGAGACAGAGTATGATTATGAGAACCCATTTACTTGGAATGATTCACTAAAAAATGTTAAGTTTTAATAGCACGTGTGCGTGACTTTTTTGAAAAAGTGAAATATCTTCTAAATGGGTGTCAAGATCAGAAATCTAAGGGAACCATTGAGCTCAAAGAAGTGGATTTACCCTAGGCATGACTTAACTTTAGTCGACATAGGTCTTCTGTGGAAAAACCTGAAAATAGAATAATCGTAAATAAAATAATTAAATAAAATAATTTTATTTTTAAAATAATAATAACTCATAAATGGGAAATGAGATTGGAAATCCAAGACCACTATTGAGTTTTAAAGGATTTTTTCCCTTAAGAGAGGCCTAACCTCAGACGGCGTAGGGTAGCTATGAAAGATAGTTTTTGGATTTGAATGCCATTAAAATATTTTATAAAAATATTTTATTTATAGTTATGTGACAACACAGTGGCAGTTCCACTTTTTAATAAGCCTTGTCAGAAATCTAGGGTTATCTCCATAACCTTGGAGTTTTCCTAAGGCAAGGAGAAGGAGTCTCTCTCACCAGAAACAATAGATTGGAGGTCATAACTCAAATCAAGAATCGAAAAATTAATGAATGAAAACAATGTGGTTTCTCCCTTCATCAATGACTGATCTAAACACCAGGCAGTGTGTTTTTTCTTTGTGATTATTTACCCGTTCTTAATTTTCGATGACGAACGTGGAACAACCCATGAACGAGTTGATATGAGGTTCGATCATTCTTGTGGTATGGGTAATTATGTGGGTTGAATATCAGGGATGATTTATTTTTAGAGATTTTATTTGTTTCCTCTCTGTTTTTCAATTCTAAAATGAATGGATTGAGGCCAGTACGAACAAGGACAAGATTTGTTCTTTGGGTGCCCTTGTGTGTTTATCTCTTTCCCTTAATTTTCTTGCGTTCTTTATTCTTCATGAAGTATGAATGAGGGATCATTGCACCTTCGATCCGTGGCACAATGATCTGAGATCGGGGATTCGACACTGTGGAGGTGTGACAACAAAGGCATAGTGAAATTGGTCGAGGAAACGACCTATGGTGGTGTAAGAAGGTGGTCAGAGTGGTAGCTCTAGTTGGCTCAGTAGTCACGGTGAGGCCACTGGAAGGACGACCAGTGGAAGAGGAAGCATCGGCCCAGTAGGGAGGCCAAGCCAGGAGGGCATGGTAGAATGACCATCAGTTGGGAAGCCGGTGGTGGCGATGGGGTGAGGTCTAGTGGGACCATGTCGGAGGAGGGACCATAGTGGATTAGACCATGAGTAGTGACTAGACAGAACCATGGTGGCTGCGGCGAGACGCATCTTGGAGCTGTGTCGGACGGACCCTGCGGTGGTAGGGAGGCCACCAGACCAGGTGGGGATCGTGGACCAACCGATTTGACCAGACAAGCTGATTGGCCAGGTGGTCGGGTGACCACATAGACCAAGGTGGTGATATGACCAGAGCGGGATAAGTCTGGTGGAGTAGGGCCGGACCGCACGACGCGGGCTGGGCCAGACTAACCGGGTCGGGTCGGGTCGACTGGAATGGGTCGTACCCGGACCGTACCAACCCCCTTTTTACTAAAATTCTGGTAAATTTCAAACGGAATGTCCATTTGATGAGTTGTTAGTGGTGTTGGGACCCTTAAAATAAGAATATCATTTTGATATGGATTTTGGGGTTTTTGTTATAGACCTTTATTGGTGGATAGTTTCTCATGGTTCTTTTCTCAAGGGTTTAGCACAACATTACATCCACATCACTAGATAATAGTACCCTCTAGAGGTTGAGTCCCAAATAGAGTTTTTGTATCCCTCCTTGGGACTGGATTGATCCTCTATCACCCTTGATGGAGTTTTGTGAGAATTGACATGACCTACGAGCGCAGGGTGTTAGTCCTCCATCTAGTGGGCCGTATCATTAGGGTTAATGGTATTCTCTATGAAGGATCCCCTATATTACGAGCCGCATCAGTAGTTTTTTCATTATTCTTTGATAAGGATCCCCTATGTTGAGGGGTAATATAGATTGGGTTTTTTGTATTCTCTAGGAAGGATCCCCTCTCTATATATCATGATATTTGACTAGTGTGTTCTCTTTGGGCGGGACCCAATTTAGTAGGACCTCTTTACAAGAGTCTTCGATGACATCATGACTTGAGGAGTGAGTTCTCCCAGAACGAGGATGCCTTGAACAGAATATTGTGGTTGATATTTGGTTGTGACTTACCTATTTTATATGTAGCTAGTAGTGGATGAGACCATGCATCTTGGAATCCTTTACGAGTATACCTGGATGTTCTTGTTATATGTTCTATAAACATATACTTATGTCGATATGACTATATCTTCTTAGTGGTGTTTTCACTTTTTGGTATTTTTGTGTGGTATCTTCTTTGTGATATTTTCTCTATAGTCTTTTAATTTGTGTTTTGGGGTGTCTTACTGAGTATTGTTTTACTCACCCCTACACAGGCTTTGCCCACACGTGTCATGTCTTGTGCATACCATTGACGCTTCGACAAAGTCCTAGGTGGACTAGGACTAGGTGGTGCTTAGAGAGAGACCAGACAGTTAAGGTTTTATCCTGTGGCTTCAGATAGCTGTTCATGTACCTACCCTTCATGTAGGGTCTTCTGTAGATGAGCTTCAGGACCTTATGCTACAGACTCTTTCTTTTTAGTGGGCTTGTATTATAGCCAAGTTGTACTTTACTGCACTTTACTTTCCTATCGTACTCTGTGGTTGGTATCTTAGTGTATGCATGCATTGTTTACTTAGTGTTTTTTTTACATTTCAGTATTTTGGGCTTGGAGATGTGTACATGTGTACATGTGCTTAGGAAAATGCCTCTCATCTGTAGGATATTCCTACTCGACACTAGTCGCCAGCCCCTGACCTATTGGAGGCAGGCTTGGGGTAGTCATGGAATGGGCCCCTCTAGGATAGGTCGTGATAATAAATAGATATCATGAACCTATCTTGATCATATAATTGAATAATAGATAAGATATTTTCAATGGATTCGATCCATTGTTTTACTATTATAGCATCTAAAGATCCACTAAATGTTGGAGGCCTTTTTCACATAAAGTTCTCAATTGAAACTTTCTCTTTCTTAGGGGGATGTGAGGTTTACCCCTGATTCAATTTTCTAATCAAAACTTGAGTTAATTGAGAAAGTATTATCATTAAGTTATTGACTCCTACTCCCATTGGGTTGAGCATCTCATTTGGGTATTCGTTAAGTTACCAATCACATTGTTTGTTGACTTGGTTCCTCATATTTCCAACCAATGAATAAAATAATGGAAAAATTAGGGGTGATAATTTTGAACTATTAAAAACATAAAAAATAGACCATAAAAATTAAAGGGATAACTCATAAATAATATACATTCCTTAACCAATTAATTTTCCAGGTTTCAATATAAGTTATCCATGGTTTATTTCCTAACATAAAATTTTATGGGTATTTTTGTTCCCTTCATGATGGTTCATAATGAGATTATGAAATTACCAAATCATATCCATCAGGAGTGTCAAAACAAGTGTGAAATAATACCTCTTTGTTATGCACCAGATTATGATCAAGTTAATACCCAATTCACCCTTTTCAGGGTTATCACCCCTTTCAACAATTGCTCCAGATCCACATCCACTTGTAGTACTAGATATAGATTTTTTCCTTAGAAACTTCTTAATACATACTTTAAAAATATTTAGGTATGTTTTCCTATGTTTATTCTTAATACTAAGGATTTCACTTGGGGTTTCTAATCCTAATCCCAAAAAATAACTATTCCTTCCTCTGATACCAACTATGCCAACCCATATTTTTAATAAATCTTAATTAATTATTTATTATATAAAGATACACATAATACAATCTAAAAAGATCACGAGTCCTAATTTATTTGGTTAATTAGATACACAAAACAATAAATTGAAACATGGGTACTACAACATTATTTAAAAAACTCCAAAACATTCCATTATATTACATTGATCTTCTAATATTGCACGGGATAACCCAGGGATGTACATAAGAAAATGGTAAGATATAAAATCAATTAAGGGAATAATTAAAGTATAAAATGATGAAAGTAATACATGTGAGTCAATAGGAATATCAAGGTTCCATAAAATGGATTAAATTCATAAAATTTAATATCAATCCATGATATAAGATGATAATATCAAGGCAGCATAGAAATGCTTAAACAATATAAAACATAAAATCATAAACAAAAGTTAAGGCTAACCTTTGAGACGTCATATCATAGTGTTATTAGGATAAAATATTGTGCACCATAAATGGTATACCATAAGATAAAAACATTACCCAATACATAGGAGGGATATATAAATTTGTGCCCACTTATCACATTCATATCATCTATATGCATTTTTTTCCATATTGATCATACAAAATAAGAACGATTTCATCAATTTTAATCCCATGATTAAGGAGTGTGAGTTATATAAAAAAATTACCCAATAAATTAATTATAGATACAACTAAGTGAATACCCTTTAGTGGAAATGAGTATGTCTATTCACTATACAAATGTTTGGTATATAAAACCATGGGATAATTTTGATAGCATAACAAGTGTATATAAAGATTCATGTGAGGGTTTAATGATAGTGAAATATGGTATCTAATTTCATGGAAATTATAAGGAAAATAAAAGGTATGTGTGAAAATATATGACAACATGAAAAATTGGAAATCAAAAGGAATAATACAAAAAAAGTTCTTGAATAAAGAGGAGAGAATCCCTTTCCTTGAGAGGGTGCTTTTAAAATCATGAGAGGAGATTCTTAAGAGATTGGGAACACCTTGGGAGGGATTTATAGAAGTATAGAGAGAGAAAATTTATGCTAAATGATTTTTTAGTGAAGATAAGTGGGAGGTTTGGTGGGTATTTATAGAAAATGAGAGGAGAATTCTTTATTAATTTCTAAACTTAGCTTTTTTACTCTATGTAATAAAATAATCAAAACCACAAACCTTATCATGGATTTTTCTCATAGTTTATTACAAATAAGAGTGGTTTTAAATATTTTATAAGTTCAAGAACCAAAAATATTAAAATAATACCATTGGTTATGTGGAATCCATTCATGTTTATAAAGAATTGATTTTAAAACCTTAAAATATAATATAGTTTTTGGAGGATTCATTAAAGGTTTATAAAATTAATCAAATAACTTCAAAAATAGATTATTTTAAAGGAGAAACCTTTTATTGGTCATGGATACCCTTTATAGAATTTATTACATCACTTTTGGGCTATTATGATTCCATAATACATATCATATATTTATACCATATTTAATTTTTACCCAAAAATTCATATAAGAAAAATATGAAAAATTCACCATTTCCTACTTTCAATGTGATGATTTTAAAATTATATTTATTTTACAAAAATAATTTTATAAATATGAGAATTTATAATTTTAAATAAAAATCATTATTTACTAGAAAATACTAGTTTTTATGACAGTAGACACTTTCTAACCCTTATAAAAATTATGTTATAATTCATTGAATTATATTATCATTTGTATTTAAATAAATATTATTTATCAAAAATATTTTATTAAAATAATATTTATTCCAAAAATTATTGAATTATAAAAAAGTGTGTCTTAATTGAAACCATATATATATATATATATATATATCTCAAAAACACCATTTTTATTTCTTCGTATCAAAATATAATTTTATCGAATTCATTATATAATAATTTATAAAGTAATAATAAAAAGGGGAAAATATAATCATTATTTCATTTAAAAGAAAATATAAAAATTCATACCGTCTGGGTCTATATACATAACCCCTTATTACACTCATGTATTCCCTAAGGGTAAGGTTTGATATAATGACCATTTCTTGGGGAGGTTTAACAGATATGGTTTGGGTCATGATCTCAATAATCTTGAATTTATATCATAACCAGTTTCACTAATGTTTCAGTTTTTGGTTATAATATTAGTCTTAGTCAAGGTAAAATCCTAGTGATGTCATCTCCCTCGTAATTTTCTATAAATGAGATTCATAAGGTATGATCCTACTAGTCAAGACCATCACTTATTTAATATGTTCCAATGAAACTTTATCATAACAATTAATATATACTAATCTTAATTATCATTATACAATGACTATATTATCAATGGTTAAGATGCTTAAGAGTATTTTAAATAAAATAGGCTATATCGGTCTAAAAACCAAAGTAGTGTATGAATTTTCTATAACCAAATTACTTAATAAGACATTTATTCATTCAAAAAGGGAATTTAATTTATAAAATTCTGGGTCATTACACTTCTCCGGCTTGAAATATTTTTCAATGTATGTCACTCCTAAAGTTTATCCACTTAATATTGAAACACTATTGTTCTTGGATATTTTGTTTGCTATATTAGCTAAAAATAATATTCATGTAATTAATATTAATGTCCTGATTTACCAATCATCCACATTACACTTAATATCATAGATTCTGATTTTTTCATCATCCCACATGTTTTACAACATGTATTAATCACTGTAATAAATCTAAGTGCATCACTACCAATTTGATAAATCATGTAAGTCTTCATGCATGATGCCTTCCCCAATATTTTTCACTAATAGAACTATATATCATCACATTACCTATTTCAATGTATTAATAACATACACCCATAGAATCACATAACTAGTCGAGTAATCTTTACAACATATCATTAATTTTAGTGCAGTATTTAACATAAAAAAATATATTACAATAACACTATTCTAGAATATAAAACTATTTTTTATAAAATGTACATAGATATTTTCCACCTTCACATATTCTAATATCAACTTACTCTACCACACTTATAAATCTAGAACACGTTTATTACTTTTCACCTTGTATGCACTCTCTTTAAATACTCAGTTTTTAATGAATTAAACTGATATATAGAACATATGAATCTAACCATTTAATGAAAATACTCATGTACATTTTTTATTACTCATTATATTAAATTTTATTGTTTATTATTTCTGAAATATGCATGAATTAAATTTTCACAACATATATTTAATATTGGTAACATTTTTAAAGGCGACTGGTTGTAAAATGGAATTATGTTTAGGTATTCAAATAGATATTATTAGACATATTCATTATCACACCCAACCTAATTTTATTCATTATTTTATTTATTTATAAATCTCCATACCTATCCTTTATTTTTAGGCTTTTTTTTTTATTTTTAAGAGTTTTCTATCGGTGAACACTTGGTGTATGGTTTGGTAAACTGTATGGTCAAGCCGTGAAATTCTCCCAAAAAAAACTGGTGTATCTTGCATGGTTAGAAAATGGTTGGAAAAGTCATACAAATTTTAAGAGGGATCGTGTGAGGTGACTTGGTGTGTGGGTCTCTTGTGAATAATTGGTGTACTATTAGGAGAAACTATGTGACACCTCCTAGGTGAACCAATTTCGGTGTCATGATTGGTTCATGACTTTGTAAATCCTAGGGATAAATTGTGAGACCTAACCAGGTGTTTAATTATGTTAATTTTCTATTATACCCTTCCATGAATTAAATCCATTGAGACCCTATTTTCACTTCACTCACATGGGGTAGATATGGAGGAAGCTTAAGCATGACTACCCTCTCTTCATCCATTTATCCTTGGACTCTTTACTTGGTTCCAAGTACATTCTTCAATGTTAAGCCAACATTTATCTTCCCACTTACCTTTATTTTCTCTTGTTTCTTATTCTCTCATTTAAGGGGTATATCATACCCATGGTGTATTTTTTTTGGTACTTATATTTTATTTTTAGTCTTTCCATTGTCCTATAGTTATTTCATGCATTTTTAGGAAAAAATATGGTGTTTGGGACAGATAGAGGGTGACACATAGTTGGTGCACAGTTATTGAAAAACCCTATTCCATTCCTCTATAAACCATATAGCCCATATAATGGACATTTCAATGTCACATGGCTAGGAACATGACCATGTGTTATCCCCCAGTAGACCGTGCGACCTCCCCTCCCCTTTGGACATAGGAGACGTACGGTTGGCGCATGGTCTAATAGACCATGTGACCAAACCATGTGTTATGCCAAATATTTTTAAAAAAGTAAAATTCCATTTTCCCCTCCCCACTTTTAACCCAAAAAACCCCTCATTTCTACCCATTCGACTTCCAAAATTCTAGGTGAATCATCACATTCTCCTCTTCCTTTGGGATACAATTTTTGGTGGATTTCATCTTGGATATTAAATAAAACCTCAAATAAGTCCTTCCTCTATTACTTCCTTAGCCTATTATTCCCTTCCTCTTACATTTACTTCTCTCCACTGGTTTTGTTGACCTAATATGAGTTGAATATGAAATTTTTGGCTTGGATATTGAATTTAGTGGTGTTTTCTGGATTTTATAGGATCTCCTTTTTCTTTTTCATGTGATTCACACCTGGTTAGTGGTGGTTTTAAGAGTAAAGGTATTTGATTTTGAGTTATTCTATTTTTTGATGAGTTAAATATGCATTCCTTTATTTCAAAATGATTTCCTAAAAATGATGGTGTGTGAAAATGGTTGTTTTCAAGGGTTTTAGTGTGTGTAAAACTCTTAAAATGGTTTATCCCTTGGGTGAAAGATAAAGATGGTGTATTGTTTCATGTGACATGTTGGACTATTGAAAGGGGTTTTAAATGGTTTATAATGGTTTCAAAAATGGAATAGATCACTTAGTAACATTGGGTATCTAGGAAGGTGGGCTAAAGACTTGTATATTGTGAGAGATAGCAGGGTGTAATACAATCTTACTAATAGGATGATGTTACAATAATAAGTAAACATGATGTTATTATGGGTTCCAATATAACTTTGGTGATGAACTCTCTATTGGATCTTCCATAAGGAGAGATATGGTTGTGACTGATCACTAAGAGTACAAGAATCCTAGAACCCGTGTGACCTAGATTCTTAGGGTTTGGACTAAGTTGATTATGTTGTGTTTACCCACTTTTAGTTATTTTATCATTATTTAACTTTCTTCTAAAATAGAAGATGTTTTAAAAACCAAAATGTTTACTTTTCCTAAAAATTGGATTTTTTATTTATATTATAATGTTTATGCATAGAAAATCTGGTGGGATCCTACTGGGAAAGTGTGCTCACACCCTACATATACCCATAGGGTATATGTAGACCTCATGTTGTTTTATATAGGTAAAGTAAATGCCTACTATGGGAGTGACAATAAATTATATTGATATTTGGGTCTTCTTTTGGAAGGTCTTAGTAGTGGTGAAATGGTAGGAATTGAACCTCAAGCCACAAAGAGGCTTGAGTTCCTTTTTTCGGTTTTGGATAAAAATGTAAGTGGAACCTTTTTACATGTACATGTTTCTTTTTTATGGCCATGTTTTATAATTGGTTGTGATGTTTATGTACATTTTGTATCATTGGTGGTTATTCGAGTGTGTTGTGGTTTTTGATATTTATGTTGGGTCATGTTCATAGGAAAATAATTCCTAAGGAATTATTCAATTTCCATGCTCTAATTTCCAGCCTATAGGGATCGGGAACACCATTCACGCCATGCCATGGGCCTAATTGGGCGTGTTGAGTTGGATGGTAGCCTAGATTGGTTCATAAAAAAGTGGTATTAGAGGATTTTTTTTCCTTTTCTTTAGGTCATGTTATTTGGGAAAGTTAGGCTATAAAAGAGTTAGGATTGTCGGGAATTTAGGATTCTGGATTTGGATGGGATGTCTGGGAAACACAAATCATGACATGCCTTGGGTTACCATGGGATGTTGGGAATCAGGTTTAAATACTTCTTCAAGTGTAATACATAGGATATACATTTTACACATACACCAAGGTTGGCTGTAGTGGTTCACGTTGTGGTTTCATTCATTGTGATTCTATGATGACCTATGTGGGAATTTTATTAAGTTATTTGATAGATATTCATGGGTAATTTACTGATGGTTCCTTTTTCTTGTTTGTTGGCATGTGCAGTAACATGCCTCCTTAGAGACCTTCTGTATAGTCACAAGAGGAGGTCGAAGAGATTTCTCCATCACCAATTGATTGGGGATTAGTCGATGTGGTGGTTTGGACTATTTGGGCCATAAAATAGGGAGTAGGATCTGGTGTTGCTCAGGCTAAGGAATCCAAACTAGGTTTAGGAAAAGAATGATCTCAAGAGTTTCTTAAGAATAAAACCCTGCCTTATATGGAATCATAGACCCCTAGGAAGTGGAATACTGAGTGGAGAAGGTTGAAAGGACCTTTGAGTTCCTTAGGAATCCTGATGATGTTAAGGTAAAGTGTATAGTGTTTTTTTGGAAGGTCCTATTTTCTAGTGGTGGGAGTTAGTGGTTTAGGTAGGGAATGATGAGAAGTTAGGATAGAAAGACTTCAAGGTCATATTTAATGATTATTTCTTCCCTAATACATTTTCATTCATCGTGACCTGATAATTATTAGACCTCTATCAAGGAGAACCTTTAGTGATGGAGTATGGTGACCACTTATTCGAGTTAGTCTGATTTTCTACTGAATTAGTTTCTAATGAAAATTTGAAAGTTTAGGGGTTTGAAATAGGGATGTGTTTGGATATTCAGTCTTAATTATTCTTGTTTTAGCCAAAGACCTATGATGAGGTGGTTGACCAAGCTCTTATGGTGGAGATTGACTAGGATGGTATGCTAGGTTTATCTAGGATGCTTCTATAACTGATTCAAAGTGGGTTTGGCTTATCTAATAAGAAGAGGAAGTGTGAGGAGTACGAAATGAAGGGTGGTATTGGTTCTAGATATCCAACTTGACCATTTTTATTAGATGTTTTAGGTGGTAGATCTATTACATGATATTAGTGTGGGAAATATAGACATGTATGGTCTTCATATTAAACTTCACCCAAGACATGGAATCAGTGCAGATGCATGGGTAACTTGTAGTGGTTTTTTAGAAGTGATTTACCAATTTAGAGAAGTGAAATATCTATAGTTCTCAGAGGGATAATGGATTCATATGATGTATCCAAGGTTATGTGCTATCATTATAGTGGGCATGGTGGCAAGGATATATCATCATATAGGTAGACTAAACTTAAGGTAGATCCTTAGATTAATAGTCAATCATAAACAAAAAAAATATGAAGTACTTAAAATCTATTGACCAGGCACCAATGGAATCAGATGTTGGTTTTGTGACAGTTAGAGGTATTTTTCTTGTTGTATCATCTATGGTAGTTGATTTTTTTTGATATTGGTACTTCTAACTCATTTATTTCTTCTCATATTTTGGATCTATTGAAACTACAAACTGAGCTTATTTTGTATTCCATAGAGTTAGTTATGCCACTTTCCAGGAGGATAGATTAAGGTTTCAGATTCCCGTCTTATGTATCTCCAGGTCAGAGGTTAAAATGAAATGGGATTTCCTTTTTCTATAAATGGACCTCTTTGATATGATCCTAGGGATGGATTGGATGAAATCTTTCAAAGACGACATTGATTTATATCACCACTAGGTGACTTTTATATCCCTTGATGGACGCCCTCAAGTTTTTCAAGGAGAATAGGATTTACAATCATGTTGAGATATCCTCCACTTATAGAGCTAGAAAGTCGTATTCCCTCTTGTTAGAGTATGGTGAGAAGGAATTAAAGAGTAGTTTTCCTTCTTTGATGGATGAGTTTAATTAGGTATTCCCTAACGTTTTTTAGGTTTACCTCTAGAACAAGATGTGGAGTTCACCATCAATTTAGTGTTGGAGATACAGATGATATCTATTCCCTCATATCATATATAACTCATTGATTTGAGGTAATTAAAGATATAACTTGATGATTTTTAATACAAAGGGTTTGTTTTCCCAAACATCTCTCTCTAGGCTACTCTAGTGCTTTTTACAAAAAAACATTGATGGATCTATTTGGTTGTGTTTTCATTATCAGAAGCTGAATAGGGTCACCATAAAGAATAAATCCCCCTTTTTTTATATCTATGATATATTTGACTAGATTAAGGTGGAAATGTGTTTCTCCAAGATCAAACTTCATTCAGGGTATCACCAGGTCAAGGTGAGAGAATAAGATTTTCCCAGGACCACCTTCCAAAGTAGGTATGACCATTTTAAGTATTTGGTAATTCCATTCAGATTAACTAATAATCTCATGATATTCATGGATTTGATTAACTATATGTTCCATATACACCTTGATTATTTTTTTCATGTATTTTTGGATGACATTATAGACTACTTGATATTTGAATAGGAGCATGGGCATCATTTGAGAGTTATTCTAGGCTTGCTGTGAGATAACCATATTTATACTAAGTTATCGAAGTTTAGTTTCCAGATTTGTAAAGTTAAGTTTATGAGGCATGTGATCTTGGAATTTTGGGTTTTAGTTTATTCAGAGAAAGTAAAAGTAGTGATTTTATCATAGGATCTGAGGAATTCCTTTGAGATCAAGATTTTTCTAGACCTGGAAGGGTATTACAAGTGGTTCATTAGGGAATTATATTGACTTTACTCACTAATGAAAACTCTCACCTAGAAAGGGGTGAAGCTATTTTAGAGTCCATAATGTTAATAATTGTTTGAAGAGCTTAATAAATGGATGACCACTTCTCTTATATTGATTTTACCTAAGGTAGGTTAGGGTTATGTTGTTTATTACGATGCTTCAAGCACAGGTCTAGGATGCATGCTGATGTAGGGTGACCATATGGTGGTGTATGATTCTCAATAACTTTTTCCAAATGAGAAGAATTACCCAAAACATGACTTTAATCTCATGGAATTTATTCATACCCTTAAATAATGTCATTGATATCACTTTGGGGAGAATTTTATGGTATTTTAAGACAAAAAATATTGAGCTACATCTTCTCCTAGAAAGATTTAAACCTCAGGTAATGATGATGGATTGAGTACCTATAGGGGTTCTACTTTCACATCATCTACACCCCATGTAAAGGAAATTTGGTTATAGATTCTTTGAACAAGAATCTCCCAACCTAGGATTTGAAGGATTCTAGAGATGAATGGACTCTAATGGGGATTTTTTACTCAGATTCACTTGGAAGCCAAAGAACATAGTGGTGATATGTTCTTGGCTAGTGTTCAGCTGATGCCTTCTATGATGGAGATAATTAAGGATGATCATCCAAAGGATGAGTTATACCAGTATTCTATCCAATTTCTAAATAATGTGTAGTATCCTAATAGATGGTCATTTTCTTCTAGGGGTGTTCTTTGCTTTATGGTCTGCTCAGTCATGCTGTCATCTCTATGAAGGGTGGTGATGCAAAACTGCTATCAGTCTCAATGTACTATTCATCCTAGAGACACCAAGATTTTATATGATGTGAGACATTGGTTCTTGTTTCTAGGTATTAGATGGGTGATATCTAAATTTTATCTTGGTGTTCTACTTGTTAACAATTCAAAATTGAGCACCAGAAATCCTCAGTCTTGCTGTAGTCGCTTCCCATTCCTACCTAGAAGTGAGAAGAGGTATCCATGGATTTAATTATTGGATTACCCCATACAACCTGAGGATGTAATGATATTTTAGTGTTTATAGATCATATGACCAAGTTCATCCATTTAATCCCGATCAAGGACTCAACCAAAGTGAAGGATTTGGGCTGGTTGTATGTTCATGAGATCATGAGGATGCATGATGTACCATATACTATTATTTCTAATAGGGACCTCTGTTTTACCTATAAATTTTGTAAAGTCCTCTATAGATAAATGGGGTTATAGTTTAAACTTAACAAAACCTACCATCCCCAAACTGATGGTTATAAAAAGTGTACAAACTAGATTTTAGAGGACATGGTTTTTACTTGCATCTTGGACTTTAGAGGTTTATGGGATGACCATATTGGATTGGTATAATTCACTTATAATTATAATTACCAATCCTAAATTAGTATGGATCCTTTTAAAGTGTTGTATGGTCGATTGTGTCGGTCACCTCTATGCTGGATGGAGGTAGGTGAGACTTCCTTATTGGTACTAAGCATCATGAAAGAGATGACTAGTAACTTTCAAATGACCAAGCATTGGTTTTTAACAACTTATAGTCATTATAATTCATATGTTGATTAAAGATACTAATATTTTGAGTTCTCAGTGGGTGAAAATGTGTTTTTGAAAGTAACACCTCACTTGGGTCATCACTATCTTGGTAAGAAGGGGAAGCTCACACTGAGGTATGTTAGACCTTTTGAGATCATCGATAGGATCATCAAGGTAGAATAACATTTGGAATTAACTTCTTAGTTTATATCAATTCATGAAGTTTTCCACATTACACAACTAAAAATTTATAATCAATATTCTTCCCATATGTTGGGATGAGAAGAGATTGAGCTGGAACCTGATCTGATAGTGATAGAGTAACCAATTAAAATTGTTGATTCCCAGGTGAAAGTTCTTTAAGGAAAATCTATTCCATTAGTTCAATTATTATGGAAACATGGTAATGAAGAGCACAATATGTGGGATTAGAAATCTTGGGTGGAGGATAAATATCCCCACTTGTTCTCTGATCAGATTACATACTGACTTTTTGGGAACATAAAGTTTTTATTATGGGAATAATTGTCACACCCATGGTGTCTTTTTTTAGGTATTTCTCTTTTATTTTTGGAATTAGCCTTGTCTTGTAGTTATTCTAGTATTTTTTAAGGTAAAATTATGTTTTTTTAGGTTAGATATAGGGTGGAACATGGTTGTCTCATAGTTATTATAAATCATGTGCCATCCCTCTAAAAACTTTGTGGATCAGATATTCAGTTTTTCAAGGTCAAACAACTAGGAACATGACCATGATAAAGCCACAATTATCCCATATGACCCACCCTATCCTTTGTAAATAGGCAATGTACAATATTTAAAACCATTCATCCAAACCATGTGACCTTCCAGATCTTTTAAAAAGTGAAATTCCCTTTTTGACCCTCCCTATTTTTAAACCAAAACACCCATAATTTCCACCCATTCAACTTCCATATTCTAGGTGCACACCCCTCTTCTTCTCTTCCATTGGGATCTAATTTTTGGTGTATTAGAGCTTTCATATTCAAGGAAACCTCAAGTAAGTCCTTCATATATTATTTTCTTGGCCTCTTCTTCACGTCCTCTTGATTTTCTTTCTCTTCGTTGGTTTCATTAACCTAGTATGGGTTGAATCTGATTTTTTTTGACTTGGATATTGATTTTGGTGGTGTTTTATTTATTTTCTATGTTCTCCTATCACATTTTATTATGGTTCTCACTTAGTTGGTGGTAGTTTCAAGAGGAAAGGTAGGTGGTTCCATGTTGTACTATTATTTGACAAGTTAAGTATGCATGCCTTTATTTCAAAAATGTTTTCCTAAAAATGGTGGTGTGTGAAAATGGTTGTTTCCAAGGGTTTTGGTGTGTGTAAAACTTTTTAAATGGTTTAATATTTGTGTGATAGATGAATATGGTGTATTATGGAATGTGAATTGTTGGTATGTTGATAGGGGATTGAAATGGTTTAGAATGGTTTTAAAAATGGAATAGAACACTTGGGAACCATGGGTATCTTGGTAGTTGGGATAAATACTAGTATTTTGGGAGAGATGATAGGGCGTAACTCAGTCTTCTAAGAAGGATAATGCGACAATAGTAACTAAAAATGATTATTATGTTGTGGGTACCACTAGACTTTGGAAACAACCTCTCTAGTGGCTCGTGCATGAGGAGAGATATGATTTTGATTGATCATTGAGAGTAAAAGGATCCTATCACCCATGTATCCTTTATACTTAGGGGTTAACCCAAGGTTCTTATTATATTTTTACCTATTTTTAGTTGTTTTATCATTGTTTTTATTTCTTCCAAAATTAGAACAAGTTTTAAAAACCAAACTATTTTACTTTTATTAAAAGGTGAAAATTTTATTTATGTTATAATGGATATGAATGGAACATTTTGTGGGATCCTAATAGGAAAGTGAGATAAAAATCTACATATAACTATTGGGTATATGTAAACCTTGTGTTTTCTGATACTGGTAAAGGAAAGGCCTACTATGGGAGTGGAAACAAATGATGTTGATAGTGGGGTCTTCTTTTGGTAGGTGTTGGTGGTGATGAAATGGTTGGTGTTGAGCCTAATGCCACAAAGAGGCTTGATTTTTTTTGTTTTGGATAAAAATGTAAGTGGGACCTTGTTACATGTATATGTTTCTTTTATATGTCCATGTTTAGGCGTTGGTTTTGATGTTTATGTACATTTTGTATCGTCAGTGGTTATTCGAGTGTACTGAGGGTTGTGATATGTATGTTGGGTTGTGTTCATGGAAAAAACATTCCCAAGGAATTATTCTATGCCCAGGTACTAGTTCCCAGCCCATGAGAATTGGGAATGCCCTTCGGGCCATGCCATAGGTCAAATTAGGTATTGAATTGGATGGTATCCTGAGTCGATTTTTGATAGGTCCATGATGGTCAAACCCTGGGTCATGGGTTATTTTTGGTTTCTAGAGATTGTGATGCTCGTATTTAGGCCTATTATAGATATTTTCATAGAAATTGATGTGATTCCTTTTATTTAACGTAGGCGTTATTATGATATTCTATTTCTTTAACACACCTTGGGTGATTAATTTAATTTAAAATTAATTTTCATTTAAAATCGATAGTGTGGAACTAGTTTTGATTATGTTAAATTTTTTCCCTTACATTGGTAGTTTCTAATATGAAATAAATGAGTTTTTAAATTGCACTCAATCCATTTATAGTTAAAACTAATTTCTAGCTTCGTCTAGGAGTTTGTTAAAATTCCCTAATGATCTCTCCATGTAAATTAAACTTTTAAAAGGAAAATTTAAGAAATATAATAACTCTAGAATGTTTTTAAAAGTAATAAATTAAGAATTCTACATGGTTTTCCAAAATTAATGGAGTCTTTTAAAAGTAGGATTTGATTATCTTTAAGCTTTAGTGATCCTTTTCAATTTTATCATGATTATTATATCTTGGTTTGATTTCATAACATGAATGATATTTTAAATAATTTTGGGTTCCATTTATGTTCATTAAATGTTTTTATTTTATAATTTAAGTTTGATTCAATTTAAAATATTTGTTTCCTAAGATTTGAGTGTTGTTTGGTTTTCAAAGGATGTTTTGATCATTAAGGCCTATATAAAAACCCCGATTTTTAATACACACTTAAATACGATTTATTAGATAAAATATTCACATGATACAACATAGAATATTGAGAGTTCTAGTGTATTTGGGGTTTAGAAACATTATATAATGACTTAAAACATGAAACATAACATCTTTATTGAAAACTTCCTTTACATGACCACTACATTCCCTCGTACTTAGAATTGCATGGGATAACCTGAGGACATGCATAAGAAAAGGGTGAGATATAAATCCCAGTAAGGGAGTAAAAAAGGCATAACATGAAAAATACATTACATGTTAGGAAATCGGCATATCAAAGGAGCATAAGAGAAACATGAACATAAAGACATGATATAACATGATTATCATAACATGGAAATGTGGAAACAACACTTAACATGGTATTAGCATGAGAAAAGACTCATTGCACATGGAGCATGAATAAACCATCATTTTACTTGAATTATCATGAGTAAACCCTCATTGCACTTGACGTATCATGATACTAATCTTTACCCAATGCATTGGAGCACTATCAGGGCACACCCTTCTTAAACATTTCATTTCATGAGTAAGTGTGCCACATAGATCATACAACATGGATTCATTAAACATAATCATTTATTCCACTACAAAGGAATGTGGAATTAATAAATTAAACTCTATAATCAACAAGTAAATTTTAATAAATGTGAATAACCTTGATAGAGGAATGGGCATGGTATTCACTACACAATGACCTTGGCTTAGAAAATCGCGGTGCAATTTTGGCAGCATAATGATGTGACATAAGAATTCATAAAAATGGTTGATGAGAGAGAAAGGAATATCTCATAATATTTACATGAAATGGAAAGTAATGGGGGTCATATAGATACATTTCCCAACATATTTAATGTAATTTAGATTCATAATACAAAATAATTGCTTGAATGTAAATGAGAAGAGAGAAATTACTTATAGAATTTCATCATGGTAGAAGGTGTACATGAGAGGCATTAATAAGAGATAAAGGGGTATCTCATCATTAAAAAATAAGGAGGGAAGTATAGGGGAGTTGTGAAATCATACCACAACATTTTTAATTTAAAATACAAGGGTATAGTAATATAAATAAACTTGGAAAAAAATGAGAGATGAAGAAATTCCTTACTTGGAAGTGTGATCCCAAAGGCTTGAGAGGGGCTTGAGAGAGGCTTATTGGGATATTTGGGAACCTTTGGAGGAATCTAGATAGTGGAGGTAATAGGTTGGTCGAGCTCCAAAGGATTTTAGTGAAGAGGATGTGGGAGCTTGGTTGAGTTTATATAGTAAAAGAGAGGGAATTATTTATTATTTAGGTTTTGGAAACCACACATTAAACTAATAAAAACCACAAACCAGCCCATAGTTTTTTGAAAGTGGGAGTGGAAAAAATTATTTTATAAGTCCAATGTCTGAACTTCTTAAAATATTAGGCTTGCTTATGTGGAGGCGATTCATACTCTTAAGGAAGTCAATTAAAAAGTTAAAACATTTTATAAGTCCTGGAGGGTCCACTAAAGATTTGAAAAATAAATAAAACAAACCTAAAATCACATTATTTTAATGGTAAAACATATATTGGACGAAAATAATGTTTATAGTATTTTATTACATCACTATTAGGTCATTATGATGTCACAAAACACATTATATATTTAAATGGTATTTAATTTTTATCCAAAAAATTGACCGTCTCAGAAAATTATGAAAAATTCACTGTTGGATAATTTTGATGTCCTGATTCCAAAAATAATAATAATTTTATCTAAATATTTTTTCTAAATATGTTAATTTTTTACTTTTAAAATAAAAATTGATATTTATCTAAAATTCATGGGTTTTGACAAAAACAACCTTCAAACCTTAATTAAAATTTCAATTGTATTCATAAAAATTATATGATAATTTATATTTAATAAAAAGTAATTTAGTAATAATATTTCATTAAAATATTATTTAATTCAAAAATACATTAATTCATGAAAATAAATTTCTTAATTGAATATTAACTAAAAAAAATTCTAGTTTTTATTTAAAAAACTATTTACAAAGTAACACTAATAAAATGATTGTATATTATCTATAAAAAAAATAATGTACATAATCATAGTTATAAGGTCTTGTTACATAACCCCTTATTATACCTGTATATGACCGAAGGGTAAGGTGTGTGATGGTGACAAACTCTTGGGGTGACTCAGATAACATTGCTCAGGTGGAAATCTCTATCAACTTCCAGTTCTCCCATAGGGGGTTCCGATCGAGATTAACGTGTTGAAGATAGGGTTGGGCTTGGTCAATATCAAATACCAATGACACCACCTCCTTTCCGATCTCTAACAAATGGGATTCGTATGGGGAAAGTCTACTGGATGAGGCCATCACTTCCTTTGTTTGAGTAAATTGGATTTATTAAAGCCCTATATTTATACTAATCATGTGATCACTGTTCAATGACTGTATTATAAATGGTAACATTTCTTAATGGTATTTTGAAATCCAAAAACATAAAACCAAGGAAGTGCATATTTTATATAACCATTTTACATAATAAGACATTTAATTAGACCAAGATGAATTTTCATTGATAAAATTTTGGGTCATTAAAATATTCCCCCCTTAAGTAATTTCTCTCTCGAAATTTCCTTTACCCACACTAAAACAAATGTGGGTAACTCTACATAATCACTTCCTCCAATTCCCACATTGCTTCTTCAAACGTGTGGTTTCTCCACAACTCTTTTATGAGGGGCATTGTCTTATTTGGTAGAAATTTTTCCCTACGATATAATATCTTCACCAAATTCTCTTCATAGGAGAGGTCATCCTCTAATGGTACCACCTCTGGATTGAGTACATGCAATGGTTCAAGTATGTACTTTCTCAAGATTGATACATGGAATACATCATGTACTTGATATAGGTTTAGTGGGTGTGTTAGTCGATAGGTCACTGCTCCAATGCAATCAAGGATCTTAAAAGGGCCGATGTACCTTGTACTAATCTTTCTCTTCTTCCCAAATCTCATAAATCTCTTACATAGTGATATACATAGGAATACCATGTCTCCAACAACAAACTCTAGGTCTTTTCGATGATTATCATCATAGCTATTTTGTCGACTCTGAGTAGATTTAAGGTATTGTTGGATGGTCTTTACAATATCCACCATTTCTTCAACCATTTTAGAACCTAGGGGTTTTCTCTACCCAACTTCATCCCAACATGCTGATGTTCTTCACCGCTTCCCATACAGGGATTCATAAGGATCCATTTGGATGCTTGATTAGAAATTGTTGTTTTAAGAGAACTCAAATAGAGGTATATGTTGATCCCATCCTCCTTTGAAGTCCATTGAGCATGCCCTCAACATGTACTCAAGTGTTTGGATAGTTCACTCAGATTGACAATCAATTTAAGGATGATAAGCCGTACTAAAGTTCAGCTCAGTATTGAAAGCATGTTGAAGACTCTTCCAAAACTTAGAGGTGAATATTGGATCTCAATCAGATATAATCGAAAGTGGTATTCCATGCAACCTTACCACTTCTCTAATATATATCCGTGCTATTTGATCCAATGAGTAATCCTCTTGAATTTCAATGAAGTGTTCAATATTTGTAAGATGATCCACAACAACCCAGATAGCATTATTTTCTTTGGATGTCTTCATAAGTCCAATGAAAAAGTCCATGGTGATGTTTTCCCATTTCCATACTGGTATGGGTAATGGTTTTATAATCCCCTTAGACTCCTACCTCTTAGCCTTCACTTGATGACATACCAGTCACTTTGATGTATACTTAGCGATCTCCTTCTTCATGTTATCCCACCAATAATGCTCTTAGAGATCGTAATACATCTTTGTGTTTCCCGGGTGAATGGAGAAATTCGAACTATGTGAATCATCCAAAAGTTCTTTCTTTAACTCTGGACTTGATGGAACACATAGTCTTATCCCAAATCTCAAAATTATTTATTCATTAACATTGAACTATGAGGGTTTCCCTTTTCTGATAGTTTCCACTCTCTTTTGAATTCCCACACCATCATTTTGAGCATCCTTTAACCTTTCCAAAAGAGATGGTTGAGAAATAATTTGTGAAAGGATTGATGATGTTCCCTTATTTATGATTCCCATGTCCATATTCATCAAATCTAATAATATTAGATCCTTTTAAATTCTCATCAATGATAGAGTTGTTGGGTCCTTTCTACTTAAAGAATCCTCCACCTTGTTCGCTTTCCCAGGGTGGTAATGGATTGAGAAGTCATAGTATTTGATCATCTCTAACTATCTTCATTGGCGCATGTTCAACTCTTTCTGTGTGAATATATACTTGAGTCTTTTTTGGTCAGTGTATATTTCACACTTCTCCCAAAATAGGTAATGTCTCCAAATTTTTAAAACTGAGATCACTATAGCTAACTATAGGTCAAGCATTGGATATTTTTTCTCATGAACTTTTAATTTCCTTGAAGCATAGGAAATGACTTTGTTATTTTTCATCAACACATATCCCATACCCTTCTTTGAAGAATCACTAAATACCACAAAAAGTTCTCCATTTGTGGGTAGTGTGATCACAGGCATAGTGATAAGCCTTCTTTTCAACTCCTTGAATCTCTCTTCACATTCATCACTCTAATAAAACTTTACTCCCTTTTGAGTTATCTTAGTAAGAGGGTTGGACAATCATGATAAATTTCTCACAAATTGGTGATAATATCCAGCTAACCCTAGGAAACTACAGATATCCATTACCGATGTTAGCCTCGGCCATCCCTCAATTACAGTTTTCTTGGAGGGATCCACAGATATCCCATTTCTTGTGATGATATGACCTAAAAATGAGACTTCCTTCAACTAGAACTCACACTTTCTATACTTTTCATAGAGATTCTCCACTCACAAGGTCTCTAGTACAGTGCTTAGATGCTCCTCATGCTCCTCATTGGTTTTAGAGTATATTATAATATTATCTATAAAGACTACCAAAAATTTGTTGAGGTAATATCTAAAGACTCTATTCATAAAGTCCATGAAGATTGCTGGATAATTAATGAGTCTGAAATGCATTACTATGAATTCATAGTGCCCGTACCTTGTACAAAAAAGCAGTATTGGGGATATCCTCCTTCTTTACCCTTACCTGGTAATATCCTGACCGCAAATCCACCTTGGAAAATTATTGTTCTCCACATAGCTAATCAAACAAGTAATCAATTCGGGGAATATGATACTTGTTCTTTATTGTGATTTTTTTGAGCTCACAATAATCAATGAAAAGGCGCATTGACCCATCCTTCTTCTTGACAAAGAGGACTAGTACACCCCATGGTGAAGCACTTGGGCGTATAAACCCTTTATCCAGATTCTCCTTGTTTCTTCAGCTCCTCAAGCTCTACAACAGCCATTATATATAGATTCTTGGATATTGGAAACTCCCCAGGTATAAGGTCAATTGAGAATTCAACATCTCTTCAAGGAGGAAGACTAGAAAATTCCTCGAGAAACACTTCAGTGAATTCCCTCACAATAGGAATGTATTCAAGGATGGTTTCTTCCTTAAAATCAATCATCTAATCCAGATATATGTGCTCATAGGGTAGTAATATACATGCTTGAGATGATGGTTATAATAAAGATTCATCTTCCTCCTTGCACTTGTATAGAATTGGGGGTTGATTATCCATATAGAGAGTGATTTCCCTCTCACAGAAATTTATGTTTGATCTATATAATGAAAGCCAATCCATACCGAGAATTGCATCAAATTCCACCAGAGGGAGTATGATGAGGTTCTTTGGAAAGTTCAATCCATAGATTGTGACCCGGGAAGAGTTATATTGATGGGATGTAATGATTTACCCATTTTCCGTTCTCACCAAAATATTTACTTCCATGATTTGTGGTGGTGTTGGGATTGTTCTAATAAACATTCAGGATATAAAAGAATGCATAGAACCAGAATCAAAAAGTACATTCTCTATTATTGAATGAATAACTAGCATACCTGTCACCACTTCATTATTAGGGTTCACTTTGGTGGTAGTGATGAAAAAATCTTTCCATTTCTGCCTTAGATGTTGTTGGTTTCCTCTGAAAACCCTTGGCTTAGGGCATTGATTTTCATGGTGCCCTATTTATTTGTAGTTGAAGTAATGAATAAAGTGTTTAGGGTCGAATGGAGCATTACTCTCCTCTGTCGCAGCCATAAGTTTTTCTTGTCGACAGTTAATGGCTAAGTGTCCTTCTCTTCAAAACTTAAAAAATTTCCTCATTCCCTTCTTGCAATTTATGGGGTGCTTCTTTCTACACCTTTGGAAAGTGGGGTTCTAGATTTTCTTAGCATCGTTGGATTTATCCTCTGAACTACCAGAATTGAAGTCCACATTATTATTATTATCCCCATGATACCCCTGAGAGTCACCTATCTCCATTTCGACCTTGAGGGCACATTAGAAAATTTCCTCATAGCTATCAAATT
Source organism: Viscum album (assembly GCA_963277665.1). Lineage (NCBI taxonomy): Eukaryota > Viridiplantae > Streptophyta > Magnoliopsida > Santalales > Viscaceae > Viscum > Viscum album. The sequence continues at coordinate 1,060,567,151 of OY728137.1, forward strand.
CACAGATCGCCCGAGCTTTCCTTAGGCTAGGTTTCATCCCACCAAAGAAGTGGTCAACCTTGCATTCTGGGGTAATGACAAAGCCTAAGGCATATCATGAAAGACTTGTGAAGTTTACCTCATACGCTCCAATGGATTCATCGTTTTTTTTCTTGAGGGAAATAAAGTCCCTTTCCATCTTAAGTCAAAGGGTGCATGGAAAATATTTATTAATTTTTTTTGAAAATCCTTCCATTCCAATGTCTCGATCTCTTCCTCATGATTCATATTTTTGATCAATGTCCACCATTTATCTACTTAACCATCCATATGATAAGCATCCAGAAGAACCTTTTCTTCTTCATAACATTTAAGGATGGAGAAGATCTTTTCAATGGAGTTGATCCATTTTTCGGAAATTGAGGGATCAGATGATCCATTAAAATTATGAGGACTTTATCTCATGAATATCTCAGTTGAAACTTGTTCTTTATTAGGGGGTTGAACATTCCTCTTGACCCATGTTTCTATTCAAATCTTGAGTTAACTGAGAGAGTATCATGACAAAGTTCACGATTCCCACCCCCATTGTATTGGGAATCTCATTAGAACAGTCATCACATTGATCTTCGCATCAGTTTTTAGCTCGAGTACTCCTATTATCGGCCATTGGATGGAATAAAAGGAAAGTTAGGGGTAATACATAAAGGGTAATCCAAGGACAAAAATGGATGACTTATAAATAACTTTTATTTCCTTAACTTATGAATCTTTAGGCTTCAATCTATGTTATACATGATCTACTTCCCAAAATTTATTCTTAGGGGCATTTTTTCTCTTAACAATGGTTCATAATAAGCTTGTGAATTTACCAAAGCATATCCTCTGGGAGTTTCATAACCAATAGTGCATAAAGGCCCATTGTCGTGTACCAGGATACCCCAGGTCAAGCCTGAAACTCCTTATCAGAGTTTTCACTCCTAGGTACATTTGTGCCAAAGCCGCCTCTACCTACTTGTATCCAGACTAGGATGTATTTTCTTGATAAACCACTTACTTAATACTCAAAAAAACTTATTGATGTTTTTACTATACTTAATATTATCCCTAAGACTTTAAATATGGGTTTCTAATCCTAATCTAAAAATAACTAAACCTATCCTCTAATACCAATTATAAAAACCCTTCTTTTTAATACACACTTAAATATGATTTATTACATAAAATATTCACTTGATACAACATATAATATTGAGAGGTCTAGTGTCTTTTTGTCTTATGAACATTACATAAAAACTTAAAACACGAAACATAACATCTTTATTGAAAACTTCCGTTACATGACCACTACATTCCCTCATACTTAGCATTGAATAGGATAACATGAGGATATTCATAAGAAAAGGGTGATATATAAAGCCCAGTAAGGAAGTAAAAAAGTCATAAAATAAAAAATACAATACATTTTAGGCAATATGAATATCAAAGGATCATAAGAGAAACATGAACACAAAGTCATGATATAACATGATTATCATAACATGGAAATGTGGCAAAAACACTTAACATGGTATTAGAATGAGGCAATGATCATTGAACATGTATCATGAGTAAACCCTAATTTAACTTGAATTAGCATGATTAAATCCTCATTTGACTTGAATTATCATGATAATAATCTTTACCCAATGCATTGGAGCGATATCGGGGCACACCCTTCTTAAACATTTCGTTTCATGCATAAGTATGCCACATAGGTCATACAACATGGATTCATTAAACATCATAATTTATTCCATGATAAATGAATGTGGAATTCATAAATTAAAATATATAATAAACAAGTAAATGTGCATAAAGGTGAACACACTTGATAGAGAAATGGTCATGGTATTCACTACACACTGACTTTGGCTTGGAAAATCGCGGTGCAATTTCGGCGGCATAATGGTGTGACATAAGAATTTATAAAAATGGTTGATAATAGAGAAATGTATGTATAATCATATGTAAATTAAATAGAAAGTAATGGGGGGGGGGGTCATATAGATACATTTCCCAATATATGTAATGGAATTTAGATTCATAATACAAAAGAATTTTTTGAATGTAAATGAGAAGAGAGAAATTACTTACAGAATTTCGACATGGAATGTGTGTACATGGGATGAATTAATGAGAGATAAAAGATTATATAATCATTAAAACATAAGTAGGTAAGTATAGGGGAGGTGATAAATCATACACCAACATTTTTAATTGAAAATATAAGGGTATAGAAACATAAAGAAACTTGGACAAAAAATGAGAGAGGAAGAAATCCCTTACTTGGAAGTGTGATCCCAAAGGATTGGGAGAGGCTTGAGAGGGGATTATTGTGAGCTTGGAGAGCCTTGGTAGGATTCTAGAGAGAGTAAGGTATAGTTTTTTCTATCTCCAAAGGCATTGAGTGAAGAGGAATTGGGAGCTTGGGTGGGTTTATATAGTAAAAGAGAGTGAATTCTTTATTATTTAGGTTTTGAACACCACACATTAAACTAATCAAAAATTAAAACCATCCCATGATTTTTGCCCATGGTTTTTGCCAAAAGGGAGTGGAAAAAATTATTTTATAAGTTCAATTTCATAAATTCTTAAAATATTAGGCTTGTTTATGTGGAGGTGAGTCATACTCTTAAGGAAATCAATTAAAAAAGTTAAAATGTTTTATAAGTCTTGGAGGGTCCACTAAAGCTTTGTAAAATAAATAAAAAAAACCTAAAATAACATTATTTTAATGGTAAAACATATATTGGACGAACATAATGTTTATAGTATTTCATTACATCACTATTGGGTCATTATGATGTCATAAAACACATTATATATTTAAACGGTATTTAATTTTTATCCAAAAATTGGGCTGTCTCAGAAAATTATGAAAAATTCACCATTGGATAATTTCAACATCCTGATTAAAAAAGAAATATTAATTTTATCTAAATAATTTTTCTAAATATGTGAAATTTTAATTTTAAAATAAAAACCGACATTTATCTAAAATCCATGGGTTTTGACAAAAACAGCTTTCAAACCTTAATAAAAATTTCAATTGTATTCATAAAAATTATACAATCATTTATATTTAATAAAAATTAATTTATTAATAATATTTAATTAAAATATTATTTAATTCAAAAATCCATTAATTCATCAAAATATATTTCTTAATTGAATATTAACTAAAAAAATGCTATTTTTTATTTAAAAAACTATTTACAAAGTAACAATAATAAAATGAATGTATATTATCTATACAAAAATAATGTACATAATCATAATGCTAAGGTATTGTTACATAACCCCATATAACACCCACATAAGACCGAAGGATAAGGTGTGCGATGGTGACATACTCTTGAGGTGGCTCAGATAACATCGCTCGGGTGGTAATCTCTATCAAATTCCACTTCTCCCATAGGTGGTTCTGCTCAAGTTTAACGTGTTGAATATCAGCTTGGGATTGGTCAAGAGCGAAGACCAATGACACCATATCCTTTCCGATATCAAAAAAATGGGCTTCATACGGGGCAATTCTACTAGATGAGGCCATTGTTTCCTTTGCCTGAGTAAATTGGATTTGTTAAAGCACTATATTTATACTAATCACGTGATCACTGTTCAATGACTATATTATAAATGGTAACAATTCTTAACAGTATTTTGAAATCCAAAAACATAAAACTAAGGAAGTTCATATTTTATATAATCATTTTACATAATAAGACATTTAATTAGATCAAGAGGAATTTTTATTGATAAAATTTTGGGTCATTACAGCCTATTTAGAACAAATTTTTTAAAATGATTTCATGATTTTAGTTTCCAAGAAGGTATTAAGGCCCAGTTGACATTTTATAAAATGAGTTTTGGATTGAGCCCCTTACTTTATGTTATGATTTGATCATGATGGTTGTGTGAACATTTTTGTTTCCATAAGGAACATGTTATGTTTTGATAAAAAGGGTTATTCTAAGAAGGGTGTCTAGAGGTGATATGAGGGATGATTTTTTATTAAATTTAGGTTTTATATGATTAATTTCATGATTTACATCACTCACCTATACTGGATGATCATGGGAACCTTGGGTACTTAGGTAGATAATGTTAGGACAAGTTTTGCCAGGTAGTGATACTCTCCCCCTAGCCTTTGGATTTCACTACAATACTAATGAAACATTATTATGATATGGATAGTGTGACACCTTCTAGGGTGTCCCCTTTACTCTAGTCATTGATTATTCTCTCCTTAGTGGCTTGAATGTTGTTGGATATGTTTGGTTTATCACTGAGACAATACAAGGATCTTAAGTTACGCTAAACATATTTCCCTAGGTCCATTCCCATGATGCTATTTATATCCATTTTATTTTTATTTTATTTTTGGAGGTTTCTATTTCTAATTATTGTTTACTGTTCATTAATTGAGTGTTTCTATTATTGGTTATTTTCATATCACATATTATTTATGTCAATGTGATATGGATTTGTGTTTATGATTATTGGTATTTCAATCGAGCATCCTTTATATTCATGGTCTCTCCCCTTTGGAATTATTTTAAAAATCAAGTTGTGTAAAGTTTTATAAGTGAATTATTAAAGAAATGTTTTAAGATAAATTTTTATCTTCTGTAGTTTTAAATACATTCCTATAATTTATTAAAAAGGGGTTTTAAGTGAATTTATGAAACTGATGGTTTTATTTAAATGATATGGTGTTTTTTTCTTAAAAAGAGAAGTTTAGATTTACCTATGTGGGTTGATTTTCTAAAAAAATGTTAAAATGGTATTAATTTCTTAACATGTATTTAAAACTAGAATTAATGGAATGGATTATGAAAGGAACCACTTAAATACTTTGGTTGGTGGAGTCCTACTAGGATTTTGGTTCACACCTTACTTATACAACTTAGGATCTATAGACCAAGTGTCTTTTGAAGGCCCAGGTTCATGTTCTCAGGGATCTCCATATCCCAGACTCTTTCTTTTGGGTTTCTCATAGTTTAGGTGTTGGTAATGATGTTGGTGGGTGACCTTAGATCATGTGGAGATTATTAGTTTTGTATTTTTGGTATTCTTTAGTTCATTGTATCATTTTTTTATTAGTTATTTTGACTACATTATATCTCTTTTATGTTTTTTGGATGTAGCATGGATGTTTATTGTTGGTTATTCCTTATTTGATTTTGTATCTAATTTAAAAAAAATTATTTCATTTTGCATGGAATTCCAATTTATGGATAGGTCATGTTGGATTTTTGATGATAATTATATCGCATTCTCTATATTATTTACTGGGTGAAACTACTCCCAAGTGTGTTTCTATCGATTCCCAAGCACTAGTTTCCAACCTATAGGGATCAATAACACCTTTAGGCCTTTCCATAGGCTGTATCAAGTATCGAGTCAGGATAACTCAGGTTGGTTCATGAAAAAATGATTTCAGAGTACCCTTTGTTATTTTGGAAGTTATAGTATATTGAACATAAGAATTTCAGAACTCTAGAGTTAGGTATGAGGAGAGTCTACCTAGCTCTTTACCATTTAGAGCCCCGAGTTTACTATAGTTATTTAGGCTTTGAGTCATAATTTTGATCTTTTTACTCATTTATTTCTAATGTATTTTGGTTTATATTGATGGTGTTTTAAATCATATTAAAGTTATATGGGTTGTTTATAGATTTTACATGTTTTGGGGTGAGAGTGGGAGTCGAAATGGGAGTGAACGATTAACTCGCATGGTCTAGTAAACTATGCAAATCTTGTGTGCATGGTTCTAAGAATCTCATAGTGACTATTTCACGATTGGTTCATGGTCCACCAAACCATGCGACCAAACCATGCACAACCACTAACCCCACTTTAAACTTTGTGTTGGACCCCTTTTCTTCCATTTATCTTTTGGTAATATAAAAAACTATTACTTTTTTCATGCATTACTTGACCCTTGTTTGTTTCCATTTTGGTTGTATCTTATTTAGGGGTGATTCGGGTGAAATTTGGAGTTTTTCTAGGCTATGCGCAGTTGGTGCACAGTTTTCCCAAACCATGCCCCCGGTGCAAACTGTGTAACCCTGGATAGTGATGGTTTTCATGTTTTGTTCATGGTTTAAAAAACCATGCACCCACCTAGGAGAAATTGTGTTCCTTGGATAATGAGTTCAGAGGTGGTGCACAATTAAGGTGCACGATTTGTTTAACAGTGAGACCCTCTCCAGAAAACTGTGCACATGCGATTAATTTATTCTAAAATTTTATTTTAAAATAAAAAACCCTCTGATTTAACCCCTGATCAAACCCCACCCAACCTAAATCAAATTCCTTGACCTAAGAGGCTCTCAATAATCATTTTTGGATCCTCAAACCCCTTCTCTCAGCATATTGAAGCGTGGTTGATAACATTTAATCACCCCTGATAAGTGGATATCCTCTCTAATTTTTTCTTATGATCAATCATTCCTTACTCCTTAGAGATTGATATATTATCAAATATTGGATGGATATAAAATATTTTTTATTAGATCTTGATTATAGGTTTTATTTCTAAATCTCCTTCACCTTCAATCTACATTGGAATTTTTGTTGCGGGTGTTGATCATTTTATTCCATGATTAAATGTAGGTGGTTCAGTTTGAGTATTTCTATATAATTGAAACCTTGAATTGATTTATTTGTGTGAAATGGATTTAAATTGAATTATAAAACCTTTATTTGTGGCGATTTGACTATATAATTTGAAATATAATGGATTTTGGGATACCCCCCAATTACAATGGAATTGTAATTCGGGGTGTATTTTGAAAATGATGGAATTGATGATATTATTTTAGATTTGTTTTAAGAAAAAGGATTAAATTGAAATTTTGAAAACCTATAATTAGTTTTGTATTTAAAAGGCATGAAATGATGAAAAAACCATGTTTTGGTTTTGAAATTGAATCAGCATATTAAAATCAAAAATTGGGAAATTGAATTGTAAATGATGTTTGATTTGAAATGAGATGATTTGAATTTTTTCTATCGACTGATTGAGAACATGCGATCTTGAGTAGTTAGTGGATTATTTAGAAAAAGAACACTAGGATCTTGATCCCCTATAATTATATTAATGATGAAAACTCTAAAAAAACCCTAATTCATCATATCTTATCCCTGATGGGATGCTAATGAGTCCTATTCAGCTTGAGACTAAGGGATGTGTGCACACATACTTAGTCGTGATCACTAATATGAGAAGTGTGAGGATCCTATAACAGAAAATTAATGCACTATAGGTAAGATGACCATGGTGCTTTTTGTGTACATTTTAATATATATTCCATTGATTATATAATTATTTTATTCATTCCAAATGATTTATATAAATTTTTATTTAATACATGTTTGAAATGTTTTCCATTATCTGAAAAGAATCATATTTTGTTTTAAATATTCAAATGATATATTATGCCGTGTAATATTTTATTGAAATTGAAATCATGATTTGGTTTATTATTATATAATTTTTTATTAAAAACTTGGTGATATCCTACTAGATTTTATAGCTCACACCCTACCTTTTTCTTTAGGTGTTTGTAGACTTCCTTATACTAGGTATGAGTAAAGGGAAAGAACCACTTGGGGGTGGAAGATGTTATCAATACTTTGGGCTTGGAGTGATGTTTACTTTGAGATGTTTGAGTTTTACCTTTACAGTTACTAAGTAATTTTATGATGTATTTCTTTGGGAATTTTTATACCTGTTTTGTTTCTAGTAATTTATCCTTTTGGAGTGTTGACTTAATTTTTTTTTATCTTTTATCTTTTACTATTTTTTAGAATTTTCCCCCTCTTTTATCTGGAATGTTTCCAAGTGATAGGCACTAACATATGGGGATCTATAATGACCTTAAGGATATGTCAGATCCGACTTGGTTATCAGGGTAACAGGGTATATGGGTTGGTTTTTGAAAAAGTGGTATCATAGGTGTAGGTTAAGAATCTTTCCTTAATGTCAGTATGAAATTTTGAATGTCTTGTCAAGACTTAGGAGGTATTTAAGAGTGAGTTTATAAGAAAATATCATTGTAATGAGCCTTAAGTAATAATGGGTGGTTTGGGAAACATGTATTGAGGAATAGTTTTATTTAATTCTAGTCTTTTACCTACTTTTTATTTGGATAGTTTTAAATCCAAATATTGACATATTATCTGATGGGATTAATATTCTTTTTTCTATTATTTGAGTTGTTGGTCTGAGTAATCTTATGATGTATTTAATGTTGTTTGATGATATTTTTTTACCATAATGACTTAGATAATATGTGTGAATAGTATCTAGGAGGAAGTTTCTAGTGAACCACAATAAGCGTATACTCCTATGGAATAAAATCTTGTTGAGATTATTGTGCATGCCGTCCAAGCTCTATGATAGGCACTTGCACCTGTTCCCATTCATGCTTTAGTTGTGGAACCTTATAGGGATGAATCTTAGAATCATGATCACGAGTTCCTTTTCCATAAACCACCAGTATTCCAAGGATATAATAATCCTCAAGAGGTTAAGGATTGGTTGATGAAGATAGAGCTTCTTTTTGATTTCATGGTGACACATGATCCAATTAAGGTGAAATGTTCCACCTTCAAGATAGAGGGACTTAGCAAGAGATTGTGGGACTTGATGGTAATGAAAAGAAAGAACAAGGGTTTAGAGTGGAAGGAATTCAAGGTTTTTTCACCAATCAGTTATATCTAGAGTCTATGGTGTTGTATAAGGTTATGAAGTTTTTAAAACTAAAACATGATGACAGGGCTGTGATGAAGCATGCAAACTGCTTTTCCGAGCTTATAAAATTTTCACCTAAGATTATATTGAATGAGAAGATGAATAATTGATGGTTTGATATGGATCTTTGACCTAGTATTCATTCTCATGTTTTCTTATAGAATCTTTCTTCTTATACTGACATGATATATTGGGCATTGATGGTTGAGCTTAACCTAGCTAGTAATTCAAGGTTATTGGGAGTTCCTTTTTCTACTAGTGGAAGTTATATGAGTTCATTTAAAGGGAAGAGTAAGCGTGATGTGTCTCGTGGTGGATCTTGATATAAGGAATCCTATATACCTTCTAAATTGCATGAAATAGTGCCTTTGGATTGATTCTAGTGTGGAAAGACCGGAAATTCAAAATAATTTTACATTGAGGCACCTAAGATCTACAGTTCCTATATACGCTCAGGTCACTTGTAGAAATTATTTTATATATTTTCTGTCCCACATAGTGGAACAGTATAAACAACACCTAGAATTAATGTAGTGAAATCAAATTATTCATGAACAAAGGGGTTCCATCCAAAGGCATTTGTAATGAATTTTCTTCACGTAGTGGAAGAGTCTCTAGAGGAAGCAGACATGATTCTAGTGACCATGAGAGGTACCATCACTATAGATTATCTTTAGTGACTTCTTTATTTAGTACTGGTGCATCTCACTCATTTATATAAACTCGTATTGTGAACCTACTAAATATTCCTATGAAGATTTTTTTCTTATGTGATGGATAATACTATTCCCCTTGGAACGAAGAGAGAGTGGGGTATTTTTTGTTATGGTTGTGTCTTTTCTTTATCAGAGATTGATATTGTTTGGGATTTTATGATTCTTGACACAAAACATCTTAATGTCATTTTTAGGATGGATTTTATTATTGCTAATAAGGCTTGAATTGACTGCTATCTTAGACGAGTCTCATTTACCACAACCAATCGAGTGTGTCATATCTTTTAGGGAGAATGGGACCCAAGGTCGAGTAGAATCGAACCTTCTTATTAAGATTTGGGCAAAGTAATATTGGTTTTCACTTTTGATTTGGGGCATGAGTATTTAAGCAATGATCTACCTCCAATTATAGTTATGTATCCCATTGTGTTTTCTTATGATTTCTCTAGTTTTACACGAGTAAGAGAGGTAGAGTTCACTATTTATTTGGTACTTGGTACTCAACTAGTATCTATTACTTCTTACCATATGGCACTGGATGCAATGAAAGTGTTGAAGATTCAATTGGATGATCTATTATAGAAAGGATTTATATACCCAAGTATGTCACCTTGGGTGATGATTATTATCCTTTCTAACAAATCTAATAGAGAACCTTTTCTATGTTTTGATCATCGAAAACTCAACCAAGTTATAGTAAAGAACAAGTATCCATTTCCATGGATTGATGATCTGTTTGAACAGTTGAATGGGGTAAAGTGGTTCTCAAATATTGATCTTCAATCGAGGTATCACCAACAAATAATAAAAGAATATAAAATTCATAAAACTTCCTTTAAGATCAAGTATGACCATTATAAGTATATTTTAATTCCATTTATTCTAACTAATTATCCAAAAATATTTCTGTTTTTGATGAATAAGATCCTACATGGGTATCTTGATACATTTTTGGTGGTATTTGTGGATGATATATTGGTTTACTCTTAGTTTAAGGAGAATGATATGCATCATCTGAGAGAAATTTTGGAATTGTTGATAAATCACTCACTCAATTCCAAGCTATCAAAATGTGATTTCTGGATTCTGGAAGTGAAGTTCTTAGGACACGTGGTCTCAGAACATGGTATCCTAGTTGACCCTAAAAAGGTGAAAATGTTATGACATGGGAAAAACCATGAAATGTTTTTAAGATTCCAAGATTCTTGGGTCTAATGGGGTATTATTTCTAGGTTGTAAAGGATTTATCAAATTTGGATTCTTTGATGATCACTCTCACTCAGAAGTGGGTAAAGTTCATTTGGGATGAAAAATGTCAGAGTTTTTTTTTGATATGAAACATATTTTGAATTCCATGCTAGTTTTGACTCTTCTAGAGACCAAAAAGGGATATGTGGTCTTTTATAAGACATCAGGTTCAATTTTGGGTTGTGTTCTTATGTAGGGTGATCACATGGTATCCTATGGTTCTCGATAGCTTAGGACACACAAGAATAATTATCCTACCCTTGACCATGAACTCAAAGTTTTGATGCACACGCTTAAGAGTTGGAGGTACCACCTTTTCGAAGAAAGGTTTACCATGAATTCCAATCATAATATCTTAAGTTATATCTTCTCTAAACAATATTTGAATCTTCACTATAGGTGATGGGTGGATTAATTGAAATATTTGTATTTCAAAATAGCCTATACCCCTAGGAAAGGAAATTTCACTGTTGATGCTTTGATCAGGAAAATTCTAACCAAGGACATTAAATAATCATAATAAGAGTGGAACTTGATGGATATTTTTGCACAATTTAATTTTTGAGTCTAAGAGGAGGAAGCTAAGGTTGTCTTGGAAAGTTTTCAGTTGACCTCTTCTCTCCTTGAGATTACTCTTTAGGGAAAACATCTTGATGATGAATTATATAGTATCAGTGAATCTCTTTATGGTGGGGAGACCGTTGATGAGTGGTTGTTCTCCACAAAGGGTATTCTATGTTTACTAAATTAGTTTTTTGTGCCATTATCCATGAGAAAAGCTATGATGGGGGATTTACATAATTCCCAGTGGGTTGTTCAACTAGTAACTAAAATGATGTTCTATGATATGTGGTGATGATTATGGTGGAAAACTATGATACAGGACATCAATAACTTTATTTTGCACTGCTATACTTTTCAATAGGTCAAGACCAAGGACCAAAAACCTTTAGGTATACTTCAACCACTTTCAATGATGACTTGGAAGCGGGATACAATTTCTATGTACTTTTTGGTTGGGTTTCTTTATACCCCTAGAAAGAATAATGAGATATGAGGTGTGATCAATAGGATGATTAAATCAGATCACTTTATACCCATTTGTGATACAACCAAATTTGAGGAATTTGGAAATATCTATGTGACAGATATTTTTTGGTTACATGGAGTTACATCTTTTATAGTCTCTTATAGAGATACATGTTTTACATCTTGTTTTTAATGAGGCCTTTAGGAGGTGATGGGATCTCAGGTTAGTTTGAGTACAACATACCATCCATAGATGGATGACAAGACATATAGGTGTAACGCCCCGACCCCAGTTACCCAGAGTCGGTGCATTATTACGTAACATTGAAATGATCACAAAAGATCAAGTCTCAAAAGACCAAATAGTTTAGTAGCCTTGGAAACACTAGATACATTCATAAATGTTAAATTACATCATAAAGTGAAAAACTACAATAACATAGTCTCCATAGTCCACACTCATATCCCCTTCAGACTATCCCTGCAGGCCAGTCATAAAATATTTCTTCACATCCTGGGAAAAATAAAACATAGAAAGGGGTGAGCTCAGATGCTCAGTAAGGATAAAAATATAGTGGAAACATTAAAAAATAAACATAAACATTTAAGGCAATGTATAACTAAAACAAAAGCCTTTTAAACTTGAACCTCCTCATAATATGGAAAAAGTAAAATAAAATAATGCCATTTACTTACTCACATGTATATTCTACTATTCGAATAATCACATGCAATATCAATAACCACTTTCATAATAATGGAATGCATAATGCCAGACTATCATAACCACGTAGCCAAGGCCTCATGCCAAGACTACAAATAAGATTTTGTCAAGGCCTCGTTCCAAGACACTAGTTTGTCTCATGAGACCTACCGATGCATCGAGGAGCTATAGCAGGCTCCACTAGTCACTTATTAAGTCCAATGCATTCCTCATATGAACAAGTTTAAACATATCATAAACCATAACATAATCGTATCACATAAAACATGCATAAAGGAAACATAACATTTCCACATTTCAATCACAAGATATAAATACAACACATTGATATAATAAAACCATTTTCAATACCAAAATAAAAGAAAAGTAAAACATGGTATTTATTTTTCATTTTTTTAAAAAGTTATGGCTTGTAGAGGAAGCCGAAACTCAAATAATAGTCATAACGGCTGAGAAGTCATTTTCGCCGCATACGTACGAAAAAAAAACATCCCCTTTTTTCATTTAGTAAAATGCTTCGTATAAAAATATTACTTTTGAATAAATGTAAAATTCAAAAGGGTTTATACACCGTATAAAAGAAAGTTGTGTATAAAACAAAATATGACTCAATGAAAGGAGATTGAGACGAAGTCCCTTACAAAGATCATTTTGTAAATAAAATAGATCGCTCATGTGTAATCACTATAAGATCACATAAATAAAGTATAAATACATGATAATATATAAAAATTCATTTCTCACATAATCAAAGAACAACATAAGTAATAAAGATAAGTTCAACCCAAAGAATGGGAATTGGGTTAAGAAGTTCCCTTACCTCGTGTCCGACTTGACTCGATCGTTCTTTAACCTCCTGAATAATAAATTAGAGTTAATATATACTTTCTTAAGAACCTTTTTCAAGTTCATTATTCCTTTTATATCACTTATTACCTTGTTATGAACATTATGTAATTATTTAAGTTAATAACGGTCGTTTTGTCGATCTTTAGTACTTGATTCAAAAATAAACTTCTTATAATTACAAGTTGTTCATGTGGTAAAATATAAATTTTATCCAGAATTATATTCATGATTTATAAATCATATATATCCATTATATACATGCATTTATAATATTACATAACATTTAGAGGTAAGAAATGAAATGCACCGTTCATGGAGACGGTAAGCCGTACGTACGCATGAACACTACTTTCATTTCTATTTCGTATTTAATGGAATGAAATCATAATGATATAAAGGTATATTATAATTCCAGTATAATATCATATATAATATCATTTAATCCATCATTTATACGTCCCACATATGGAATTAACGATTCAAATCACTTTGAGGGGGCGGTAGTTCGCACTTCCTAAAATGAAATTATCATGTTTACTCATAATGGAAATCATAAAGGTATTCCATAAATGAAAAATAAAGAAGCATAAGGAAAACATAAACATAATATATATCATATATAAATATAGTGACATATTAATGTCCACCATTAAAGGTGTTAAAAGAAGATTGAACAATCATCGTTTTGTGAGGCAGTAATTCACCACCCACAGAAATAGTATGTTCTTTAACCATTAGACGAAGGTGTGTGTAAGTGTAAATCAAATAATTATCATAACAACATACTAGTATATTGAAGATACTGGTGTTGTTACAAAATAAAGGAATTAAAATAGTTTAAGGGGTTGGAGAAGCAAAATAAAACAAAAGAACATAAGATAAGACATTACCTTAAAATTGGGTAACTCTTTTTGATTTTAGACAAAGGATTCCTTGGGAAGACTTATTCCCAAAGTGAGGCTTCTAGGAGTAAGAGAGGGAAGTTTAGAGATTATTTGGGCAGATTTTGACTGAGCCAAATGGATTTAAGGTGTGAATAAGGTGGTAGAGGTGGGGGCCTTTTATAAGAGGAGAGGAGGGGCACTCTTAGAAAGTCATGAAATGTTATATTATTTAGGAAGGATTTTCGGATTTAAATGGTACCAAAATTAAATATTTAGAGGATAAGGTGATAATGGTTCAAAATTTACTCATCCAATAGGTTTTTGAAAAGTTTAAGTCTTAGATTTTACATTATCTTTTCATTTTGTTTAAATCGTTAATTAATGAGGTAATCGCTGCATCATCATGGTGTCATAAAAAATTTAATTTATTTAATGTCTAAAAATTATAAAAAAAATATCATGATGTAGGAAATATTTTTATCTTTCCAATTAATATTTATAGTAAAAAATATAACTTGTATAACCCTTTGTAAAAATTGTTTTAGTAAAACAACACATGTTTGTGATAGTTTTATTTTTACTTTAAATAAAAAGTTATTAATGTCATTTTCTTACCCAAGTGGCTCCATGGGGTCCCCAAGTTGACCCATGGATTTTCTCGGTCGTCAATGACTCATCAAATAAGTTTAAGACAAGTGTAAAAGTAATTTCATATTATTATATCATTATATTTACCTTAAATTATACTAATTACCTTTAATCACGATTAATAGAACTTAAAAGTTACTATTCAAAAAAAATTATTTTAATCCCATTGAACCACATTTTACTTTCTAATGAAAATGATGTATGTAGTATTTTTGAAATTCAAATCACAGAGGTGGTAAAATTTCATTTAAATGAAAAATCAGTTTTTTTTAACTACCACTTAGTGGTTTCACTATTCATCAAAAATCGATGTTTTTCAGAAAAATACCAAAAATTCACCCTAAGATATAATTGATATTCGGAATTCAAAAATGATGTATATTTTAAAAAATTCCAAACATATAAGTTGAATTAATTAATTTTATAATTAATTCCCGTTGTCAAAACAAATAACGTGTTTTTAAGAAACAATATCAATCAAAAGATTGACAGTTGTTTATGTCCAATTTCAAAGTGAAATTAATTCTAATGAACACCATTGGATAAAATGGTAAAATTATATTCTAATTATACTTTAAAACCACTCAATGGTATAGTTTATCACTATTAATTTTTTTTATTAAAAAAGTTGTTTTTAATTAAAATTTAGTAATTTTCACTATTCATCAAAATATAAAAGTTATCTAAAAAGTTCCAAAATTTCACCCTAGGATAAATTAGATATTACAAATACAAAAATAAAGTCCATTTTGAAAGATCAAATTTATAAAATTTCAAAAATTAGGTATTACTATTCATAACGGCTAGTTTGATTGGTTGTGGTGTGTGTTAGAACTCGAAGTTGCGTACAATACACGCTACTGTATTATTCAAAGAGAAACATACTGTGGAAGCTTGGGGTGTTACAATAGGGATATACATATTCTTGAGAACATGCTTCATGCCTAAATCCTCAATTTTTTTGGAGATTGGGACAACCATTTGGGGCTAGTTGAGTTCACTTATAACAATAGTTACCAGTCCATGGTTTGAATAGATCCTTTTGAGGCCTTGTATAGAAGAAAATGTAAATATATGTTGTATTGGTTAGAGATTGGAGATAATTACTTGGTTGGACCAGGTTTGATCCAAGAGATGATGAAAAATATTTAATTTATTCATCATAGAATGTTGATAGAATAGATCCAATACAAATATTATACTGACCGTCATAGGTGACCATTGGAGTTTTTAGTTGGTGACTAGGTGTTCTTGAGAGTTTCACCATTTTTGGTTCATTGAAATCTTGGAAGGCAAGGGAAACTTGCTCCTCATTTTTTGGGACCTTTTGAGATTGTTGAGTAGGTAGGGAATGTGTTTTACTATTTATCACTTCCATCATAGTTTAAATTGATACATAATTTGTTCCATGTATTGCAACTTTGGAATTATCTTTATGAACTATCTCATGTCTTGAGATAGGAGGATCGTAATGTTGAGATTGAATTATCTAGGATTGAGCATCTAGTCAGGATTGTGTATTATGAGACAAATGTATGGGAGGATGAAACCTTTGGTACAAGGACCTGACCTTAAACATTTCATAATATATTTATTTCAACGAGAATAAACTTATTACATTCCCAATTATATTTTCGATTTAGAGTTTTATAGAATTAGGTAATAATTCATACATAAAAAACCATAAGAATATAAAGTGAATTCTACTAAAATAGTGTCCATTTCTTCTATAATACAAAAGTTTTTAATTAAACATGAATTCTTTTTATGAAAATTCTTCACAACATTCATATTGGATTCATATTTTCTCTTACCAATCCTTAAACTCTATGAATTTTTTTTTAAAACCTGGGATAAGCATAAAAAGTTCAGTAAGGGATATAAAAATAAGGAAATAAACCATTATTGCATGAATAATTATAAACATATAAAATCATTTTCACAAAGATATAATTATCACTTTTAAAGTATCATATACTTACTTTGTGAAAACATGATATTTACATAAAACATAGAAAAAATAAATAAACTATTTATGTAGCTTGGGGAATTATTTTCTTACCATACTTACATAGTATTGTAATTCTCGTAGCTACCTTATGATTTATAACCCTCATGGATACCTTATAATGTAACCCTCATGAATACCTTATGATGTAACCATAGTAGTTACACTTGGAATAAAAATTAAGGTCAAATTACAACATAAACATACCCAATGAATCATGGTTCTATCACAGACCCACCTATTGTCACAAAAAATTCCCAGGAACCATTACATAATTATTAAATAATAATACTTGTATCATAAAAATCGTTCCTTGAGAAAAATCACATATTAAAGGAATACTACACACATACAAAGGGAAAAAATTATTTTAAAATAAAAATTTAATATTATAAAGAAAACATCAAAACATTATGGTATCATGAAATTTTAAAATCCAATCATTTCGTATATGTAAAAAAATTACTTTTTAATTTTGTAAAAATATAAATTAAAAGAGGATTTTAAAGAAAAGTCCCTTACCTTAAGTTTGACTTCCTTCAAATGTGTTCAAAACTTCTGTATAATTGTTTAAAAGCCATTATAAATTTATTAAAGAACTATATTAATATTTATAATACCTTATATGATATTTTTATAACATATTTTTACCCATTTATTAATAATATTTTTTTATTTTTATTGTTTTGGGTGCATTTATATCATGGTTTGTTCATTATGGATTTTATTGTAAAATGGAAGAAAAACTCTAGAAGTGGAATGAAATGGTGTTAATATGATTCTATAATTTTAAGTTATACCATATATAATTTTGTTTTCTGATATGAGGATTATTCATTAGATAAAACATTAACGATAAAGGTTTGGTTTATTTTTGGCGGGTTTTTTTTTCTGATCATCATAAACTAGTTTTATTTTATTTAATGTTATACATATAAATTAGTTCAAGGACATTAAACAAGTTATAATATAAATATTAAAATATTTTTTTAACCATAATAATGGTTTTATTACCAGCATTAAAGGTGGTAAAGTAAAATAAAAATTCGACGTCCACGAAGGCAGTGAATCGACACGTCACGAACGGTGCATTCATTTTCTAGAATAAGAGGAGAAGAGGAGATGTTTGATGATGTATATTACATTAAAATAATAAAATTATATTATATGTAAGATAATGGAGTTATCATGTCACTTTTTATATGGTATGTGAGGATATAATAATAAAATAAAAGAAATTTAAAAGAAAATAAAAGAAAATGAAAGTGAATTTTACCTCTTTAATTCTCATCCTTGAGAACCTCCTTATGAAAATTGGATTTGGTATTTTGTTGAGACCAAAGGATCTTGTATGTAGGGTAGAGTCTTGGGAAGATTATTTGGTAGAATTTGGATAAGCTTCAAGGATTTTGAGGTGTTAGGAGAAGAGGTGGCGAGGGGTAGTATTTATAGGGGAGGAGAGGGGTGTTTTCTCATTATTTTATTCATTAGTTTATTATTTTGGATCAAGACTATGAATAGTTAGATAATTATCACTAAATATGTTAAAATAATTATAGGTAGTTTGAGATTATGGTTATTAAATCATCAATGACTCAAGGAATAGTGTATTTAACTTATAATGTATATATACCGCAAATTATTGTATTTTACTATTCACAAAATTAAAGTATTTTATAAAAATCCCAAAAATTAATTCTAAACATTTTTCAATGTATATAATTCAAAAATTAACTCCATTTTATGAAAATAACTTTCTAAATATGATAAATGTAATTTTTAATTAAAATCATCATTTATTCAAAAAATACCAATTTTAAAATTATAACTGATTTTATGACACTTTGAAAAATTTATTAAGGTCTCATAAAATTATATTATAATCATAAAAAAACAAAATATTAATTTATCAATCTATTTTATGAAGATTAATTTTCATTTAATTCATTATATTAATTATAAAATTATAAATAAACTTTTATGTTTCACAAAAATACCAATACTTAATTTATCATTTTTAAAACATTTATTTACTTATTACATGATATAAATATATCATATTATCACTTATAAGATACATAAATTTTATTTATACTCTCATAGGTGAGGTTACTATTCTATTAGTATAGATTCCCTAATTTCAATTAATACCACTTATTTTATTATACATTTATAATGAATTTATCTATTTACTTTCAGAATGAAAACAAATGATTTTAGAAGTACATGGGTTGTTACATTCTCCCAAACTTCTAGAAATCAAGTCCTCAAAATTTTTATTTAATTATTAAAAAAGTGAGGATACATTTCTCTCGTATCATTTTCATATTCCCATGTTGCTTCTTCAACCATGTGGTTTTTCCACAAAACCTTAACCCGATGAATTACCTCCTCCTCTAAAATGATTTCTTTTGATATTTTCAAAATAAGCCACTTTAAGGGGGAAAGTGGGAACCCACATGACTTTCACAACCATAGAAAACCCAAAAACCAAAAACATCACCATACCCCTATAAACTTGGTTTCAAAATTCAAACATTCAAAATTCAAAACCAAAAGCATCACTATCACCCGCTAAAGATTGATGTCGATGCCTTGGTCCAATCACTAGACCTCCATCATGACTGACATAATAACCCGTCAAGGCCATTAGAATCACATCAAGAGAGTCTTAGCCAGAACAAACAACTTAGATGAGATTTAACACTCATCGAAACCATCTCATCATCAACAATTTCTAGCTAGAATCCAACATCACCACCAAAATACACCATAGAAAAGTTCCACATGAAGAAGAAAGCCATCCACCATTAACATTGTCGCCGTAATCTATAATACCAAGAATCTCATCTGAACCACGGACCCAACATGGAGCTTGAACCAATCCACCATAGATAGTGAACTAAAAAACACAAAATAAAACACAGAATGATGTAGGAGATCACCATGATGAGGCCAAACACAAGAGGAACCACCAGATGAAGCATTAGGAAAACTCGGAAAGAAATACCCACACATCGATGCCGACTACCCCCACCAGCAAGAGAAGAGGAAAGGGAGAGCACGGCGATGATGAAGGAAAAAAACCACCTCTGATATAGCCAAAAACCACTGAAGAACCATCCTGAAAAACCAGCCTGGGGTTTTGAAATGATGGGATTGGCGATAAAAGCAGTGGAGGTAGTGAACGAGGCCCAAAAACCAAACAAGAAAATAGATGAAAGACGCCACCAAACACCACAAAAAACCACCCAAAAACCACCCAAAAACAATCATAAATTGCATGAGTTCCATCATGTAAAACCAAAATGGGGTTAAAACACAACAGATCTAGCGATAAAAGCAGAAAGGTAGCGTTTGATGCCGTCAAAACACTAATAGAGCAGCGCCGACAATGAGAAGAGAAAATGATGTTGATAGAAATGAGGATAGGAGAGGAAGCATATAGAAGAGGAAATATCCATCATATAAATGAAGAGGAGGAAGTAAAGGAGAGCGGGGAAGAGATCTGAAGTGCTATTAATGAAGTCAAAAGGATATTCCGGAGGAAAACCTAGAAGACGTCGAGAAGGGAGTGAGGGAGAGAACCGGGCGAGTGAGGCACCATCCCAAGAAAACACCCCTAATTAATTACCTTAATATACAATAATTTATCTCTATTTTCAATAATCTAAACATTATTTTCCTTATATTAATGGTTATACTCCAACGGAACAATCTCAGGTCTAAGAAAATGAGATGAATCTAGAACATGATTTCTTAACACTAAAACATGAAAAACATTATGTATTCGAGAAAAATTGGAGTAAAAGAGACTTGGTAGGCAATTAAACCAACTTTATTTAGTATTTCATAGTGTATAATGAACCATATACTCATACTCCTCTTATTGCCAAAACACATCACACTTTTCCTTGTATAAACTTTAAGAAAGACATGATCACCTACCTCGAAAGAAAGATCCTTCCCCCAGTTATCTGTATAACTTTTATGCCTGCTATGAGCTGTCCTCATATATTGCTTGACCATATTTACTTTCTCATCTAATTCCTCTACTAATTATGGTCCCATAAACTTTCTTTCCCTAAATTCATCCCAAAATTCCATAGTTCGACACTTCTTTCTATATAATTCCTCAAAAGGTTCCATCTGTATACTTTATTGAAAACTATTAATAAAAAAATCAACTAAAGAAATATATTGATCCCAAATTCCTTATTAATCTACTGAACAAGCATGTATCATGTCTTCTAAGTTCTAAATTGTTTTCTCAGTTTTTCAATCATATTGGTGATGAAAAACTGTGCTAAAATTTAATTTTGTGCTCAGTGACTTTTTAAGGCCTTCCCAAAAGTTAGAAGTGAACTTGAGATCACAGTCAGATACAATAGAGAGAAGAACTCTATGTAACCTAACTATATTTTTAAGATACAATCGGGAAATTTGATCGAGATAAAGAGTATATAAAATAGGCATAAAATGTGTATATTTAGTCAGTTGAGCAATAATAACCCAAATCACATTTTTACCTAGAGAAGTATTTTGTAGTCCCACCATGAAATCCATAGATATATTTTCCCATTTAAACTCTGGAATTGGAAAAGGATGAATAATCCCCTTTGGTAGTTGTTTATCTACTTTAAATTTTTGACAAGTTAAACATTTCATGGTAAAATAATCAATATCTCTTTTCATTTCATCCCACCAATAATACTCCCAAAGGTTTATGTACATATTAGTTCCGTCAGGATGAACTAAAAATGGAGAACTATGAGCTTCACATAATAACTATTTCTTCAACTATGAATCAGAATTAACACATAATCTCTTCCCAAATATCAAAACACAATCTTTTTTAATGTCAAATTCTGGAAACCTACCATTTTTAACCAATTCTACCTTTTTTGCAACTCACAGTATTCCTTATGTGCTTTATTAATTTTTTTAATAGAGAAAACTGTACTAACACCTGAAACAAAACATATCAATTTCCCACACCCATAACTTCTAGACTAAAATTCACCAAATCATTAATCAAAGGTTTATGTTCCACACATAACATGGTTAATGATGCATGGTGTTTTCGACTCAAGGAATCAACCACTTTGTTCATTTTTTATGGATGAAAATTGATCATGAAATCATAATTCTTTATTAGCTCAAGATATATTATCTTCCTCGTGTTCAATTAATTCTGAGTGAATATATACTTAAATTTTTTATGGTTAGTATATATTTCACATTTGGATCCATATAAATTATGTCTCTAAAATTTTAAAGAAAAAAACATAGATTCTAATTCTAGATCATGTGTGGGATAATTTAACCCATGAGGTTTTAGTTTTCGTGAAGTATAAGAAATTACCTGATCATTCTACATCAGAATGCAACCAAGTCCCTTCAATGAATCATCAATTTAGATGAAAAACTATCCATTTTTTAGAAGGAAAATAAAAAACTGGAGTGTTCACTAATATTCCTTTCAGTTCCTGAAAATAAACATCATAGTCTTCTGTCCAAATAAATTTAACCCCCTTTGTGTTAACTTAGTTAGCGAGCTAGATAACCATGAAAAGTTTTTAATAAACCATTGATAATAGCCTACTAGTACAATAAAAATATGAATATAAATAACATTTTTTAGGTATTTTCCATTTATTAACCACTTTTGTTTTGTCGGGAACAAGTATTATTCCATCCTTATTTATAATGTTCACAAGAAAAAAATCTGTTGCAACCAACAATCACATTTTCTAAATTTACCATATAACATATTTTATTTAAGGGTTTGTAGAACAATTATTAGATGTTTTTCATGATCCTAATAAATTTTTTAATAAACCAAAATATCATTAATAAAAACAACAATAAAATTATCCAAATATTTATGGAAGTTTCTATTAATAAGATCTATAAATACAGCAGGGGAATTTTTCAAACCAAAGGGCATAACAAAAAACTCATAATGCCCATATCTAGTATGAAAACATGTTTTTGGGTTGTCGTCCTAATTTACCTTCTGCTGATGCTACTTGGATCTCAATTCAATCTTGGAGAAATACTGATCTCCTTGGAGTTGATCAAACAAGTTATCTATATAAGGAAATAAATATTTATTCTTAACAACAATGTTATTAAAATCTCTATAATCAATGAAAAGTCTCATGGAACCATATTTATTTTTAACTAAAAAAATAGGACCACCCCATGGTGAAGTTCTAGGAAAAATGAATACTTTATCAAGTAACTCTTATAATTTCCTTTTCAATTATAAAATTTCCACTTGATCCATTCAATAATGGGGTTTTGAAATTAGGTTAGCATTAGGAACTAAGTCAATATTAAATTCAAATTCTTGATCAGATATAATACCAATAAACTCATTAGAAAAAAATCTAGGTATTCATTTACCAGTGGAACATTCTTAATCTGAAAACATCCCTTGTTTTCTACAATATGTGAAAGATAACTTTAATTTCTATCTTTTAATAGTTTATTATCTTTTTGATATGTTATCAATGGTATGGGTTCATTATTGTACACAAACTAAAACTCTTTATGAAAAAAAACTTCTTTAAAACTAAAATAAATATTATCATGATAAAAATAAATCTAATCTATACCTAGAATAACATGAAACTCTACTAAGGAAAAAACAAGAAGTTTTGCAGGTAATGTATTTCCACAGAAAACAAAAAAAATTATTCTTATAATTCATTTTTCCTTACTATTTACCCACAATGTTTTTACTATAAGTTCTGGTTTCATTTCTTAAGGTGAAATTTCTAATTTACCAGAAAATTTATTAGAAATAAAGGAATGTGTAGACACCATATCGAACAAGACATTAGAAAAATATGAGCAAATAAACAATGTACCTGATAACACTTCATTGGATGGACCAACATCTGCTGATGTAGTCATAATGAATTTTACTACATATTTCTACTTAAAGTCTATCTGCTTCCCATCATTCAAGTTCTTATTTGGGAAGATATGTGCATAATACCCCATCTTAATACTTTTAAAACACTTTACAGTTTTCTTATTAGAATTAAACATTCCAACACTGTAATATTTTTCATTTCAATCTCATTCCATGTGTATAAACTTAACAAATTGGAAACACTTCCCATATTTATTAAGGAATTCCTCAGGGTTATTTTTACCACAATTTCCACAAACTAGAAACTGTAATTTCTTACGTTCAGATTTATTTGATTGATTATTATCCATTTATTTCAATTGGAACATTTATTTATACTTGTTTTGAAAGTAAAAATGATCATTAGAAAACTCCATTTATACCCTCTCATCACATTGAACAAGTTTTTCATAACTTTTTAATTCATTTGAAGCTGATTCCCTTCAATATCTTTGCTTTAATCTTGAGTAAAAACAATTAATTTTAATATCAAGATCCTGAATAATATTTAGAGTATACCTTTACAATAGAGTGAAGTTTGATTCATAAACAACCACTAAATATTCTTAATTTTGTTTCAATTCAAGTAATTTATTTTCCATCATAAATCTAACCATATGAGGAAAATATTTTTCAAGGAAAATATTCTTAAATTCATCCCATTCCAAGGCATCAATCTCGTCTCTTTACCTAATATTCTTGAACATTGACCACCACTAATAGGATTCACCTTTATAATGATAAATAGAAAGACTAAACTTTTTATTATCTAAATACCCCATGATATCAAATATATTTTCAAGGTATTTAATCTACCCTTCATCCACCACCGGGTCAGAAGATCCACTAAAAGGAGGGTGTTTCCTCATAAAATGTTCTATTATTATCAAGTTCATTTGTGGTAGATATAGATGTTCTATTTAATGGATGAAACCACTATTTATATCCTATTTCAACTGATCCATTACTATCAAAAACTGATCAATTCTAATTCCCACCATTCTAGGTTGCAGATTCATAAAGATATCATTCTCTCTATGCCTTCCAAATTCAGCTTCCCTATTTATTCTATGGAAAACCATTTTGAATAGACATATCTTAGATGAAGAAAATGGTAATCTTAAAATTCTATATCATTTCAAATTAACCATAAAGTAAAAATAATTTATGGTATTCTATTAACATCATCCTAACCCTTAAATTTATCTAAACCGTTCTCTAATACCAACTATAAGGACCTGACATTAAACATTTAATAATATAGTTTTTTCAAATAGAAAACAATTATTACATTCAAAAATATCTTTTTGGTTTAGAGTTTTAGATAATTAAGTCATAATTCATATATAACAAACCACAAGAATACAAAGTGGATTCTACTAAAATAGTTTCCATTTATTCCATAATACAAAGTTTTTAATAAAACATGAATTTTTTTTCATGAAAATTATTGAAAACATTTATCTTGGCTTATTCTTTTCTCTCACAAATCCTTAAACCCATTGAAAAGAATTTTAAAACATGGGATGATAAAAAATATCTCACTAAGTGACATAAAAATAATAAAATAAACCATTATTCCATGAATACTTACAAACATTTGAAATAATTTTCACAAATATATACTTCTCACCTTTAAAGTATCATATACTTACTTTGTAAAAACATGAGATTTCCATAAAAAATAGAAAACATAAATAAAATATTTAGGTAACTTGGGTAATCATTTTATTAATATACTTACATAGTATTCTAACCCTCATGGCTACCTTATTATTTGTAACCCTCATGGATTCTTTATAATGTAACCCTCATGGATACCTTATGATGTAACCATCGCAGTTACAATTGGAATAACCATTACGGTAAAATTCCAACATAAAAATACCCAATTAATTGAAGGGATATAATGGACTCACCCATTATCATAAAAAATTACCAATAACCAC
This sequence comes from Viscum album, assembly GCA_963277665.1. Lineage (NCBI taxonomy): Eukaryota > Viridiplantae > Streptophyta > Magnoliopsida > Santalales > Viscaceae > Viscum > Viscum album. Next base: position 1,060,592,913 of record OY728137.1, read on the forward strand.
AATTTAATCATTAAATAAGAATACTTTCATAAAAAAACAATTCCTTGAGAAAAATCACATATTAAAGGAATACTGCGCACATACAAAGGAAAATTTTTTATTTGAAAGTAAAAATTTAATATTATAAATAAAACATCAAAAAATCAAGGAATAATGAAAGAGATAAATCCTTTCATGCCGTATATGTAAAAAAAACATTACTTTTGAATTTTGTAAAAATAGAAATTAAAAGAGGATTTTAAAGAAAAGTCCCTTACCTCAGGGTTGACTTCCTTTAAATGTGTTCAAACCTCATGTATAACGGTTTAAAGAGTGTTATAAATTTATTAAAGAAATATATTCATATTCATAATACTTTATATGATCTTTTTATAACAAATTTACACCCATTTATTAATAATATTTTTTTATTTTAATTATTTTGGGTGCATTTATTTCATGGTTTCCATGGTTGGTTCATTATTGATTTTTTTTTCAAATGGAAGAAAAACTCAATAAGTGGAATGTAATAGTGTTAATATTATTCCATAATTTTAAATTATACCATATATCATTTTTTTATATGAGGATGATTCATTAGATAAAACATTAATGATAAAGGTTTTGTTTATTTTTAGTGGGGTTTTTTGACCATCACAAAATAGTTTAGTTTTATTTAATGTTATGTATATAAATTAGTTTCAGAACATTAAACAAGTTATAATATAAATATTAAAATATTTTTTAACAATAATAGTGATTTTATTATTATCCTTGAAGGTTCTAAAGGAAAATTAAAATTCAACATCCATGAAGGCGGTGAATCGACACATCAGAAACAATGATTTCATTTTCTAGAATAAGAGGAGAAGAGAAGAGGTTTGATGGTGAATATTACATTAACACAATAACATTTCAATATATGTAAGATACTGGAGTTATCGTGTCACTTTTTAAAATGGAGGTTAGGATATAATAATAAAATAAAATAAATTGAAAAGATAATAAAAGAAAATGAAAGAGGATTTTACCTCTCAAATTCTCCTCCTTGAGAACCTCCTTAGGGAAATTGGATTTGGTATTTTGTTGAGGAAAAAGGATCCTATACATGGGTTATAGGCTTGGTAATATTATTGGGTATAATTTGGACAAGATTCATGGATTCAGAGGTGTGAGGAGAAGAAGTGGTCAGGGGTGGTATTTATAGGGGAGGAGAGGGGTGTTTTCTCATTATTTTGTTCATTAGTTTATTATTTTGGATCAAGACTATGAATAGTTAGATAATTTTCACTAAATATAATAAAATAATGAAGGTTAGTTTTATATAATGGTGATTACATCAGTAATGACTCAAGGAATAGTGTATTTAACTTATAATGTATATATAATGTAAATTAATGTATTTTACTATTCACAAAAATCAAGTATTTTTTAAAATATCTCAAAAATTAACCCTAACCATATTTCAATGTTTAAAATTAAAAAATAAACTCAATTTTATGGAAATAATTTTATAAACATGAGACATTTAATTTTTAATTAAAATCATCATTTATTCGAAAAATACCGATTTTAAAATTATAACCGATTTTATGACACTTTGAAAAATTAATTAATGTCTCATAAAATTATATTATAATAATAATACAACAAAATATTAATTTATGAATACATTTTATAAAGATAATTTTTTTTAATTCATTATATTAATTATAAAATTATAAATAAGAATTTATGTTTCACAAAAATACCAACCCATAATTTATCATTTTCAAAAAATTTATTTACTTATTATATGATATAAATATATCATATTTTCACTTATAAGATACATAAAATTTATTTATACTCTCATAAGTGAGGTGACTATTCTATTATTATAAATTCCTTAATTTCTATAAATACCACTTATTTCATTATACATTTATAATGAATTTAACTATTTAATTCCAGAATGTAAACAAATAATTTTATAAGTACCTAGGTTGTTACATTTGGTATGCATGATATGGAAGCATGGTTCTAATATTCATGTGACTTGGGAGATGGAGGCATCGATGAGAGATAAGTGACCTCATCTCTTTGATATGGAAACTTCTTAATAGGATTTTTGGAGACAAAAAGTTCTTATAGTGGGGTTGTTGTAACATCTTGTTACTTGTTTTTAAGTATTCCTTGACCATTTTTTATTTCCATTTTGGTTGGATCTTGTTTAGGGGTGCTTTGGGTAAATTTTGGAAAATTTTGGAGGTTTTATGGGTTATTCACAATCAATCCATGGTTTTACCAAACCATGCCCCCTAGTGAAAACCATGAAACCCTAGACAGTGAGTGTTTACACAGTTGGCACATGGTTTAAAAAACTATGCACCCACCTAGGAGAAACCATGAACCTTGTAAAATGAGTCTATAGGGGGTGTAAAGTTATAGCACACCGTTTTTCTAATCGTGCATCCCTCTCTAGGAAAATGTGCGTACATGATTAATTTATTTTGAAAGTTTATTTTAAAATCTGGAACACCCCGGTTTAACCCCCAATCAGGACCACTCAACCTAACTCGAATTTCTTGGCTTAGGAGGCTCTCAAGGAGTAGTTTTGGCTCCTCAAAACCCTTCTCTTGGTGGATTTAAGTGTGGTTGATCGCGTTTAATCTTCTTTGGTAAGTGGATATCCTTTCTAATTGTTTCTTATAATCTATCCTTCCTTCCTCCTTAGAGTTTTATAGATCATCACATATTGGATGGATATAAACTCTACTGGATTGAATCTTGATTCTAGGTTTGATTTATAGATATCCTTTGCCTTTGATCTACGTTGGCATTCCTATTGTAAGTGTTGATCATTTTATTCCATGATTAATTATAGATGGTTTCTTTTTAGATTTTATAATTTAAACCTTTAATTTATTGATTTGTTTGAATTAGATTTCAATTGAATTATAAAACCTTGATTTGTGGTGATTTTATTATGAAATTTTAAATGGAATGGATTTTTGGGAAAACCTCAAATAGAATTAGAATTTGGGGTGTATTTTTAAAATGATGTAATTGATGAAACGATTTGAGATTTTTTTTGAGAAAAATGGATTAAATTGAAATAATGAAAACTGATGATTGGTTTCATATTAAAAAAGCATGAAATGATTAAAAATCCATATATTGGTTTTGAAATTGAATTGGCATATTGAAACTAAAAATTAGGAAATTTAATTTTAAATTATGTTTGATTTGAAATGATATGATTTACCCTTTTTCTATTGATTTATTGAGTACATGCCAGAATGAGTAGTTAGTGAGTTATTTGGAGCAAGCATTCTAGGATCTTGATCCCCTTGCATTGTAATGAAAATGAAAACACTAAAAACACCTATTTTGACATATCTTATTCCCAATGGGATGCTGATGATTCCTATTTGTCCTGATCATGATGGATGTGTGTACACATACTTAACCGTGATCACTGATTTGAGAAGTGTGAGGATCATATAACCAGAAACTAATGTACTATAGGGAAGATGACCATGATGCTTGTTTTGTATGTTTTATATATATATGAAATTTATTATAGAACTATTTTATTTATGAAAAATGATTTATATAAATTCCTTTATATAAATTGTTTATTTAATCCATGTTTGAAACGTTTTCCATCATTTGAAAAGAATCATGTTTTATTTTAAATATGAAAAATGATATTTTATGTGATGCCCTATTTTATTTAAATTTAAAGCATGGTTTAGTATATTATTATGGAATCTATTATGGAACACTTTGTTAGATCCTACTGGGATTTATAGTTCACACCCTACCTTTATCTTCATGAATTTTTAGATTTCCTTATACCAGGTCTAAGTAAAGGGAAGGCACCACTTGGAGGTGAAAAATGTTCTTGATCATTTTGGATTAGAGTGATGTTTCCTTTGGGATGTTTAAGTTTTATATTTTCAGTTTTTGAGCACTTTGAGGATGTACTATTTTGGTCTTTGTTATACCTATTTGGTTTCTGGTACTTTCTGCTTTTGGAGTGTTGAACATACTGATTTGTATTTATATCTTCCACTGTTTTCTGGGAAATTAATTCCCTCTTTTTTCTTGTATGACACTAGGTGCTAGATTACAACATGTGGGGATCAAGAATTTTCTTTGAGCTATGTTAGATTCGGTTCAATTATCAGGGTACCAGGGTATCTAGGCTGGTTTGTGACAGGTAATGACTGGTTACTATTTGGGATGAATTTTGAAGAGTTTTTATAATGATTTAATATTATTTTGTTGGATTGTACTGATAATTTGTGTTTATAAATCTTGTTTTAAATAATATTTTTTTTTGAATATAATAGTGTTTTCTAAAATTATTTGAAATGATTTAAATGGTTTGGATATGTAAAATAGTTTCAATAAATTAATTATGAAATTCTAAAGTGATTTTAAGTGGATTTTTGTGATTTTAAAACTAATGAATGTTGTTCCGAACCTCATTTTGAAGGAATTTTAAATAACTGATGGTTTGATTTGTGGTTTTAAGGGGAAGTATTGGTTTTAAATGGTAGAATATTAGTTTTAAAATTTATAATGGAATATTCTAAAATGAATTGAAATGGGTTTGATGTTGTGGAACATTCAAATTATTTCAAGGACGAACTTGTGAATTTAAACTTTATTTAAAGAAAAATTTCATGGTTTTGAAAGAGTTTGAAATAGACCTTTAAATATTTCTCAGTGTTTTATTCTTTAAGTGGTGGTTCTAATTTTCTATTTTTGGTTGTTTCATTTGACCTGAGATCCATTTAGTATGAGATGATTTTAATTTTTGGGTGATTTTGATTTGTTCTGATGGTTTTCTCTATTTAAAGTATGCCCCAAAAGGTTCTAATGGATTATGGGAATTCTGTATCATGGGATATTTCCTAGATTTATATCTCTCTTGGTTAAAGTGTGTTCTTTTATGATTACTGATCCTACCTAGTTTCATGTTGGAGTGGTAGTTATGAATCATTCTTGGTGTTTCAAACTTACTTGATAGTTATTGACTTAACTTCCACTAATCTTTCATGGCATTAATTTTGGCATTAGTTCAAAAATGCTTTCATATATCCTAGCCTTGTTTGAGATTTTAGTCAATAAGGGCATGATGGTTAATTTAACCCATATAAGGAAACCTAGGATGAGTGGTTCATTTGTTTCTTCTCTTTGGTAGGATCCTTCCATCTTCTGAGGAGTTGAGGTGGGATAAACCAAGATATAGAGTCGAGATGATTCAAGAGAATATTCTCATCCTGTAGTTATCCTCTTATAAATAAGTGACCTTTTATATGTTCTTAGTTTATTAATATTGGACATTATAATCCATTATATTGTAAATTTCTAATAATATATCATCATTGGGGTCGATTGAGTTTTTTCAAATGTTCGATGAGTTGAGGTATCATGGATGAGATCTAGGTAGTTGTCTAAAGGAGCCTTTTTGGGGGAATTTCTATTATTTCCCCTTTCATATTTCTCTCCCTCATTATTTGTTTGATTTATGATATTAGTTTGTGTGTTCTTAATGTTGTATCTTAGGATGTTTGATATTTATTCCCCGTTTTGGATAATGCATGGATTTTTTTTTGTATGGATATAGAGGCAACATTTTATTGAATACTATGTTTTGGAACTCCTTGGTTGAGGGTGGATGAACTTCTTGGGGTGTTTCCCTAGATTTCACCATGCTAGCGTAAAAATTAAATGTAAGGGAGACCTATTATAAGTCTCAGCTTCTTGGTTGTACCATTAGGATTATTGAGTATCATTTTAATATATGGGGATGAATTTTATTCATTAGTTTTCTTGGTTATTAACAGTTCATAGGTTGTGTGATCTACTGCCCCTCTTTTCTTGAGTTCCATACATAGTTTACCATGTCTCTTATTTTGTGTTTAGTGGATTTCTAGGCATAAAAAGTGTTATAGTGGGGAAAATTATCATACATGAACCTATTTTTCTTCATAATTTTATTTAATTATTAAACTTCCTCCTTTTACTTGAGTTTCAAGATAGTTATTGTGAGTTTTTTAGAGTTTTCCATTATCACATGCTTGGAAGATAGTTTGGTAAACTATGTAACCATTTCTTTTAGCACTCCCAAAACAAACTAGTGTCTCTCACATGGTTATCACATGGTTGTACGATCTATGAAGATTTCAAGAGTAAATGTGCATGATTCCTTGGTGTGTGGGTCTCTTGTGCATGGTTGGCACACAGTTAGGAGAAAACAACAACCAAACTATATGGTATCTCCCAGGTGAACTAGTTCTAACTTCATGATTCATGCATAATTTGATAAACTATGTGACCATCCTAGGTGTTTAAATATGTGAAATTTATATTATACCCATAAAATTAAATCCCTTAATCTCCTATTCTACCTCTCCTTTAATTAAATACCTTAAGACCCTATTTTACCCTCACTCACATGAGGAAGCCATGGAAGACTCCAAGGAATGACTCCCCTCTCTTCCTCCATGGATCCTTGGGCTCTTTTCTTGGTTCCAAGTGCATTCATCAAGTTTAGGCCATCATTTCTATTATCCTTCCCCCAATTTTCTCATGTTTATTCTTCAATCATATAAGGGGGCCATGGAAGTTAATCCCTAATTCATGGGTCTAATTTAACCTTGTTATTTTTAGTGTCTAGGTCTTGTGAAGCTCATCATGAGACCTAGTCTAGTGATTCTCATCAAAGGTGATGTGATTTCATTGGTTTAAGGTAGGTGTTTCTATGATATTCCATTTCTTTGATGTTTATTGGGTGCTTTGTTTCTTTTAAACTCGTTTTTCATTTAAAATCAATGGCATGATGCTATTTTTGATTATGATAAAATGGGTTTTCTTACCTTGGTGGTTTTTAAGTTGATGAAAATGAGTTTTTAATGGATCTCATCCCATTTATAGTTAAAAATGATTTCTAATGATATCTAGGTTTTTTAAAAAATTCCCCAATGAACTATCCATGTAAATAAAAGTTTTTAAAGGAACATTTAAGATATATAATGATTTTATAATGTTTTATAAAAGTAATTACTTGATAATTATACTTGGTTTCCCCAAATGGATGGAGTATTTTTAAAAGTGTATTTTATTATCTTTAATATTTGGTGATCCTTTACTTTTTTATTATTATTAATATATATTGATTTTATTTCATAACATGTAATGATATTTTAAATAACATTGGGTTCCATTTATGTGTGTTAAATGTATTTATCTTGGAACTGAATTTTGATTCATTTTAAAATAGTTTTTTTCCAATGATTTGAGTGTTATTTGGTTTTCAAAGGAGGTTTTGAGATTAACAGGCCATTTGGGAAAACTTTTAAAAAGTATTTCATGATTTAAGTTTCCAAAAAGTTATGAAGGATCAGTTGGGATTTGATGAAAGGAGTTTTGTATCAAGCCCCTTTCTTTATATTATTCTTTGAACTTGATGGTTGTGGAAAGTTGTTGTTCCCATGTGGAACATGTTATGTTTTGATAAATAAGGTATTATTATGTGAAGGGTTTATATAGGTGAGACAAGGAATGATTTTATGTATCATTGAGGTTTTATATATTTGATTTAATGATTGAGATCAATCACCTCTTCTATTTGATCATGGGGACCTTGTGTGCTATTGTAGAGAATTCTAGGACAAGTACTGGTAGGTAGCAACACACTCCCCCTAGCCTTTGGATTGTGCTATAAAACTAACTAAACATTATTATGATATGGATAAGGTTCCAATTTCTGGGGTTTCCCCTTTCTGATTGGTATTATAAATGCTCTCCCTAGCAGCTTGTACATAGTTGGATATGTTTGGTTTGATCACTGAGATAGTACAAGGATCATAGGTTGTGCTTACCTTAGTTCCTTGGGTCCATTCCCATAATAATATTTACATTATGTTTTTTTCTTTTGTTGCCGGATGTTATTTTTTTATGATTATTTACTTTTCTTTCATTAAGTGGATAATATTTATGGATATTTTTGTTTCACATAGTTTTTTCCATGAAGTATGGATTTGTGTTTCTGATCTATGGTATTTCATTTGAGCATTCTTTATGCTCATAGTATCTCTCCTTTGTTATTATTTTGAAGATTAAGTAGATAATATTATTATGTAATTTATTAAAAAGGGGTTTTAAGTGACTTTCTGAAACTAGTGGCTTTCCTTAAATGATGTAGTGTGTTTTTTCTTAAATATGGAAGGGGGAATTTACTTATGCAAGTTGATTTGCTCAAAATATTTAAAATTTATTAATGTCATAAAATGTATTTCAAACTGGTATTAATTAAATGTCTTATAAAAGGAACCACATAGAGAATATTTTAGTGGAATCCTATCAGGATTTTGACTCACACCCCACCTACACCACTCAGTGTCTGTAGAATGAGTGGATTTTACAGATCTCAGTTCATTTTCTTTAGGAGAATCATATATTGGAATATTTCTTTTGGGTTTATCATAGAGTAGGTATTAGTGATGGTGTTGGTAGGTGACCATGAGTCATATAAATATTTTCAGTTTATAAATTGTTTGGTTTTGTGTCTGATTTAAAATTGTTTATTTCATTTTTCATGGAAGTACAACTTATGGATGGGTCATACCATATTTTTATTGAGAATTACTTTATGTTATATTTTTTATTTATTGGGTGAAATAATTTCCAAGTGTGTTTCCCTAGATTTATAAGAACTAGTAGCTAACTTGTGGGGATTGAGAGTGCCTTTTGGGCCTTACCATGGGTTGTCTCGGGTATTGGGTTAGGATAGCCTAAGTTGGTTTGTGGAATTCATCAATATCAATGAATGAAATTTTGGGGGAATTCCAGAAGGAGGATAAAAATTGTGCTACGAGATGAAAGTTTATCTATCGTGTGATTTATATTTAAATTACAATTAAAAAATTATTGATTTTAAAAAAATGACTATGGGATGTTTTCTTTAACCGAATGATTGTTTTTGGAAGACGCAAGACAATTTTCTAATGTTTTAGTAATGAGAATTGTGAGGGAAAAATTATTGAGCAATAATTTATCATCTAAATAAATTCGTTCTTACTTATGTTTTTGTAACAACATTTATTTAATTAATTTCCTTAAAATTTTGATACAGATTTTGTTATTATTAGTACTATCCAAAATGCAAAAAAAACTATTATTCATTCCCAATATCACAACAGTATATCCATTTATAAATAGGTAAAATTTCAAGAAAGAGTTTATCATGCTATGAAATTTTTATTTCTTTTCGTATACATCATCATGCTCTAAAATTGTAGTTTATATTTAATATACATGAAATTTCATTTACTTAATGTATATAGATTCTCATTTTTTTTCATATACATATAATTTCTACATGATATTGCAGTTTATAATTATTATGCATGAAATTTCAATTACTTAATACACATGATGTCTCTACAGTATCATTAAATATAACATATACATGTCATTTATATTATAGTTTACATTAATACATATATAGTTTCCTTGTGTAGAACAAAATTTCCATATGTATGAATTATCATGAATTGAAAATGCATTTATAGTGCATTATATTTCCATTTATATCATATTTCATATTATGGTCACTGTAGAAAAAATAGTATTTAGTGGCGGTTTAAATTGTTGCAAAAAGAAGTGTCGCAAATCATTTTGTAGTGGTTTTCAAAAAGCGTGGCGAAATGATTTAGTGGTAGGTTCATTCATTCATTCATTCATTTTTTCTATATTCCATGTAGAAATTTAGAATATATATATATATATATATATTTGTGTGTTGGGTAATATTTTAATCTCTTACCTCTTTGTTATTCTGCAATGACTTTACCACTCCAACAATCTCTTTATTTGGTGAGTAAAACAAATTTATTATACTTATATATATATATATAGATAAATTCATAAAAATACATATACATAAATAATAATATTGAAGAATAATAATAATAAATAATAATAATAAATAAATAAATAATACATAAAAAAATACGAAATAAATAATAAATAATACGTTAATAATAGATGATAAATAAATAATATATAATAAATAATAAATGATAAATAAATAATAAATTAATAATAAATAATAAATAAATAAGTAATAAATAAATAATAAATAAAAATTAAAAATTAAAAAATAATAAAAAATAATATATATATATATATAATTACATATAAATTTATTTAAACACATTTATATATATCTTATAAAAATATATAAATATAAATAAATTTACACAAATATATATAAATACAAGCACAAAGACACATGCATACACCAACCAAAAAATACATATAATTATATATACCAACATCATATATATAAGTATACATAAATGAATATAAATATCTATAAATACATATAAATATAATGAAATTTATAAAAATATGCACACACACATGTTTATATTACATAAATATTTACAAACACACACATATATATAATTTTATATTAACATAAACATATATCAACACAAGTAAATATAAATATCTATATATATATATACCCACATAATATAAAAATATATAAACATAAGTATGTATAAATATTTATGTAATGTATATAATTATATACAACTATGCATAAATATATATAAATATCTATGCGTAGATGCAATTATATATAAATCCATAGAATAAAATCATAGACGATGCAACAATCATATGAAGAGACTCTTAAATGAAGTTGAAATCACATCAAATGTTAAAAAATTATGGAATTCAAAAAAAAAAAAATGATTTTTGGATTCCTTCTCGAACTTTTTTAACCTTTAAAATACAAATATTTTGATTTCCTAATCAATATGAAATAGATCTCTTCACTGAATTTGATTTAACATCTCATAGAGCCCAAACGAACTTCCGAATTAAAATTTATGGCCATTTGAAGTTGAAGTTCAATTTTAAACTTCTATTAAAATAATATTGAATTTTATTCTATTAATTATTACCAAATTATTATCTAATATCATTTTAATTAATTTCATAATCTCCTATTTGACTTTTTGTAGAGCTAAAATGGACCCTCGAATCAAAAGTTATGGTCATTTGATGCTAAAGTCTGATTTTCAACTTATCCTAGAATTAATTAAAGTTTCAAATAATTAACAAATAATAATTATAATTAATTAATAATTAACACATAATAATTAATTAAAATAACAAATAATAAATAATAAATGATTATAAATAATACATTATAATTATTATTAATAATTAATTGTTAATTACAGAATATTTAATATTTTTTCTAATGATCCAGTGATGGTTTTTAAAAAATCACCAAAAAAAAATATTAATATAAAAATAATATTTATAAATGGTTTTTTGAAAACCAATACTAAAAATAAATAGAAATAAATAATTAAAATAAAAAAACAAATTTAGTGGCAGTTTTTGTAGAACCGCGGCTAAAAAACAATTGTAAAATTCATATTTTTCTATAGTGAGTTTATACTATACTAAAATAGTAGTTTACATTCTAGTTTACATTGCTATTTAAATAACACTTGATATTAAAGGTTATGTTGAAGTTTATGTTGCATTATCATGTGCTAAAATTGCAATTCCCTTACAGTTTACTTGCAATTTATATTGTAGTTTATATTAACATACATGTTGTTTCCTTATGTAGAATTCAATTTATTTTTGTATTAATTATCATATTGTTTTGACCAGAGGTGGGATTTTAGGGAGAAAAAAATGGTTCGATGAGAATCATCACCCATATCTTATTGTAGAGACAGTTTCACATCTTTTGTTTCAACCCGATTTGTGTTGACAACCATTAAATGAGGATTGGATTAAACCTATGGGGACTGGGTAGTTTACCCCTTATGTATTTCTAGGTAGGTTTCATAGTCAAATGGTCCAAGCGGGCGATTTCATGGAGTCAAGTACTCGTTCAATCAGTCCTCATAGGATATAAATTCCTTGGATGGCCTCCAAAAGGTTTATTCGTGGATCTAGAAACACCCAATGGCCCTAGTATCCATGATTCATGGACTTGATTTCCAAAGGAAGGCATTCATTGGATGATGATTTATCCAACGACACTTAAGAAACCTATTGGTCGAGAGGATGGGAAGTCGGGCTCACCGCACCCCTTTGGGGGGGGATTATTACCTATTCTGGGACTCTCTTATAGATTTATGTTGTGTTCATATGTTCATGAATCCTTGGTTAATTCTTGAAGAGTGTATCCATGGGATACCCCTAGTTTAAAATATCATTATAGGCATACACGTATTTGATGCTACAAAGGTAATGATTACGTAATCCATGCAATAAGGCGCTCTAGAGTTTATCATCATCCAGGGGGGATGGAAGGTGACATGATGTTGGGATCAGACCCATAATATAGGATTCCTACGTATATTTAGGAGAGGAATCAGATCTCACATAGTTCAAAAAACTTGGGCCCTAAGCATGGGAGCTGCCCATTTGAGGGGACATAGTTAGGTGGAACCTTTTAGAAGGGCACCCCTTTTGAGCTTGGGCATTCAAGAAGGTGTCCTACGTATCCTAGTTTGACTAGGAATTAGAGTTCTCATAGTTCATACTTGTGTGGATGTTGTAATCATCACAAATCTCTAAGCCCAGATGAGTCATGTTTGGTGTGAGAAACAAGAGGATGTGAGAGATCCAACCAACCACGCACCTCCTCTACCACTGATAGGAGAGGGAGGGCCTATGACGGAAGAGGATGAAGCGACCGAGGAAGAGGGTGCATAGCAATAAACCCTTCAATGTGGGATGACATTGGAGGTCTTGCGGCTCGACCCTTGGAGGATTAGGGACTTACTATAGTGGGAGTGCCTCAGAATGCATTCTGGGAAAGGGGAGGAATGTCGAGTCTTCCAAAAGGAGAACCGAACATGATTCCTTCAACTGATCATAATTTCTCATTGAATGGGAAAGTAAGTGATAACCCTTGATCCCTAGAACAGGGAGGTTCATGTTAGAATCCCAAGGTTAGACTCCAGGTTACCATGGGAATGTAGACTTACAGACATCCCTGGAGTCTAAAACTTTATAGGGAGATCCTTCTTGACTCTGCTTACCATGAGTATGTAGACTCAAAGGGGTGTGCCAATATGCCCGATGATCTGATCATATGGGTGCAGTGGATTTGGAGGAGGCTTTGTCCTGATTATGGGGGATTAGTTCATAGAGGGACTATGGAAGACTAGATGGTAATGAAGGGGTGTGATTGGAGTTGAAGGAAAGAATACCCAAATATTTCCCATTCTGCGTACTATTTTTTAGAAGGGATGGGGGAGCTCCACATACCATAGTGGTATGAGGGTATAGGGGACTTTCGTGTACCAAAGCAGTACACGGGTATGGGCATGGATCTCCATGTACTATAGTGGTATGAAGACCTAAATGCGGTCTGTAATGCCACTTCAGGTTCCATCCATGTACTCATACAGTACGTAGCCTCAGGTTAAATCCTCATAGCGATACACTATGTGGAAAACCATATCGAAGGAGGTCTATGGGGACCATCATTTGTGGGGAGTTCATCTTCGAGGAATATGTGGTTTGCGATTTCACCAATTGGGTTCGCGATTCTCCCATTATTATTAAGTTCCTTCATTTTATGGTTTGTGGCTGGTTATAATTGCGAAATTTTTTTTTTACAATTCAAGATTCACCGATGATTCGAGACTAAAGCCAAAATCCTCTCTGAATTCTTTCTTCCAACCTCTGGGGTCTCCTCCATGATTTCTTTATCCATTTTCACTCAATTCCTTATGTGTTTATTTTATAGAGAAATGAGGAAATCGTATCTATGGGCATGCAACACCATTTGTGGAATCCCATGAAGAGATATCTAGATCCATGGAATACTCAGTCAACTGAGGTTTGTGGAGGCTGTGGTTCACGAGTCATGGTCCGTAGAACCTTGCCCATTTGCTTCGTCTGTGAACTACTGAGTTCAAAAGACCATATGCATATGGCCTTCACATGCTTTATTCACTTAGTGATGTGGTTCATGGTCATCTAGGTTCGCTAGACATCGCTCTATAGGACAACGCCTCATAGGTCGTTCTACATACTGGTGGTTCACGGTTCATGCGGTCCACGAAACCTTCCTAATAATGATACGTGGGTCACTTAAAACTCCTGGAGAAATTTAATTCCTTCAAGTTTTTTCGAAGATTTTCAACTCAATTTGAGTCCATTTTCTTTACTATACTGGGAGGAATGCTTGATTCCTTCTAAAAAGTGATTGTGGGAGTATTTATTCCCTTGGATAATTTTTCAGGACTCTACAAATGCCCCCTATCAGAATGGGGTCCATTCAGAACAAAGAGGAGACTATTCCAATGTAGAAGCTGTCCTGAACTGAAGTGATTCATGGTAGAATAGATTGGTCTAGTATCAGGGGACCACACCTATATATAAAGTCCCATATCATTTGTCTTTTACCATTTCTCATGGTGAAAAGTGATCTCGACTCTCCCTCGACTTTCTCTACCCTCACGTACCATTTCTTTTGCAAAAATCGTATTCACGAACCAATTCGTACGTGCCATGAACCAAATTTTTTTACCATTGATTCTACCTGAGAACTAGATTTTGGGTTTTTCAAACTAATTTATGGAGTTTAAAACTAAAATCCAGACTTTTGCGTAGGAGAATGCTATGCGGTTTGCGTGTCCCTTACACCGAACTTGAACTAGTGAACTAAACTTTAATCCTTAATAAACTGAACTTTAAACTTTTAAATAGAAAATTTGAATATGGACTTGGAGAGGATTTGGTTTGTGGTATTCAACTTCTGTGAACCCTTATTTTTGCAAGCCAATGCTCCGCAGGCCAGTGCCTTGCGGGACTTTCGCGTACCATGACTATCCGCAGTAAATGTTTTAGCTTACCACAATAGTATGTGGGGATTATCTCCGTGTATTATGTAGCACGTGGGATAAAACTAATGTGTATAGTTTCCGATAACAATACACAGAACCTCATATGGACAATCCTTCTAAGTTATTCATCCATTTTTTTGGATTTTATCCAACATTTTTTATTGAACTAACTTTTTGTGGGATTTTTGGATATTTTTGTACAGGCTGCAGTGGATCTTTCACAAGCTGCCACTAACTTCACTGCTCCTTATGAGGCTACTACTACAACCTCTCTTTCTATTTCTGATGAAATATTGAAGAACATGGAGGCTTTGGTTAATAACATAATTATGGTCATTCTATTACACCAATATCTGAAGAATTTTCTTAAGACAAGTCAAAGGGAATACCCAGTTTTAGATAGGCTTCCTTCTTATGTGTTTGGTCTATTGTTTGATACAACGATCCCAGTGCCAAATCTGACTGATCATCCCAATACCTAGATAATTAATACCTCTATCCCAAAGGCCTTGATTTCTTCCAAGGGGCGGTACCTTCAAAGAGATATTACCTCTGGGTCCTTGCTGAGATACACAACTATAACTTTAGAGGAGGTGAAACGGAAGCTAGAAAAGACAACCCACTACTACCAAATCATTTCATAGAAAGATACAATGAACGAGCATCATGGTTGGTCATCTAGGTAGGATCATTTCTCTAGAGGCTCGTTTGGATTAGACTAGGGGTGGACTTTTTGGGTTCTCCAAATTTGTGAAGAATTTCAAACTAAGATTTAGACTGTGGGACTATATAAGGATGCTTGGGTATCTCATATGTACACTCACCATCCCACTTCCCTTACTTCACAGCTCTTGAGTAGGTGGAGCCCAGACCCCAATACCTTCCATTTAACCCATGGGGAGGTCGGTATCAGTCTTTGGGACATCTGGTTAATATCAGGAGTCCCTATTATTGGGGATATGCAAAATGAATTCCTACCTCTTTATTCTATTTGGGATGATGAGGAAAGAACCCCTCCTTGGTCTAAGAAACTCATCATTCAGGCGAAGGCACTTTTGAAGGAAATCGATCCTTGTCCGAAGCAGGACATTCCTTTTGATGAGTGGTTTGGTGCCTTTGTTAAGCATACTGATCTAGATCCTGATCTGTGGAAGCCCAGGGCCTATCACACCAAAGAAACCCAAAGGTGAGCAGGTACCTATTGGACCACCCCAGAAGAAGGGAATTTTCATAAGTGGGAATGGGGTATCATCCCTAACGTCGATTGATTATTTATACTATTAGAATTCCTGGCCTTGTTTATGAGCGGGTGGTTCTTACCAGTATGGGAATCTGGTGGTGTGAGAGACTCAACTTTCATCATGGATTCTCATCTATCCACTGGTAGATGCATCAATTTAGATATCCCATTATTGGCCTAGATTTATCTCTTACTAGGTCAGATCAGTGAGGGGGGACCACCTCACCAGGTGACTGGGCCCTTCCAAATTCTTTGGGGCTAGATATGAGCCCACATAGAAGGTCATACCTTTATAAATTCCTTAAAAATTCTTCATTCTACCCTCTAACCATATCTTCAAAGTACCAATGGGGTTATGCCGAAAGTTTGGGATTCATAGGATAAGCGAGAGGAGAAAATTGAAAAGAACGAAAAAGACTTAATGGATTATCTTAATGTTTACGAATGTTTCTCTTATCATCATTATGATTCCCCTATCAGTACTATTAGGAATAATGCATCTGAATAATTTTTCAACTGAGTTTACTTCTTCTCTTTGAGAGAAGGAGTCATGGTTTCCCATATCGAAGGGGAGATTATTTGTGAGGGATATGTACCCTGCAGATTTAGTCATTAATTTAACTATGTCCAAAAGTTGTGTCCTCCCACTATCAATAGTTCCCATCAAGAGAAGCATATAATGACAGCCCTTCAACGATGGATAATTTTCACCCAAGAGGAAACCTAGTACTAGGTCATACTTTCAGATTCTGGGGATTTCGTACCCTTCCTTACCAAAATTTATGCTGAGGCCTGGGTTAAATCATATCCCGATGGCCAATTAGATGACCTAGTTCCCATCGTGACAATTTCCAAGGCATCTGGGGAAAAGGGGAAGGAGAAGAAAAATGTATTTATTAAACAATATCAACTAGGAAAATTCCTCCAAAATCCTCTTGGATCCCCCCTGAGGAAAATTTTAAAATATGGGGCCGTGACCTAATGGGCGGCCGAACGAGTTGTTGAAGCTGCTGTCGGGAATCCACCATCCATTCCCCCTAAGGCTGCTTTTCTAGTGGCCTGGATGCAATGTGACCTTTTGAAAGGCCATCCATCTACTCGCGACCAGTCCCCTCATGATTTATGGAAGCGTCTACGAACTAGGGAAGTCACTCTTACTGGCATTGGCTATGTGTCAGCACCCACTGATGTTTCTTTTGATGAGGATCCCAAGAGGGTGGGTTATTATCTTAAGGACATTGAGACCCTCATCCATTCCCGAAGTGTTCACCCCAAATACTCACACTAATTACTTTCCATGCCATGAACATAGATTGATGAAGAGGATGAAGATGTTGTTAGCTCACCTCTTAGGACTGCCGTGGAAAAATATTCTTACTTAGTCCCATCATCTCATAAGTGCTCATATTCTTGAGGTCCTGAGTTTGTGGGGACTCTCGGGAAACATTTTTAGTTGTCAAAACCCACTCTGCTCCCCTGCACCAACCTTCTAGTGCTGGACATCCCAGTCATGACTGCATTTCCGAATTCTTGGAGGGTCTTGGATGAATTGAGGGTGAAAGCTTCTAATGAAGATATATAGAGTCTTCTTTAGGGGGAATGATTCAAAATTCCGGGTTTTGTGGGATCCATTGATCCTATCGGTATTTCAGCCAAAGAAGAGACTAATGAGGTGGATGCCTACTTGAAAGAAATGGACAAGTGTCTCCATGCCCCTATAAATATGCATTACTGGTCAGACCATGTGGCATTGATGGCGGTACTATTGCGGTTTATGGGAGAGTTTGTTTTACATATAACCTCTAACCTTAAATTATTTTGTTGCGGAGGTGCTAAAGGTTCCCCCTCCCCTTTTATTTTTATTTTTTAGGAGCCTGAAGGGTCTAGAGAAATGAATCTTTCCCCCAATTTATTCTCTTAGAGGCATTGCAGCTAGGGAGTGCACCCTACCGATGGTAGGGGTTCTGTGGAGGGATCCATGGAGCCCAAGAACACATGGAAGCGGTCATCATAGAACCCTATAGGTAATTTCGCTCACTATATCCTCTGGGTTATCTTATTCAAAATCCATATCTACGACAATCAAATAAATTAAAGCTAGCCTCCCAACCATCAAAGTGCATTAGGAGGGGAATCACAAGTAATATTCTATTCACCTGGTGGTTAAACTGAGTATGATTTTCTTATTGAATCATTGGTGCATGTATGTATTTTGATGTAGGTCCTATCATTAGAAAGATGGTGGATTCTTAGGAATTTATGACCCCATCCCCTTTATGGCAGAGGAGGGGTCTTCGACCTTTGTGGTTGACAGAAGCGGGGGATCAGGGCCAACCGAAGAGACTGGGGGCACTTTCAACCCTTTAGGTGTGCCAAATTCTGCTCGAATGGTCTTTGTCTTAATAGTGGAAGAACATCCATAAGTTGAGGGATCATTTGACCATGCTAAGATGGATATCATAGAGAGAGACAAGGTGAACTTTATGGTAGGGGATGAATCCAGTGGCGAGCCCTAAGACCTACCATATTTTGGAGGGTATTTAAATCTTGAGGAACAAAACAATCTTGATCAAATGTCCTTTAACCCTGTAGAGGGATCCCCATCAGGGATTAATACCCCGTCTGCTCATCCTAACTCTACAGAAGTTACAATCACTAGGGATATTGATGTCTTTGCCCTTGAAAATTTGTAGTGGTCCATTGTACCCTTTTTTCCAATGTTGAGAGAAGTTGTGTTTTCTGCCCCCAAGATCTTAATACCAGTACCCTTCTTTGGACTGACTATCCCTAAAAGCCTTATATCAATAAGAAACCTTTTGAGGCCTAACATGGGGGCTACTGTTTCAGTGGAGTACAGCCCTGGGTCATTAGTGTTCTTAAGTGGCTGCGGGGCGCAACTGATGATTGAAGATGTGGCACCACCTGTTCTAGGTGGAGATATTGATGTGGAGGTGGGAGGTACTGAAGCCGTCGCCTCCATATTCAAAAAATCGCAACCACAAGCATTAGAAATAACGAAAGATGCCCCCACTCCGCCCTCCGTTGCAACTACCATAGGCGAGGCTATTGTGGGGCCGAGTGACACTGTAACCAATAGATTGAGTCCCCCCATTATGGAATTCATTCCTGACTATATTTCGTTGTTAGGGACTGACTCTGAGACTGATCAAGAATTCCTAGTAGATCTTTGTCCCATCTTTCAAAAGGCATGGAGGAATATTTGAAGATTAATTTCTCAGACCCCATTGGCTGAGAGGCCAGTGAAGTTTCCAAAATTACACTACCAGTTTGTGGTCCTGGGTTTCAGTGGATTTTACTATCATGGAATCCATGATATAGTGAGGTAGGTGGTCACTGCTTGGGAAGCAACTGGTATTCTTGAGTATCAACTTTCCGCGGTAGAGTCGACCGCTCATCTTGCTGCTGCACATAAAATTTTCATTGACGAAGATGCCAATCATGATAGAGTGGTTGTGAGGTTTCAAAACAAACTTGTGAAGAAAGATTCCTTATTATAACAATTTGACCAAGAAGCGGAGCAACATATCCAGAAACTAGAGTGGGTTAAATAGGGGTGAGCCTGGGCCATGGTAGCCATTGAGGAGGGGTGATGGAAAATGAAAGAAGGAGAAAGGAATGGCCTTAAATCCATGAGGGAAACAGAGGTACTGTAGAAAAGCACAGAGGCCAAGACTGAGAATTTATTAAATCTTTGCCAATCCATTGAGGAATCTCATCAATTTTTGATGTAACTTTTCAAATCAGCCAAACATCTTCTGTAATGATTATGTACCACTCGTGATGAGAGGCTCCAGGCTATGGATGACCAACATATTTTTTTTATGAAATAGGATGGGACCAATATTCCTTTAAATTATTCTTATTTTCCTTTTCCTTTCATGTCAATTGATCACAATCAATCATATAAACATCACTTTGACCATCTATTAATTTTAAACTATGATTTTAATCCTGTAAAGTGAAATAATTGAATCGAGCTCCAATTTTTTTCCTGAGCCGTGGGACTCAATGAGTGTAGTTAGACTATTGCTGAGGTTTTATGGAAAACCTCACGAAATTTTGTGTCTTTTTCATTATCAACCTATTTTTTCCTAATCCTTCTTGATACGAGCATAGCAGGTATAATCTTGAATTTTTATTAGGCTTCCCTTTAAGGTTTTTTGACCCAAAAAACTTTACGTCTCTTTTTTAATGAACTTACACTCAATTTTTATCTAGATTTTCCCTTTATGGATTTTCACTCTAGTGAGTATGGCATCTTTTTCGCTGAAATTTCATAGTCCTTCCAATAAAACTTATTACTGGTGTTTTAAATCGAACAGATTTGACCAGACTTGATGGGACAGGGGACCCAATTCAAGATTCATTATCCGGGAATGTCCTAATAACTTTCATACATAAATGAGGGATTTTTCTTGACCCTAAATTTGTGATTTTTGGACATATATGAGGGTCTGGAGCTGTTTCAGGTGTATGGAGGTAGGATAGGACTATCCTGAGGATGAATTTTCCTTTGATTGATAACTGTTTTGTAGGAAAAATATGCAGATCCACCAGGGAATGATGTGCATAGTCAAACAAAGGTGTCTGTGGGACAATGGCCTTCCATATATGATGGATTGGGAGGATTTACAATAATTTGAATTTTGTTTGATGTTGGGAGCCAAAGTGGGTTTCCTACTTGAGTGATGATGTCCAAAAGTATTAGGGACTTATGTATCGGCTTTGAGCGGGTGACTGCTCCCACACGATTCTTACTCACGTAAGGGAGAGCCGGTGAATGGCTAGTTCAATTAGAAATATTTTATTTGTTCGGGAATTTGAAAAGGGTAGGATATGTAAGCTATTTTATAGAGGTTTTCCAAATATAGGGGGGGGGGTGATATGGGACATGAATTTCATCTGTGCATATGGAAATTAGAAAAGACTCTCCAAAGGAATAATTTTCTTTTGATTGATGGCAGTTTTGTAGGATACATATGCAGAGCCACTGAGGCATGATGTGAATATTCAAACAAAGGTATTCGAAGGACACTGGCCTTCCATATCTGATGGTTATGAAGGATTATAAAGATTGAGACTTTCTGAACACGACATATGACCTTTGACAAGGGGTGCACCTGAGCATAAAAAGAGAAATTTATTTTAACTTCTCTGAGGAAAACCAAAAATAAGTGGGGGGATTTTCACCTCTTATATGTAGATCGACTTCACACATATGGATGGGGTATATTTATTTTACAGAAACCTTAAGAGAGACCAGAGGTGAATTGGGTCAGTATGTTCTGATATATCCAAAATGTTGGTAGGAAGGAGAATGTAAACCATGACTTTGAGGGCCCTTGAATCAGGAGGGAGGTCATGAGGCTTGTAATCCATTAGGCATACTAATATAGGAGAAGAATCTCATGGGGATGAATTTTCCTTTGATTGATGGCCGTCTTGTACGCATCATATGCAGAGCTACTGGGGCATGATGTGAATAGTCAAACAAAGGTGTCCGCAAGATATTGGCCTTCCATATCAGATGGCCATGAAAGATTATGGATATTCAAGGTCGCTTAGAGCACAAAGTTTTTGGTATAGAAGGAGGGTATCTAGATACAATAGGGAAATTCAGGATGTGATTCACTCATGTAATTAGGTGTCCCTTAATTAGATCTGACTCATATGCAGGGTGAGACATTCATATGATCTTTAGGGTATCTTGTAGTTTAACGTCGTATGACCAGGACGTGGGGTTCCTTATGGGGAAGGGAACTGTGACATGACTTTTAAGGTTGTGATACTAGGATCAAATTCCTAGATTGATTTTCCATGATTTCATGGTGGATCTATCACTGAGATCCCTAAGATCACATGAGCTATGATCAATATGAGAAACAACAGATTATGAGGATTCCATATCACCACTTAAGAATAGAAAAATCAACAACATGGAGCAATTTAGGCTTAAACTGGTTCTATATAGTTTAACATCATACAATAAGGACGATTCTGGCCATGCAGTTTAGATTACTACAGTGAGGACATTATGCTATGCAATTTAGAGTCATGCAGCGAGGACATTATTTTGTCACAAATATCATTAATAGTTTTGAGTTAATCATGATCATGATATTCCATAATTCCTTATAAATGAGTGATGATTGAAGGTGTAAACCGTAGTCCTGAGTGAAAAATAGGATCAAGAGGAATGATAGGGGTCTTGGAAGCTATTGGGAATATTGAGGTAGGAGAGAAATCTCTTAAGGACTAATTTTCCTTTGATCTATGACCGTTTTGTAGGTGACATATGCCGAGCCACTAGGGAATGATGTGCATAGTCAAACAAAGGTGTCCACATGACACTGGCCTTCCATATACAATGGCCATGAATGTTTATGGGGATCCAAGATTTCCTAGAGTATGGAGTTTGATAAATAGGAAAGATGTGTCTAGGAATGTAAGAAATACCCAGAACATGATTAACCATGAACTACTAGAGATTCCACATAGATTTGACTCATATGTATGGGGGGAAGCAAGGTATTTTGACTTCTTATGAGTGGAGGACATGTGAGTGATCTCATAATATTGAGAATTGGGTCACACATGACTCTTGAAGAATATTTCAGTTTATTATCATGTGGTTAGGACCTTTCATGGACTCCCTGTATGAGTCTGACCTACACATGGAGAAAGGGAATTTTTTTAAATGGTGGTTGGGCTGGGATGCTAGATCTAGGCATCACTAAGTATCCTTCAAGGGTAGAAATAAAGCCATACATAGTTATAAACATTCCCTAAAAAGGCTTGTTCCATGCGTAGGGACATGCGGGGGAATTTTTTTTGGTGGATGGGCCGGGATTCCAAATCTGGGTATCACTATATATATTGAAAGGGAAATAATCAAGCTGCATGTAGTTATGAATGTTCCCTGTACCGATCTGACTCAGGCATAGGAGTAGGGGAATTTTTGTTTCATCTAATATGGATATCAGGTCTACCATATTTCTCTATAGTTAGTTTATGTAAGGGAACCCTTACCATCGATCCTAATCTCACAGGAGTTATACTCGATGTGATAAACAAGGAGTGACAAGGGTTTCCCTTGTAAATATGGGGAGATAGAAGACATGATGGAGGCATTTTTTTTGTGGTGGTTGGGACAAGATTGAGGATCAAGGCATCTCTATGTATCCCACTAATGAATGGGAATCAATCCACACACAGTTCTCTAAGGGATTGTGTAGTTTATCGTTATGCGATTAGGATGATTTATGCTATGTGGTTTAACATCTTCCAACTTGGATGCTATGATGTGCAGTTTAGAGTCTTACAGTGAGAACATTAGCATCCTAGTTTAATGTTGTGTTGTAGGGACTAATACCATACAATTTCACATCATGTGGTTAGGAAGATAACTCATAGTTTAGGGTAATAGATTTTGGACCGTTAATGGGCGTTGCTATTATGTGAAGTACTTCTTCAAAAACCTTGCATTTGTGGGAGCCATGATGAGCTGTACATCCATTGATATCAAGTTGTATTCTAAATTTGAATATACCCTATGTATGAAATATGGTCCCTCCCACTTTGGTTTAAGCTTTGTGGGATTTTTCCTGAGTATCATTGAGGTTCAGAGGGCCAATACCATCTCTCCTTTGAGAAAATATCAAAGGATAACCTTTTTATTAAAGGATTATGCAATCAAATTTTGATAGACTTCCAAATAGTGAAAAATGTGAATATTTTTCTCATCTAGATGCGCCAACTCATCAAAATATCTTGGGGATTTCTCATCTATGGACTGTTGATCGCAAATGGCAACATGAAGTTATGGTACTTAAATTTTTATAGGCAAAACTACATTTTCCCCGTACACTAGTGAGTATAGGGTTGCCTAGGTGGTAGTGCGGGTCATGGTACAGTAAGCCCATAAAGCATGAAGGATATTGTCTGGACATGATTTCATATCCCTATCAACTAACTTTTGGAGTATGTTGGATAGAGTCTTGTTGAAATCCTCTATCTACCTGCTATCCACCGTCTGGTAGCGGGATGAATGGTTGGATTTGATTCTATACTTCTATTATAACTTTTCCAACTTAGCAGAGCAGAAGTTGGTGCTGTTTTCTGTTAGTATTGTGCAAGGGACACTAAATCTGGTAAGGATGTTGGACTTTAAAAATATAAAAATTATTTTCACCTCAAATTCTTTAAGGGGAATGGATTTGGCCCATTTGGAAATAAAGTTGGTTGATGTGAGTATGAAATTTAATTGTTTGGATGTGGCGGGGGGATATAGTCCCACGACACTCACCCCCAGGTGGAAAATGTCTAAGAGTACATAACTGTGTGAAGTAACTCCAAGGGTCTATGAATAAAATTGTCATGAACTTGGCAAGAATGACACTTCTTGGTTAATATGGAACAGTACTATATCATAGTGGGCCAATAGTATCCAAATATTTCTATTTGATGAGCGAGCTTGGTTGCCTATTTTTTCACTCCACAAGATCTGACACATACTTCTTTTATGACGATAGTAGTTTCTTATCCATCAATACACCTGATAAGGACTCTGTCAAGACCTCGTTTTTAGATAACCTTCTCTTATTTTACCCCATTGTACAAGACAATGTTGACTTCCCATCTCTAGATATGTTATCTTCCAGACCTATCTAATGGGAGTTCCCCCTTCTAAAGGTAATTTGAAATGGGAGTCATCTAGCTGGTAGTGTGACCATAAGGCTTTGAAATGGCGCTAATCTCATCGATCTCCTTTGTATTGTTATAAATAAATGGCAATACCATCTGATGGTGGGAAATGATAATAACCATTTCATCCCGGTCGTGATCTTCCAGGGCTGTGGCTGCATTTTCCAATGCATCGGATTAAGCATTTTGTGACTGGGGGACATAGGTTAGCCTTGGTTTTGATGGGAATTCTGCCATCAGTTCTCACACATGGTTCATCAAAGGGGACAATAATTCTTTCTTAATGTAATAGTCACCATTGACCTGCTTGATGACCAACTCTGAATCACCTTTTATCTTCAGGTGTTTGGCTCATGCATGAAGTGCTAGCTCTAGCCCCGTAATGAGGGCCTGGTATTCTGCTTTATTATTTGTACATCCCTTTTAAACAAGAAGGAGTAGGTAAATACATCCTTTTTGGGGGATACAAGTGTAACTCCCAGACCCACTTTTTTGAGCTTTGGATTCTCCATCCTTTTCCCTGTTGGGATTTTGTAAGCACCATTGAAGTGAATTTCCATGTTTGTGGGTCCTCTTGGATAGAGAACACTTCTTCATCCGGAAGTTTAGCATCCAATAGGGTGGTTTCTTCCGAGGGTGATTTCCTAGAAAGTTTGTTAAATCCTAGAATTTTATGGCCTTCTGGGGAACATACCTTATTCAAAATTGTTTTAGTATGAATTCCCATCATGATAGGAATCCAATTAGCATGGGACAATTGAGAATATATTTGAGCGGGTTACAGTGGGAGACCAGGTGGACCTCGTGGTGCTGCAGGTAATGCCTAAGTTTCTGAAACGTGAAGATTAGGTCTAGGAAGTTCTTTTCAATTCTTGAATATTGAGTCTCAACATGAATCATTGTTCAAATAAGGTAATAGAGGTTGTTCTTACGACCAAAACCATTCTTCTACGCACAGAAGGGGCCTAATTACTATTCTAAGGTGGTTACGTAAAAAATGAGTGGTCTCCCCTCAATTAGTGGAATCAACAGTGGTGGGATTAGGTGATATATTTTGAGATTGTTGAACTCTTATTGAAAATCATTATCCCACTCATATGCGACCCCTTTCATCATTAACCTGGTGAAAGGTAAACATTTACCCGCAAGGTTAGCTATGAAGTGCCAGATGTAGGCCAAGTGTCCCTGGAGACCTCTCAAATTAGTGAGGTTTCAAGGTAGGGACATGGAAAGGATGAATTTTTTCTTCTCAAGGCCGACTTCGATGCTGCGATGGTATACAAAGAAGCCGATAAATTTCCCAGAGGTAACGCCGAAGGAGCACTTTAGGGGATTCATAAATGAACTGTGTTGTTGTAGTTTGTTAAAGAAAATTTCAAGATCGGTTAGGTGGTTAGAGTGCTGTCATGATTTAACCACTAGATCGTCGATGCAGCACTTGATGAACTTTCCCTGGAAGGTCTTGAAGATGCTGTGCATGGCGCACTGATATGTAGTGCTGAAGTTTTTTAGACCAAAGGGAATCACCTTATAATATAAAACTCCCTGAGGGGACCTAAAATAAGTATCTTATTCATCTACTTAGGCCATTCAGATCTAGTTATATCCAAAATATCCATCCATGAAATAGAGGGCCTCATATCTGTCAGTTTCATCGATCAATAATTCTATGATCAAGACCGGGAAATCATCTTTCGGGTAGTGTCGATTAAGGTCCATGAGGTTGATGCAGATTCTAATCTATCCATTCTTCTTTTCGATAGGGACTATGTTTTCCAACTAGATTAGATATTGGACTTCTTTTATGAAGTTTTATTTTATCATATTATCAACTTCAGTCTCTATTTTGGCAGCATACGTTGGGTGAGTCCTTCTGGATGCCTGCTTATAGCCCCTGTGATCTTCTAGCAGACACAAATGATGAGTGGAAACCTCAGGACCGAGGCTTGGAATTTATGTGTATTCTAGAAAAACACATCTTGATTATTTTTTAGGAAGGAGGTATATGCCTCTTGTTCCTCAATAAACATAGCCACACTAATCAGAGTGGGTTGCAGGTTGTCTTCAGTGCCTGGTATTATCTCCCTAAGTTCATTGATTGTGGTGGGGACACCTTCTTTGAATGCGGGAGGGGAATCTTTGAGGTATTATTCTTATTATTATTCTTCTTCCTCATCTCCTTATTTATCATCCTCTTCCTCTTCTGATAGAGAGAGTATTTTCAAGATGAACTATCCGATGTTGGGAGAGAAATCATTTTCTGCCTTAGTGAGTAAGGCGGGAATATCTTGGGGTCCTAAGGATGGGTTAAGAGCATCTTTGTTAGAGACTTCCATAACATCATAGGAGTCAAACCACTCTTCTGGGTCTTTGGACTCGGTGGCCATAACGGAAATCATGCAAACAATTGGGTTTGTCTCTGGGATTAAACTTATGCACTCAACTTGGTTAATGGGTGATACATACTCCTCCCCAGGCTGTTGGAGGGGGTCAGTGGGATCCATTTCCAATCCATTCAGGGTAGTGATCTAGTCAATGTTTTTAGCCAAAGGCTGCTTCTCTATCAATTAATAGAACCCTGCATTGATCTAATGTGACTCACATAATTTTAATGGGGATTTATCGTCATTAAATGTCCCATTTTTCCCATTATCACAATATTTGACACACTAATGGTATGATGACGGAATTACAGCATGCTGATGCAGATGGGGCCTCCCTAATAGGATGTTTAAGGCCGTACTTTTCCGCACTACTAGGAACTCAGAATCTAACATGAGATCTCCAAGGCATGTTTTAAGCATGATTCGTCCTAACAGCTTCTTCTCTCTTTTTTCATATCCCAGCAGAGTTGTGGTGCATGGTGTCAAACTATCCTTGTTATAGACCAACCAATGAAGTGTTCTTAGCGGGAGGAGGTTGACTCCATAGTTGTTGTCGATGAAAATCCTTCGTACATCAATTCCATTTATCTTACCAAACACATATAAGGTCTTGATGTGACCATGCATGATGGTGTCTTAATCCATTTTTATGAAGGAGATGATGGCATGAAATTTTTCGAGACTAGTCTTCATCTGATAAACTTTGGCCGCTGCTACTTCATTCTCGAATTCCAGGGGACTAAGTAAGTCTTCGATGAGAACCTCCCTAAGGTCTGCATATAGAATTAAAGCATCCAGGATTGGCAGGTTTGCTGGTTTCTAAGCTAGTTACTTTAGAATATTATATTTCTTCTCTAAAGGTCAGCACTTCTTAGCTTGGGTTTTCTCTTTATAGTTACTTTAGGGGATTTAACTTTGGACATAGATGGTCCTCCTCTAGGATAGGATCTTGTGGTGTTGCGGTCCTTTCCGAGTTTGGATGAACTCATTCGCCCGTATGCCTTGGGCGATTTGATATTTTTTCTTCCTTTGAAAGATACTCCAAGATAACTAGGATTAGATTTATTCTGGTGGGGGTGGAGGAACATTCTAGTTCTCGCTGTGTCTACCTGAGGGTCCTTCTGCGAGTTTACGCGATGTTAACCATTTGAGTTAAGGCGTGGCTGAGAATTTGACTCCTGCCACAATCATGCTTTCTAGGAAACCCTCATCCTTTATGGCCTCTTCCTCTGGATCTCAGGTTGGGCACTAAGAATTCGGTTTCGTGTCCATAGTCTTCATTATAGAAGGGGTCCATCAAGTGAATGACATTAATGGAGCTGAAGATCAGTTCTTGATCTGACGATGTTTCTGTCTGACTGCCTCCTTCTGATGGTGCCGTTTGGCAGGGCGACACCTGTTGTACCATTTGGCGGGGCGACACCTATTGTATCATTTGGTAGGGCATCTCCTGTTGTACCATTTGCTGGGGTGGCTCCCATTGTACAAAGTCTAGTGGCATGAAGTCCAAAAGTGTCAACACTGGCTTTGGATTTGGTGTCAGCCCATCTTCTTGCTCCTGATTTCTTCCCTTCTATTCTTTAGAGGACTGTGGGGATGAGGATAATGGTTGTGTTGTAGTAGGATCTATTGAGGGAATAATTGTTTGTTTCAACTATGCCCGAAGGATTCCATGAACCTGGTTGAATTTTTTCTAGGTCATCCAATTATCAATTTTTTTTCCTTTTTACTGGCAATTGTTTTCCATTCCTCTTCCTCTCTTGAGTCTGAGGTTGAAACTTATTCCACTTGTGCTGGAAGGAGGCCTAACTTGACTTTCCTAGAATCCACCATCTTTTTTAAGAGATCCTTGAATATAAACCATTCCTAGATGGTGTTTCCCAGTATCCGGTGACAGGGACAATAATTTGGATGGTCGTCGAGACCCACTTCATTGGCTCGCTTTGACTCTGGTATCCAGAGAAAGTTGAAATTCATAGAGGCTATGAAATAGCCACATACCTAGTCATGTCATAATGAGAAGAATTTTTTTATTAGATCCTTAAATTGATTTATTTTAGCACCCCTTCGCTCATCTTGCCGATGTGGGGGATGGAAGTTGGCATACAGGGGGTCTTGCATGGTTTGGTGGAGGCCTCACGACTAGCTCTGGTACCGGGGGTATCTTAAGCGTGACAAAATCCACTTCAAATTTCCCACTCTTTTCGCTAGAGCTGATGGAGCCACTCAGGACTTGAGATTCGTCCGTTTCAAGGAGTTTTCTATCCTTTAATAAATAACATAGAAATATCATAACCCACTTCTGTACTTCACTAGGATGATCAGTGTTCATAATTCATCATGAGGATTATCGATGCACATAGTGAGCATTTCATCCTGGGGGAGTGGATGGTTCTAGGAATAAGTCTGGCCTTTCCATCTGGAAATAAAGTATGAAACTATTTTATTCTCTTACTGCTCGCAGTTTATGAGATCACTGACCATTGTCTTAGGCAATGTAGAACTGAACTGGAAGAGAAAATATCACTGAAGGTCCTCCCAACCTGTGATTGAGTTAGCTGGCAAGCTAGAATACCATACGAAGGCTGAACCCTATAGGGTTCGCACGAAGCATTTGAGTTTTACCACTTTTTGCTGCTTCAAAGTGCCCATCATGGGGTCACATTAAGAGGCATAGTGTATTAGATACTGTTCTGGGTCTCTTGATCTATTAAACACTGGGAATATGGAGTTTAGAAAGTTTGGTGGTGGTGGAACATTGGTCAACCAATCAGGGTAGGGTTTGCACTCTGGTTATATCAGACTGTACTGCCCCTCCACGACTTCTAGTCGATCTTTTAGTTACTCAACAGTATTCAAGATCCCTTGATGCATTTCCTACCAGGCTTGATCTTGGGAGGGTGCAGTAGTGTCCAAATTTGGATATGTCGGTGCTGCTGGAATTTGGGATGGATACCCAGCTGGGGGAATTCTTTGTGGGTTCACTTGAATATACTCTGGATTCCTTCCTAGAGGGGGGGGGGAATCTTGATGTCCTTCTGGGGCCGTATTTAAGTAGGTTGACAATCCTAGTGTCAGGTTGGACGGTCCTCTGAGCTTGACTTCATTCACCAAGATGAGTTCCTGTGGCAAGGGAACCTCTTTTATGAATAATTTTTGACATTCCACAGGGAGAACACATCCAGAAAAATATCTCCCTCAAAATAGCTCAACATTAATTCAGCTGAGCTCTTTCATTTCTTCCTCTTGCTTAGAGAATCTTTCCTCGAGAGTGAGGGACACATTATTAGGGGGAGGAGGATGTGGGCCATAGATGACCTGAGATTTATTATTCTCCTTGTTGGGGTTTTTTGAGGGAGGTAATGATGGATTAACTGAGGGGGTGCCTAAATTTAAGATCACTCTCTGGTTTTGGGTATGCACGCCATCAGGCTTAGTGTGGGATGCCTCTAGGAGGGAACCGTCTTCTCTTTCATCCTCTCCCTTTATATCATTTCATGTGAGATCTATAGGGATTAAGTTTACCATGTTCACTAATGCATACCGCATTGGGGGTGGTGCACCCGATGCTAAATGGTAGGAAGGCTTTCTTCATCCTTTGTTGGACTTTCTCCTTCCATTCTGTGGTATTCTTTGGGTTTCTTGGTAAAGATTGACCCAAAGTGAGCTCTGATCTGACCTTGTAATGCACCTTCATCTTAGAGGGTATGAACCACAATATGGGGTGGAACATGTGACTTCTCTACTCATCGTTCTTCCCATATGGGAGAAGACAGACGTCCACTATGTGGGAGATTGAGAAAAAAATTCCCCCAACCCTATGGGTTGGGGTCACTCCCATTATTTTTTTGATGCATTAAAACCTGGATTTTTTGGTCTTATGGGGGAACTTTGAGTTAAAAATTCCCCCAAACCTATAGGCTGGGGTTGTTTCCATATTTTGGTGGTATCTGCTGCTATTTTTTCCTTTTCTATTTCATGTACTCCCGTGCGGGTGTGAGCCGAGTATGGAATTGGAAATGTTCAGGATTTATGGGCTTTTGAAAACATGATCACTACTTTATGGTTGGTTTCCCTTAGGTGGGAAGCCTGCTAGATGTTCTCAGTTTCCTGGATCAGAATCTTTTCGACGACTTGATCTATTTGGACCTGGTGCTTATGAGACTTACTCTGGGATGGTTTTTGTTGAGTATCCCATATTTCTTGAGTAGGGATTTCATTTGAATATTGCCTCTGGGTAATGACATTTCAAGATGTCATTTCCAATGAGGTTTGATGGACATGATGTAGGGTGAAGTGTAGAGATCCTTGTTCTCCCCATCTCTGAATATGAGCTCCAGTCAGGGCATTTCCAATGAGGCAACACAACTTGTGTAGTGCATGGAGGCAAGACAGTTAAAGTTTTTTCTTTCAACTTTCTAATTGTGGCTGATGTGCGGATGAGAGGGATTCTAGGTCGATTAGATGACAAATCTCCCCTAACATGTTGACATGGTCTACATACCCTTCATAGGGCAAGAACTTTTCTTTTAGCTAGTGAAGAGTCGTCCATATATTGAGGATAATTTCATGCATACATTCCCCAGAAAACTACCCTAGTATGTTGAAGTGAGAAGTGGCCGTAGGCCAATACATTACTGGTATATTATCCTTATCTAGTTGTCATCTCACAAGTAATATATCCTGCCGTTGTTCTTCTGAGAACTCATCTACCTAATATTCTCAACTTGACTGCTTCTTAATAATTTTGTTCCAAGAATTCGGGATGATGGGAGCCTCATTGATATATGAACGACACAAGGGTGGCTTAGAAAATGAGCATGGACCCAAACCATCCCCTAGTTGAGAAAGGATATCACTCGTCATATACGGAGTGCCTGATATATCTGACTCCATCTTTCCGAGAACCTCAACATAGGAGGGATTTCTCACATTTGTTTCAGAAAAGGGAGGGCCTTCTTGTTGGTATGAATTTTGACTGTGAGGAGGACCTCCGCAATCAGTGTCGTAATGGAGAGGGCTACCATTGCAAATTGATACTTGACCAAGGAGAGTTTCCCTATGGTGTATACCCTAGGTAGGACCTTCAGGGTGTGCTAAAAAAAGGGTAGGACCTTCTTGCTGCTTGATGTCACTAAGGGGAGGACCTTCTCTATGACTGCTATGATGGCGATGACTACTATCAAAACTTGATACCTGGTTGCAAGGATAATTTTTGCAGTGTACACCCTAGGGATATCCTTTAGGATGTATTAAAATGAGGGGAAGACCTTCTTGTTACTTGATTTCACTGAGGGGAGGACCTTCACAGCAACCACCATTGTGGGGAGGGCCTTCAAAATGACTGTCATCATGGCAATGACTATCATCATGACTCGACGTCCAACTACAGGGAGAAGCATATCTGCAGTGTATACCCTAGGTAGGACCATCAGGGAGGATGAAAACAAGGGTAGTACCTTATTGCTATATGATCTTTAGGTCAAGAAGAGGGATACCCTGATTCACATTAGTAGATATACTCTCATGATCGATCATTTTGAGCCCATGGAGTAATCCCCTATGGGTGCTCTAGGGAGGACCTTTAGAGTTGCTGGTAGATACATTGCGGGGAGGGCCTTCGTAACTACTACTGTCACTTCCATAATTTAGTAATGGACTGATAGGGTCTTGGTCCTTTATTTATATATATTCAAGGGTGTCAAGAACCCCAGTTTCTAAAAGAGAAAGAACATGTATGTGATCTTCATTTTCCAGTTGCCTTTAGCGCATTTCATTTTTGGGTGCTCTTTTGCTGGTAACCGGGGCCACCTGCTGTTGGAAACGACCTTCATATATGGGTCCCTATCTTGTTAGGTACCATGATGCTGCTAGGATATGCCTAAGGGAATCTTGAGTTTTTTCAAAGCTGTATGCCTACCCTGGAGTGGCCACCATGTTGAACCGACATCCTCCAGTTGGAATGAGTATTTGTTCCCAATCCCGTTGTTTGTATATTGCGGGATATTATCGTCAACCCTCCTAGTCTGGAGTAGGGATGCATAACTTTTCTGGAGTGAATAACCCATTTTTCGAGTAATTCATTCTATTTGAGGAAACCAGGTCGTGGGACTAGTTTCTTGCCTTTTCCATCGATGCAATGATATCTTGGCATGTTTGGAGGATATGGTTTGAAATCAACATCTAATATTCCATCATTTTCAGGATGTGTTGAGATACATATTTTGATGGAACGGGTATGAAGGCCCATTCCAATGTCAAAGTAAAAGTTTGTGCTTGCTCCAATCCCCCATGAGTTTCTAGTAGATACTAGTAGTTATCCTGTGTCGAGATAGAGGAACAAGTCTGCCACCGATTGTCTTCTCCAGTTGCCACTGTATTTGACTGGTGGCTTCATATTCACGAGTGAGGATTTTCATCTGTTCTCTTGCCCTTATATTTATTTCATGATATTTTTATGCATCCACATGAATTTAACTCTGCTCATATTTTCTTTCTGCCTTATTTGGATGGCAGGCTTGATATGCATCAGCAGGTATTTATGCATGTGTGTAGCTGGTTTCCGTCCTATTTGGATGACATGCTTCTTGTGCACTGGCAGATATCTGCATCTTCCTATAATTAAGCGCTTTGTATGCATGGAAAGACCAGAGATCACTAGAAGAAATGTGTACGTGATCATATTGTGCCACCCTATTTCTGTGGTGGGATTGATTAGAGGGGGAAGAGTTGTATGTCCACCCGTTAAATGCCCCCGAGTTTGTACGGTGGAGTTTCTACTCAAGAACATGGGTAATATTATGTTCTTAATTATATATTTTCTTCCCTTGGATGGTAGCCCGAGGGGCCTGGGTCTTCTAAACTTCAGTAGGTTCCCTTGGCATAAGGTCCTCTTCAGCATGAGGAGACTCGGTCACCCAGTGTCCGTGGTGACACTCTCTGGAAGGGGCCCATGAGTAGGACCCTTGTTCATTTGAGATGAAGTTTTCAGCATTGACTTTATCTACCTCCCTAAGATAAGGGAGGTATTTATTGTAATGTTTTGGGGATAGGATCCTGAAATGGTTTGAGACAACCACCAGGGACGCCTTGTGATGGGGTTCCAACTGTGACTGAGGAGGAAGCTGGTGAGCTTTTGTAGACTAGAGGGCTTGTCTTGTGGACTCCACTGTGAGGAGAGTACCATTTTGGTGGTACTCACTACTGGAAATATGACTTTTCCCAACGCTTCTATACCAATGGTTTGTAAAAACTGTTGGTATAGGTTCCCTTTCCCAACGGTTTGGCCAAACCGTTGGGAAAGCCCACTTTGAGGCCACTTTTCCCAACGGTTTGGCCAAACCGTTGGGAAAGGGTATGGCTTTCCCAACGGTTTGGCCAAACTGTTGGGAAAAGTCCCCTTTGTGACTACCTTTCCCAACGGTTTGGCCAAACCGTTGGGAAAAGTCCCCTTTGTGGCCACTTTTCCCAATGGTTTGGCCAAACCGTTGGGAAAGGGTCCCCCATGGAACAACCTTCACCCAGAATTAAATTCCAAACTCAAAATCTATACCAACGGTTTTGACAACCGTTGGTATAGATCCTTTGATTTTTTATCAGTTATTCTTACCAATAACATTATATAAATAAAAATTTAAAATAATTATGAGAATACATACATATATTTATGTAATTATGTTCACAAAAGTCATGTTAGGTTAGTGGTTAAGTCGTTCAATGATAAACTAGGGGTCCTGGGATCAAATCCCAGCGGATGTTTTTTTTGAAATACTTATACCAACGGTTCCATAACCATTGGTATATATTTCCATATTACTTATACCAATGGTTTCCAAAACCATTGGTATAGGTCTATACCAACGGTTTTCCCAAAACCGTTGGTATAGACCTATCCCAACAGCTTACTTGGAAACGGTTCTCCAAACCGTTGGTATAGTCTATACCAACAGTTTGAAGGCCAATACCAATGGTTCCAAACTGTTGGTATAGGTTAGTTTTCCAGTATTGACTCTTTGATCAGTGTGTTGAATACCTATCATTGAAGACACTGTGTAGGCGAGGGGATCCTACTCTTTATCAGGGCCCCGACTACCTATGGGATCGCTAAGGTGTGTGTCTGCATTGGTCATTGGGATGTCATTTGGATTGAAGGTTGCACTATGGGAACCTTTAATATACATATATGACATATATAGACCACAAAACCTCATTAAAGTATCATTCTATTGAACATATGCATATTAGAAAATTCAGCTTGACCTTCTTCCCCCCCTTTTTTTGTGAGGTGAAGGGGCTTGAGTGGGATAAAACCTCCACCTTGGTTAAGGATTCACATTGGGTTCTCTATTTTTTTTTGACCCAAGGTGAGAATTTAGGGAGAAGAAAAAATGGTTTGATGCGAATCATCACCCATATTTTATTGTAGAGACAGTTTCATGTCTTTTATTTCAACCCGATTCACATCGAAATCCTTTAAAGGAGGATTGGATTGACCCCACAGGGACTAGGTAGTTTACCCCTTCTGTATTGAGATTGAGTATCCACAGTCAAATGGTCTCAGCGGGTGATTTCATGGAGTCAAGTAATTGTGCAATCAGTACTCTTAGGATGTAACTTTCTCATATGGTCTCCAATGGTTTATACGTGGAGCTAGAAACACCCAATGACTGTTTTATACATGATTCATGGACCTTATTTCCAAAGGAAGGCATTCGTTGGATGATGATTTGGCCAATGACACTTAAGGACCCCATTGGTCGAGAGGATGGGAAGTTGGGCTCACTGCACCCCTTTTTTTTTGGGGGGGGGGATTATTCCCTATTCCATGACTCTCTTATATATTTAATTCATGTTCATATTTTTTTGAATCCTTGGTTCATTCTCGAAGAGTGTGTCCAAAGGCTGCCCCTAGTTTGCAGTATTTTCATAGGCATACACATATTTGATTCTATGGAGGTAATGCTGACTTAAGCCATGAAATAAGGCACTATGAAGTTTATTGTCATCTAGGGGGGACAGAAGGTGACTTGATGTTGGGATCAAAACCATAAGATGGGCTTCCTACGTATCCTCAGGAGAGAAATCAGAGACCACATAGTTCGGAAAACTTGGGGCTTATGCATGAGAGCTGCCCATTTGAGGGGACATGGTTGGGTGGGCCCTTTTGGAAGGGAATCCCTTTTGATCGTGGGCCTTCAAGCAGGCATCCTAAGTATCTTATTTTGATTAGGAATCAGATTTCTCATAGTTCATAATTGTGTGAATGTTTTAATCTTCACAAATATCTAATCCCATGTGATTCATGCTCACTGTAAGAAACAAGAGGATGTGAGATATTCAACCAACCACACACCTCCTCTCCCACTGATGGGATAGGTCGGGCCTACGACGGAAGAGGTCGATGTGACTGGGGAAGAGGGTGTAGAGCAACAAACCGATTAATGTGGGATGAAATTGGAGGTCATGTGGCTCAGCCCTCATAGGATTAGGGACTTACTTCAATGGGAGTGAACTAGAATGTGTTCCGGGAAAGGGGAGGAATGCCAAATTTTCCAAAATGAGGAGTGAAAATGATTCCTTCAACTAATCACCATTCCTCATTGGATGGGAAAGCAAGTGATCAACCTTGATCCCTCGAATGGGGAGGTTTACGTTAGCGTCGCAATGCCAGACTCTGGGTTATCATGGGAATGTATAATTATAGAAATCCCTGGAGTCTGAATCGTTGTGGGGAGAGACTTCGTGACTCTTCTTACCATGGGTATGTAGACTCCAAGGGGCACACTGATACGCCTGATGATCTAATCATACAGGTCCATTGGATTTGGAGGAGGCTTTGGCCTGATGCTGGGGGACTAGTTTTTAGAGAGACTATAGAGGACTAGATGGTAATGGAGGGACTAGATTGGATCCAGAGGAAATAATACCCAAATACTCCCCATTACGCGTACTATTTTATTAGGTGGGATGGGAGAGATCTGTATACCATAGTGGTATGCAGGTAGAGGGGTCGTCCGCATACCAAAGTAGTATGCGAGCTTGGGAACAGACCACCACATACCATAGTGTTACGTGGTCTTGAATACAGTCCATCATGCCACTTCAGGTTCCATCAATGTACCGATATATTACGCGATGTCGGGTTAAATTCGCATAGCAATACAGTATGCAGAACACCATATCGAAGGAGGTTCTTGGGGACTATCGTTCACGGGGAGTTCATTCATGAGGAACATGTGGTTCTCAATTTCACCAATTGGGTTTGTGGTTCTACCATTATTATTAAGTTTCTTCTTTTTATGGTTAGTGGCTGGTTATACCTGCGGAAAATGTGGTTTGAAATTCAGGCTTCACCAATGATTCGAGACTGAAGCTGCAATCCTCTCCGAATTATTTCTTCCACCCTCTGGGGTCTCCTCCATTATTTATTCATATGTTTTCTCTCAATTCCTTATGTTCTCCTTTTATAGAGAAATGTGGAAATTGTATCTATGGTAATGAAGCACCATTTGAGGAAGCCCATGAAGAGATATATAAATCCACAAAAGACTCTGTCAACCAGGGTTTGTAGAGGCTATGGTTTGTGAGTCATGGTCTGCAAAACCTTGCCAATTTTCTTTGTCTGTGAACTAATGGGTTATCAAGATGGTATGTATATGTCCTTCGTGCACTTGATTCCCTCAGTGATATGGTTTGTGGTCAACTGGGTTTGCTGGCCATCACTCCATGGGCCAGCGCCTCGCATGTCATTCCGCGTACTGATGGTTCGCTATTCATGTGGTCCATGAACCTTTCCTAGTGATGGTACATGGATCACTTAAAACTCTTGGAGAAATTTAATTCCTTGAAGTTTCTTCTAATATTTTAAACTCAATTTGAGTCCATTCGCTTTACTAGACTTGTAGGAATGCTTGATCCCTTCTGAAAAGTGATTGTGGGTGTATTTTCTTCCCTTGGCAAAGTTTTCAGGACCCTACACATATACTGAAAGTGAAATATATATTAAATATGCATTAATTTTCATTTAATTAATATACATGTTTTTTATTCAAATACATGGAGTCTCATTTACTAAATATGCAAGAGTTATCATCAACTATATCTTCTTGCAATAGAACATATGAATGTATTCTATAATTATGTAATCATGTACAAGTATTAGAGGCATTTTCTTGAATTTTCCCTCATTACTCGACATATCATTCCCTAAAATTATTATATTTCTAGATAAAATAAGGACACAAATTAATAATCACTCAAATAATTAAAATCATGTCTACTTTTTTCATGTCATTATTTATGAAATAATTTTGAAAATAATTAGGTGCAATAAGAATCTCCTACTATTTTGGCCACCTTTCATTTTTTACAATGGTCTTTCCTATTTTAACCTCTAAAATGATGTGGTCACCTTATCTCTACAACTTGAAATGGATGGTTTAACAACCTAAACATTTATAAATAAAAACTCCCTTACACTTTAATTAAATGTCTTATTATGTAATATGATTATAGAAAACACACACAATTATTTTGTTTTATTATATCCTATAAGATTTAAAATACTATTAAGCATCATTATAGTTGATAATATAGATATTCAGAAGTCATCATGTGATTAGTATAAATATTGGGTTTTGATAAATCCAATTGGCATAAAAAAAGGAAGTGATGGACTCAACCGGTAGGATTGTACCCTATGAAGGCCATTTATAAGAGTTTATGAGGGAGATAGCATCACTGGGATTTTCCCAGGACTAAGACCAATATTATATCTAATAAATTAGTCATGATAAAAACTATTTATGGGAGAAGTTCAACCATCTAGATCATGACCCAAAACATGTACGATGAACAACTACATGAAATTCTCACCGTTGAGAACCTTACTCTTTGGGAGTTTTCTAGTGTATTAAAGGGATATGAATCAAAAAACTAATATTATATATATATATATATATATATATATTATTTTCAATATAATAACGAATATATTTACACCTACTTTATAAATGATTTTAATTTTTATTCAATAAAGCACAATTTGTATTTTTAATATTCAACTTCAATTAAGATGTTTATTTTAATGAATTAATTTATTTTTTAAATAGATAATATTTTATTGAAATATTATTATTAAATATTTTTTATTAAATATTAATTATTATATTATTTTTTATGATGACAAAAGTGATTTTTATAAGGGTTCGAAAATTTTTATTGTAAAAAACCCAACATTTATCAATACATGTCAATTTTATTTTAAAAATTAAAATACACATATTTAGGAAATTATTTTGATAAAATGAATATTATTTTTGGAATCAAAACATCAAAATTATATAATGGCGAATTTTTCATAATTTTATGATACAATCAATTTTTTGGGTAAAAATTAAATACGATATAATTATATGGTGTATATTATGACATCATAATGACCCAAAAGTGATATAATAATTTTTAAAAAGGGTTTACATGATCAAATATTTGTTTTCCCTTTAAAATAATTTTATTATATGTCTATTTTATTAATTTTATAAATCCTTTATGAATCCTCCAAAACCATTAATATATTTTATGGTTTTAAAATCATTTCTTTTAGAGTATAACTCACTTATACATCAGAAAGGGAATTATTTTATTAATTACATCCCTCAGACTCATAAAATAATAAAAAAACTACCATTTGGTAGAAGTTATGGGAAATAACCCTGGGAAGGTTTGTGCTTTTGGATATTTTATTATATAGAGTCCAAAACCTATGTTTGAGATATAATAAAGAAATACCCACTAATTTCCTGTATAAAACCAACCAAGATAACATTTATCTTCACTCAAAATCTTTTTAGAATTTCCTTAATCTTCACTCCCTTCTCTAGAGTCTTCCTAATGCGCCTCCAAGATCTTAAGATTCTCCTCCAAATCATTTGGAGTCACACACTCAACTAAATTTTCTTTTACTTCTCATATTTATTCAAGTTTCTTCATTATATTATACCTTATATTTCCAATTTATATTACTAGGAAATGTTTTTCCATGTCCCTATTACTTTCCATTTGAAGTAAAAATGTTGAGATACCCTTTTTTATCTTATCAACCCATTTTATGAATCTTTAAGTGACGTCGTTATGCTACTGAAATTTCACCACAATTTTCCATGCCAAAACAATCTTGTAGTGAATAACATAACCATTTCTATCATGGGTGTTCACCTTTATGTACTTATACTTATTGATGGCGAATTACATGTATGCATTCCACACTCCTTAATCATGAAATAAAATTTAATGATAAATGATTCCATGTTTTATAATCTATGTGGAACACTTAACCATGAGAATGAAATGAAAGTGATGGGTGCACCCAGAATTATATTGCACTCTAATGAATTGGGTAACATTTAGTCTCATGAGACATCACGTTGGGATAGAGAGTATGTAATGACCCAAACTTTTATAAATAAAAATCCCCTTATGATTTAATTAAATGTCTTATTATGTAATATGGATATAGAAAACACATGCACTTCTTTGGTTTTATTATATCCTATCAGATTTAAAAGACCATTAAGAATATTTACCATTGATAATATATCCATTGAATAGTGATCATATGATTAGTATAAATATAGGGTTTTGATAAATACAATTGACATAGACAAAGGAAGTGATAACCTCAACCAGTAGCATCTTACCCTATGAAGCCCATTTATTTAAGCTTCTTAGGGAGATAGAATCACTAGTATTTTCACTCAACCAATCGAAAGCTAAGATCCAACAACTTAAAAATGAGAAAAACTGTTTATGGGAGAAGTTCAAGCTCATCGAGATCATGACCCAAACCATGTATGCCAAACCACCCCATGAAAGTCTCACTATCACACACCTTACTCTTAGGGAGTTTTCTGGTGTATTAAAGAGACATGGATCAGGAACATAATAATATGAATATGTATATTGTATTTTTCAATAGAATAATTTTCATATTTTATTCTTATCATTAATTTATAAATGATTTGGTTTTTTATACAATAAAACACAAATGGTGTTTTTAATTAGTATTCAATTTCAATTAAGACATTTATTTTGATGAATGAATTAATTTTTGAAATAAATATTATTTTAATATTACTATTAAATAATTTTTATCTAATATAAATGTTCATATAATTTTTATTAAGTCAAATGTAATTTTTACAAGGGTTCAAAAAATGTTATTGTCAAAAAACCCAACATTTCTCAATAAATTTCAATTCTTATTTTAGAAGTGAAAATACACATATTTAGAAATATAATGTTCTGGATCTGAGTGCTACCCAAAGGTTCCCTATACCCAGTTGGTCACATGGGCTCAAAGGAATTTTCCCAAATGCCAGAGGATTCTGACTATTAGAAAGGGACTTAGGTGTGATAGTGGGGAAACTGTGCCCTCATTGTTAGAGTAACACAACAGAAAAAATAGTAAACGGTAGTAGAAGTAGTAATACCATAGAATAGAAGTAAACAATGGAAGATTAATAGTATAAATGACTGTAGTATATATAAATAAATGATGCATGTCACATGTAACTAGGAAAGCAACCAAATAATTCAAAATGCTGTAAATACAATACTGAAACCAAAGCACAGAAAATAGTAAACTCCAACAGAATCTCAAGCCTCGGCTTGGTACCATGCTCTCCAACTCCAACAACAATCAAGTACCTAATGAAGAAGGGTGAATGCCTCTATCTAAACCTACAAACATATAATCTATTTAGGTCCGAAAGCGTGACCCAAATAGGGTGTGAGATGAATCCCAGTAGGAAACCACTGAAATATCTGTGCCTAACTATCAGTGAATATATATAGAAGGAAATATGTAAAAGATGAAATAAACAAGGAAGTACTCGAAATTAAACAATACTATAGTTTTCAATTACATTCATTTAAATTTATCAATTATTCAAACCATTGAATAATGATATCCTGAGATCTAGCCTAAGCTCTGTATCCCCTAATTCCCCCTATGGTCTTTTAATGATAAACTAGAGACTCTATGACGAATCACTCAACATCCATTCCCCCTATAGTCTCATAACGGTATACTATAGACACTCTGAGGGTGTAATCACCGTCAATCCCCCCTATGGTCTCACAATGTAAAAATAACTGACACTCTAGTGAAGCCCTCAACGTAAATTCCCCCTATGTTCTGACTACACCTAGTTCTCACAGCCCTGTGTAATAAAATCGTGCACAAATGATATCTAAAATCCTAAAGTAATCAAAAATACTACAAGGCTAAGAAGCTACAATGCATATCACATGCATTTAACAAGCAACAATTAAGCAATCAATTCCAACCTAACAAGAAATGCAAGGATAACAAGGTCTACCTCATAGGAAACCTATACCAAATGAACATAACCATTCAA
Organism: Viscum album; assembly: GCA_963277665.1. Classification (NCBI taxonomy): domain Eukaryota; kingdom Viridiplantae; phylum Streptophyta; class Magnoliopsida; order Santalales; family Viscaceae; genus Viscum; species Viscum album. The sequence continues at coordinate 1,060,635,562 of OY728137.1, forward strand.
ATAAAGAAAACTCACCCACGATGTGTCCCCTAAACATGCAATTTATCATAATATAACAATTAAAACCCTTAATATATCAATAAATCTAAAGAATATGATAACACAGTTAGATTCCTTAACATGAAATACCCGAATCATGGGTAATCAACACTTAGGCATATATAACTCAAAGAAAAACTCCAAAAGGAAACAAACCACCTAACTCAACATTTCATGAAGAAAAATCTTGAATGTAGGCCCTTGAATTGTCTTAGAATGTTGTAGATCTATAAAAAAGTAAAAAATGTTCAACCTTGGATAACTTGAGAGAGAGAATAAATTAGGAAGTGATGATCTATAGAAAGAGAGAACTCACTGTTGGGAATCCATCGCACTCAGCAATACCTCGATTATAGATCGAATGGAGGAATAGGAGGTGATAGAAGATTATCGGCCATACGTCGCTCTCCTGTACGAGACATAGGAAGAATAAGCGAGTTTTGGAGATGAGATGCGACCCCGATCCAGTTAATAAAATAAAAAAAAGTACACAGTGTGTTAATTTAATGCACATATCATGTACATGCCTTAACTAGACCCCACTTTAGGAGGTCCACAAGGCCATGTACTCGGTCATTATACAACCAGTACATGTCTACCCATGGAAACTGAGTACACAGTGTGTACTCAAGAGTACACGATGTGTACTCATAAAAATTCCCAAAATCTTCCTTTTTCCTAAAGAAAACTTGAAATCAGGATCAATACCTGAAATTAAGATCCGGGTTCTTACAAACTTCCTCCCTTAAACCAATTATTCCCTGAATCGACCTTTTAAGGGTGGTGAAGAAGAAACTTCAAACAAATATGGCCACTGGGATTTTACATCGGCATCTCTCTCCCAAGTCTTGTCGTGTACTCGCCTGTGATTCCATAGCACCCATACCAGAGGAACAAACCGACCATAGAGAACCTTCATAATATGATCCATAATCTAAATAGGGTGATCCTAAAAGGATGAATCCACCTCTAACTCAACCTCCTCGGGTTAAAAAATGAGAGACATGTCTGAAAAGTAACTTCGTAGATGAGAAACATGGAAGACGTTGTTCATAGCCCAATACCTCTGAGGTAATTGCAACCGATAGGAAACCAGCCAAACTCTTTCCAAAACCTAAAATGGATTGACGTATCTCAATGAAAGCTTTCCCTATCTCCTAATCCTCCTGCGTCCCAACCTTGGTGTGACATGCAAGAAAACCTGATCTCCAACCTCGAACTACAGAGGTCGTCTCCATCAACCATCATAATATTTCTGACAAGAATATGCAATGTAAAACCTTTTCCAAATCAACTCCACCTACTCAGTGGTCTCCTGGACAAGACGAGGTCCCAGCATAGCTGCCTCTTCTACCTCCCACCAACATAGGGGTGATCGACATGGCCTATCATACAAAGCCTCATATGGTGTCATCTAAATCATCACCTAAAAACTTTTATTATAAGAAAACTCCACTAGGGGTATATGTATCTCCCAAGAACTGTCAAAATCTAGAATGCATGATTGAAGCATGTCCTACAACAACTAAATCGTGTGTTTGAACTAGAAATCTGTCTAGGGATGATAATCTGTACTCAGAATTACTCATGTACCCAAAGCCCTCTATAGTCCTTGCAAGACAGGAGAAGTAAATCGAGAGTCCCTATCTAAAACGATAGAGTGAGGAACCACATACAGCTATACAATCTCTCAGATGTATAACCTTCCAAGCTCATCAACACTGAAGGTTTCCTTGATTAGAAATAAATGCACAACCTTTTTTATTTTTTCAACAATAACCCATACTACATCATTCCCTTGAGGTGACCTTGGTAACCCCATCACAAAATTCATTGCAACATCATTCCAATTCCATTCAGGAATTTATAACTACTATAAAAGACCTACGGTTGCTAATTCTCCACCTTCACCTGCTGATAGGTGGAACATCTCATAAAAAAACCAGAAACATCCCTCTTCATACTTGGCCACCAATACTGATAGTGTAAATCTTGATACATTTTGGTGATACTAGGATGAACTGCCCAAACTGTGGAATAAAAATCCCACATTAGCTCCTCACTTATGTCTGTTGACACCCATACACATCCATGAAATTGCAAGATCTCATCCTTGCCTACGGCCCACCTAGGAGTAGGTTCCACGCCTAACATGCTCTCCCGTAGGACTAGGCCTTTGAAATCTGATAGCTGGCTCATTCGTACCTGATCCAGTAGAGTAGAGGTAACAACTACAAAAGAAAGAAACTTCTACCCCTATATGTCATGCACCTCCAAATTCATCTTATAGAATAGATCCTTAAGCTTCTACTCACCAATGCCCTCCTGAACTACCTATATCTGAGTCCTCCTGCTCAATGAAACATCCACTGTGTTTCCTTTCCTAGACATATAGGCAAGCTCAAAGTCAAAAGACTAAAGATAATCAAACCACCTTCGCGGTCTCAAATTTAGGTCATGCTGTGTAAAGATATACTTGAGGCTTTTTTGGTCAATGTATACCACAAAATGCTCTCCCAAAATATAATGTATCCAACAACGTAAAACATGCACAACTACAGCTAACTCGAGATCATGCATTGGGTAATTACACTAATGTAGCCTCAACTACCGATACCCGTATGCAACGACTCCTTCCCCCTAAATAGGCATTGGTCCCAACCCGATACCTGACACATCACAGTAAATGGTGTAACTCTTTCCCATATCTGAAAAAATCTGTATCGGTGCTGAATTCAACCTCCCCTTCAGCTCTTCAAAGGCTGAATTGTAGGATTATGTCCACAAGTACTTCTCACCCTTCTTAGTCAGGCCCATCAGCAGCACTGATAAGCATGAGAAGTCCTGTATAAATCACCTGTAGTAATCAAGAAACCCCAAAAATCTTTGTACCTTAAAGACATTATTTGGCTGCTCCCAGGAAACTACTACTCTCGCTTTCTCTAGGTCTACTAAAACTCCTATCTCTAAGATAATGTGACCCAATTAGTGAATCTGGTCCATCCAAAAGTGGAATTTTGAGATCTTAGCATACAAATGATTCTCTCTCATTGTACTCAATACAATCTCAATATGGGTGGCATGGTCATGTCGAGTGTGAGAGTACACCAAGATATTGTCCATGAAGACTATCACAAAAGAATCCAAGTAAGGATGGAACACTCGGTTCATCAGTTCCATAAAAATGCTGGTGCGTTCATGAGACTGAATGACATAACCACATACTTGTATAGACCATACCTACTCTAAAAAGCTGTAAAAGGTATATCTGATGATCTAATGTGCAACTGATGATAACCGGATCTCAAGTCAATCTCCAAGAACACTTGGGATCCTCGAATCTATTCAAATAGATCATCAATCCTTGGAAAGGGATATTGGTTCTTAACCATAAACTAGTTTAGATTACAATAATCCACAAAAAGTTGGAGGGTACCGTCCACCTTCTTCGCAAACAGGACAGGAGAACCCCGAGGAGAAGTACCAGTTCAGATGAAACCTTTTTCCTGCAACTCCTGCAACTACTTCTTGATCTCCTGTAACTCTGGTGTAGCCATCCTATAAGGAGTAATGGACATCAGTGCTACTCTTGGAATAATATCAATAGTGAAATATACCAATCGCTCTAGAGGTAAACATGAAAAGTCTTATGGAAATACATCTCTAAAATGATCCACCATTCGAGGAAAGGTCATCTATAAAGTCCCCCGATCATCCAAATATAAAATAGAAATATAGGCTATAATTTCTCTCAAACCATGATGCTCGATTCACTCTCTGCTTTCATGGACATTCCATTCAACCTTGTGTTGAAAAGACCTTCCCTTCGGTGAGGTGAAACTCACCCTGTGGCGATAGAAGTTGACAAAGGCCTGGAAAGTGACTAACCAGTCCATTCTAAGAATAACATCGAAGCCTATCATATATAAGACATAGATGTCCCCTAAGAAGTGACACCAAACAACCTCAAGAGGGCACTCATTACACTAACGTACACTAGCCATCCTAATCCCCAATGGAGTGTCTAGTGCCATAACATCCTCTTAAGTAAAGATACAGAGCCCAAGGATCTCCACAACAACAATAGATATAAAACTATAGGAATACCATATATAAAAAAGTGAAGAACCTAAAACTGAGGCAACTAGAATTGTACCTCTAACTGTAGAGGGTTCGGGATCCTGATCCTGCTAGGTCTGCTCCACTACAAAGGTTTGACCTGTACTGCGACCCTATGAACCTACCTGACTACCCTGAGTTGATACACCCTGTTGTCACTGGAAACCTACCGTCTGGATACCATGGACATGACCTCTTCCTCAGTCCAAATAGTAGGATGAATTCCATTTCCCTAACTGATGAGAAATTAGTGGTCCTGTTCCTAAATGTGGAGTCATAGTAGAACTCCTATCACTAGCTTCTGGTGAGAAAGACTGGAAAAAATGCTGAAGATGGCCCATATTACTGCAATATCGGCACTGGAATGGGTCTCTCGGGCACTGAGGTCTCGTATTCCCAGTCTTTCCACACTGGTATCATACCACCTGACTACCTGAAGAAGTATCCTATATACTCAGATCTCCACATATATACTCTCTAAGTAGCGTCCTACTATCAGGCAGAGATGAACCGACTCTGGATATCGAACCACCTTGGATCACAACACCAGAATCCCTCAGATTATACTCAGTGATCAATGTCTGGTTGACTATAGAAGATATGGAATTCAACTTAAATATGTTCACCTAGTATTATATGTCATGTTTGAGACCATCCTTAAACTTCCTGGCCAAAAATAACTCATCACCCCTCGAAATGGGTGTGATGTGCTGAAGCTCTGTAAAGTGAGAATAATACTCCATGAATGAAAGAGTAACCTATTACAGACCCATGAACTCTTGGTATCGATTGGCTTTGAAGGTCTTCGAGTAGAAATATCCATAGAAGGTCCACTAGAACTGATCCCAAGAAATAACTTGTTGGCATCCCACCTATGATATCACATCCCACCATATCTTGGAGAAATATTGAAGCATATAGGTTGTGGGATTCACCCTCCTCTCAAGAGGTGTCTCTAGATTCTCAAAGATATATATCATGGATTCTAACCATGGCTCTGTAGCCTGAGGTCCTCCATCCCCTGAGAAAGTGGGAGGATGCTACTGCTGGAACACCCGCGTTAGCTCTACCATAGACAGGGCAGGATACGGTGCTCCCTGGAAAGTCTGCATAAACCTCATGAAGCCTTATCGAAACTATGCATCAACACCTATGTCCGGTATAACAACTGGTGCCCAGACGGACACAATAGAAGGATCTTCTAGTAGTCCCTGATCTACCATTTTTAGTGCCTGATTATTAACCTGTATCTAGTGTACAATCGAAGGACGTCTCGGTGGAATGACTCTAAAAGGTCAAGCGCACACCTTAGTTCAATATTATCAAGGACTAAAACTTAGAATTTCAAGAAAGGAACAAGATAATAAAACATTCATGTTTTTCAAAACAGGGTTACACAACATGTATACCCTCCACATGGCATGTTCTCTTAGGTTTCAACATGGGTGTGTACATCTTCCAAACCTGTTCATGTAACACCCCTATGCACATTGTGTTCCTCCTATGACACGATGTGTAATTGATTTTTTCCCTCCTTCCCGAGTTCTTATACACGTCCAAACCACACAGTTATCTCTTGGATAACACTACACAACATGTTAACCATAAACACGGCATGTACCACATAAGTTCCAACTACCCGTTTTGTTAGTCACATGGTTGGAGACACGATCAAATCTACACGACATGCAAGAATGGGACATGATGTGTACCACCTAAGTTTTATCCACCCATGTCGTTAGTCACATGGCTGGATACGTGGATTCTTCAACACAATGTGTACTCCCAGAACACAGCATGTTCAAACCAAGTTTCCCAACCTCATTTCTCTGATCACACATTTAGTCACATGGTTAGAGATTACATGGTATGTACATATAGTACACAACATGTACTTAAGAAAATTTGTTTCTTCCAAAACAGAAGAACACATGGTGTGTGTTCATAACACCACACACTGTTTTGTTTGGGTTTCTAGATAGTATGACTCTAAAACTCCTTCAAAACCCTTAAAAACTTAAATTTTTTTCCAAGGAATGAAAAATTCTGAACCGTGATAGCCCATACTCCCCCGAATCATAGTTTGGCATCCTTATTCACATCATAACTAGAAAAAAATTCAATTAAAGTTTAAACATGATCCACAAAATTCCAATCCAAGAGGGCCCATAACACCTCAAGGACCAAAGTTTGGTGTCCATCCAAATTAAAATTTACATATTATGAAACCCTATAAAAAATAATATATTCTATCAAGTCATCTATCACAACAACATGCATATCTAGCACAACATATATCACAACAACATGCAATCAGTAATACACCCTAAATGGCATGACAAAAATGCATGACATGTGTTCTCTATCAAGTGACTATATGATGCATGAGATATAATACCCTCATCTCATCGGGTTTCAATAGAAACAGAACCTCAATAATATCAATGATAATAATACAATATAAGTGAGTCACCCAACAGTGAAATTAAATCAACTGCAACAATTTCAAAACTAGAGAAATTTCAATATTCGAGGTAAACTGGATGTTCCCTATACACGGGTTAGATACTCCCAATAACAACTTATTACTAACTACCTATTATTCCCTATCCCCATCTATAGGCTCTAAAAAATAATACAAGCAGAAAATAAAATAAAACCTTCATTTGATACCACTTTGTAACGATCCAGATCCAGGTGCCGCCCAAAGGTGCCCCGTACCCGGTTGGTCACATGGCCTCAAGAGCATTTCCATGAATTCCATAGGCTGTTGACTAGCACTGAGGGCCTTGGATGTGATAGTGAGGAAACTATGCCCTCATTGGTAGAGTAACACAGTGAAAAAAATAGTAAACAATAGTGGAATTAGTAATACCATACAACATAAGTAAACAATAGAAGAATGATAGTATAAAAAACTGCATTATATATAAATAAATGATGCATGTCACATGTAACTAGGAAATAATCCAAACAAGTGACAATGATGTAAATACAATAATTAACCCAAATCAGAGAAAATAGTAAAATTCAATAGCATCGCAAGCCTCAGCTTGGTCTCATGCTCTCCTTCTCCAACAACAATCAAGTACCTGATGAAGAAGGGAGACAACCCCTATCCACTCCTGCAACTGTATAATCTGTTTGGGTCTAAAAGCATGACCCAAAAAGGGTGTGATACTAATCTCAATAGGAAACCACCAAAAGATCTATGCCTAACTATCAGTGAATATATATAGTAGACAATATGTAAAAGATTCAATAAATAAGGAAGTACTCGAAAGTAAACAATCATACAGTTTCCAATTACATTCATTTAAATTTATCAATTATTCAAACCATTGAATAATGATATAACATGATCTATCCTACACTCTCTATCCCCTGTGTAATAGAAAAATAGATGTCTCAGAAGGACATCTAACAATCAAGTAAGACCGAGTCCAATATTGTTCTTCGGCTTGGAAGACTCATCACAATCAATCAATCATTCACAAGAAACTCTCTAGGAAATTTCTCATAGTCTAACCCTTCTGGTTCAAAATATCATAAAATCAATAAATATATAATGACCCTCTGGTAAATCTCACACAGTTTAACCCCTTTGTTCCCACAAAAACAAAGACTCTCTAAGTAAGCACTCATTGACAATTCCCCCTGTGGTCTTTTAACGATAAACTAGAGAATCTATGAGAAATAACTCAACATCTATTCTCCTTATGGTATCATAATGGTATATTATAGACACTTTGAGGGATAACTCACCATCAATCCCCCCTATGGTCATGCAATGTAAAAATAACAGACACTCTAGAGAAGCCCTCAACATCCATTCCCCCTATTGTCTAACTACACCAGGTTCTCACATCCCTGTGTAATATAATCATTCACAAACGGTATCCAGTAGCCCAAATTAATCACAACTACTACAAGGATATGTAGCTATAATTCATATCACAAGCATTTAACAAGTAGAAACTAACCAATCAATTCCAACCTGACAAGCAAGGCAAGGATAACAAGGTCTGCCTCATAGGCAACCTGGACCAAATGGCCATAACCATTAAAACAAGAAAAATCACCCATAGGGTGTCCCCTAGACATTAAATTTAGTATAATATAACAATGAAAATCCTTAATCTATCAATCAATCTAAGGTAGATGATAACATGGTTAATTTCCTTAACATGAAATACCCGAATCATGGGTAATTGGCATTTAGGCATATATAACTCAAAGAAAAACTCCAAAAGGAAACAAACCAACTACCTTGACATTGCATGAAGAACACTATAGAATGTCAGTCCTTGAATCAGCCTATAATGTCATAGATCTAAAAAAATTTCAAAAATGTTCAACCTTGGATAACTTGATAGAGAGGAGAAATTAGGAAGATAGGATCTAGGGAAAGAGAGAACTCATCGGTGGGAATCCAACACACTCGGCGGTGCCTCAATTAAAGATCGGATGAATGAACATGAGGTGATAAAAGATTCTTGGCCATATGTCGCTCTCTTGTTCGAGACACAAGAAGAATAAGCGAGTTCTAGATATGAGACATGATCCTGGTCTGGTTAATCAAATAAAAATAAAAGTACATGGTGTGTTCATTTAATGTACATGCCTTAACCAGCCCCCACTTTAGGTGGTCCACACCTCCATTTACTCAGTCATTACATGTCCAGTACATGGATACCCATGAAAACAAGGTACACGATGTGTAATCAAGAGTACACGACGCGTACTAAGAAAAGTTCCCAAAATCTTCCTTTTTCCTAAAAAACACCCGAAATCAAGATCTATATCTGAAATGAAGATCTGGGTTCTTACAAGAAAATTATTTTGATAAAATGAATATTATTTTTGAAATTATAATGTAAAAATTATCCAATGGTGAAATTTTTATAATTTTCTAAGATAGATGAATTTCCATGTAAAAATTAAATACTGTATAAATAGACAGTGTGTATTGTGACTTCATAATGACCTAAAAGTTATGTAATAAATACTATAAAGTGTATCTATGAAAAAATCCATGTTTTCCATTTAAAATAATGTGATTTTAGGTTTATTTTATTAATATTATAAAGCCTTTATGAATCCTCCAAAACCATTTATATATTTTAAGGTTTTAAAATCATTTTTTTAAAAGTATGAATCAATTACACATCAGAAATGGTATTATTTTTTAATTTAGGATATTTTCCTTATAAAATAATTAAAAACACTCCCATTTGGAAGAAACCATGGGAAAAAACCCTCAGAAGGTTTGTGGTTTTGGTTTTTTTTATATAGAGTCCAAAACCTAAGTTTGAGAAATAATAATGAATTCTCCACTTGTCTCCTATATAAATCCACCAAGATCCCATTTATCTTCAATAAAAATCCTTTTATCATGTACTTACTCTTACATTCCCTCTCTATAGTCCTCCCAAGGTACCCCTAATCTCTCAATAAGCTCCTACTAAGCATTTTTAGTCACACTCTCAAGGTAAGAGATCCTCCCATTATCCTCTTTATTAAAGTTTCTTTATTATATTATTCCTTACATTTCAAATTTTTAATGTCGGGGTATGTATTTCCATGTCCCTATTACTACCCATTTTATGTAAAAATTATTATATACCCCTTTTTCTCTCATCATCCCATTTTATAAAATTTTAAGTGACGTAGTTATGATATCGAAATTTCACCACGATTTTCCATGCCAAACCAATTGTGTAGTGAGTACCATAACCATTTCCTATTAAGTTTATTCACCTTTATACACTTATAATTATTTTACTTGGGACTTACATGTATATATTCCACACTCCTTTATCTTGGAATAAAATTTGATGATGAATGAATCCATGTTGTGTGATCTATGTGGCATACTTAAGCATGAGAATGAAATGTCAGTGACGGGTGCACACAGAATTATACAAATCTCCAATCTATTGGGTAATGTTTAGTATCATGAGACATCATGTTGGGATATGGAGTAAATATGGTTCCTTTATGGGAATTTTTACATCATGATGTATTTTAAGTTATCCCTGACCTATGTTTATGATATAGTGTTTTAATTTGTTGCCACATTTCCCATGTTTCCTTTATTTTATCATTCTATATCACACCTCATTGTGCATGTTTATGATACTCACCCATTTTATGTCTCATTTATATTCCTATTGTCTAACATGTATTAATCACTACATGTAATTTTATGTTTATTACCTTACTGGGTTTTATAGATCACTCATTTCTTATGTATGTCCCCAGGTTATCTAATGTAGTTATAAGTATGATGGAATATTATGATTATGCTAAGGAAGTTTTCAATAAAGATGATGTATTTACTATTTTAAGTTGTTATATAATGTAACTAATTTACAAAGAAGCTAGAATTCTTGATCTTATATGTTTTATTATTTATAATAATATATAATAAATCATGAATTAATTTGTAATAAAGATCATGATTGTCATAGTTGGCATCAAAAGAAAAAAATTAGTTATTTTTGGGATTATGATTAGAAAACTCTAGTGAAAGCCTTATGGATAAGACTAGGTATAAGAAAACATCTTTCAATTTTGGTAAGTATATATTAAGTGGTTTATCAATCAAATATATCCATGTTTGTATACCACAAGTGGATGTGGCTCTGGAAAAAATATACACAGGGGTAAAACCCAAAAACACCATGTTGAGCTAGAATCAACTGGGAACTGGTGCATAAAAACAGGTCTTGATGCACAACTGGTTTGAAAATCCTGGGTGATATTCTTTAAAAATTCATAATCTCATTATGAACCATTATTAAGGGTACAAAAAAATACCCATAAGAATATTTTTTAGTAAATAGCTCATGGAAAACGTCGATTGAAGCCAATAAATTCATAAGTTAAGGAAATATATGTAATTTATAATTTATCTATTTAATTCAATTGGATTCCCATTTATGTGTTTAATAGTTTAAAAAAACTCATCCCTAATTTTCCCTTTATTCTAACCAATGGTTATAAATAGGATGAATATGGTAAATAATCAATGCAACGAGCAATGTGATGACGGACCCAACGAGATTACTAACCTAATGGGAGCAGGATTCAAAAAATTTATGATGATACTCTCTCAGCTAACTCAATTTCTAAATAGAATCCTAGATCAAAAATAGAACCCAAATACCCCTAATAAATAAAAATCTATAATTTAGATCTTTATGAGAAAGAGGACTTCGATTTTCAATGGATCATATGATCCCTTAATCGTGGAACAATGGATCAACTCCATTGAGAAGATATTTTTCATACTTGAATGTTCTGAACAAGAGAAGGTTCTATTGAATATTTATTATATGTAGGGATAAGATAATCAGTGGTGGTAATTTATCAAGAATATTAATTACAAGGAAGAGATCAAAGTGATGGTGTGGAAGGAATTATGGAAAATATTTTTTGATAAATATTTTACTTGAACTATCCATATTAATATGGAAAGGGGTTTCCTTTACATAAAGTAAAAAGATGATGAATCTATCAAGACATACAAAGAAAACTTAACAAGACTTACACGATACGCCTCCAAATTTGTCATTACCCCTAAGTACAAGGTTGAGTGCTTCTTTCATGGGCTAAAACCTAGTCTATGAAAGTCTGTGGAGATCCAAGACTTTTATAGCTATGAGGAAATTGTCTGATGTGACCTTAAAATCAAGTTGGAGATCAGATAATATCAAGGGTATCATGGGGATAATAAGAGGAAATCAAAGTTTAATTCTAGAACTCTAATGGAGAAATCTAATGGTGCTAATAAATTTCAACATCCCACTTTTCAAAGGTGCATAAACAAGCACCATGGAAATTGCCTAAGGGGGATGAGGTGATTCTTTAGGTGTGGGAAGGAAGGGAACCTAGCTAGTGAGTACTGACAAGAGAAACCCACCAATGTGATATAAGAAAGGAATTCTTTAGTTATCCCTTAATGTATTGTTTATTTCTTCAACTATAAGGATCCATGACAATTTTCAATCCAAAACACTAAGCCAAGGGTTTTCAGAGACAACCAACAACCTCTAAGGCATTAAGGGAAATATTTTTCCATCACAACCACTAAGGTGGATCCAAAAAATGAATTGGTGATAAGTACACTAGTTATTCCATCAAGAATAGTGAATCTACTTTTTGATTCTAGTTCTACGCATTCCTTTATATCACAAAATTTTAGTAGAACTATTCAAACACCACCAAAAAGCATGGAAGTAGAGATGTAGGTGAAAATGAAAAATGGAAAAATTATTGCATCCCAAGTATATAACTCCTCCCCTATCACAATTTTTGGGATTAAATTACCTGTTAACCTTTTCATACCCCCTTTGGTGGAATTTGATACAATTTTGGGCATGGATTGGATTTTCCTATATAGAGCCAACATAAATTTCTACAAGAAGGAAATCAATCTCTGTATTACGAATCATCATCCAATTCTGTACAAGTTAAAGGAGGAGAATGAATCTTCTTTAGCACTAATATCACAAGAAGATATATTATTTCCCTACGAGTAAGCATATCTAGCTCAAATGAGTGATTCTAAGGAAAGAATCATCTTTTAAGACATGCCTATTGTGAGGGAATACATTTATGTGTTTCCCAAGGAATTACCTGGTCTTACTTGTAACATTCTAGGTAAATAAAGAATATTACCTTTTCATATTTATTAATATTTTTGAATAAAATATTAATATTACTTTAAAGGTAATTCTATGCTCGATGGCGTACCCAATACACAACAACGAGTTTCTTTGAAATCTTACGTTGCACTCTAATAATAATATAATATTATTTTAAATGGTAGTTAATGCCTAGCCGTTGTAATGGCGGGAATGAAAAGAACTAACTAAAAAATGATTATATATGTTTGTCAAATATTTTTAATTTTTTACAATAAATGTTATAGGATTAAAATGCGAATGAATCCAATTTTAAGCGTAAATATTCTAATATTCTTTAAAAGGTCGATTAACCGCCTTTTGATGGTGAAACCTTTTTAAATCCACTTTTTGAAAATTTTATATGGTATATTGGACAAAATAAAATCCTTCTTTAGAATCAGGACATCAAAATTCACTTTGTGTATGTTTTTTCTATTTTTTTCGATAAAGTTCATTTTTTAATGAATAAGTGAAAAATGATGTATTTTAATTCAAAACATCTTTTTAATCTAATTTATTTATATGATTAGATAATCTTTTGAATTGGTTTTAAAGTGAAATTAGAATATATTTTTACCATTTAATCCAATGGTGGTCATTGGAATTAATTTCACATTGAAATTGGACTTAAACTAGTGTCAATCTTTTAATAGATATTGTTTCTTAAAAACACGCTATTTGTTTTGACAGTGGGAATTATTTATTAAATTAATTAATGAAACTTATATGTTTTTAATTTTGTAAAATAGACATCATTTTTGAATTTGGAATATCAAATATATCTTAGGCTGAATTTTTTGTATTTTTCTGAAAAACTTCAATTTTTTATGAATAGTGAAACCATTAAGTGGTAGTTAAAAAACTGATTTTTCATTTAAATGAAACTTTACCACTTCTGTGATTTTATTTTCAAATATCCGACATACATGGTTTTCATTAGGATGTAAAATGTGGTTCAATGGGATTAAAATAATTTTTTGGTGAATAGTAACTTTTAAGTTTTATTAATCACGATTATATGTAATTAGTGTAATTTAAGGTAAAGATAATGTTATAAAAATAATAAATGACCTTGAAACACGTCCTAACCTTATCAGATTAGTCATGTCCGACTAATAAAATCCATGGGTCAACTTGGGGATCCCATGGAGCCACTTGGCTAAGAAAATGACATTAATAACTTTTTATTTAAAGTTAAAATAAAAATGTCACAAACATGTATTGTTTTACTAAAACAATTTTTACATGGGGTTACACAGGTCATATTTTTGACTATAAATATTCATTGGAAATATAAAAAGATTTAATACATCATATTAGTTTTTTTATAATTTTTAGACATTAAATAAATTAATTTATTTATGACACCATGATGATGCAGCGATTACCTCATTAATGAACAATTTAAATAAAATGAAAATATAATGTAAAACCTAAGACATAAACTTGTTAAAAACCTATTTTATGGGTGTATTTAGAACCCTTATCAACTTATCCTCGAAATATATAATTTTGGGACCTTTAATATCCGAAAATCATTTTATAATAAAGTAACTTTTCATGACATTCCAAGAGTGCCCCTCCTCCCTCTTATAAAAGGCCCCCACCTCTACCCCCTTACCCACACCTCTCAAGCCTTTGGATCGACCAAAATATGCTAATTTTATCTCTCCAAATCCTTCTATTAATCCTATAAGCCTTCCCTTAGGAAGAAATCTCTTCAAGAAACCCTTTTGGTTCAAACCAAGGGGAGTTACCCGATTTAAAGGTAAAGTCTTCCCTAATGTTCTTTTGTTTTATTTTTCTTCTCCAACCACCTAAACTCTTTTTATTCATTTCTTTTGTGACAACACCAGTATATTAAATATATTAGGATGTTTTTATGATAAGTATTCTAGCTACACTTACACACACCTCCGTCTAATGGTTAAAGAACATACTATTTTCGTGGATGGTGAATTACTGCCTCACGAAATGATGATTGTTCTATCTTCTCCTACCACCTCTCATGGTGGCCATTATGATGGAACTATATTTATTTATGATATATTATATTTATTTCCTCTCTATGATTCTGTATTTTATATTTAATACATACCTTTATGCTTTTCATGTTGTGCAAATGCGATAATTTCATTTGAGGAAGTGTGGACTACCGCCCCCTCAAGTGATGTGACTCGTTCATGCAATATATGGAATGTATAAATAATGAAATTAATGAACTTATGCGAACTATATAACATATATATTATACTGGAATTATAATATATATATATATATATATATATCTCATCTAGTTTTAATTCCATTAATGTGCCAAAGAAAATAAAGTAGCGTTCATGCGTACGTACGGCCTACCGTCTCCATGAACAGTGCATTTCATTTTTTTTATCTCCAAATGTTATGGAATAGTATAAAATTAAAATATACTGGATATATTTGATATTTAAATCATGAATACTATTCTGGAGATGATGTACTTATAACTACATGGAAAATTATTTTCCAACAAGTTCAATTTTTACTCATGTACCGAAGATCGACAAAAACGTCTGATATAAACTCACATTATTAACCAATTATTACAAAATTATAATATGTGATATGAACTGAATAATAATATTTAAAGGAGTTAATTAAGAAATTATAAATTGGACAAAGTTTATTATTCGGGAATATAAAGAAATGAACAAGACAAGTCGGACTTGAGGTAAGGGATCCAACCTCTCTCTTTATTTTTAAGTACTCTCTTTTATGTCACTTATTTTAAGATCATATTTATTATGTTTAGGGATGTTCTTTTATATTAATCATACTGTAATTTTTATGTTCATATTATGAGAGACCCTATTTTATCTCATAAATCAATTTTTGGATGTTTTAAGTGGCGCCGTTAGTCTGCCGAGTTTTCGTAAGGGATTTTTCATCTCACTTTTTCCCATGATATTTATGATACATTTGATACCATTTCCTTTGAGTGGTGTATGTAATTCCTATTATTCTACTCTTTGTGTAATATAATTTCATTTATGGGTATTTACATCAATGTTGTGTTGTCCTTCTTTCATGGGGTGTACATTTCGAAAGTTACCCAAGTCGGAAAGGGAATCATTCACCTTCCTCGTTTTAAAAGACTTTTTTGTTAGGTCTTTTAATTTACATATTCTTATGTTGGGATATGTTATTATATATCCTTATTTATTTTAATGTTATGTACATGTGATTAGATACCCTTCTTATCTCTCATCATCTCATTTTCATAATTTTAAAGTGACGCCGTTAGGCTGTCGAATTTCTGTAGTGGAACTTCTCAACCCAATTTTAATTCTTTGGGTTAAACCTTTACTTCTTGATTATGTTGTGCAATAAATATGTGTGGATGACATCTGATTGTTTTACACTGAGTATACACTTATATTTGGTGCATTTTTATTTGTCACACATAATTATGTCATTTCTTTATCCTTGCTCTAATGGCCTGATCCTTGATTGGGAATACATCTCAATTTCTTCTCATTGAGACATTTCTTAATGATATGCACTTTTATTATTTTATAAAGTGTATATACAGCCCCTTTTATATTCCATATCCATATTATATATATACTAAAGTCATTTAAATGTTTTGAAAATGGTCTACTTTCATGTGGATTATAATTTAAATGTTCAAAATGGAAAATGACTCTTTTATTAAAACATTGTTTTAAATGGTTTTAAAGATTTATTCTTTTAAACATTTATCATCCATGTCCATGTTTTAAAAATGGTTTTAAGTATTTATTTATATGGACATGAATGTTTTAAAACCCTTTCAAAATATTCAAAGTGGTATGGGACACTTCGATTCTAAAATCTCTTTTAAATGTCTTCTTTTAATATTTTCAAAGTATAAAGGGATATTTATCTCATAGAGTTTTAATGATTTTATTATATGTTTTTATTTATGATAATATCATGATGTGATCTCTTGTGATTGAAATATGGAAATTCTATGTTTATTTTATGCATGTTTTAAGTGTTATGATTATGTTATGGTTCTTGGGAAATGTTTATGAAATCTGGTGGTTCCGTGATAAACTAAGGGTGGGTGAGCCCGTGATAGCTCTCCAATGCATTGGGTAATGCAAAGGAGTTAAACTCTAAGGTTTCTTCGAAGAGATTTAGGGAATATACTTTGATGGGTATTCCAAACGTAACCATGAGGGTTACTCCCTACGTAAGAATGTTATGAATGCCTCAAGTTACCTTTATGTCTTTTGATTTCTATGAGTTATTCATAAATCTTATGATTTCATGAGGTATGTTAACGCGATTATGTTTTATGAGTAATGTATGATTTCATTGATTCTTATGTATACATGTACTAATGTTTCCTTTCCGTATTTCTATATCCCTTACTGATATTTTTATGCTCATCCCATGTTTTTGAAATGTTTTTCACAGGTCAAGGGAAAGGTACATGATATGATGATAGTGTCAGGGAAGTGTCAAGAAAAAATCCATGTTTTATTTTAAATATGTTTCCGTTGATGGGAAAAAATGAATACTATCTTTTATGTAACCACTTTTTTTAAATTTGGAATGTAATGCATGATTTATGATCTAATTCTCTAAAACTATAAACCTGAAAAGATCCTCAATGTGTATTCTTGAAATAACTCAAGATTAAGTAAGGTTTAAGGTTGGGTCCTTATATTACTCCTAGCCTAGAGATTGAATTTTCAATCAAGCTTATACCTAGGGAATTTCCATTATCCAAGACTCCATATAGAATGGATGTTTTGTAATTTTAGGAGCTAAAGAAATAACTAAAAGAGAATTTAGATAAAGGGTTCATACACCCGAGTGCTTCACCATGGGGTGCACGAGTCCTTTTCATCAAGAAGAAGGATGAGAGAATTCACCTTTACATTGATTATCATGAGCTCAAAAAGATCATGATAAATAACAAGTATCCTCTACCACAGATTGATTAATTGTTTGATTAGATATGTGGAGCACAATATTTCTCTAAGGTGGATTTCTGGTCAGGGTATTATCAGTTTGGGGTGAAGAAGGATATCCCAAGAATGATTTTATCACAAGGTATAGGCACTATGAGTTCATAGTAATTCCATAAATACTCACTAATGCTCCAAAAATCTATATGGACTTGATGAATAGAGTCTTCGGGTATTACCTCAAATAATATTTGGTAGTCTTTATATAAGATATTCTAATATACTATAAAACAAGGAGAATCATGAGGATAATCTAATAACTGTTCTAAATACATTACAAAATAATAATATTTATGAAAAGTACAAAAAATGTGAGTTCAGGTTGAAGGAAGTATCATTCTTGGGGAATATTATCATAATAAATGGGAAATCTATGGACCCTTCAAATACATATGAAATTTAAGGATGACCAAGGATAATATTTGTGATAGATATCCATAGTTTCCTTGGATTAGATGGGTATTATCATCAATTTTTGATAAATTTATCATGATTTTAAAACCCTATAAACAAGGTAACTCATAAGGGAGTCATGTTTTCTTGGAATGATAAAAGAAAAGAGTTCTTCAAGGAGTTGAAAAGGAGGCTTATCACTAAACCTGTACTCACACTACCCATAAGTAGAGAAATTTTTGTGGTATTTAGTGATTATTAAAAGAAGTTCTTGGGATGTGTGTTAATGAAAAATGAAAAAGTGATAGCCTATGCATCAATGTAGTTAAAATTTCATGAACAAAACTACCTAGAGCATGATATGGAGTTAGCTAAAGTGATCTTTGTGTTAAAAATTTGGAGACATTATCTCTTTGGGGGAGAAGTGTGAGATATATACAAATCAAAAAAGCTTCAAGTATATATTCACACAGAAAGATCTCAATATATGATAGTAAATATGGTTAGAGATTATCAATAACTATGACTACTCAATCCACTACCAACCTGATAAAGAAAATAATGTTTTGGAAACTCTAAGTAGAAAGGATCCATAAATTCTATCATTGATGAAAATTGTGATGGATCCAATATTCTTAGACATGAAGAATATGGGAATGGGAATAACAAAGGAAGGAACATCATCGATCCTTTATCAAATGATTACCCAACCATATCTTTTGGAAAAGATAAAGTATACTCAAAGAGATTATGTGGAAATTCAAAAAAGGTATAAGATATTAGAAAATAGAAACCCTCAAAGTTTAAAATTGATGAGGAAGGAGTCATAATATTTGGGTCATGACCATGTTTACTATCCAATCAAGAGATAAATAGAGATATTCTAAGTGACGCACATAGCTAGACCATATCTATTCACCCAGGGAGCACAAAGATGTATCAAGATCTCCAAGATAATTGTTTGTGGGACAATATGAAGAAGGAGATAAAAAATATAAATCAAAGTGCATGGTATGTCAACAAGTGAAGTCTAAAAGAAAAAATTATAAGGGGATGATAAAATTATTACACATTTAACATGGAAATGGAAAAAATCACCATGGTATTTTTCACTAGACTTCTGAAGACATCCAAAATAAATAATGATATATGGGTTTCTATGGATCATCTTATAAATACAGCTCACGTTATCACAATTTGAGAGGACTTTTACTCGACTAACTTGTAAAAATATACATCAAATAATTGGTGAGGCTGGATGGAGTACCAATATCGATTATATCATATCAAGATCTAATATTTACTTCCTAGTTCTGGAAAAGTCTCAAAAATTATCTAAAAATAGACATGAACTTCAGTACAGTCTATCATCCTGAAACTGATGACCAGTCTGATTAGACTATTTATACATTGTAATACATATTGAGGTCATGTTCTATGGACTTCAAAGGAGTATGGGA
Source organism: Viscum album (assembly GCA_963277665.1). Taxonomy (NCBI): domain Eukaryota; kingdom Viridiplantae; phylum Streptophyta; class Magnoliopsida; order Santalales; family Viscaceae; genus Viscum; species Viscum album. Next base: position 1,060,655,266 of record OY728137.1, read on the forward strand.
ACAACATCTACCACTGGTCAATTTCTCATACAATTTGTTTTTCACTCGAGCATCCAAATGGATCCATATAAATCCCTTTATGGGAAAATATGTAGAACACCAACATGATAGGATGAAGTAAGTTAATATAAGTTGATAGGACCTGAAATGGTCGAATAAATGGTTTTAAAGGTGAAAAACATTCAACAACACATCAAGATAGCCCAAAGTTGATAGAAGATCTATGCAGATAATCATCGACGATACCTCGAGTTTAAGGTTGGAAATATGGTATTCCTATACATATATCCATGGAATAAGGTCTTGAGATTTGGGAATAAGGGGAATATTAGTACAAGATACATTGGTCCCTTTGAGATCCTTGATCGCATAAGAGAGGTGAACTATCGATTAGCACTCCCACCTAACCTATCTCAAGTACATGATGCATTCCATGTATCCCTATTGAATAAGTACATACTTGAACCCTCACATATACTCAATACATAGGTGGTACCGTTGGAAAATTATCATTCCTATGAGGAGAAACCAATGAAGATCTTATATCATAGAGAAAAAGTTAAATGAAATAAGATAATTCACCTGGTTAAAGTGTTTTGGAGACACTATAAGTTTGAAGAAGAAACATGGGAACTGTAGGAAGTTGTGAAACAAAATTACCCTCATCTATTTTAGTATGGGAAATTAAAATTTTTAGGGTGACATTTATGATTGGGGGAAGATTTTAATGACCCGAAATTTCATAAATAAAATTTCCCATATGATTTAATTAAATTTCCTATTATGTAATATGGATATAAAAAACACAATAACTTCTTTGGTATTATTATACCCTATCAAATTTAAATGATCATAAATCATATTTACTATTGATAATACAGCCCAAACCATGTACATCAAACCACCCCATAAAAGTCTCACCATCACACACATTACTCTTAGGGAGTATGCTAGTGTATTAAAGGGATATGTATCAATACTATAATAATTTTAATAGTTATATTGTATTTTGAAATAGAATAATTTTCATATTTTTTTTTCTTATCATTAATTTATAAATGATTTTGATTTTTATATAATAAAAAATGGAATTTTTAATTAGTATTCAATTTAAATTAAGACAATAATTTTGATTAATTAATGTATTTTTGAAAATAATAATATGTTAATATTATTATTAAATAATTTTTATAAAATATAAATGATCATATAATCTTTATGAAGTCAAATGTAATTTTTATAAGGGTTTGAAAACTACTGTAAAAAAACCTAGAATTTCTCAATAAACATCGATTATTATTTTAAAATTGAAAATAAAAAAATTTAGTAAATTATTTTGATAAAATGAATATTGTTTTTCAAATAATAACATCAAAATTATCTAATGGTTAATTTTTCATAATTTTCCAAGACATTCAAATTTTCTAGTAAAAATTAAATATCATATAAATATATGGTGCGTATTATGACATCATAATGAAACAAAATTGATGTAATAAATAATATAAATTGAATAAAAGACTAAATATATTTTTTCAATTTAAAATAATGATATTTTATTTTTATTTAATTAATTTTATAAATTCTTTATGAATAATCAAAAACCATTAATATATTTTAAGGTTTTAAAATCAGTTATTTAAGAGTATGACTCACTTCTTCATTAGAAAGGGTATTATTTTGTTAATTTTTACCATTGTACTTATAAAATAATGAAATCCACTCCCATTTGGTAAAAACAATGGGAAAAAACCATGGTAATGTTTGTGGTTTTGGTTATTTTATTATATAGAGTCTAAAACCTATGTTTGAGAAATAATAAAGAATTCCCCACTCATTTTATATATAAACCCACCTAAGATCCCATTTGTTTTCACTAAAAATACTCTAAGAAAATCCTTAATCTTCCCTCCCATCTCTAGATTCCTCCCAAGGTTCCCCCAAGCTCGCAAGAATCTCTTTCCAAGTATTTGGATTCACAGTCTCAAGGTAAGGGATAATCCCATTCTCCTCTTTATTAAAGTTTATTTTTTATCTTATGCCTTCCATTTACAATTACTAATGTTAGGATATGTATTTAAATGTCTCTATTACTAAAAATTTGATTTCAAAATGATAAGATACCCCTTTCTATCTCATAATCACAATTTATGAATTTTTAAGTGACATTGTTATGCTACCGAAATGTCACCGTGATTTTTCATGCCAAAACAATTATGTAGTGAATACCATACCCATTTACAATCAAGGGTGTCCACATTTATACAATTATAATTATTTGAATTGGAACATAAATTTATGTATTCCAAACTCATTGATCATGTAATAAAATATTATGATGAATGAATCCATGTTTTATGATCTATGTGGAACACTTAAGCATGAAAATGAAATGAAAGTGACAGGTGCACTCCGAATTACATAATGCTCCAATGAATTGGGTAACATTTAGTCTCATGAGAAATCATGTTGGGATAGGGAGTAAAACTTATTTCTTTATGATAATTTTTCCATCATGATGTCTTTTTAGTTAGCCTTAACCTATGTTTATGATGTAGTGTTTTAAGTTATTTACATATTTTCCATGTTTCCTTTATGTTATCATTCTATATCATTCCTCATTGTTTATGTTTATAATAATCACCCATTTTATGTACCATTTATATTCCTATTGTATAACACATATTATTATCTTCATGTTTTTATATTTTTATTCCCTTATTGGCCTTTATAGCTCACCCCTTTCTTATGTATGTCCCCAAGTTATCCCATGAAATTTTATGTTTGATGGAATATTATGATCATGTTAATTGAGTTTTAAATAAATATGATATATTTATTGTTTTAAGTTCTTATGTAATATACCTAATTACAAAAGAAACTATACCTATCATTATTATAAGTTGTATTATGTGTAATCATACGTAATAAATCATGAATTAATTTGTAATAAAGAGTAAAGTTGTCATAGAGGGAACCTGATTTCTTTATGGGACTTTTTCCATCATGATGTATTGGAAGTTATCCTTGACCTATGTTTATGATACAATGTTTTAAATTATTTCCACATTTCCCATGTTGCCTTTATGTTATCATGTTGTATCATGTATTATTATTCATGTTTATGATTCTCACCCCTTTTATGCCCCATTGATATGCCTATTATCTAACATGTATTACATTCTTCATGTTATTCCATGTTTATTAACTTATTGGGATTTATTAATCACCCCTTTCTTATGTATGTACCCATGTTATCCTATGTAGTGTTAAGTAGAAAGGAATAATATGATCATGTTAAGGAATTTTTTAATAAAGATGATGTATTCCCTATATTAAGTTGATATGTAATGTACCTAATTCCCAAATACATTAGACTTATCGATCTTCCAGGTTGTATTATGTGTATTATTATATAATAAATCACGTATTAATGTGTAATAAAGGTAAGGGTTTTTATAGTTGGTATCAAAGGAAAAATTTTGTTATTTTTGAGATTAGGATTAGAAAACTCTATAGAAAGCCTTAGGGATTAAAATTAGTATAAGAAAACATCCCTAAATTTTAGTAAAGTATAGATTAAGTGGTTTATCAAGAAAATACATCCCTATATAGACACTACAAGTGGATTCAAATCTAGTATATATGCACATGGGTAAAACCTAAAAATAACACGTTGAGCTAGACTCGAACAGAAACTAATAGACAAAAACAGGCCTTACTGCACACATGGTTTGACACTACTTGGGGATATGCTTTATAAAATTCATAATCTTATTATAAACCATTATTAAAGGAACAAAAAAATGACCATAATAATATATGTTAGGATATACATCATGGATAACCTAGATCAAGTCCTATAAATTTATAACTTAAGAAAATATATGTAATTTATAAGTTATCCCTTTAATGTAATCAGATCCCCATTTATGTGTTTAATAATTTTAAAATAATCATCCATAATTTTTTCTTTATTCTAGAAAATGGTATAAAATTAGAGGAATCACTTAAAAACCCAATGTGAAGGGTAATGTGATGACTTCCAAAATGAGATGCCCAACTTAATGGGAGCGAGAATCATGAACTTTGTGATGATACCATCACAACTGAATTAGGTTATGAATAAAAACCTAGATTAGAAGTTCCCAAATCACCCTAATAAAGAACAAGTTGCAATTGAGTATTTTATGAAACAAAGTTCTCTAAATTTCAATGGATTATATGATCTCTTAATTACCGAACAATGGATCAAATCCACTGAGAAGATATTCTACATCCTTCAATGTACTAAGAAAGGGAAGGTTATACTGGTTTTTTATCATATAGAGAGATAAGATGATCAGTGATGGACATTGATCAAGAATATGAAACATTAAGAATAGATCAAAGTGATGGGGTGGAAGGAATTATAGAAAATGTTTTTTGATAAATATTATCCTCACATTCTCCAACTTAAGATAGAAAGGGACTTTCTTACACTCAAGAAAAAATATGATGAATCTATCCAGGCATACGATGTAAACTTCACAAGAATAGAATGATATGACTATGGTTTTCCATTACCCCCAAATTAATGTTTTAATGCTTCTTTGGTGGGTTAAAACCTATTCTATGAAAATCCCTGCCGATCTGAGACTTCGATAGCTATAAGAAAATTGTTCGATGTGCCCTCAAAGTCAAAATAGAGATAAGAGAATCTCAAGGGTATCATGGGGATAATAAGTTGAAAGTGGAGTTTAATTATGGTGGTCCTATACATAAATCTAATAGTGATAATAAATTTAAACATCCCACTTGTCAAAAGTATAGAAAGAAACACCCCTAAAATTGCCTAAGAGGAATAAGGAAAGTCTTTAGGTGTAGGAATGAAGGATACCTAGCTAGAAATTTTCGACGGGAGAAACCCACTAATGCGATGAAGGAAAGGAATTATTCAGTAAAACCTCGACACATTAGTCATTTATTCAACTACAAGGAACCATGTAACTTTTCAAATAAATGCATTAAGCCAAGGGTTTTCAAAGGAAAAAAACAACCCCCAAGGTAGCAAGGGTGATATTTTTTTATCACAACCGCTAAGGTGCATCCTGAAAAAAAGGATTGATTGATAATCTAGTTATTCATTCAAAAATAATGAACATACTTTTTTATTTTGGTTTTATACATTCCATCATATAATGAAATTTTAGTAGATAAATTCAAACACCACCATAAAGCATAGAAGTAGAGCTATTGTGAAAATAAAAAATGGGGAAATTATTGAATCTTGAGTATATAACTCCTCCCCTGTCAAAATTTGTGGGTTGAAACTCCCAAAAAACCTTTTCAAAGTACCTTTGGTGGTATTTTATGTAATTATAGGCATGGATCAACATTCTATATATAGAGAAAATATAAATTGTTGTGAGAAGGAAATCACTCTCCCTATCGTGAATAGACCCCCAATTCGGTACAAGTGTAAGGAGAAGGATGAATCTTCTTTAGAATAATCATATAAATAATGGATATTATTTCATTATGAGAATTATTATCTAGAAAAAATTATTGATTCTATTGAAAGGATCATCCTCTAATATATTCCCATTATGAGGGAATACAATGATGTGTTTCTTGAAGAATTTCTTGATCTTCCGCCTATCTGAGAGGTTTAATTTTCAATCAAGATTATACCTAAGGAATTACTATTATCTAAGAATACATATAGAATGGATATTACAGAACATTATGAGATGAAGAAACAACTAAAGGAGAATCTAGATAAAGGGTTCATATGACCATGTGCTTCACCTTAAGGTGCACTAGTCATCTCCATCAAGAAAAAGGATGGGCCAATGCACCTTTGCATTGATTATCTCAATCTCAATAAGATCATGATAAATAACAAGTATCCTCTACCATGAATTGATGAATTATTTGATCAGCTATGTGTAGTACAATACTTTTCCAAGGTTGATCTACGGTCAGGGTATTACCAAGTTTGGGTGAATGAGGATATCCCCAAGACTACTTTTCATATAAGTCTTGGGCACTATGAGTTCATAGTAATTCCATTCAGATGCACTAATGCTCCAAAAATCATCATGGACTTGATGAATATATTATTTAGGGATTACCTCAACAAATTTTTGGCTGCCTTTATAGATGATATTCTAATATACTTCAAAATCAAGGAGCAACGTGAGGAGAATATGATAACTGTTCTAAAGACCTTATGAAAGGAGAATCTTTATGCCAAGTACAAAAAATATGAGTTTTGGTAAAAGGAAGTATCATTATTAGGGAATATTACCACAAGAAATGGGTTATCTACGGACCCTTAAAAATAGAAGAAATTGAATGATGGATGAGGATAACATCTTTGATCGATATCCATAGTTTCCTTGGATTAGTTGGGTAACATCTTCGATTTGTGAGAAATTTATTAGGATTTTGAAACCCTATAACCAAGATAACTTGAAATGGAGTGAAGTTTTCTTTGAATGATGATTGTGAAGAGAGATTCAAGGAGTTGAAAAGGAGTCTTATCAGTGCACCTGTACTTAAACTACCTACAAGTGGAGAAATTTTTGTGGTATTTAGCGATTCTTTGAATAAGGGATTAGGCTATGTGTTAATGTATAATGATAAAGTGATAGCCTATTCTTAAAGGAAGTTGAGAGGTCATGAATAGAACTACCCAAAACATGATCTAGAGTTTGATGTAGTGATCTTCACTTTGAAAATATGGCGATATTATCTTTTTGGGGAGAAGTGTGAAATATATATGAGTAATAAAAGCCTCAAGTATATATTCACACAGAAAGAGCTGAATATGTGCCAATGAAGATGGTTAGAGCTGATCAAGGAATATGACTGATCAATTAACTACCATCCTGGGAAAGTGAATAAAATGGAAGACACTATAAGTATAAAGGATCTAATAATTATTACATTAATGATAATTGAGAGGGATCCAATCTTCTTAGATTTTAAAAGGATGGACATGAGAATCACAAAGGAAGGAAATTCATCAATCCTTTTACAAATTATTGCTCAACCATCCCTTATAGATAGGATAAATTATTCTCAAAGAGATGATGTGAGAATTTAGAATAAATTATAAATTATAAGAAAAGGGAAATCCTCAGAGTTGAATGTTAATTAAGAAGGTGTTGTAAGATTTGGGTCATGATTATCTGTACCATAAAATACCTAGTTAAAGAAAGAGCTGATGGATGATGCACATAGATCTACCTTCTCCATCCATTCAGAAATCACAAAGATGTATCAAGATCTCCAAGAGCACTATTGGTGGGAAAATATAAATATAGATATTAAAGAATATACATCAAGATTTCTTATATGTCAACAAGTGAAAGAAGAAGGAAACATCCAATGGGACGATTCAACCATTACCCATACCAACATGGAAATGAGAAAACATCACTATAGACTTTATCAACATTCTTATAAAGACATCAAGAGAAAATAATGATATATGGGTTTTGGTGGATAATCTTACAAAGACTGCACTCTTAATTTCTATCTGATAGGACTTCTCACTTGATCAAATTGCAAGTATATACATTAGATAAGTGGTAAATCTTCATGGAATACCACTATAAATTTTATCTGATCAAGACCCAAGATTTACCTCTAAGTTCTGGAAAAGTCTCCAACATGATATAAATAATGATTTGAACTTTAGTATGGATTATCACCCCCGAACTGATGGAAAATCTGAGTGGACTATCCAAACACCTGAGGACATGTTGAGATTATACTCAATTTACTTTAAAGGTGGATGATATCAACATCTTCCTATGGTTGTGTTTTCATACAATAACAGTTTCCACTCAAGTATCCAAATAGTTACCTATGAAGCCCTTTATGGGAAGAGGTGTAGAACACCTGCCTGGTGTGATGAAGTTGGGGAACGAAAACTGCTAGATCCTGAAATGGTTGAGGAAATAGTGAAAAAGGTCATGAACATTCAGTAGTATATAAAGGCTGAACAGAGTTGAAAAAATAGCTATGATGAAAATCATCTACAAGACCTATAGTTTAAGGTTAGAGGCACAGTATTCCTCCATATATCACCATTGATGAAAGTGATGATATTTGGGAAGAAGGGAAAGCTTAGTCCAAGATACATCAGTCTCTTTGAGATCCTTGATAACATCAGAGTGGTGGCCTATTGACTAGAACTACCACATAACCTATCTAAATTACATGATTTATTCTATGTATCCATCTTAAATAAGTATATACCAAACCCATTACATGTACTCAATCTAGATATGGTACTATTTGAGAATGATCTCTCATATAAAGAGAAGACGATGAAAATATTAGATCATAGAAACAAAGTTCTATGAAATAAGAAAATTCACCTTGTCAAAGTGTTGTGGAGAAACAAAAAGTTTTAAGAAGAGATGTGAGAACCATATGAGGTAAATAAATAGAGTTACCCTCATTTTTTTTATTGTGGGAAATTAAAAATTTGGGGGTAAAATTTATAAATGGGGGAAGATTGTAATGAGCCAAACATTTATAAATAAAACCCTCCTTATGATTTAATTAAATGTCTTATTATGTAATATGGTTATAGAAAACAAATGAACTTATTTGGGTTTATTATATCCAATCAGATTTAAAAGGATATTAATAATTATTACTATTTATAATATATCCATTGAAAATTGATCATATTATTAGTATAAATATAGGGTTTTGATAAATCTAATTGACACAGATAAAGGAAGGGATGCCCTCAACTAGTTGGATTGTACCCTATGAAGCCCATTTATCAGAGCTTATGAGGTAGATATCATCACTATTCTTTTCCCTCAACCAATACCAAGAAGAGATTCAACTACTTAAGCATGCGAAAAACCATTTATGAGAGAAGTTCAAGCTCATCAAGATCACGACCCAAACCATGTACACCGAACCACCCCATGAAAGTCTCACTGTTTCACACCTTATTCTTAGGAAGTTTTCTGCTATATTAAAGGGATATGTATCAAGACCCTAATAGTATGAATATGTATATTATATTTACAATATAATAATGTTTATATTTACATCTACTTTATAAATAACTTTGAGTTTTATACAATAAAGAAAAAAATTTATTTTTAATATTCAACTTCAATTAAGATATTTATTTTAGTGAATTAATGTATTTTTGAAATAGATAATATTTTATTGAAACATTATTAATGAATAATTTTTATTAAATATAAATTATTATATATTTTTTTATGATGTAAAATATAATTTTTATAAGGGTTTGAAAATAGTTATTATAAAAAAACCAGTATTTCTCAATAAATATCGATTCTATTTTAAAATTTAAAATAAAAATATTTAGAAAATTATTTTCATAAAATGATTTTTATTTTTTTAATAAGAACTTTGAAATTATAAAATGGTGAATTTTTCATAATTTTATGAGAGAGTCGAATTTTTAGGCAAAAAATAAATACAGAATAATTATAAGATTTGTATTATGACATCATAATGAGCCAAAAGTGATGTAATAAATACTATAAAGAGTATCCACAAACAAATCCACGGATTCCCTTTAAAATAATTTGATTAAATTTTTATTTTATTAATTTTATAAAGCCTTTATGAATCCTCCAAAACCATTAATATATTTTATGTGTTTGAAATCATTTCTTTAATAGTATGACTCGATTCCACATTATAAAGAGTATTATTTTATTATGTTCGACCATTGAAATCATAAAATAATTAAAAAAACTCCCATTTTGAAGAAACCATTGGCAAAAACCATGGTAAGGTTTGTGGTTTTGGTTATTTTATTATATAGAGTGCAAAACCCATGTTTGAGAAATTATAATGAAATCCCCACTCATTTACAATATAAACCCAACCAATATACCATTTTTATTTACTCAAAATCCTTATATCACATCCTTACTCTTCTACCCCTCTATATATTCCTCCCAATATACCCCAAGCTCTGAAGAAACTCCTCCCAAGCATTTTGAGTCACACACTCAAGTAAGGGTTTATTTCCTTCTCATATTTATTAAAGTTTATTAATTATCTCACACAATCTATTTCAAATTACTATTGTTGTGACATGTTTTTCCATATCCTTATTATTTCCCATTTTAATTCTAAATTATGAGATTCCTTATTCTCTCTCATCAACCCATTTTATGAATCTTTAAGTGATGTCGTTATGTTGTCAAAATTTAACCGTGATTTTTCATGCCAAAAAAATCGTGTAGTGAATACCATGCCCATTTTCTATCAAGGGTGTTCAACTTTATGCACCTATAATTATTTATCAGAGACTAACATGTATTTATTCAACACTCCTTGATCATGGAATAAAATTTAATAATAAATGATTCCATTTTTTATGATCTTTGTGGAACACTTAAGCATGAGAATGAAATGAAAGTGATGGGTGTGTTTGAAATTATATAGAACTCAAATACATTGGATAATGTTTAGTCTCATGATACGTTATGTTGGGATATGGACTAAACCTGATTCCTTTATGGTAATTTTTATATTATTATTTATTGTAAATTATCCTTGACTTATGTTTATGATGCAGTGTTTTAAGTTGTGGCTACATTTCCCATGTTGCCTTTATGTTATCATGCTATATCATGTCTTATTATTAATGTTTATGATTTTAACCCCTTTTATTTCCCATTGATATGAATATTTTCTAACATGTATTAATTTCTTCATGTTATTCCATGTTTATTCCCTTACAGGGCTTTATAGATCACACATTTCTTATGTATGTCCCCAAGTTCTCCCATGCAGTGTTAATTACGAAGGAATAATATGATCATGTTAAGGAATTTTCCAATAAAGATGATGCATTCCCTATTTTAAGTTGTTATGTAATGTACCTAATTCCCAATAACACTAGACTTTTCGATCTTACATGTTGTATTATGTGTAATCTTATGTAATAAATCACGTATTAATGTGAAATTAATAGAAAGGTTTTCATAGATAGATTCATAATTTTTCTTTTTTCCTTTACATATAACACAAACTCAATACTTACTATTATATTTATTTATTTTCTATGCATTATAACATCCATTTCTATTTCTAAATTTTATTTGACTATATTTTTTATAAAAAGGTTATTTTTATTTGTTTTATAAGCTACTACATCTCGTGAAAATGCATGATGGGAATACTAGTTTAAAATTAAGCGTGAAAATAATTGGGGTGGGACTCCACTTTTTTTAATCAAAGTGATGGGACTCCACTTAATCAGAGTTAAAATTAAAAAAAACTTAGACCATCTCTAACCCATTGAATCCTTCTATTAATAGAGATCATGTGGATCCTATTTAAAAAAGGTGTATAGATAATGAAATATACTCCACCCACTTACTCTATTTATGACACTCAAAATAATATTCTTTGAACATACCCATTTATAAATTTTTATTACTACTTCTATTTAACATATTAAATTAAAATTAAAAGTTTTTCCATAATATCATAAAATATAATATATTTTGAAATTTAATAATATTAATAATTAAATTAAATTAAATTACATCACATTATTCAATAAAATAAAATAAAATTAAACAAATTATACTTTTTTACAATAAAGTAAAAACATATAAAAAATTTGTAAAATAAATATGAATTCATAATTTGATTAATTATAATTAATCATACACACATATAAATTCAAAACTATTTTATATTTATATATATACACCTATATATATATATATATTCAAAACTAATAAATAATATGAATACATAATTTGATTAATTAATTAAAAACACACATAAAAAATTTATTATTTAATTATCTTTATAAACAAAAACACACACACTGCAGTTGGAGGCTTGCCCAAGTGGTAATGGCTCCCTGTAATCTTATATCAAACCTGAGTTCAAATCTGGGTGGAAGTGAATTTTAATTGGTAGGTAGTGACACAAAAATGACGTACGCAGACAGTGATGTAGGCATGAGGCAGATAGATGTTGAGGCAGGCGCAATATAGCCATGATGCGGCACTAGGCCTTCGGGTCAGTATGTGGGCCTTTGAGCCATATAATGGGATTCATGCCCACTATGCCTTTAGGCCATGTACTGAATAAATAAGGCTTTATGGGTGGGATATCCTTGGTGGGGGGGGGGGCTATGGACTTCCTATAACACCCCGATATTTTGTGAAATATTTTTTTCGAATTAATTTATCTTTTCGATATTTTTCATTTCACGTGACACTAGAAATAGTTCTTCATATATATATATATATATATATTAAAACACTATGTCAAATATTCCTTTCATACAAAAAAAATTGGCATTCCTTACATGCATTACCAACTTGTCTTAAATTACATGTAATACCGAATTGGCTTGCGTTACCACAAAACTGACTTGGTGTACTTTAAATGCAACACCAATGTTTCTATGAAAATAATATTATTATTATAATTATTTAATCGAGATAATTATATCCTAGACGTTAAACATAGTAAAATTAGTAGTGATAACTACTTTTAAAATAATTTTTATAATGGTTTTATAGAAATAAAACATATTTGTAATGGAAGATATAATTTTTGGTAATATCCATATATGTTTAAAAATACTATTTTCTCAAATGAACTACTTTTAATGTCCTTCTGTGAAAAATAATAAAATTAATTTTAAACACATTTAAAAATTAAATTTTATAAAATAAACTTAAATTTTGAATTCATAACATCTAAATTATCCCATGGTTAATTTTTGGGATTTTTATGAGAAATATTAATTTTTGATGAATAGTAAAAAATACTGCTTTTTAGTTAAAAACCGCCTTTTTGTTTAATTAATTATTAATGTTAAATGATATTATAAATTTTTTATAAGGTAAAATTAGATAAATATTACATATATTAATACAATTTAGGTTATTATAATCAATTTCACTTTAAAAGTGAATATTAAAACTTATTAAACTTTTAAACTTCTTTCTACTTTAAAAACTCGTTATCTCGTTCTGTCTGCGGGATTGACATTAATCTTAATTTTTCCACTTCTATAAATTGAATTTATAAAATATTACATAATTTTTTTTATTAAGTGTAATATTTATAGTCTAATAAGACAAAGTTAAATTTTAACTAAAAGGATTAGTAAAAGTGATTAAAATTAATCCTAGCGATTAAGGCCAAATTAAGCTTAATTAGGGGCTAAACCTTAAAATTAAGAGCCAAAATGACTTATACACTTTTCCAAAACCCATTTTATGTCCATATTTAGTCCATAAACCTTAAATTATTGAGTTTTGTTGGTTTTTAATTTGTTTAGGTATGAACATGTGTACACCTAACTTGTTTCTAAAAATTTTAAGTGAGTCATTTTCCTTCTCTATAAAAGGACAACACCACTCCCACTTACTCACACATCTAAAACCTCTTAAGTTTGTCCAATAACTTACCAAATAAATTCCCAATATCAATATATTACTCCTTGAATACCAATTTTGGTAGAAGGAAATACAAGGTAGCCTTTTGGTACAAACCAAAAGGATTTACCCGATTAACAGGTAATACCTTCTCTCAAGATTCTTTCTTTTATTTTATTTATTCACCCACTACAATTTATTTTTTTTTCCATTATTTTATAAAAAAACATTATAATAAATATAATATTAATTTTTATTCTAATTTTTATAATTAAACTTACACACACCTCCATCTAATGGGTAACAAACATAATGTTTCTGTGTACGACAAACTACTGCCTCATGAAACGATGTTTGTTCATTTTTCCATTACCACCTATAATGGTGAAAATTATGATGTAAAATATGTTTATATATGATATATATTATATTTATAATGTCTTTGTGATTCTGTAATTTTTATTTGGAACATACTATTATGTTGTCTATCTTATGTAAATACGATAATTTCGTTTTAGGAAGTGTGAACTAACGCCCCCTCAAAGCGATATGATTCATTCATACACTACATGGATAGTGTTAAGGATGGTTTTAGTGAATATATATGATATATATGATATCATAAATCTTCTTTAATAACGATATATATATATAGAAATATATATGTCTATTACTTTCATTCTCTCAATAGGACAATTAAATGGAAATAACGTTCATGCGTACGTATGACTTACCATCTCCATGAACAGTGTATTCCATTACATAATTATATATCATATAGATTATTATAATACACATATACTGTATATAAATGATATTTATATCATAATTTACATTATTGAATCATTATATAAGTAAAAATACCTACAATATAACAAATTAAGACACATATGAAAAACAAAGCGAATATTATCTGAAGTGAAACCTTATCATATAATGGTTAACAAGTGGGTAATATAGGTTCGTAATAAAACCATATATGGTATTAGATATAAAAATATGGTCCTTTAAAATATGTATAATAAATTTATATTTATTATACATGTGTTTTGAATGAGTACGACGAGAGTCAAGACACAAGGTAAGGAGATTTAATCTCACTTTTTATTTCCCTGAGACACATGCTATGTTCACCACTCTTTAATTTTTTTGTGGTGTAAGTAGTGATAATGATTGTATTATATGTATATTATACCTAAATTTATGGTTATTAACATATCCATTTTATCAACTTTAATTCATGGGGTTTAATTTTCAAAAGTTACCAAATCAGTAAAAATGTTTTGCCTTAATTTTCCTTCTTTGAGACTCATGTTTTGTTATACAACTAAACTCTTTTTAGAGGTGTATCTAAATACATTTTACATGTTATATAATGAATATAATTTTTTTAATGATATTTTAAGCTTCTTTTAAATTTATTTTCTTACATTTAGAGTATGATCCCAAGTTACCAAGTTATAAGTGTTTCGTGAGACAATCTCGTCGCTTTCCAAGATTTTTTACGTTTATGTATCCTTTAATGAATTATTATGTTAAATCTATAAAAAAATTCATGAATTTCCTTATCCTATATTTATTAATGATATATTAAGGTATTAGTACCATTTTATACTCTTGGGTACATAATACAGTTAAGAAAGTGTTTTTTAGAAAGCCAGACTTTACCCTCTCTTTAGTCGGAAATCTATGTTCCTTCAAAAATAAGTTTTATAAAAAGGGGTTACAAGAATATTATAATAATATCATATGACAATGAAAATAAATTTTTACCCTTTTTTTTATTTTACCAATTTTTTTAAAGTAATATTCTTTTCAATTTTCAAATGAGTCAATTTTCTATCCTTTTTACCATGCTAAAAAATATTCTTTTTACCTCGTGCGACATGTATGAATTTATCCTTTGTCAATTATTTAAAGATTTATTTTCATGTTTAATGTTTATTTTTTTAATAATTTTTTTATAAAATATATTTTGAAAGAAAATTATTTTTAATTTTTTTTCAAGCTTATTTTATAAGTTTTCAAGGAAAATGGTTTTCAAAAATTTTTCAAGATTCTTTTATAAGTTTTTTAGAAATATGGTTTTCAAAACATTTTCAAGCTTTATGTATAAGTTTTAAAATTATTTTAAAGGAAAACAGTTTTCAAAACGTTTTAAATCACCTTTTATAAGTTTTTAAAGTATTTTCAAAGAAATTATTTTCAAAATGTTTTTAATATTTTTTTACAAGTTTTCAAAGGGTTTTCAAATAAAAATGTTTTTAAAATGTTTTGAAGATTATTTTATAAGTTTTAAAGGAAAAAGGTTTTCAAATTATTTCACGTCTTCTTTATATTTTTTAAAAGTATTTTCTATGAAAATTATTATCAAATGGTTTTATGTATTAAAATGACTTTTTCAAAGATGAAAGTATATTATCTCAAGAAATGTTTTTGAAAGATATTTCAAAATTATTTTCCATCTAAGATGACATCCATTGATGTTACTCATTCCCTTTTAGGAAATTATATAAAGGTTCCTTTCATATCCTTCCTATTAAAGGGTTATTCTAAATGTCATGGTATTTATGAAACTCATTTCTCTTTCATGGGTTTTATGTTTATTAAATATGTTCCTCTTTCATGTGTTATATATTTATGAAATACCTTTATCTTTCATGGGTTATTATTTTAATGAAATGATTATGAAACCTATATATTTTCCACAGTTTATGATATGTTTACATGTTTATGATACCCATTTAATTGCATGGGTTAAGATATGATTGTTTTTGATTTTGTAGAACGTGTATGTATGATTTCACTATGATATGGGTGGGACCTATATCTACCCCAAATTCATTGGGTAAAGATTTATATCTCATGAGATAGACTAATATGGTCTTGGGAGTAAACCTTGACTACTAAGATGGATATGGGAGTGAACCATGACTACCAAGATGGTATGAGGAGTGAACTTATGCTATTAAGATGGCCATGGGAGTGAAACATGACTACCAAGATGGCATGAGGAGTGAAATCATGCTACTAATATGGCCATGAGAGTGAACCATGACTACCAAGATGGTATGAGGAGTGAACTAATTCTACTAAGATGACCATGTGAGTGAACCGTGACTACAAAGATGGTATGAAGAGTTAAATCATGCTACTAAGATGGCCATGGGAGTGAAACATGACTACCAAGATAGTATAAAGAGTGAAACCATGCTACTAAGATAGCCATGGGAGTGAACCATGACTAACAAGATGGAATGGGGAGTGAACTCATACTACTAAGATGTCCTTGGTAGTGATGCCTTGACTACTATGTCGGAACCTGATTGCATGTTCAAAATATTATGAATGGACCTAGTTTCATGTCCATAAGTTTATGTGAGGGCCTGATCTCATGTACTTAACCTAATGAGTGAACCTATTTCTACTTATACATGTTCACAATATTATATGCTTATCTGTCTTCCACAATTCCATATTTTATTCCTATGTTATTATTTCATGTTTTATGTTCAATATTTCCTTATGGTTCATGTCTTATAAACTTCTAATATTTATTATGATCTATGATATGCATAGTATGATCTTAAAATTTTATTCTCAAGTTCTATACCCTTTTGTTCATGTTATACTTATGTATTTTCCTTATTTACCCTTACTGAGCATCTGATCTAACTCCTTTCTTATATTTCCTTTCTCCAAGTTATGGAGAAAGGTTTTAGGTAGATGTACTAAAAGTGTGGATATTTGTGGGATATGTTGAAGATATTTTACCAGGATATAAGATTTTGTTTCCAAGTTTCCATAGACACTAAACTATTATAGTTTTTAGGAATCTATTTTTTCATTGTACTAAATATTTATCTAAAATGATGTAATATACATGTTTGTTAAGCTTGGGTCTCTATAGTTGGTATCTAAGGAAACGTTTAGTAAAAATTGTGAAACTAGGATGAGAAAACTTTAGTGGGATCCCAAGGTATATTTATAAGGATATGTCTAGGTATGTCTCTAAGGATATGCATAAGGATGAGTTAACATTTAAAAAAATATCCTATAATTTTGGTAAAGGATAGAGAGAGTGTTTTCCTAGAAATATATCTTTGTTTGGATACTACAAGTGGACATGGCTTTGGAACAGATGTACCTAGGGGTAACAACTCTGATAAGATTTTCCAGACCTGACTCGAGGTAATCTGGTACACGATAATGGGCTTTGCTTCACACTTGGTTTGACAATCTATGGGGGTATGCTTTGGAAATTACAAACTCTTCATGAACAATCATAAAGGATTTATATATAATTTGTCTAGGAATAACCTAGGATAAAACTAAGTTTTAATATATTAAAGAAGTATGAGACATGATTTAGACATCCTATAAGTAATTTTTCATGATTATGTGGATTTCTTATATGATATGTGTTTCTCACCCCATGCTTTCTGGTTTTATTAAATGGAGGGAACTACAAGGAACATGGTTAAAATTTAATTTTTCATATGTGGAAAGCACATGCATTATGGGAATATATTTCCCAAGGGAAAATCTCATAAATAGAATCAGGAAGTTAGTACGAGTATTGGTTATACATATGAAGATAATGAAACCACAAACAACATGTGAAAGGTATGTGATGTTCTTCTAGTATTGTTTACATTAAAAATAAGAAGCATGATTAGATTAAGGTTGAGGAACCTTAAGAAATGATTCATATTTCATACTATAGGAAATAGGTATTAAGGAATAAGTTGAAAAATCATGGTTAATGGTTCAAGAATAAAGTTGGATTAATGAAGTATTTATGTTTTGGAATTCAAAGATTATGTTATAAAAATCATGAAATGTATAAGTTTTTTCAGTATAAGTTTTCATTAAGGATTTAAAAGGACATGTTGATTGGTAATGAAGACATAGAAAAGTGATATCATAGAAAGGTGATATTTTGATTAAGGTAAGGAAACCCTTAATTAATGCTTGAAATTGGGATAATGATCTTTTGATAATGATATGTTGGATATGAATAAGTAAATTGGATTGTACAGATTACCCTATAATTTATTATTGAAAAATTGTTCTATGTAATAAAATATGAAGCTTAAAACTTCTTTGATTTAAAGTACATATCTAGTAATCATTGGAATAAGTAAGTACGCATGTTTTCCAAAATAATTTATGGTAATTTACCAAGAGGGTATTCACATTTTTGGAATGTGACAACCAAGAGCTACTTTGAGATATATGGGGGAATCAATGTTAAGATGATTTCATGAATCTCTTTCTAAAGTTTTAGATTTTCATATTTTAGAAGGGTTATAAGGTTAAACATTCATGAAAAGTTAAAGTTAAACTTCATAGAAAGTGTTTATGCAATGAGTTTTTATTGAAAAAATTGGTTAATAGTCTATTTAGTGATTAAACTTAATTCAAGGATGTCCATCTTATTTATTTTTGTAAATTATATTAGTGTGGTTTTAGAAAAGGACATAATATATATTGGGTGACAATCAATCAAGTCTATCAAGGTTGTGGTTCTTTAACCCATGACTGAAGGGCGATAAGGGTTTCACGCCTACCACTAGCCTATGAAATGTCATGGATAATGTATAATAATTTTTAATGAATAATTATTTATGATGAAACAATATTGTTAATTATTATATTTATAGATTTATGTATTTACCATGTTGATTTTTAATTTTTTTTATAAATACATAGTTATGATTTTAATTCTTTTATGGGCCCGAAGATCTACTAAAATTTTATTTTATAACTTCAGGCATCCGAGTTAATTACTAGACATCCATTATATGAAGTACTGGATGAATTAGAAATTGATAAAAGTGTAACTAAAGAATGATTTTTTTATTGAAATTTATCAAGAAATTATATTTCCTTATATTAATGGTCAATAAAATAATTACTCAACATTAGGATAATGATCAAAAGAAAATGTATTTTCCTAATACCTTAATTTTTGTTGAACTGATGTCCTTATAAATCATCATAGATATATGACTTTAAGGCCTTCAAATTTTCTTTGATCATTAACTTGTTTGTGATTGATGACCTCAATCAATCCTTATAAATATTTACATTTTCCTTCCATGTCCAATATTAACTCCCAACCTATGTTATACTATATAAAAACCTAGTTATATGTTACTTTGGGTAACTGTTATGGTTCTAACTTTACCTTTATAAGGGAAGTTTTAGTATTCATTTTTACGATGTGAGTTTCTATGAATGAAACAATCAAATATAAAAACTTTGATAACCTAGATGAATTTCAAGGGAGAAATTCATTTTAAGGGGGGTAGAATGTAACACCCTGATATTTTGTGAAATATATATTTTTGAATTAATTTATCTTTTCGATATTTTTCATTTCACATGACACTCTAAATAGTTCTTATATATATATACATATTAAAACACTAAGTAAAATATTCCTTTAACACAAAACCAACTTGGATTTCACTACATGAATTACCAACTTGTCTTGTGCTACACACAATACCTACTTGTCTTACACCACCGCAATACCGACTTGGCGTACTTTACACTCAACACCGATGTTTCTATGAAACATCATTTTATTATTATAATTATTTAATCAAGATAATTACAAACTAGATGCTAAACATAGTAAAATGAATAGTCATAACTAATTTTCAAATAATTTTTATAATGTTTTTATATAAATAAAACATATTTCGAATGAAAGATATAATTTTTGGTAATGTCTTTATAGGTTTAAAAATACTATTTTCTCAAATGAATTGCTTTTAATGTCCTTCTGTGAAAAATAATAAAATTAATTTTAGAAATATTTTGAAATTTAATATGATAAAATAAACTTCATTTTTGAATTCATAAAATTGAAATTATCCTATGGTAAAGTTTTGGGATTTTTCTGAGAAACATCAATTTTTGATGAATAGTGAAAATACTAATTTTTAGTTAAAAACCACATTTTTAATTAATTATTAATTTTAAATGATATTATAAACTCTTTATATGGTAAAATTAGATCAATATTACATATATTAATAAAATTTAGTTCACTAGAATCAATTTAAATTTAAAATTTAATATTAAATCTTACTAAACTTTTGATTTTCTTTCTACATTAAAAACCAGTTATTTCGTCCCATCTGTGAGATTAGCATTAATCATAATTTTTCAAATTCTGTGAATTGAATTTAGAAAATATTAAATATTAAATTATATTCAGTATAATATTTATAGTCTAATAATACCAAGTTAAATTTTTACCAAAATGATTAGTAAAAGTGATTAAAATTAATCACATCAATTAAGGCCAAAATAAGCTTAATTAGGGACTAAACCATAAAATTAAGGGACCAAATGACCTATAAACTTGTCCAGAACCCATTTTATGTAATTTGTTCTATCACAAAACTTCCATTATTGATTTTTTTTGATTTGGTATGACTTTTCTAGTTAATAATATGTGTACACCTAACTTGTTTCTAAATATTTCAAGTGAGTCATTTTCTTTCCCTATAAAAGGCCACCACCACTCCCACTGACTCACACATATAAAACCACTTAAGTTTGGCCAATAACTTCCCAATGAAATTCAAAACAACCATATATTACTCCTTGAATCCCCCTTTGGTCAGAAGTAAATCTAAAATAGCCTTTTGGCACAAACTAAAAGGATTTACCTGATTAAGAGGTAACACCTTCTCTCAAGTTTCTTTCTTTTAATTTATTTATCCAACCCCTAAGATTTAATTTATACATTATTTTATAAAAAAAATATTATGATAAATATAATTGGATTTTTTATTCTAATGGTTCAATTTACACTTACACACACCTCCATCTAATGGGTAACAAATATAATGTTTCTGTGTACAAAAAACTACTGCCTCACAAAATGATGATTGTTAATTTTCACATTACCAAATATCATGGTGGCCATTATGATAGAAAATATTATTATATATTATATATATTATATTTATAACATCTTTATTCTTCTTTAATTTTTATTTTTAACATACCTTTATGCTTTCCATCTTATGTAAATACGACAATTTCGTTTGAGGAAGTGTGGACTACCGCCCCCTCAAAGCAATATGATCCATTCATACACTACATGGATTGCATTAAGTATAGTTTTAGTGAATATATATTATATATATGAGATAATAAATCTAATTTAATAATTATATATATATACATACATATATTTCTTTTACTTTCTCTCAACATGACAATTAAAAGGAAATAACGTTTATGCGTACGTACGACCTACCATATCCATGAATGGTGTATTTAATTTTATAATTATATATTATATAGATTATTATAATACAAATATAGTGTATATACATTATATTTATATCATTTTTTAAATTCTTTAATCATGATATAAGTAAAAGTACCAATAATATAACAAATCAAAACACATATGAAAAACAAAGCGAATATTACCCGAAGTGAAACTTTAACATATGATGTTTAATAAGTGGGTAATATAAGATTGTAATAAACCATATATGATATTAGATATAATAATATTTTTAATGAAAATATTTAAAATAAATTTATATTTATTATACATGTGGTTTGAATGAGTACGACGAGAGTCAAGACACAAGGTAAAGAGATTTCATCTCAGTTTTTTATTTCTGTGAGATACATGCTATGTTCCCCACTGTTTAGTTTTTTGTAGTGTAAGTAATACCCATGATTGTATTATATGTATATTATATCTAAATTTATTTGTATTAACATATAATTATTATTAAATTTAATTCATGAGGTTTAAGTTCCAAAAGTTACCAAATCGAAAAAATGTTTTGTCTCAATTTCCCTTCTTTGAGACTCAGGTTTTGTTATGCAACTAAACTACTTTTTCAAGGTCTATGTACTTCCATTTTACATATTATATAATGAATATAATTATTTTCATGATATTTTAAGCTTCATGTAAATTCCTTTTTTTTACATGGAGAGTATGATCCCAATTTACCAAGTTATAAGAGTTTATTGAGACAATCTCATTACTTTCCGAGATTGTTTACGTTTATAATTAATTTGATGAATTATTATATTCCATCTCTCAAGACATTAATGAATTTAATTATACTATATTTATTCATTCTATATTCATGTATTAGTACCATTTTATACTCTTTGGTACATAAGATAGTTAAGAAAGTGTTTTTATGAAAACCTGACTTTACCCTCTCTTCAGTTGGAAATATGTGTTCCTTCAAAACTTTGTTTTCTAAAAAGGTTTTACAAGAATATTATAATAATATCCTATGTTAATTAAAATAAAATTTTAACCTTTTTATCTTTTACCAATGTTTTCAAAGTAATATTGTTTTCTCTTTTTTAATGAGTCAATTTTTATCATTTTTACCATGCAAAAGGAATGTTCTTTTTTACCTCATACGACATGTACAGATTTAGCATCTGTCAATCATTCGAAGATTTATTTTCATGTTTAATGTTTATTTTTTTAAAGAAATTATTTTTTAATGAGGTTTTAAAATAATTTTTTTAAAATTTTTTCAATCTTATTTTATAAGTTTTTAATAACATGGGTTTCAAAACGTTTTCAATATTCTTTTATAAGTTTTCAAGAAAAATGGTTTTCAAATTTTTTTCAAGATTTATTTATAAGTTTTCAAAGTATATTCAAGGAAAATATTTATCAAAATGTTTTCAAACACTATTTATAAGTTTTTGAGATTATTTTAAATGAAATTATTTTAAAAATGTTTTTAATATTTCTTTATAAGTTTTCAAAGTGTTTTTGAAGAAAAATGTTTTTAAAATGTTTTGAAGATTATTTTATAAGTTTTCATGGAAAATGATTTTCAAATTATTTAATGTCTTATTTATAATATTTAAAGGTATCTTTTGTGAAAATTATTATCAAATGGTTTTATGTATTAAAAATAATTTTTTCAAAGAAGAAAGTATATTCTCTCAAGTAATGTTTTTGAAATATATTTCAAAAATTATTTTCCATATAAGATGACATATATTGATGTTACTCATGAACTTAGAGAAAATTATCTAAAGGTTCTATTAATATCATTTATATGAATGGGTTAGGATTCATGTAACAAACTTTATGAAACCTGTTTCTCTTTCACGGGTTTTATGTTTATTAAATTCATTCCTCTATCATGATTTATATGTTTATGAAATCTGTTTCTGTTTCATGAGTTATGCTTTTGTTGAAATGATTATGAAACCTATATCTTTTCCACTGGTTATGATATGTTTACATGTTTATAATACCCATTTAATTACATGTGTTAAGATATTATTGTTTATTATTTTGTTGAACATGTATGTATGATTTCACTATGAGATGGGTGGGACCTATATCTCCTTCCAATGCATTGGGTAAATATTTATATCTCATGATATAGATTAAGATAGTCTTGGGAGCGAACCTTGACTACTAAGATGGTCTTGGGAGTGAACCGTGACTACCGTGATGGTATGATGAGTGCACACATTCTACTAAGATAGCCAAGGGAGTGAACCATGAATACCAATATGGTATGGGGAGTGAACTCATGCTAATAAGATGGACATGGGAGTGAACCACGACTACCAATATGGTATGAGGAGTGAACTTATGCTACTAAGATGGCCATGAGAGTGAACCATGACTACTAAGATGGTATGAGGAGTGAAATCGTGCTATTAATATGGCCATGGGAGTGAACCATGACTACCAAGATGGTATGAGGAGTGAACTCATGCTACTAAGATGGCCATGGGAGTAAACCATGACTACCAATATGGTATGAGGAATAAACCCAGACTACCATGATGGCCTTGGCATCAATGCCTTGACTACTATGAGTGAACCCAATTACATGTTCACAATGTTATACATGGACTTGGTTTCATGTCCATAAGTTTATGCGAGGTCTTGATCTCATTTCCCTAACCTAATAAGTGATCTTGTTTCTACTTATAATTGTTCACAATATTATATGCTTATGTGTCTACCACAATTCCATGTTTTATTCTTATGTTATGCTTTCAGAGATTATGTTCAATATTTCCTTATGATTCATGTATTATGAGCTTCCAATCTTTATTATGATGTCTGATATGTAGGGTATGATCTTCAAATGTTATGATCAAGTTCCATACCCTTTTGTTCATGTTATGCTTACACATTTTCCTTATTTACCCTTACTAAGCATTTGAGATCACCCCTTTCTTATGTTTCCTTTCTCCAAGTTATGAAGAAAGGTTTTTGGTAGAAGTATTAAAGGTGTAGATCTTTATGGGAGATGTTGAAGATATTTCACCAGGATAGAAGATTTTTTTTCCAAGTTTCCAAATGCATTAAACTATTACAGTCCTCAGGTGTGTGTTTTTTCAATGTACTAAATATTCATATAAAATGATGTAATATCCATGTATGTTGATCATGAATCTCTATACTGCCTTTCTGGAATATGTGTGTGGTGTGTGTGTGTTTAATGTAATTGTACCGTAGGCACCTAATATATAAACACACACACACACACACATATTCAAAGATAATAAAATAAAATAAATACTATTACCTAATTTTATTAATTTTGAAAAAAATATAAAAAATATAAAAAATTATATTTATTTTTCATACGTTAAAAATATCGGTTTAATATAATAACAAAATTAATTACATATATACTTAATGATTAAATTAAATTAAACAAGATCTTATTGTTTAATAATAATTAATTAAATTAAATAAATCTTACTTTTTTATTTCAAATGATATTCAATTAAAAATGCATAAAATTACAATAGATAGTTAATGACAATTAACATAAATAAAAAAGAAAATAACATTAAAATTAGTTTTCTAAATCAACATATTATTTCCATAAATTATCAATTAATGAATTGTGAAGTGTGAAATTGGAATATTTGTTATTGATTCTTCTATACTTACTAAGTAATTGTTGATATTAAACATTTTCATCTAACAACATCTCAATCACTAGATTCAGTTATTCCATTATATCTATAATTGGAGAATTTAGATCTTGTTCATCCTCAATTATCACATTGTGTATAATTATTCATGCATCCATTATACCATGTATTACATGGCTTCTCTAAAAACATGTTATTCCTATGATGATTTCAAATCCTGATTGTAAAAATCCAAATGCATTTTTGAAATATTTTATATACACCACTTTCATCATTGAAAAATACTTCGTCTTTGGAGAGTGTGGATCATGAACATTTTACACAATATTATACCATTTTGGATATATATTATTAGTTAAACAATAGCCCATGTCATATTCGTTTCCTTGAACAACATAACGAGCAAGTGGAACAATACCTTGAGAAATATTAGAATGAAAATGTGATGAATTTAGAACATTAGTGTCATTATTGGAACATGGAATACAAAATATATGCACACCATATCTAAAGGTAATAATCGACCACTACTTCAATAATGATAGTTGGGGATCCGAAACGTCCTACATATTGTTTGGACTATGCTACATGAAATCTTTTCCATTTCAAATGCATACAATCCAACCTACCTAACATTATTAAAAAACCATGTTCCTGAATAATATAAAATAACCTTGACATATCATTAACATTAGGTGATCTAACACAACTCGACCAATCTGGGCCCCACCCAAGTTAGTGGTAGGTTGAATGTTCCACCCCAATCCCATCTCTAATAGTCCAGGGACTGGTAAAAAACACTGATTAGACATATATTATAATATTTGAGGCCTTATCCCATATCAACCTACAATAGATACATACCTTTAATACATAAAACAAATAGAATCACTAGTATGATGTATACATATGTAATCAACTAAACTATATAAAACATATGCATAAGAAATTAGGTACAAATACACCACCAAAAAGGAAAAATAAAAATAAACTATACCATAAAAAAACTTCAAAATTTATAATATAATTGATAAAAATAAACTCCTACTCATTTCTCATACCCTAGGAATGATCTCCAACATCAATATACACCTCCACCATCAAATTCCACCATGCTTCATCATTCGTTTCCAACCATCACTAGGTGTTAACTCTAAACAAGCCATATTATCTCCATGTCCACCAAGACTATCTCCAGACCTATGCATAATTTGTACAAACACACCACATGTGGTCACAAAGCCTGTATATGGGTGAGTATTAAAATATCCAATAAGAATCCCTGAAAACTAAAAAAGAAAAATAAACCAAGAAGTATGATCAATTCTCCTGATATGGGTGAGAAATATTATAAGGAAATATATTAAGAAAATCTAGATATTATCTACAAAAATAATTATCAGAAACACATAGAATCCCTAATAATATCATATATACCCCATGATATTTTTAATCTTATAAGGAATTAGGGATAATTAAAGTACTGAAAATAACCCACATAGTCTGAAGTCGATAGTCCAGTTGTATGTCATATCTAGACGACAACTAAGGGGTGACTGGGGAATCAAAAGTCCCATAGTATCTAATTTCTCAATTATTTATTTCACATGACCATTTGAATATATCTAGAAACCCATATTATAACCTATATCTTAAACATAGATATAATTCAATTAGGGGAGTGATAACTCTTACCATTATACCACCCATGCACGTAGGATTACACATCACCTCATGGAAACTTAACTAAGGAACTTGCAACTCATCGAGGGAAAAGTATCTGTCAATGGAATAATAGTCCCCAGTGGAAGATCCATGCCCCAATAAGCACATAAAAAGAACATAGTAGATAGGGGTAATACATAAAAAGAAATAGGAAAATTATCAACCCCATTAATGTTACAGGGGTCCCATGCCTCACTAAACAACACAAAAAGGAGAGGAGAAAATACATGACCTCAATAATGCTCCAATATTCATGATCAATCCCCAAAGTTAGTTATATGGATATAAATTCAAAATATACCTATCTCACCTCATGAATGGTATCAAATGGATGAATGAACCACACCACAATGATCAATGTTGAAAATACTCAAGATAGACTATTTACTTATTGAAAACATGCATCAGATAAAAAATATGCATTTCATTGTATCATTAAATGAGAGGAATTAGATTAAAGGTCCCAAGGTTTATTCCATGAGTCTAAATTATACATCATGTATTGGTCTTGAATACTTTTCTTTGATGTAGTGATCACAATACCATAGATGGATCATCAATCTAACATCATAAGAAGTTACAACCAAAGAACTAATCTATAATAATAATAATAGTAGTAGTAGTAGTAGTAGTAATAATAATATGAATATGTTAAGAGAAAAGGATTTCACATGGTCATCCCCTTGTTCAGCGTGACCACCCATCACTCCATGTGACTGGTCCCCCTCCTACCACCTATGTTCTGTGTGTCGCGACAACCAAAGGGCCACTACCTTTGATCACCACGACCAAAAATCTTGATCAACTAGTCACCACACATGACTATCATCACCTACTTATATGAGACACTACACCAAACTCCCTCATATCACTCATATATTTCTTGATCTACCATGTTCGCACTTATCTTCTCACACTAGCCAACTCTACTCACACTAACAACCACCTTGATCCCATTCCACCGAAGTCATGCTTCCACTAACCATCAAAAGAAATGGAGGTTTCTCAATCTATGTGTAAGTGGGAGACATGAGAGGAGGGATAAGAGATAATAGATAATAGA
Organism: Viscum album; assembly: GCA_963277665.1. Classification (NCBI taxonomy): domain Eukaryota; kingdom Viridiplantae; phylum Streptophyta; class Magnoliopsida; order Santalales; family Viscaceae; genus Viscum; species Viscum album. The sequence goes on from OY728137.1 coordinate 1,060,683,421, forward strand.
AAGAAGATAATAAATGATATTTGACCCCTGGTCTTCATCAATTCACCATCAAATTCACATAATCACAAAAAATATAATTATATAATTAATCTATCAACCATAGAAATATAACCCATGGAATAAGGTCAAGGGATTCAAGAATGGGAATACAACAATCACAAAATAAATAAATAAATAAATCATCCCATGAAAAAAAAAGATTTATTGACTTTGAAATTATTTTCAAATATATAATTCATTAAGAACAAAGTGATGGAAATAAAAAATCCCTACCTCAGGTTTAGATTGATCACAGATGAAGAAAACTTTAGTTTTAATCTTCATTGTCAATCCTTCTCGAAGAACTCATTCACTGGATTTTACAGCCTCATCCAATGACTCCTCCCCTTTCTATCCTTATCTCTATATCTTGGGTTTGTGTAGAAAACCCCAGAAAGAGGAGTTAAGGATGGATTTAAATTGAAGTTTTAGGTATTTTGGTGATAATTTAAAATTAATAAATTAAATAATTAATTCATTAAATTAATTAATTAATCTCCACATGCAGTATCTTGAACCCATAAACTCTAAATAGAACCAAAATTATACCACCCCTAGGGTTTAAACCCCATTCAAAACTCGATTATGGTGTTAGTTTTCCCATATGATTCTATATTTAGGAGATATAATCAATTATCTCAAATTTTCACATGTGAACTAAAAATAATATTTTTATACTAATATTTTTTTATTGAGGCTCTACCCCATGATGAACTTGATTTAGATACCCTCCTAATACTAATACTTATCCCGAATTCCCACATACCTAATGGGTATTCTCCATCCCCACGATATGGAATCTAGCATAAGAGAATAAACAACAAATAGAGGGAACTATTTCAACCAACCTATAGTAGAAAACATGAAAATTATATATATACATAACAAAGAGAAACAATAGAAGAGATAAATTTATTCCATAACTGATGGAAAATAGTGGAAAAACACAAATCAAAAGAAGAAAAAATATCCAAGTGACAACTCCAACAATAAAATACAACGTAAAAAAAACTGCTATTATATGTGATAGTGTAGGAAATATATGACAATCTCACCATCAGATACCCAGAATCAACTAATAGAAAACCTCACAACCTCACTATGGCACCTTTCCTTTCCCTACACCAAAAAGAATACAAAGGTCTATGAACTGCTGAAGGGGTGCACATGGTGTGAGATAACATGCTCAGTAGGATCCCACCCAGGTGTTCCATAACAAGTCTCTATACAATAATTCAAACAATGATAAAATTTAAAGAAAACAAGGCATGATATACAGTTTATCAGTTTTTATATAAAAAACATGGTAAAAAATTTAATTTTCTCATTTTCCACATTTCTAAATAAATTCAGGTAAAATAATTTCAAAGAAGATATTTCAAATCAAATCAAAGCATGTATCACATATCATATAAAATACATGGAAGTACAACCAAATAGTACAATCAAAAAGAATCCAAGCCATGAAATAAAGAATAGGTAACATTATTCTAAGGATCAATACAATCTAGGATAGCTAAGACACTCATACCCCCAACATAGACAATCACACACACATCAATACCCTAGACATGTACATCAAATCTAGGAAGTAGAGAAACACCGAAAAAGTGAACATCCCAATAGTTTCCACTAAGTCCCTAAAACAACAAGCCTAGAGAGAAGAGGAACACCCCATGAGTGAAACCCCTAATAATATCAATTGAAGAGTCCTATTATTACACCTTCCAACTAAGTACCCAAGGCTTCCCATGTGCTCTATTTTCCAAAATAATTCATCATACCATTTCATCAAAAAAACTCTTTGAAAACCATTTCAGAAAACTATTTCACAATTATTTAAAAAACCCTTTTCATTTACTAAAATCAATGAAAACCCATATTTTATAAAAAAAAACCCATTTCCACACACACAAATCAAATCATTCAATCATGACCTTTCATTTATAAAACAATTTATCAAAACTAGAGCAATTAATTTCATCCAAAATAGGTTTGAGATGGAACCACCTACCTCAAAATCGGGGTTGCACACGCCCGAAAAGGGATCCACCAAAAAGAAGAACAAAAAAATGGAAATAGAGGCTCAAGAATAAATACATAAATCTCTTATAATTGATTCAAAAACAAAAAAGTTGGTTTAAAGGGTAGATCATGACAAACCTTTAAGAATGAACACATGCCACACTGTAACCAACAAAGGAAGAACCCCTAGAGAAAGATCACACAATGGATATTGGAGAAAAAAATCGAATTACCATCACATATAAAAAAATACAATAAAAAATACAATGGAAATGCCACAATCAAAGGCAATTAAGAAGAGGATTCTCTTACCCAGTGAGATACTGCACATAATCCTGATGATAAAACATCAAATGAATCAATCCGAAAGGATAAAAGGTTCCAAAAATTTCCAGGGAAGAAATCTCAGTCAAGAGAAAATAGGCTATAGAGAATGAAATAAACAAATCACTCGTACGATGTCCTAAAAATAAACCATCATGATAATTACACGGTGTGTAACAAATTTACACATCATGTAATCCATGGGGTCTATATACGACTAAAAACCCACCACCTTTTTAGAAAAATAGATCTTTAAACATTACACATCATGTAAACCTTTTTCATGGAATGTAACCATTCATGCTATGTACTTAGATCATGACATGGGCCTAGAGAACAATACACATAGTGTAATATCATTATATGACGTGTAAATTCACAGAAGATAGAAAAAAATCCATTTTTTAGAAGAAAAATCCAAACTACCTTAGGAGTTCTCTAAAATTAGGGAGAACCCCATTAATCCATTACATTTTTATACCTAAAATCCATTAATTCAAAAAAAAAATACATCCCTGAACATTAGGTTATTTTCCCTAGAAAAGTCTCTCCATCCTCAGGAGTCCCAAGATGAACCCAAATAAAGAATAAAATGAATAAAGAGAAGGTAAATACCTAAAATAAGATAATGGGATGTTACAAAATCCCCACTATAAGAAATTATGTCCTCCAGAAGTCATTAGAAGAGTGAATTCTAGTTAAGAGGTGAGTCCACTGATCCCTCATCAATGAATCTTTCTCCCAAGTCTCATGAGAATTTGAACCATTTATTTGTAATACTTTGACCAACAAAATCGACTTCCCACACAAGGATTTCACTTGCGATTCAATGATCTCTACCAGCTTCTCCATAATAGAAACATCTGGGTCTAACTAAATCTCTTCCCAACTCAAAATGTGAGAGGGATAAGTATTATATTTACTAAGATATGATATGTGGAAAACATCATGAATGCTTGTAAATTTAATCGAAAATTACAACTTATAAGAAAATTTTCTATGATGCTCAGTGACCACAAATAGTCCAACATATATTGAAGTTAACTTTACCTATTTCCCATGCTGACAGTGACCCAACAGAGGAGAAAATTTCAAGAAAACCCAATCACCTATGGAAAAATTCAAAGGATAATGTCGTTGATCTACATAATATTTCTTTCAACTCTGATATATAACTATATAATTATTTATATATTTAATCCTTATAGGCATCTCCTGAACCAAACTCAGCCCTGCCATAGAGGCTTCACCCACCTATTCCCAACAAAGAGTTGACCTAAATGGGAGACTATATAGAGCCTATAAAGGATCCATTATGATTGATTATAGATAACTATTTTTATAGGAAAACTCAACTATTCCTATAAGGCTATCCCAAGATCTACCAAAATCTAAGACACATGCATGGAGTATATCCTCTGGGATCTGAATAGCATGATCCATATGATCTTCTGTCTGTGGATGGTAATTTGTACTCAACCTGACCTGAGTCCCCATAAACTTTTATAGATTCCTATAGAAACTTAAAGTAAACCTATTATCCCTATTCAAAATAATGGTAGAAGTAACCCTATATAACCTCATAATCTTCTGTAAACAAAACTTACCAAAATCTTCAACTTTATCAGTGTCCCTGATCAGAATGAAATGAGCTAACTTTGTTAACTGATCAAAAACCACATAGATAGAATTCATCCATCATAAATATTATGTTAATCAAATAACAACGTTTGTGGACACCTCATCCTATTTATAGAATGGAATTGTAATAGTTTTAAGAAGACTAGAAAGTTTTAAATTATCTTACTTTATTTATTAGCAGGTATAATAGTGGGAAACATAATCAGCAATGTCACACTTCATACCCAGACACGATAATCTACATATCATGTCATAATACATATTCATAGTGCCTAGATGAATGGAACTTTAAGAAATATGAAAATAAAATAAAATTTAGTTCCTCACTAATCATGGTATGAAAAATCGATCCCCAAAACTGAGAATACCACCTGAAGAGAGAGACCAACCAAAAATGATCTCCCCACCATATAGTGTTTCTTTAATTCCTCTAAACTCATCATCCTAATATTGAATCTGCAGAATAAAATCAAGGAGAGATGATGATAACTAAACACTGGTCATAGCCATACCTAAAATATCCTCATGAGAATCTAGGGGAAACTTAGAAACAATCCCCATAAGGTTTCACTCTTCCTTCGATTCCAAAATAGTCTGCAATGGCAGTTTCCTATTAATAGCATCTATAATGACATTCCCCTTCCACGAGGTGTAGGAAATATTAAATTCAAACTTCTGAAGGTATTCTAACTACCGCCTATTTATGAGATTAAATTACTTTTGAGAAAATACATAGCTCAGAATTTTATGTCCATAAAAGACTATGAACCTATCCCCAAAAAGATATTGCCTCCAACATTTAAGTGCATGCATAATTTTAGCAAGATATAAATCACGAGTGGTGTTATTATTCTCATGTAGTGGAAGTTGATGGGATTTTTAAGCTCCCACATGATCATCCTTCATAATCACACAACCTAAACTAATTCAGAATAATCATAGAAAACCACATGTCCCTTATCAGGATCAGGTAAGATCAGAATAAGATTTGATGATAGAATTAATTTCAGCTCATCAAAAGAAGAATGAAACTTTTCATGCCATATTAATTTCACACCTTTCCTAATAGGAGAAATTAAAGGTGATGTGAACTTTGATAAATCCTTAAAGAGTTGTTGATAATATCTATCAATACCAAGGAAGCTTCAAATATCAATGAAATTCTATGGTTTTTTCTATGAAAAAATAACCATATACTTATCAGGATCAACTGATAATCCATGATCAGAAATAATATTCCCTAATAACTTCACTTCTTGAATCAAAAAATTTCATTTTTGAAGCTTTCCATACAAAAAAATTGACTCCTCAAGATTTACAAAACCAAACTCAAATGATGCTTATGCTCACACTCATATCTAAAATAAACCAAAATATCATCCATGAAAATTACCATAGAAGTGTCAAGATACTAATGGAATATCTAATTCATTAAATCCATAAATATTTTAGGAGCATTAGTTAGACCAAATGACATCAAAAGATATTATAAATGGATATACCATCTTCTAAAAGACATCTTCAGTATATCAGACTCCTAAACTCTGAGTTGATGATAACCCTATAAAATATTGATCTTTAAAAACCACTTTACCCCTTTAACTGATCAACCAAATCCCCTACACAAGGAAAAATATACTTGTTATTAAACTTTATCTAGTTTCACTTATGATAGTTTATGCTCAATCAGTGTGAACCATCTACCTTCTTTGAAAATATAAATGGGGGTACCCAAGAAAAAACACTATGACAAAGAAAACCATTCACCATCAGATCATCCAACTAAATCTTGAGCTCTTTTAGCTCCTGTGGTTCCATAAGATAGAAAGGTATCAAAACCATATGGGTACCTAGCACTAGCTCAATCATAAACTCCACCTCACTCTCTGGAGGAAGCCTGAAAAAATTTTATGGTAAAACATTAGGAAAATCATGAACAATAGCAGTAAGATCAAAAATAGAGGAAACTTTATTGGATCAACATCTACAACAAACAACAAACTCATAAGATCTGGGTGGGAGGGTCCTGAACGACCATAAATTGGATACCAATGTTCATAAAACACTCATTATCTCCCATAGATTGCAAGAAATGAGACATTACCATTATAAAAACCAACCTTAGCATGATGAGAAACAAGACAATCCATAATAATGATGATGTTAAATAGATCTAGATCGAGAATAAGAAAATCCCAGACTAACTCTGCTCCAACTTTAGATAGCGCAGAATAAGGACAGAGAAACCTTTTCTCTTTCCTCTTCCAAAGAGGTTTTTATAACTCCATATGAACGAATATGAGTTTCATTAGAAGTTTCAGCATATAAAGAAACAACCATATATAAAAATTTGGGAATAAATGATATCAAATAAAGCAATATCTATGGAAGATGCAATAAATTTGGTACCTCTCATTGTCACTATACCCACATCTACCTCAATTGGAAACTCATATACTATATGAAGGTGCTTCACTTCTGAGGCCTATGGCTGGATCCCGATAGTCTTTAAATATTTTTTTGCACCATAGTAGCCTTTGAAACCAACGATCTCTAACCACATCGAAGAGTAGACATATCCTGATAGAAACACTATAGATGACTATAAAAGTCACAACTATTGCACATCTTTGCAGTTGAAGAAAAAGAATGATGGGTGTGTCTAACCTTTCCACATTGATAGAAAGTTAGGGGCACACTAACAGCTGTAACTGAAGGTGTAGATGAGAATTACTGCCAAGAACCACCTCCACCACTCCTATGACGATCCTTCCACTTCCTCTTTTTTCTTTGTTTCACTACTAAAGCTACCACTAGGTGGAAGATAAGGAGAAAAATATCCAATCTTTCATGCTATATTAATCTTTTCCACCATATCCATGTCCACTATCTACGCATAGGTCAAAAGATTCCTCATAAATACCTATGATCTGGTATCCGATCACAAACCCTTTAGGTACTTGTAAGATTTTATTTAGTCATTATTTAATACCTCTAGAAAAAAAATAACTATCTCAGTAAAATTATTAGTGTATGCAAACACCAAACACTCTCCCTTCTGTAAAGATAGGAACTCTAGATAATTCTCCATTATCAGAAACTCTGGACAAAAATTTTGGAAGAAGAGAGTCTAGAAACCCTTCCATTATAATCCCATGTGCCTATATTATTGTACCCTGGAATCCCACCACCACTTTATGGGACCCTTAAAGTATGAATTCTACACACTTCAAATTAATACTCTTAGGTGTATCTAGGAAGTTGAAAATACAATCGATCTTGTCAAGACAATCCTATTCCTCTTGAGGTTCATGCATGCCCTTAAATAATAATGTATTATTGTGAAAGAAATCCTATGATTAATATATTTCACCTAAATATCCTATATATAGCTCAATAACTTCATTCTAGACTTATGGTATATTATGGTCGATATCAAGAACTGACTACATGATATCCTCAATAAAATTCTAATCCATAGGAGGATTCCCTTGAAAAGCATTAGTTGCACCCTCCTGTGGAACCCATGGGATACGTCTCAAAGGCATATTGATACACACCAAAATAGAATAAATGATCATAAATAGATTAATCTCATTTAAAAACAGAAAAACATAATAAAAAACTAATATTAAGGTTAAGAAATCAAAACAGAAGACGCGCATGCCAATATCCCATGGTAACTTGAGTATCATTATGAAAGGTGATGGCGAAGAACTCACTAAAAACTACCTATAAAGTTACAAAATTTTTATCTCTAGTTTACCAAATTTCCCAAGACAAGGAATCTTGAGGAAAGACCACCTCTGATACCAAATTGTGAAGATATAGACTCAAATACCATCTCAATACTAGTACCTGAACCAAATTTCCTCATACCCAAATGGAATTCCTGATCCCCATAGGTTAGTGTCTAGAACCCAAGCATAAACAAAGAGAGGGAACTATATTTCCAAACCTAAAGTAGAAAAAATGAAATATATAGATTCACAACAGAAAGAAATCATGGAAGAGATAAATATATTTCATAATTGAAAGAAAATAACAAAAACTGCACAACTCAAAAGAAGAAAAGATCTCTAAGTGAGAAGTCCAACAGTAAAGGAAATAATAGACAAAATATATACTCTATGTAATAACATGGGCAATCTCCCACCATATCACCACCAATTACCTAAAAAAAGCTGCCAAAAAATGTCACCGCCTCACTGCAACACCTTTCTTTTCCATACATAGAAATAAATATAATGGCCTATGCACCGTCAAAGGGGTGTATATGGTGTGATCTAATAGTCTCAGTAGGACCCCACTAGGTGTTTTGTAACAAGTCTCTATACAACAATCTAAACAAACCTCAACTTTAAATAAAAAAAGAAATGACATACAATTTTATAGTTTTTATATCAAAGGCGTTGAAAACCATTTAATTTTTACCATTTTCACATTTACAAATAAATCTAGTTAAAATAGTTACAAAGTAGATATATCAAATCAAATAAAATAATGTATTAGATATCATATCAAATCCATGGTAGTATAACCAAATAGTACAAGAAAGAAGAATCCAGGCCTCCAAATCAAGCACATGTAACATCACACTAAGGATCACTATATGTTAGGATATCTAGGACATTAATAACTCCAACATAAACAATGATTCATGCATCAAGACCTTTTACATATGAATCAAATCTAGGTAGTAGAGGAACACCCTAGAAAATGAACCTCCTAATAGTGTATACCAAGTCCCTAGATCAATAGGCCTAGAGATAAGAGGAACACGCCATGAGTGAACCCTCCTACAATATCACTGTCTGAGGCCTATTACTACACATTCCACCTAATTACTAAAGGCTTCCCATGTGTTATATTTTTGAAACAAATTCATCAAACAATTTCATCAAAATAATTTATCAAAACTATGCTTTGAAAACCATTTTAGAAAACCATTTCATAATGCTTTAAAAAACCCTTTTCATTTAACAAAATCAGGTAAAAACCATATTTTATCAATAACCCATTTCCACACACACAAATTGAATCATTCAATCATTATATTTCATTTATAATATTTTTTTTATCAAAACTAGAGTAATTTAGTTCATCCAACATAGGCTAGAGACTGAACCACCTACCTAAAACTCGAGGTCACACACACCCACAAAGGGATATGCCAACAAGAAGAACACAACAATGACAAAAGACACTATATAATCAAACCTCACATCTCTTATAATTTATTAAAAAAATATATGGAGGAAATGGGAGATCATGGTAAACCTCAAAGAAATCACACCCGCTGCACCATAACGAACAAAGGAACGAACCACAGAGGAAGATCACACAACAGACCAGGAAGAAAACAATAGAATTAATAATGTAGAAGAACAAATAAAATAATTTAAAATAATTATTCTACTATGAACAAAGGTAATGAATAAGCGTAATAATTATCTTACCCAAATAGATACCAAACACAACCCTGATGACAAAATGACAAACGAATTGACCCAGAAGGAGAATAGGTTCCCAAAATTTCTAGAGAAGAGCTCTGGGTTGAGAGAAAATAGGCTTGAGTGACTGAAATAAATAAATATTTCATATGGTTCCCTAAAAATTCACCCTCATGATAATTATACAACATGTATTCCCCTTATATAACATGTAATCCATAGAGTCCATATACACCAAAAAACCCATCATCATTTTAGAAAAACATATATTTAAAAATTAAATGCCATTTAAACCCTTTTAATGGGTTGTAACCATTCATGTTGTATACTCAACTCATGAAATTATCCTAGTGAAGAATACATGTTGTTTACTCCCATTATACGGCATGTAAATTCCTAGTAGAGAGTTAAAACTTCAGTTTTCAGTAGAAAAATACAAATTACCTTAGGAATTCTTTGAACTCAAGGAGAACCCTCTTAATACATTAAAAAATTATACCCAGACTCCATTAATTCAAAAAAATATACATCCTTTAACTTTAGGTTATTTTACATAGAAATTGCTCTCTATACTTGGGAGTCCAAAGATGCAACCAAATAATGAGGAAAATTAATAAAGAAAATGGAAATACCTTAATGTTGGTAATAGGATGTTACACTACACCTACAATTCTACACCGACTCAACATGAGGGTAAAAACCATACCTTATAATTAACAAGACCATTAGATAATTTTTTGTGGTCACTTTCAAGGGAAAAATTATTATTTTACCCCTAGAGAGGACCCGATTCTCAGAACTCGAATTAGATATAAGTCATGATTAGGAAAATTCTATGTCACTAAATCCTTGCTAACTTAAAAACTCCTTTTATACTTTAAAATAAAACAACTAGATCTCCTCATCTTGGGATTTTATGAAACAACTCAGTGTGGAAAACTACCACCACCGCATGCACGTCCTTCACCTATGAAGATTTGAGCTCTAAACAAACCTGGTTCTAAACCACATAGGAAGGAAATATCCTTTTTTATCCATAAATATACCAAATTTATAAATATTTAAGTATGAACCAAGTAGAAAAGGGACTTTGATATAGGTGAGAATTTCCACACCTCTTTACCCTAAACCATTCCTTATTTGATAGTAGCCTTACCACCTGGGATGAAGATAACCCATGATGCACTGATGTCTATCAGGAAATGATCCACCACCATGATTACTTATGGTGGGAGTGACATGCTCTCCACATTTTAAAGAGTGTTCAAAAATGGTTGTTATGAAAGAACAACCCATCCATTCTACACTCCACCATCAAGTTCTCATAAATATTTCATGTTGACACCCAAATATTTACAATGAAACATGCTCCTCTAGTCCCATATCAAATTCTATGACATCTCTTGGAATTAAGGAAAATAAAAATGTTATTAGAATATGGTCCAAGAGTGATTTAATGACTTTTTTCCAATCTCCTCATAACCAACTATGATAATAATCTATCTTCACACCGATCTCGAACTGATTTTGCATCAACTGGAGAACATAACTTGGTTGATTTGTTGTTTCTATTTCACAAAATCTATCAAAAAGCACATCATTAAACAAAAACAAGATCCTAAAATTGATCAATATCCCATAGATACCCACTGTTCAACCATTCCTCAAAAATCCAAAGTGAACGACCCTAACCATTCAGATGAACCTACTTTGTAACCTTTAGACCCTAAGATAATCCTACCCGAGCAACCAAATTCTAAAATATACTAAGTAAAATTCATTCTCCAATGCATAGTTTGAGTTTCCATGTGATCGGTACACACAAAAAGGCTCTCTAGACATAAAAATATGAGGGTATAATTTTGAAAATGTTGTATCCACTCATTAAATCTATCATGATAATACAAACATCAATAGAAAACCACTATCCACTTGGGGAAGTGGTTGGCATGCTTCCAACCTTTTAAAAAACCATTCAGGCATAATACCTAGGAATTTTCATCCACACAGGACCACTAAACCGAAATCACTATTGTGGTACTATCTCTCACAAGGGAAAAGCGTGAGGGGTCACCACTATTGATCAAAGGTGAGCATCCTCTCTATTCCTAAGAAAGATTTAGTTATTCCAAAGCTAGCTTCTCAAGCGCCTTATCTATTTTCTATACACAAAGTTCTCTTCCATAATTTCTAACCACCAAACCACAACTCACTCTTTTAAAATTTCATCAATAGTTATAGTTTCAATTCCATGAAGATCAATACTAGCAATAAATCTAGATCCCTTACTACAAGAGTTCATTTTACAATTGTAACTCTCACGAAAAGACAAAGGAATTTCCATAAAATTCTCAATAGGCCCACCCAAAAATTTAAACAACGGATGGTTAGATTCAAATACTATATTAATAATGCAAGGGTGACCAAAATTACACTCAGAAACACATGATCACCATCTCCTAAGTGAAAACCAATGTATACATTGATCTCTTGTCAAGGAAAAACCATATGTCACACTTTTAAATCATTAGTGAATTCTTACACACTTATAGGAAGTGAATTATCATCCATAAACATAGAATATAAAGTCATATTGAAATTATGATGGTTATTTGACTATAACTACTCCAGGGTGGGATCTGCTCACCACACCTAAGGGTATCATACTCATTGTTGGGGGTGAATCTCACCATACCTACTTAATTGTGGATCTCTACATAACACTAGAAATGTTACCCAATATATCGAGATAATTACTAATTAATCTCATATTTTTCATGAATAAGTCTCAAAAAATACATCTTTCTCTACTAAGGATAAACCTACTTTATTAGAATAGAAGTTTAAGATGATCTCCTTCAGTGGACTCTCTAGTTGATAAGGATATGGATAAGGGTCCCATTGGAATCCCAAACACTCAAAAATATGATGTGGAAATAATAACACATTATTTCCATTCAGTATGAGGGTCCATTAAGAGAGTTCATGAACCATACTTTTAGTTTCATTTGTTTTCACCTCACTATAGTTATCCACCATGTACATATTCCCATAAATTTGGTTGTCATCAACTGGTGCACGATAGGTACTATCCTAAGGTAGGGTTAATAGAAGAGAATTGATGTGTCACTAATTTCCAAATTCTCTCTCACCACCATAACCTCAAAAAAACTGTTATATAAGAAAATGGGACTACGACAATGAGGTCTATGATCTTGATGCTATCAACCATGTGGAGGACTTTACATGATACCACCCTAGCCATCATTTGGAAAATTCTATCCTTATCCCACAAACAGGGTTCATCAAAACCAAAAATTTACATTATTCTAATGCTCATTCAGTTAACCTTGACATAGGTGGTGTCACATGATAATATAACCACATCTCAAAAAAATATTCCTCCAGAGACTTCACCCAATCCTCTGAGCCCAAATAATTACACTATGAAATGTGTCTATGGATCATCTCACAAGGTATGTGTCCCTCAAAACATACTCTAATATGTTTTCACTATCCCGTAGAGGATTCAATATATTCACATGAAACTCTATCCATGACAAGATCCCAAACTCAAGTTACATTAGAAAAATCTAGTGGTTAATTTAAGAAAATTTCTTCCACTACTATCCCACTATATCATGTATAATGCTTGTTAGAAAAATAAAAATATTATAAGTAAATGACCGAACCCAATAGAAATGTGAGTCTTAGAATCCTTACAAACCTATTATACCCAAGGATTAAGATCTTCTTACAAAATCATGGGGTATATGACATCGAAACACATGAAACATGACCAACCCTCATATTTTCTTAACCAATTCAGAAAAAACTACCGTATGATCTATAAGAAAGTATTGCAATGAGATAAAAGGAAGGAGTAATTTCCTTATATTTCAATATTAGAAACAATTCCTCATAATCCCTATGGTATCATAAATCAGAACTCATGCCTTTCTCAGATAGAACACAATGGATGAGGTGGAAAATAATAGTTGAGTGTAACCTAAATTAGATGGAAGCACACAATATATGAGAGAACATAGCTGACCAGATCACACATCCAATGAGATAACATATAAGGAGAGAGTACATAATATATTATAAACCCTTAAAGAGAAGCCTTATCACTAAGCTAGTCATCAACAAGAGGCTTAATGGTAGGTACAAGTACGCAATATCTCTTACTCAAAATCCTAGATGGCTACCAATGTGGGAGACTCTAATAATTAATAAGATAAACAAAAATACACAAGGAATATATAAGAATATGAATCAAGAATGGACATGGAAACCAATGATCCATTCGTATATAATGAATTTAACATTTTCATTCATCAAAATCGGTGCCTTAGTGTACCAAGTAATCAAACAGGTTATCAGATTCCTAGTTAATGGATAGGTTGGACACTGCACTATCACTAGGTCTCCCACCCTAAAATCCAAACATGTGATGAATTAATTCTATTTACCTAAATTCCCATCCATCCTCACATGAAACATAACTACAAACTCTATCCCTAGGAAAAACCCACTTTGATAGCACTCTAACATGACCGGACCCAACAAATTCCCTCTTGGTACAATGATAGGACAAGTGTTCGACCCCAATCCCACCTCTAATAGGTTAGGAGCTGGTTACTAGAACCTAGTATGTATATCTCAAAATATGAAAGGCTTTATCCTATATCAACATGAAAAAAATACATATTTACAATACATAAAATAAAAAAACACTAGTTGGATGTATAAATATCTAATAAACTAAACTATATACAACATCTGCATGAGAAATCAAGTATAAATAAACCACATAAAGGAAAAATACAAAGTAAATATACAACTAAAAATACTTATAATCTGATAAATACTAGGCACTGATAAACTCATCCACATTACACATACCCCAAGAATGATATCCAGACACAACAGTCACTGCCACCATCAAGGACCACCAATATCCATCATGCATCACCAAGAGAAACCATTAACACAATAAAAAAAGTACAAAATAGATCCACATCCACCAAGACTATATCAAAACCCTCGCCTCTTTTATACAGACACACCAAGTGTAGACACAAATCCTATATAGAAGTGAGTATAAAATTACCCATTAGGGCACCCCGAAAACTATAAAGGAAAAATAACTCAAGAAGTCAACTTAATGCTCCCGATATTGTTGAGAAATACCAAAAGGAAATACAATAAAATAATCTAGATATGATATAGAACAATAATTCTCAGAAATACAAATAATTCCCAATCATTTTAGTTCCAACCCATGAGGTTTTGAATCTCATGAGAAACCTATAAATTCCTAAAGTACTGAAAAGAACCCACATAGTTTAAATTTGATATGGTTCATCTTGAAGGAAACTAAGGGATACCTGAGGAATAAAAAGCCTTATAGTATCAAATTTTCCCAACCATTATTTCACACATCCATTAGAATAAATCAAACATAAATCCACTCCTCACTAAATTTATGTTCTACAATTGAGAAGGTACCCCTCTTAAAGTTCACCAATATCGTCTTCAAATTAATTTTCTACATTATTATTACATAATGAATAATTATAAGATAAAAATGATAAGAAAAATTTAAAATTAATAGCGGAAGGGGATATAATATTGTAATTTAGTTTATAACTCTTATTGAGGAACTAATCTAAATCAGAGATACACCAAAACATATATATTCTAAAATACCTTAGATGGAATGGAGATGAAATCATCATAAGGATTTAAATGAGGATGAAATCCATCCAATGATTCAGATTAAGATTAAATCCATCTAATAGTTGGAATGAAAATGTGGCCACGATAAGGTTTGTATAAGTCTTAACCTCATCTCAATACTATGATCAAAATAAAATCCATAAATTGATTAAGTTAGAAATAAAATCATTATAAGGATTGGAATAAGGATGAAATCTATTTTATGGTTAAGATTGATATGAAATCCATCCAATGGTTGGAATGAGAATGCAATCCTGATAAGGATGAAATCTATATGATGGTTATATCAAAACAAAATCTATACAATGGTTATAATGTGGATGCAATCATGATAAATTTTATATAAGTTTTAAACTAATTTTATGTATTTGATTAAAATAAAATCCATATAGTGGTTGATATAATAAGAATTTTTTTATAAAGATTAAATCCATCCTATAGTTAAGATTGAGATTAAATCTATCCACTGATTACAATAAAGATAAAGTCATGATAAAGTTGAGATAAGTATGGAATCCATCCCATGTTATATATCAAGATGAAATCCATCCAATGATTGGAATGTAGATTTAATTATGATAAGGTTTAGATAAGGTTTAAACTCATATGATGACTAATATTAAAATAAAATATATCAAGTGGTTTAGATAAAAAGAAACCCATCTGACAGTTCAGATTGAGATTAAATCCATCCAATGATTGGAAAGTAGATGTGGTCATGATAAGTTTTAAATAACAATGAAATCCACCTGATGATATATATCAATATGAAAACTATCCAAGGGTTGGAATGAATATGCAATCATGATAATTTTTATATAAGGTCTAAACTCAATTTTCAGCTATGATTAAAAGGAAATCCATCAAGTGGTTGAGATTAAGATAAAATCATGATAAGGATTGAGATAAGGATATAATATTTCCAATGTATAATATCAAGATAAAATCCATCCAATGGATGAAATTAAGATGTAATCATGATAAGGGTGAGATAATGATAAAGTCCATACGAAGTTATATATCAAGATGAAATCCATCCAACACCTAGAATACAAATGATGTTATGATATGATTGAGATGATGGTGCAATTCATTCAATGGTTTAAATCAAGATAAAATCCACCCAATAGTCCATGTTTTATTTTGTATATATAAATCATATTCCATATTATTTATAAATAACCATATATTACCTTCAAAATAGACACAATTCATTCATTCATTTCAATATTATGTTTTTATAACCATTATATTTTTGAAATAAAACAACTTCTAGATATTCTAGTTACTATGTTAGTGAAGATTTATTTCCATTGCAGGTTTATATAGAGATTCCCAAGATCCTATTACAGGTTCATACCAAATATCGAATTATTTTTGGTATTTCATTAAAAATTCATACAACAAAGGAAAGAGTTAGGCTTGGGAGATTTGAAACAAAATATCATTTGAATCCGAAATACAAAACCTGGAGAAGGATATGTAAAAATTAAATGGATACATCAAACATATTGAAAATATAAATCCCAATGGTGCATCAAAATAAGATATTATGATAATTTTCATATGATTTTTGTACATATACAAATGATTATCATTGATATGATAATTTATTTCTATCTAGATCAAGAAAAAACCTTATTTATTAAAGATCCTACATATAAGAAAATTTTCCATTTTGATCATGTATGAAGCACAATTAAGAACTTTGAAAAAGTCCATGAAAATTTTGGACCAATGAGACAAACATCTTGAAAGTAGAATTACAAATCATCAGATTCAGACAATAAAATTACCAATTCTTATCCACCCCAATCTCTTTATTTGTCACCATTTTCACTGAACATAGATCACGATTATGTTGGTGGATCTGCTTCTATATGACATGTTAGAGTAAAGAAATCTAAATTGAAAAGAAATAATGATGAAAACATTAATCAATCATCAAAAATTTAAAATAATAAAATAAATGACTTTTAGAAATGTTGGAGAAGTCAATAAAATAATAAATGTAAATCAAAGAAAATTGAATGAATTTCAAAAAGTTTGAGGAGAAAAATAAAATTTTATCAAGAGATATGAATACAATTAGTGATACAAATGTTGGTATTTTTATTGCAGATGAAAAATCATTTTTTATTCATAAAAAATGTGGAAAAACTCATCAATCACTAGATCCACCATAACAAACACCTTTAACATAATTGTTTTTGAATATTTTAACAATATTTCTAAAAATAGAGATAGTTTACGTAATTATTAGATTAATATTTTTATTTATATATGTTATAATTTTAGTATATTAGTTGAGTAATTATGTTGTAATTTTTATTTTTTTCTCTATTACGTTTTCCGTGTTACTTTATAGTTATTTTATGTCACCATGTTATTTTATTTAATACAGTATTTGTTCTTTGTTAGCTCATCTCCCATTGATCAATTGAATTTAAAAATTTCAATGACATTTTAGGAATGTTTCTAACTAGTTTTTCTTCATGTAAGAACATATGTGTGTATTTTGTTTCTAAAATGTATTTATTGTAAAAATTTTAATATATATATACATTAAAAATTTATAAGTTCTATTTTAATTCCTACTTTATTTTTATAAATCATTGATATGATTTATTTTAATTTTTAGTTTATTTTATTACAATACATCATTAAAAACTATTATATGGTTATTGTAATATAAATGTATGATATATGTAATTTTAATTAATTATATGATTATTATTATAGAAATTTCATTAATATATAAATCTAATAAAATAAAATAATTCTGAATACACGAGTTATTTTTTTTATTTTTTTTTAAAAGATGAATAATTTTTATGTTGATATATCAAAATAAATATTATTAATTGTATAATTAAATATAACAAATAATTAAATAAAATAAAATAAAAAATTATGTGTACAATTAATAAATTGTTTTTAAAAAAATACAAAAATTGCATTGCTATAGTGCATTTCCAAATATGGAATTCCACCGTAGAAACATGATAAAATATTTGGAACTTTTCACAGTATAAATTTCATGCCAAAATGTAGTTTTCATGCCATTTTAGCATCCATTAGAGTTGGTATTATGCTCAACATTTAATAAAATATTTTAATTTTAATTTTCGAATGTATCATTTTTACTGTTAAAAACTAAAAAAATTCTGGAAAACCTAGGGATGGTAATGGGAACTTGATAACCAGGTATCTGACCCTATTTGATTTGATAAAATCAGGTTTAAGTACATTTAAATAGAGTTCAGGTACATCTTATAAGGTACTTCAATCAGAATATTTAAAAAATAACAATTGATTCATTGTCATGTGATGAGACCTCTTCCCATCTTAATAAGTATGGAGTCAAGTTTATATATACATACATACATACATATATATATGTATATGTATATATACTTTAAATTAATTAAAAACAATAATTTACTTCTAATTTGATGAAGTTTGAAGCAATGATTTCATTACAATTTGGTTTGTTGATCCAAGAGTCTAGGGAGGTGTGAAGGATATAATTTTACCAAGTTTATTTTTGATGAGTATTTGGGACTTGGGGTCTAGTAACCACTCTAATGAAGATAGGACCACACTAGGAAGGGAATTAATTATATGAAGGGTTACGTATTCTGTTAAAAACCAAATCAATTTTCTACCAATCCAAATTACTAGTTTAGCGAGTAATTAATGCACTCCTGGTAAAATATGACCTTTCTTGTGAAACTATATCTAGTCATGAAGATTATAAAAATTAAAATAAATTTAAATTAGTATTAAATGGGTTGGTTTTCTAAATAGGGAACATGCTCAGGTTTCATTGTAACACCCCAAAGTTTTACAGATAAATTTAATATAGAATGTAATGCATGAAACACTGAGTCTCTGCGAAACAATACTTTATTATTATAAAATATCCATTAAAAATAATTTTTCTACCTCTGTGTTTTGAATTTTATAAAATTAACATACATTGTTGCGATCAGTAAGACATTTAGAGTCTGATATGATCAAATTACATTTTTAGCGAATAGTAACTTGACCCTTATGAATAGTAATTTACATTTATGAATAGTAATATAACTTTTATGAATATAAAACTCACCCATGTAAGTATAAAAAAATTTTAAGCACCATATAAATGAGAGTGGATATTTTAAAAAGTAATAATTAAGTGTTAGTATTTTTGCGAGTAATAAAAATTTAATTACAATTTTAAATTTATAAATTTATTTAAAATAAAATTAATTTTCATAAAATATATTCCTAAATAAATATTTTGTTGTCCTATGATTTTAGGATAATTTTATGGGACCTTAGTTAATTTATGAAAGTGTTATAATATTAGTTTTAAATTTAAAATCTGTATTTTTCAAGTAAATAATGATTTTATTTAAAAATTAAATTTCAGATATTTAGAAAATTATTTTGATAAAATAGAGTCTATTTTTAAATTCTACACATTGAAAAAAATTATATTTTTAAGTTTTTGAATTTTTCTAAAACACTTGAACTTTTGGTGAGTTATAAAATATAGTAATTTATGGTATAAAAATATTAGAATATAAATACACTATTCCTTGAGTCATCACTAATTTAAGAACAATTGGTTAGAATTCACAAGAAATTATTACTATTTTTTTACAATAATCAACACTGTTTCTTGTCTTGAGCAAAATAATAAAATAATGAATAAGATATTCCAAAAAACACCCCTCACATCCACTATAAAAACCACCCCTCACTCCCTCTTCTCCTCACTACTAGAAGCCTTAAATCTTCTAAATGTTATACTCAAATACTATTTCCTAGTCTCTCCCCATGTCCATGAGCTCTTGGTATTTCCAAAATACCAAAACCCCTTTCCTTAAGGAGGTTCTCAAGGAGGATATTTCAAGAGGTAAACCCTCTTCCTTTTTCTTTTAATTTCATTTTCAATTTATTTTATTTTCTTATATTATCCTCACCTCCTCTATCAAAATGATCATGATAACTCCAATATCATTTATATACTATAATTATATCATTTTAATGTAATAACCATCATCAATCTCTTTAATCTCTTTTATTTTAAAAATGAAATCATCATCTAGGAGGTACCGATTTACAACCTTAATGGACGACTAACCTTTGTTATTAAATTTCTCATTAAACAATGGTCATGAAACCATTTTTATGGTTGCAAAATATTATAAAATATTTATTATTTCTTATTTAATGTTCTGAAACCATTTTATATACATAATACTAATTCATACGACAAACCTAGATTATAATAATCGAAATAGCGCGAAAATAATCTAAATGATTATCACTAATGTTCTATCTAATAACTCATCCCAATACCATATAAACGAATGAATTATATCATAATTTAATATTATTTATGTTAATTAGTATCATATAAATTAAATTCTGGATAATTATACCAATTCCACATGAACTTTCATACTCATATACAAGTACACCAATCATGAAAACCAAGGAATCGAATGCTTCTGAGCAATAAAATTAAATTTATAACTCATATGAAATGCCATAAATTAACCTCATAAAATTATAATAAATAAAATAAATTTATATAAGGATATTAATTAACTATTTAATTAATGTATTTAATTTTATTATCTAGGATGTTAAGTTCAAGTGAAGAACTCATTCAGGAATAAGGTAAGAGTTTTCTACCCGAACATCTAATTTGTTTTGGGTTACTCTTTTTCTATATTTAACCCAATTAAATTCTTAATTATTATTATTTAATCCTCATAAATAATTTTTTGATGTTATATATATGTGTACCAATCATAATACTTATTTATTTCATGGGGATTTAATTTTTTTTGTAAAGATCTTTCTCAATTCTTCCCAATAAACAAGTCTGATTCACGGGAACTTCTCACATTCTTACCTATTTTCAAGTGAACTCTATAATCTATTTTAAGAAAAAATTATTTTTATAAATCCAATAATTTAATCATGGAAAAAAATACCTTATTTAATTTTTGTTTTTATGAAAATATTTTTCCAAAAGAACTATTCTTTTCAAAGTAAAAGTGTATTTTCTCAAAAAATCATCGATGACTTTATTAGAGTATTTTTCCTATTTCAACAAATATATTGAATTTTATGTCTTATTGAGGTTAGTATATTATGTTTATAATCTAAAATATTTTATTAAATTGTTTATGATTAGTTTGAATGTGGATTTACTATCTTGATACCATTAACCATACTACTCAGAATGGTTCGTGTTTATGTGTTTAGATTGGGAAAAGTTATTTCAAATTTTCATGTTGTTTATGTTTATCACCTTTAATATAAAGAATTAATTGGAATTATCAAGTGATGTTTAAGGCCTACTATAGCTTCTTGATTCATCTATAGGTCTCATTAGGCAAAACAAAATTTGGTTTTTCCTAAGGCCTTACCCTAGTATATTAAGATGTATTGTCGAAGACCCTGAAAATATGTTTTAGATGTAAAAAATTATGAATTACCTCATTAATGTATTAGTAATTATTAAACCATGTGATTATTTTACTAGTATAATATCAATGGTTATGTTTTATTCTTTTATGATCATTTATATGGACTTATTTAATTAGATTTTATTCCTTACATATTATTCTCAAATATATTTTTAAATGCATGTGTTTTTAGTTGTTCACCATTCCCATTGTTTATTTTTATGATACCTTATGCTGTATTACTTATGTTTACTAAGCATCTGATCTCACCCCATTATTATGTTTTATTTTCCCCAGTCTATGAAGATGAATATTATGAAGGACTTGTAGGGATAATATAGGAGTCATGGATGATTCTAATGGAATTTCTATTATGTATTTCATTTCAAGTTGTAATGTTGAACATATGTTTGCATCTTGTTATAAAAAACTACTAAACTATGAATTCCATCAGGATATGACTTTATTATAATCATTCCAACTTAATAAAATAATGCACCAGCTCCAGGAAACTGGGGTTGGGGTGTTACATCAGGTGCCTCTATTTTCACAGGTACCTGACCTATTTTAATCCCTATTTTTATGAATTATTTTTTATAAAAAATAACATTAATTTAATTTCATGGGGGTATAATATATAAATATCTATATTATAAGTCATAAAATCAGAATAATTGTTAAAATAGATCTAAGTTTTTGGAAATTATTCACCATTTATTTCATATAGTTTTTATATTCAATACAGATGAATGATATAATAAATCCCTATATGATTTTTTACATTTAAATTTATTTAAATCATGTTATATTTTATATATTATATATTTTCTCATAAAATCATTAAAATTTTAATTTTATAACACATTATCAGCATCAATTCTCTAATGTAAAATGACAGGTTTTTCATATGATCATACAAATTTTATTTTTTAAAAGTTATGCATACACCATAAGGTTGGTTGATTTTATTAAATAGTAGTAATTTTATTACATAGTTTTAATGATGTCACCAAAACTAAATATTCAACAAATTTTTTTAAAACTCAACAAATAACATAAAAAGTAAATCAAAAACATAATAATAAAATAATAAAATAGACAACACCTTTTTAAAATGGTTCATAAAATTTAGATCAAACTTAAATTGAAAAATGTATGTCTCACCTGGTATACAATTATTACATTAATCATCAAAACCTTAGTGGGGTTTACTTCCCATTAAAGTTATTTTAATTACTACTCTAAGATAGAGGATAAAAAAAGGAAATGAAATATATTAAGGAACTTATCAAATGGTAAAAACTAGGGAACTCTCTCGAATGAGGAACACTAAATAATATTAAGCTTCACCTTTTCTTTTCATCAAAATGGAATGAATACTACACCCCTTATCCCTTCAATTTATAGGAAGGGGAACTTTCAATAACCTAAAAGGAAGATAAATTCTTATAAAACCAATAGAGGTAAAAATAAATAGTCTCCAATGATAATTTTGAGTATTAAATAGGCTATAAAAATGTCTTAAGTATTAAACCACCTGGGGAGGTTCATTGATGAGTCTCCAAAATGGTTAAATCTATCATAGGAGGTGCTTTAATTTATTTATCAAGGTGGGATTTTGATTTTTTTACATTTAATGTGTTGGATTTTTAGTTGTTTTTTTAATATTTAAAACCAATTTTTGTTTTTAAAGGAGGTGAAAAAGTGTTGGAATCCCATATTTAAAAATGGGACAGTGTGAGGTATCCTTTATTAAGGGGAACAATTTTATCATTATCTAAAATGATAAAGTGAGAGAATAATCTTATAGGGGATTTTTAAGCACGCCATCCACACATGTGCATGAACACACACACAAAATCATTCAAAGTGGTTCATTGATGGTATACTTTGTGATCTGGGCCACATATTTTATTGACTATAATCCAATGGTGAGATTGAATCTAGAAAATTAACGCCACTCTACAATAGGTTTCTACCCAATTCTAAGGGTCCATGATGACTTATATGAATGATTTATTCCCTACCTATAAAATAAAGTCTCTATTAAATGGAAAATAAATTTAAATCAACTATAATAACTCTAAATTCCTGTCATACATTGTGATTCCCCTCCTTTACTTTTAAAAGAATCAAATAACCTCTATTAGTTCACAAAAATAAAGAATCTTCCAAATGCTCTATTGATTAAAAATCATATTCATGGGTTACTCTACACTATATATAAGTGTAAAGTAATTATCCACCATTGTATCCTAAATAATATTCTCGTATAACCCATTGTACGGTTGGTTTTTAGGGGGAGAATCTACTCTCAGGGAAAGTGACATTGTAATGTGCCTCAACAGGTACCATCTACTATCATCCTAACAAAGATTATACCATCATTTAAAACTATATACCTAATAAATTTAAGAGTATATTCAATTAAAACATGGACATATCAGTAATTAACAACATTATGAAGGTGGTTTAATTCAATGAAAAATAATTTTGAGAGGTGGAAAAGGAGGATTCATTTACTCCTCATAACTATCAAAGTGGTAGTGATCAACTATATTTAAATTTTAGTACCTGTTGTTAATTTATGGAATAATTATTTAAGTCATATAAACTATAAGAAAATGAATGAAATTTAGAAAAATTAATTATTTCCTATAATGGATAAAAATGATTATAAATGTGCGACTTGTATGAAAACTAAAATAGTAAGAAAACCATTTCCTAAGTAAAATTAATTCAATAGAATTAATACATAGTTATGTATGTGATTTTCATACTATACCCACCACAGGTAATAAAAATTACTCTATAAATATTATTAATGATTATTATATATTTTTCCAAGTCAGTCATTAACATGTCAAAGATGAAGTTATAGATAAGTTTAGTATCTATAAACCTGAATTTGAAAACCAATGCGGGATTAGAATTAAATTCATCAGATCTGATTGAGGAGGAGAATATTATATTCCTCTATTATTTGAATCCCAATGGATCATTCATGACGTGAAGGTTCCTTATACACCTTAATATAATGGTTTAGTTGAGAGAAAGAATAAAACATTAATGGAAATGGTTAATTGCATGATGTCTATCTTGGGTCTCTCCAGAGGATTTTGGGGAGTAACATTATTAACCACTTATCACATCATAAACAAGGTTCTCAAAAAAGGTAAGGCTATGACTCCATTTGAATTATGGAATCATAATAAACTAAACCTCTATTAATTAATGTTTTGAGGAAAACACATAATTTTAAGAGTATATGAACCAAAAGATGTAATTTTTTTGTAAAATAGGTATTAATTGTATATTTCTTGGATATATGGTCTGAATATTATATATTTAGGGTTATAGAATATAATGATTTAGTTTTTAGTTATTTAATAAAGTGATGTTATCTTTAATGAATCAAGTTTTAACCCTTTACCTAAGTAATTCCAAATTGAGGAAGCTATCCCAAATAAAATAATAGCTCTAGAAGACATGGTAGAGGAGGTTAGTAAAAGTAGGTAACCTTGAATACCTAGTACATATGGATATTATTTTTATATGTGATTATTTTAAGGATATAATAATCATATTATTACCCAATATCTATTTTTCCATAATATAGAGTTTTATCCAAAAACTTTTATAGAAGCTATGTCACTTCTAATGCACATCTTTGGAAAGAATCTATAAATGATGAGATGAAATATATAACTAGGAAAAATATTTATATATTTGTTGATCTTCCTTAAGTTTCATAGAAAATAGGTTTTAAGTGGGTATTTATAAGGAAATGAAATATATACAGTATAATTGAGAAATAAAAAGTCAGATTGGTAACCAATGGGTTTACTTAAATGGAATGAATTTATTATTTTGATAACTATGCTCCAGTTTCTATGACCGATTCTATTTGAATCCATATCAACTTAATTTATATATAAATAATTTTTAAATTAACCTAATGGATGTTAAAAAAATTCTTATATGCTTAATCTAATGAAAAAATACATATTGAACAACCAAAATGATTCATAGTACATGAAAATGGAATGAAGGTTCGAAAATTGGTATGGTCTCTAGCTATATGGTGTAAAATAAGATCCTAAAAAATAACATGAGAAATTTAATGAAGATATTTTATTAAATGGGATTTTAGTTATAAAATTTTATAAATATGTTTATTATAGGTTCCATAATAACCATGGTGTTTTTGTTTAATTATTTTTTGATAATATATTAATATTTGGAATTGATATGAATCAAGTAAATGAGGACGAGTTTATTTTATCTTGAAACATTGATATGAAAGACTTAGGTGAATAAAATTTTATATTTCAGATTAAAATTGATAAAAATAATAATTATATTCTACTTTCTCAATATTATTATACTGAGAAGTTTTAAAGAGGATTGAATAAAATTATTATTCACTAGTTTCTACCCCATATGTTTCTAAAAGTGGGATGATACTAAATTCTATTAAGGTAGTTACTCAATTTAAATATGAAAGGGTTATTGGGTATCATATGTATGTTAAAACTAGTAAAATAACTAATATTTCATATACTATTATAAATTTTAGTTGGTATACACGTAATCTAGGTTATGGATAATGGGATGTGGTTAAAAGAGCACTCAAATATATAAAGGGTACTATATATTACTATTTATGTGTTATAAACAATGGTATGTTTTCTATTGGATTTTTTTTATCATTGTACTTGTTTTCAATCACTTGAATTATAAATTATGATGGTAAATTCAGAAAACTGTAACTGGGGATGTGTTTGGATCATTATGAGAATCTTTCTTGAAAACTTGGTGCTATGAATATACATGACATTGATACACATGGAATTGGAAGTATGAAGATACATGACATTGATACACATGGATTTGGTAGATCAAATATTACAATGACATGATATTATTTAGGTATTATGGAGAAACATGGTTTGAATTGCATGACCAAAGAACCTTAATATGGTTGTGGAAGAAGCATGAGTTTTCATGAGTGAATTTAGATAAGGATAGTATGCATTTAGGAAAAGTTTGGTTGAGGATTTGTAAAGGAGGATAACATCATGATGTTGAGTATGAATTAATCCCATGGTTGAATTTTATATAATTTCCAAATTCATGGAAGTCATATCTTGAATACATAAAAGTAACACTTTGGAGCTCATAGAAAAATTGGAATAGTCCTAAAAGATAATCCTTGTATATGTAAAGGTAACATAGACCAGATACATAAAAGTTATCAGGAAGCTCACTAAAAAACTTAAAAAGTCATTGTATATGTAAAAGTAACCTAGTGTTGAGAATATTTAAAAAATATGAAAAAGGAACATCACTCAGAGTGATGTGTAAGGGTAACATGAGAGCTTATGTAAAAGTACCTAAACCAAATGTAAGGGTATCTTCAAAATAAGAGTGAAATATGACAAAGTAAAGTCAATACCCTATATACCTAAGAATCTTTCATGCTATAAGAGGAATGATTATGTTGTGAAGGGAATAAAAAAGATTCCTTCACACTGTGCGAGAAAGGTGGCATGACGTTACAATACTTAGGTGGGTTTCAGTGGTTTTGTCAATATGTATGTGGATATACTATATCTTATGGATCATTTTTTAGAATATATAATTCTCATAAATCATAAATTTTAATTTAAATGGGCCATTCCATGACATTAATCCAAGAAGAAATGTGTAGAATATGGTAATGTTTAGCGGATGGATGTTTAATTATTGAATAATGTATTTGTTTCATGAAGCTGAATTTCATGGCATGATGGGAGAATATAGATAAGAAAATAAAGAAATGTGAGTTCGAATCACACTATGGTTATTGGCTATGATAATAGTGCATAAATATATTCTATGTATGAATAATGGATCATGTCACGATATATATGTGCACAGTATGATAAGTTTGAGGTTTCAGAAAATCTAGAGGTTTTCATAGTGATATTCCGGTGGAATTAAAAGGATGATATTTGGTAGATTTTTTGGATCTATTTTTTGATCAATCATCCCATATTAGTTAATGTGATCACAGAACAAAGAATCTAGAGTCAAGGCATGATAATTCTTAATGGAGAAGTTATAAAGATGTGGTTTCAAAAATATCTATCAAATTTATTTAGAAATTAATATCAGGTGATGGTTTGATATTTTAGGGATTAACATAGTTATATTGGAACTTAATGAACACATTAAATCATTTGGTACACTTGGAAAGATATATAAATAGTATATGAAGGAGAATTAATCCCAACTCATAACTTAAGGGTTGGTTGTATATAAGTCCATAAAAATTACATGTAGAAGTTCTAAAAAGATGGAGCAGTTTGATCATATTGGAATATTAGAGATTCAGAGAAGAGATATAAAAGATAGAACCTAAACATAATATGATATATAATTTTGAGGAGAGTAAAATAATATTGAACATAATTCCATATATAGTTCTTGAATACATAAGGATTAGAAGGAGTGTCATTGCAATACCTAGATATAGAAGATGACATAGTGTAACAAGATTATTATAGTTTTCCATTATATTTATCTAGATAAAATGGTTATTACTCTGACTATTTTGAATACAAATAGTTATCCTCATAGAATGTGGATACTCCCATTTGGATAGAAAATATATGACCTAAGTCTAAACTCTCTATAAAGAGTTAATCTTATCCGTCCTGAAGAAGAGGAGTGCAACAAATAAAGATCAAATAAATGCATCTATCTAGAGATGAATATGAAAGGTGTATCAGTAACCTATAATTACATGGAAGATAACTTCATGTCTATAAATTGTTTAAAAAATCCTCAAGTTTTTAAATTGACCGTTTCCTTAACCAAAGTAGCACATGAAAGGAAGAAAAGAGAGTGACCCTAGGATCGACAATGCAAATTTTCTAAATATTTTATAATAACTACAGTGCATAGTATTCTCATTGGTATGTTGACACACTATTGACATATGCTCCTTGAATTATCCCTTTGTATTGAAACAATTAAAATCCCTATGTCATCTGAATTATTTATATTTTTTCATCTGGTTAGATTTCATGAGAGAGTTATTGACCAAAAGTTTGAGCACTATTCTTACTAACACAACAATAAGATCCAAAAGGGAAGATATTAAATGAAAATAACTTGAATTTGGAAACACCTATATTCACCCCCCCCCCGTTTTAGGGTGTATCGAGTTTCAACAATTGGTATCAGAGCCAATATGTTCTACTATATATTCAACTAGATATATTTTGATTATGAATTTTTAAGGTTATGAAAGATATGTATTCTAAAGTTAATACTCTTTTATTTTATGGAAATCATTTATCAAATTGTAATATAGATTTTATTTCATATTTGAAAGTACATGTTGGAATCCCTTGAGATATCTTGTTAATTGTATTTTTTTTTCAAAGTTTACATGAAATTATGTATAATATGGATCAAATAAATTTATATATTTATGTATTCATCAATAATTTATTGAAAGAGACCTTGGATGTAATGGTGTAAGAGAATATAAATATATAAGTCTTGAAAGGATATATAGAATAGATTGGAATATTTTTATGGTAAATAAGAAAAACAAGTTTATTTTACTAGTGAGAAATGTTAGTCACTTAAAGATATGGATTTGAATTTTATTGATGAGGAATGTCATCTTTATAGAAGTAAGAAGAAAATGAAAAAGAATAAATATTACAATAAATTGGTTATTCCCATTAAGGTAAAAAAATTGACTCCTTATGTATATTTGAATATAACTATACGGTATATGTTTCTTTTAAATCTAAAGATACAAATTATACATCACTTTAATAGTTATAGGATGATGATATAAAATTGAAAATGTAAGAACCTGGGTTTTTAGAACGGGTCAAAATCCCGATCCTGTTTGAATTTTTGACTTGTTCTTGAGAAAACTGGGAAAATATGGGATGTTCTGGAAATTTCCATACTACACACCATGTATTCTAGAGTACATACTGTGTATGGGTTAGGCAAGTAACTGCCATGTGCTCACCGAGTACATGTCGTGTGGTGACCGTGTAGGAATTTTTCTACTACATGACATGTAGTTATAGACACAGCCTATACTCATGACCGTGTAGAGGACATACATGGAATATAGGCCTATTGGAGGGGTAGAAAGTTTTTAGAAAGTACACACTATGTACGATTTGTACACAACGTGTAGAGGAACCGTTTATGGGGATATACATGGCGTGTTGGGGATGTTGGCAGGGTAAAGAGGTACACACCGTGTACCATAGGTACATGTCGTGTAGTTAGTCAGTAAGTCCTCAGTGAAATATCAGTCTTCTTATAAATAGTAAAATGATACATGACATGTAGTCCTAAAGTACACACTGTGTATTTTCTTTTTTTCTCTAAAATGGGCAGTAGCCTTGTTTTGAGGCAGAACCAAAACCCTTAACGGGCTTGAGCAGGGAGAGCCGGACGGGACTTCTTTTCTCTTTCGATTATTCATATGAAGTCGGATTCAAACACCATATGATCCATTGGAACCCCCTCGGTAAGGCCTTGATTCATCTTGAGTCGTTCTTCTTGATTTCTATTCTAGAACGAGTTATAGGGGTTTGAGCGGTTTTGATTATTTTGTAGATCTACTGCACTTTAGACCTAATTGGAGGCCGTTATCGGATGAGTATCATTGTACGAGTCTTAGGTAGGTGATGCATACCTCTTTTTGTGTTTTTGTAGACTTTTGGGGGGCGTGGCCTATGGCGCATTTTTGGGTATTTTGAGTGAGATCTTAATTTACCTGCTATTTCCTATTTAATTGTTTATTTGACCTATGGAATGACCTTGGGTATGCCTTTTTACCCTTTTGCTTGAGCGAGGTCGGGAAAGGGGCCATTTCTCACCAGGGCATTTTGGCCGGGGGATGCCAAAATGGTTATAATTGTTTTTTATTGTTTTAAACTGTTGATTTTAGTGTATTGATCCTTGATATGAATTGTTGGAGACCTTAAAGACCCCAGTGCTGGTATGGGACAACACTTGGTTATCACATACAACTGTTTCGATTGTTTTTCCTATTTATGTGTTTTTTTAAATGTAATTGTTGAATTGCATATGCTGGAACCTTTGGGTTGTGTTGGGCATGGACCAAATATTCTTGAGTGATGCTGATCATAGGTTGGGCTTGTCTGGGGTTACTTTAGGTGGTCTTGACCAAGGGATTGGGCGTCATGGGCATTGTCTTGAGTCAGGATGACTGTCAGGTTGGGCATGGCCTGAGTTAATGGGATGGCGAGGCTATCAGACTTAAGAAGCATAGTCGCAAGGGCACGAGGTGTCAGAGGTGTTGTGGCTTAGGTACTATTTTGGTGATTACCGCTCACCTGAAAATTTGATTAGTGTGCACACAGAGAGACTCCATGATGAGGTGATTTTGACAACTCGTGTGGGTAGAGGTCCCTATTAGTTTCAGTTTAGGTATTATTGGTTTGGGGGTGCTTACCGTAGGAATCCACATGGAAGGTGAGGATCCTTCAGGGGATAACATTGAGGCTATCAGGTTGGGGGTAGAGGCTCTCCGTGATTTGAGGGAAGACATCATTGTCCTTCTAGTTACTTTATTTTGAGGGTAGAAATATTTGTCCCTCTGGTTACTTTATTTTGAGGAAAGACTTCGCTGTCCCTCCGATGACTTTATTTTTAGGGCAGACATCGTTTTTCCTCTGGTTACTTATTTAGGACAGGCATCACTGTTCCTCCAGGTTACTATTTTTCGAGCATTCCTTCGGGACGTCGGTACTTAGGACATGCAGTGTAAGGGGGAACATGGTTCCAGGTCACATGACAGAGATTCCGGTGTTGGCTGAAGCAGGTGACACTCCATGGTGGCTGCTGAGCACTAGTGGAGTTTGTGTTTATTTGTGCATCGTATTGTTTACTATTTACCTTATAAATTAATGCCTACTTAAACACATATATTAGGTACACACTATTGGGTGGTATCCTTCTGAGATTTGTCTTACACCCTACACGGGCCCTTTGGGATGCATGCAGACTTTATGGATTTATGTACAGGAAAGAGGCTAGCTTTAGGAGTTGGGCTACATTAGCCGTTGCATAGATATGGTATGGACCTTGAGGTATTTCCTAGCTGTAGTTTACTACTTTTTTTTTACTTTCTTGTATCATCAAGCTTACTTGTTTTGTATCTATAGTTGGTTAGCCATTGGATCCCTTACATATGGTTATGTATGACCTACTTTGGATGCATTTTTGTTATTTAGTGGTAGTTACAAGTGATCAGCATGCTGTTGTGTTTACTTTCTGTTGTTGTTGTTTAAATTTATTACTTCCATTGTTTATCGATATTGAATGTGTTTCCGCTTTGAGGGTCTGGTTTGAGTCTTCTGAGTCATTTATTTAATTACATCTTTATTAATATAGCCGGAACAATACCATTATTATCCTCCGAGAGGGTATAACCTACCCACTATACCTAAAAAGGCCCTCGCTACTAGTCAGTAGCCTTTGGAGTTTGGGGAGGTGTAACTAGGGTAGTAACACCCGGTCCGTTTAGCACTATTTGGGTGGCTATTCGGGTCCAGGTCGTTACAAAGTGGTATCCGAGGATTTCTTGATAGGGATTTAGTAGTAGTGTTTTGTTGGATACTAATGATATTTAGGTTTCTCTTTTATTTCTTCTAGTTTTACTATTTGTAATTTTGTAGACTGAAGATAGGTTATTACTGGAACTGGGTTTCTAGCTTGTTCTTGGGTGCCTGCAACCCCAAGTACGAGGGATGGTCCAAGTTGCCTTGGGTGATAATTGTTGTTTGCTTTTTTCTCAGATTACAGTTTATATTATTTCCACCTTAGGGGCTCACTTGGTGTGTGATTTTAATGATTGTGATATATAATCCTTGACCTGGTTCAGTAAGGTAGAATTGTACCTTGGCTCAGTATAGAAAGGCTTTTTTTTCTTGGCTTTTGATAGGAAATTTTTTAGGGTATTTTAATTTCTTAACTGCACGTATGCTTTGTGAAGTGATAATTCCATGTGAATTATATCAATTTACATTATTAATATTCTTTGAAATGTGAAACTGTGAAATTCTTGATAGAATTGTTTTTTGATTGAAATGTGTTATTGCCATGCTTTATATATTTATAAAATTGCATGTGATAGATTATTTGGGTCTGGATCTTATAAAAGAAGGCATGTACTATTGGTTGAGGAGATTTTGATCATTAGGATTGGGCAACTCGGTCATTGGTTTGAGGCAACGTTGGTTGTCGGGATATGCATGACCCAAGGTACTTTTGATACGTGCCTCTATTGAGGGTGGGTAAGGAGGCCGTGAGGTCAGGATGCCAAGGGCATGGTTGCAATGGGGGATAGTAAGGGTGGTAGTTGTGTGCTTCATTTTACTGCTTTCCTTATATTCTTTGAATATATATTGTTTTATATATATGGGTTTTCTGACCATTTATGGTATTCAACGGGTTACTCTTATACATTTCGATATAGCGTCAGGCGGGTGACGATACAATGTCGCAAGTGCAGGATCAGGTTCAGGATCTGGTGTCGGCAGAGCAGGAGCTGCAGGTATAGGCTCAGGGATAGGATTAGGTTCAGGATCCAGTGAAGGCAAGACATCAGCCGGGTTTGGCAACATTCGGACCATGGCTCGACGAGCTGCTCCGAGCTAGCCTGGTACATGTCTTTCAGGGGATTGATAGAGGTGACCAAGGTACAGATCCATCTATGGAATATCGGACACGGGAGTTCCATTCGTAGAACCCACCACTTTTTCAGGGTGAGGGTGGTCCTCAGGTGGCTGAGAACTAGAAAGAGAGCATGCAGATTATCTTCTAGTAGCTCGAGATGCCTCCAGGGTGGAGGTTCAAGCTGGCGACCTACATGCTGCGGGGACTGGAAAAGCACTGGTGGGATGTGCAGGTTCAGGCTCATAGGAATAAAGGGATAACATGGAAGGACTTTGAGGAAAAATTTTCAAGAACTTTTACCTAGAGACATTGAGGGAAGAGAGAGCTCGAGAGTTCTTGAGCCTTTAGTAGGGAGACATGTCCGTTATAGACTATGCAGTTACTTTCACTGAGTTATCCCTCTTGGCACCTAGTATGGTAAGCGATGAAGTGACAAGGGTGAGGCGCTTTGAGGATGGCTTGCAACACGCCATTTGGATCTAGATGAATATCTTTAGGTTGGGTTCATTCTCATAGGTGGTGAATCATGTGCTTATAGCGGAGGGAAACCAGAGGGACATGCCCCCAGGTTGGCCAGGTGACAACTTCA
Source organism: Viscum album (assembly GCA_963277665.1). Taxonomy (NCBI): domain Eukaryota; kingdom Viridiplantae; phylum Streptophyta; class Magnoliopsida; order Santalales; family Viscaceae; genus Viscum; species Viscum album. The sequence continues at coordinate 1,060,717,446 of OY728137.1, forward strand.
GGTGATGGTTCAGACAGCAAGAAGTGAGGAATGGATGAGTTCCGCAGGGCAGTCAGGCCAAGGACTCAGCTAGACCACCTCGTGGTAGTTCCTCAGTGTTTTTCTTTCAGTGTGGACAACCATGACATGTTCAGACTTAGTGTGATAGGCCTCCAAAGGAGTGTTGGGAATGTGGATAGGTCGGGCATCCTGAGAGGTTTTGCAGGAAGCCTTCTCATATAGCCGGCAGGCGGGGGCCAGGATAGATGGTGGAATCTAGACTTCGTTCAGGTTCGGTACCAGGAGAGGGTAGCTGAGGTTCAGCTTCATGTGGAGGATGTGACATAGACAATGGGATCCATCTGAGGGGTCAGTAGTTGGTGACTAGAGCGGCACCGCAGAGAGGTCAGGAATCAGGCAGTCGTACATCCGGCCAGGTGCACACCGTGGAGCTGCCAGAGGCTGAGCAGGCTGGTGATTCGACGATGGTTAGAGGTACACCATGAGTGTGGCCATGATTTCCATATTTTCTTTTTGGCATGGCCTGTAGAGGCATCTCTGTTTTGAGTGCATGTGATGCACATGATCTATGTGGACTGACTATATGTTGGTTAGTGGGATTGATGCCATATCGGGTGTGTGATATACTTATATATCTGTATGAGATGTGTAGCATCAGGGGAATCGAGGATGCGGGTTACTTGAGGTGTTGTGGGAATCGGGGCATTGAGGATGCAGATTACTTGAGGTGCCATGGGCATCAGGGCATTGAGAATGCGGGTTACTTGAGGTATTGTGGGAAACAGGTCATCGAGGATGTGGGTTACATGAGGTGTTGTGGGCATCAGGAATTGAGGATGCGGGTTACTTTAGGTGCCTTGGGCATCAGGGCATCGAGGATGTGGTTTACTTGAGGTGCATGGAATCATGTTTTATTTTGAGTGTCCATGGGATGCAGGACCTCGTAGAGGCATAAACCGATGCAGTGCGGGATAAATTTGGGTGTCAGAAATGAAACGAGAGCACCAATGAGGGATAGGGGTGACAATGCGTTATGAGAGGACCATGCATCTGGAAAATAGGTTAGTGAACCTTTTCTTGTTTTGAGTTTTGTCGAGTTGAGACCGAGTTAGGAAAATCCCAAGGCGGGGAGCACCTTGAAGAATTTAGCCAAAACCTTTGAGACCGGGGAAGTCTAGGTTATTTTATCAGGCCGGTATGTTTAGTGCCATCTCTAAGTTTTATTTGATATCTCAGGGATGATCTATATTATGGTGGGGAGACTGTAAGAACCTGAGTTTTTAGAACGGGTAAAAATCCTGACCCTGTTTGAATTTTTGACTTGTTCTTGAGAAAATTGGGAAAATCTGGGATGTTCTGGAAATTTCTATACTACACGCTGTGTAATCTAGAGTACACACCATTTATGGGTTGGGCGAGTACCAGCCGTGTGCTCACCGAGTACATGTCTTATGGTGACCGTGTGGAAATTTTCCTACTACACGGTGTGTAGTTATAGACACACCGTGTACCTATGACAGTGTGGAGGCCATACATGGCGTGTAGGCCTGTTGGTGGGGTAAAAAGTTTTTATCAATTATACACTGTGTACGATTTGTACACGCTGTGTAGAGGAACTGTGTATAGGGATACACATGGCGTGTTGGTGATGTTGGCAGGGTAAAGAGGTACATGTCATGTACCATAGGTACATGTTGTGTAGTCAGTCGGCAAGTCCTCGATGAAATATCATCTGCCTTATGAACAGTAAAATGATACATAGTGTGTAGTCATAAAGTACACGTCGTGTATTTTCTTTTTTCTCTCTCTCTAAAATGGGTAGTAGCCTCTTTTTGAGGTAGAACCCAAACCCTTGACAGGTTTGAGCGGGGAGACCTATCCAAGACTTATTTTCTCACCCAATTCTTCATCTGAAGTCAGATTCAAGCACCATCTACTCCATTACAACCCCCTCGGAAAGTCCTTGATTCTTCTTGAGCTGTCCTTCTTGATTTTTGTTCTAGAACGAGTTATAGGGGTTTGAGCTATTTTGATTCTTTTGTAAATATATAAAGTTTTAGACCTAATTAGATGTTGTTATTAGAGGAGTATCATTGTATGAGTCTCAAGTAGGTGGTGCATACCTCTTTTTGTGTTTTAACAAACTTTTGGGTGGCACGACCTATGACGCATTTTCAGGTTTTTTGAGAGAGACCCAAATTTACCTGCTATTGCATGTTTAATTGTTTATTTGACCTATGGGATGCCCTTAGGTATGCCTTTTTACCTTTTTTCTTGATCATGTCCGGGAAATGGGCCATTTCTCATTGGGGAATTTTGGTCGGAGGATTCCAAAATGGTTATAATTGTTTTGTATTATTTTAAATTGTTGAGTTTAGTGTATTGAACATTGATATGAATTGTTGGAGACCTTAAAGAACTCAGTGATGGTATGGGACAAAACTTGGTTATCACATAAAACTGTTTCGATTGTTTTTCCTATTTATGTGTTTTGTTTAAATGTAATTGTTGAATTTCATATGCTGGAGCCTTTGGGTTGTGTTGGGCATGACCTAGATATTCTTGAGTGATGCTGATCACAGGTTGGGCTTAGCCCGAGTTACTTTGGGTGGTCTTGACCATGGGATTGGGCATCATGGGCATTGGATTGAGGAAGGATGAATGTTAGGTTGGGCATGTCCTAGGTTACTGGGATGGCGAGGCCATCATACTTGAGCGGTATGGTCGCAGGGACACGAGGTGTCAGAGGTGTTGTGGCTTGGGTACTATTTTGGTGATTACCACTCACCTGGAACTTTGAGAAGTGTACACATAGAGAGAATCCATGATGAGGTGGTTTTGACCACTCGTGTGGGTATAAGACCATTTTAGTTACAAACTAGGTACTATTGGTTTAGTGGTTCTTGTTGTAGGAAGCCACGTGGAAGGTGAGGAGCCTTCAGGGGATAACATTGAGGCTATCGGGTTGGGGGCATAGGCTCGCTGTGATTTGAGGGAAAACATCGCTGTCCCTCTGGTTAATTTATTTTGAGGGCAGACATCGCTATCTCTCCAGTTATTTTATTTTGAAGGTAGACTTCACTGTCCCTCCGACTACTTTATTTTGAGGGCAGAAATTGTTGTACCTCTGGTTACTTATTGAGGACAGACATCACTGTTCCTCCAGGTTACTATTTATCAGGCGTGCCTTTGGGACGTCGGTACTTGAGACACGCAGTGTCAGGGGGAACATGGTGTCGTGTTACATGATAGAGATTCCAGTGTTGGCTGAAGCAGGTGACACTCCATGGTGGCTGCTGAGCACCAGTGGAGTTTGTGTTTATTTGTGCATCGTACTGTTTACTATTTACCTTATAAATGCATGTCTGCTTAAACACTTATATTAGGTATGCACCATTAAGTTATATCCTACTGAGATTCATCTCACACCCTGCACGAGCCCTCCGAGATGCGTGCAAACTTTATGGATTTACGTGAAGGAAAGAAGCCAGCTTCAAGATCTGGGATGCATTAGCTATCGCATGGAGATGGTATGGACCTTGAGGTTTGGCCAATCTAGAGTTTACTGTGTTTTCCTTACTTTATAGTATTATAATTCTTACTTGTTTTGTAGCTATAGTTGGTTAGCCATTGGCACCCTTACATATAGTTATGTATGACCCACTTTGGATGCATTTTGTTATTTAGTGGTTGTTACAAGTGATCAGCATGCTGTTGTGTTTACTTTCCGCTGCCTTTGTTTATATTTATTGCTTCCACTGTTTATTGATAATGAATGTGTTTCCTCTCTATGGGTCTAGTTCAAGTCTACTGAGTCATTTATTCCACTGAATATTTAATATTACACTTAGAACAATACCATTATTATCCTCTGAGAGGGTATAGCATCCCCAATATACCTATAAAGACCCTCACTGCTAGTCGGCATCCTTTGACGTTTAGGGAGGTGCACATAAGGTAGTAACACCTGATCCGTTTAGCACTGTTCGGGTGGCTGTTCTGGTCCAGTTCATTACAGAAAATCATGTCAAGTAATAAATCTAGATATTATTTGTGAAAAAAATAAAATATTCAAGTATTAAGGAGTGAAGCAAAATTCTTGAAGGATAAAAGTTAAAATAAGCATGAATTTATAGAATATTTAGAGGAATCTAACAAAAATTTAATGAAGGAAGATATGAATGTAATGGATACCATTGAAATAATTAAAAATAAAATTAAGGAAAAAATTCATATACTTGAAGAAATTATTCATGAGTTGAATTTCATCATGGAGAAGGAGAAACTTTATAAAAATTCAATTTCAACCATAAAATAGAAAGTGATTATTCTATATAATAAAAGGAATTATCACCTTGATAGTTTATAATTCCAAATGAAGGAAAAGTATTTGAGGATTAAGAAGCTTGAGGAAGAGCTTCATGCCATTAGGAATAAATAAAACACTAAAAACTATCACATAGAGATTTCAATCAGTAGAAAAAATAAAACTAACATGAAATTAGTAAAATGATTTAAAAATATTATTAGAACTGATGGAAATGTTTCTTAAAGGAATTTATTATTACAATGATACTTTCTAAAATATCTAGACACAAAACAAATGTGTGCAAGAAAAAATTGTATAAGTGAAATCAGATGAAAATTTATGATATATATTATCCTTGGAATATTATTAAGAGAAAAAAATAAATGGAGGTTTGAAGATGATGTCCCTTGATCCTATGGTAATAAGGATAAGTGAATGGAAGAAAGGAAAAAAAATTCCACTCAAAAATATATTCATGGTGATGGATGATTATTAAATGAGAAGGAAAGAGTAAAATCTTCAAGCATCATTGATGTCTTATTCAAAGTATCCATCATGGAGAGAAAAAAATAGTAAAAATAAAGAACTAAAAGGTTTTTTACTCAAACCAAACATCCTGTAAAGTGAAGAATAAATCATAGAGATAAAATAAGAGATGATAAGTTTCTATCATGTTTATTAAATAATATGTGAAATAAAGACCATCACTTTTCAAGATGAAGGGGGAAGTTCTCATAAAAAAATTTATGGATGTTCTAATAAAATTTTAAAAATGATAGATTGATCTGAATAGGATTTGATATAAGAATATAGAAATAAGGCATCCTTAAGTGGTTTCATTTATACCACTACAAATAATGAGTGTAATACTAATGGAGTTGTGCTTTTATGGATAAAGTGGAATGATAAATAATGATGATATGATACACAAATGGAAAAAACTCACACCAATAGGATTAGTATCAAAATGAAGATAAATACTAATCCACAGAAGCAAGAGAATTATCATATTTGGGATGAAGTTTTCCCAAGTGATGTTATATAAATAGGAACCACTAATAAGGCTTGTATGGAAGTGGGAAGAGGTTTTTTTGGTTTTACATGACCATATACATTCCTCAAATTAAGGATGTTAGAGGTACCTATCTCCCCATGTACTTAAATAATGTTAATTGTTATTTAGAGTGATGTACAATTGATGGGTAACTAGGATTTATGGGGTGATTGTGATAAATGATGACATGTGTATGATTTTAAAGGAGATAAATGAAACAAGTTAAGTCACAATTATTAAAAGTTTCTATTTTTATAAGGATTGAAAAAAAGAAATTACATCAAGTCCTTAATATGACTCAAAAAATGGTGTTGAATAACCAATTTATATTTATAAGATAAATCTCGAGGTTAATTTTATGATGAATAAGTTAAAATATAATAAATCATAATATGGAATTAAAGTGGAAACAACATCTTATTTGAAATATCCAATTGTGTCAAACTAGTTTGGTAATAAATAAGTGATACCATGACATATCTCAAATGATATTATACAAATAAAATATAGAGTTGACAAATAAAAGGTAACAATAAATTAAATTCATTAAAATCGTGATTATTTGATTATTAATTAACAATATAGTATCAAATGATTATTTTGTAGGATATTAAAATATAATGAGAGGAAATTTTTATTATCAATAAGTGGTTCCCAATGCTATAAATTATTTCAATAGATAGAGTTAATAAATAATGGTATTCAAGGGGAGTTAGTGATGAGTACTCAATATTATTTTAACATTATTGTAAAAAATCATCCCTATGAAGATAGAAAAATTCATGGATATCAAGAGGTATCACAAATAAGTTGTATCAGTTGGTACAATATGGGGTATAAATCACAAACTTGGTACTTTTATTTTTATTTGCTGATGGTTTTTTATAATTTATATTGAGATCACATGAATATTTATTTAAGAAAGAAAAATCTTAACATATTAGTGTTTATGAAAGAAAGTGAGTTACATGGATAGATTTTATATTGTTGACTTAAACTCTTATTTCCTATACTGATTTCTATCTTAGTTTATTTAGAGTATTTTTCAATTAATCAATGATAAATAGTGAAATTACTCAATAAAAATCACTGAGTAAAATATATATGAATAAGGGAAAGTATATCTGATCTTGAAAGGTAAAAAATCTAGAATTATTTTTATTCAACTAGTAATACCAAGGATAGAGTGAAATATCAAGAGTTCCAACCATGGTAAAAGTGAAAATATGTCAAATAAACAAGTGGTTAGGAGAATATAAAGGTTTGATAGTGGTGAATGAATCCAAAATTTCAAGTGTTAAGGATGATAAAAACTAGTTAAAATACTCTACTGTTTTTGAAGGTAACATTCAAACGGTTGAAAGAGGAAAAAGTTTTTTGATGTAAACTAGTAGTATTAAATGGGATGAGAAAGAGTGAATAACAAAGGGGTAGAATAATCTCTTCGAATATGGATTTTAGAAGTTTAGGAATCATCTTCCCCAATAAGAACTTTTTGGATCATGTCTTGTATGGATGAAGGCGAGTATATATGAGAAGGTATCCCCTATAATATTTTATGATCAAGGGAGAGAGTATGAAAAGTAAATTGATATATTTGAATACCCTTAGAATTTTTATTGATAAAGGGGGAGTGAGAAGATCATAAATGAGTATATTGAAAACATAGTCTCTCAAACTCTAGTGGTTCCTCGAGTAATGAGAATATGATGATCATACTTGAGAAATCTGGTGTAATAATATTTTTGACAACGGGAGAGTGACAATATTGGAAATGAGCCTTTTCATTTTTACGTAAAAGGGTAAGGAAATAAAGGGATCATAAAACCATAGCCTTGGATGGTTTTCATGGAGGAGGTATTTATGATAATATTGATAATTAAATCCAAATGGGGAGAATTTTGTAACCAAAGGTGTGTTTGGTACTGGATTTATTGTCATTGGATTTTTTGTCCCTGTATTTTTTTCAATCACTAGAATTCTGAAGTATAATGGATAAGAAGTCAAAGTATACTTGCGTATGAGTTTGGATGACTAGAATAAGATTTCCTGAAAACTCTATGGTATGAAGATACATTGAATTGATACACGTGGACTAAAAATTATTAAAATACATGACATTGATACACATGTCTTTGGGAGATTAAGGATTACAATGGAATGAGATGTTTTAAGTATGATGTCTAAAAATAGTTTTTATTAATTGTTCAAAGAATATTTATATGGTTGTGTAATAACTAGAAGATTACATGATGGAATTTGGAAAAGGCTAGTAGAATATCTGTGAAGAAAGAGCACATCATACCGTGGGGTATGAATCCACCGTTTGATTGAAGTTCCTAGAATTATCTAAGTCATGAAAGTTAACTCTTAAATACATTAATTTAACAATTTAGAGTTCACAGAAAGATTAGTAATGTCTTGAAGGAGCATCCCTATATACATAAATGTAATTATAGAATATACATAAAATTAACTAGGATTCTATATGGAAGAGTGAAAAAGACTATGTATATGTTGAAGTACCTCAGTGTTGAGTAGATTTTAAAAATATGGAAAAGGCACATCACTTGGGGTGATGTGTAAGGGTAACATGGGAGTTTTTTTAAAATTATCTGGAACGAACATAAGGGAATCTTATAAAGAATATAGGAATGTTATAGAGAAAAGATATCACTATGTATGTATAAGAATGTTTCATGCCATGAGAGGAATGGTTTCTCCATGAAGGTAATAAGGAAGATTCATTTACACTATTTAAGAAAGGTGGAACTTTGCGACTAAACTTTGGTGAGTTTCAGTGAATCTGTTAATATGGATGTGGTCATTTTGTGGCTCATGGATAATGCTGTAAAACATAAAATTCTAGAAAATCATAAAATGAAATTAAAAGAGGTCCATGTGTGGCATCAAGATAAGAATAAAGGAGAAATATCCATGGATTTTTATCCTTAGGCTTTTTAAGCATTTAATTTCAGTATTCATGCTATAAATTAATTTCACGACATGATGGGAGAAGTAGAATATGAAAAGAAAGGAATGCGGGTGGGAATCATGCCATGGATCCTAACCCTAAGAATAGTGTGCAATGTAATTCTATGGAAGAATAATAGATCACATCATGACATAGATTTACACCTCATAAAAGGTCTGAGGTTTGATAAAATTTATAGGATCATTCGGTGATATTCTGGGGGAATTAAAAGAAAGATATTTGACAAATTTTTTTGATTTTTTGTTTGACCAAGAATTATGACATAGATAAGGTGACCATTTCCCCAAGAAGATAGATTCTAGTCATGTCACACCATGAGGTATGGAGTCATGCCATGAAGAGTTGGTTTCTATAATATCTATCATATTTATTTGGAAATTAATATTAGGTGATGGATTGATATTTTAGGGACTAAATCAATTTTTTTGGAACTTAATGACCATAATAAATCATGTGGTACACCTTGAAATATCTTAAAAGGGTAGAGTAAGGATAATTTATCACAAACCTTGTCTTAAGGGTTGGTTTACAAATGATTATAAAAATTAATGATAGTGGTTTTAAAAAGATAGATATTTTGTAGAATATTGAAATATTAGAGTTTCAGAGAAGATATAGGGAATGGATAGATTGACAATATTAAGATATCTAATTTTGAAGAGAAGAAGATAATATTGATAATATTTCTATATCTGATTCTTGAGGAGAATAAGGAATAAGAATAAGGAGTATTGTTGAAATACCTTTCTATAGAATAAGATATAATGGGGAAAGATAATTCTGGTTTGGAATTATTTTCATCTATAGAAGAAAAGTTTCTATTAGGATCATTTAGAAGATAAATATTTATCCTCATAAAAACTAGATACTACCAATTGGATTGAAATAAAAAGAAACATGACTTAAGTCTCAATATGGATTTGATCATATCTAACCTGAAAAAGTGGAGTGCGACAAATGAGGAGAATATCAGTGGATTTATCTAGAGATGAATATTCAAGGCGTATTAACAACCTATTCTAGTATAGAAGAGAATTTCATGTCTATAAACTATCAAATATGACCTCAAGTCTATAAACTAAATATTTCATTCACTTAATTAGTGTGAAATAAGAAGAAGAGGGAGTGGCTCTAGGATCTATAGTGTATCTTTCTTGAACATTTTTTAATAATTTTATGGAGTATTATTACCCTCTGGTATGTCAACACACTTTTAGTGTATGATCCTTGTATTATCCCATTATGGATAACTAAATAAAATTTCTATTTCATGTGTATGATTTACATTTCTACATTCACCGAGATCGTGTGAGAGTTGTTGGTCAACATGTTGAACACTATTTCTACTAAAATGAGAAAAATAACCAAAAGGGATGATATCAAGTGAAATAAAAAACTTGAATTGGGAAACAACCTTATTCACCCACCCTCTCTTGGTGTGTCAGGTTTAAAAAATATTGTATTGTAGAAATTTAAGGTCATTGGAAGGATTTTTCAATGCAAGATGGATTACTAATCTAGAGGATTAATCTTCTAAGAGTGGTTGGGTTTTTACCCATGGAGGTGGAGTGATCTCTTCCGAATTGAAGAAACAAATCAGTATAATAAGCTCCACAATGGATTCTGATTTTGTTTCTTTAATAGATACTAGAAATCAAGTAGAATTTATTAGATATCTTTTTTATAAAATCTGTCATTATGGACTATATAGATGTCTCCATGTTAGATCTTGTTACTAATTTTCAGGTACTCCTTGACCCTTGTTTTGATCATGATTTGGTTGGGGATTATCTTGAGTTGTTTTGGGGAAAATTTGGAAAATTTTGTAGGATTTCTATGCAGTGTACAATTGGAACACAGTTTAACCAAACCATGCACCCCCCAATCCAAACCGTGAACCCCTTGGATAGTGGGGAATTCACAGTTGGTGTATGGTTTCCCAAATCGTGTGCCCACCTAGGAGAAACCATGCACCCTTTATAGAAACCAAATATTCTCATACATGGATATTACATCTTTTTAGGTGAATATTTATGACATACACATGCCTGAGGACCGTAATAGTTTAGCGACATTGGAAACTTGGAACAAAATCCTCTAATCTAGTGAAATATCTTCAATGTTTCTTACAAATATCTTTCCATTTATTACTCTTCATATACATACCATATATAAAACATTTCTTCATAACTTGGGGAGAGGAAACATAATAAAGGGTGATCTTAGATTCTCAATAAGGGTAAACATAAGAGATATAAATCTATTATCATATGAAAGAATAAGACAATCATAAGGTTATGTGATAATGAACAAATATTACGAAGTTCATACCCAACTTTTCATAGATCAAAAACATGATTCATGACATAAATATTGGTAGTTCATAAGATATGAATCATAAGGGAATCAAAGAACATGAGATAAGATAGAATAAAATTGGAATAAGACATAGTTTTTTGGAATACACAACATCTTATAACATTTTGAACATGTATAAATAGAAATAGGTTCACTCATTAAGTTAAGGACATAAAATCAAGCCCTCACATAAACATATGAACATGAAACCAGGTCCACACATAACATTATGGACATGAAATAAAGTTCTATGCATAAAATTATGGAAATTTAAGATAGGTCCATGCATAAAATTTTGAACATATAGTCAAGTTCAGGCATAGCATTGTGAACATGTCATCAGGTTTATGCATAACATTATAGACATGAAATACATATCCACACATAAAATCATAATGTTCAAGGTTCAATCCCAAGATCATCATAGTGGAAAAAGTACCTTACTAAACCTAGTTCAATCCCCGTTCTGGTACTATTTATCTCATGAGATATAAATCTTTATTCAATGCATCAGAGTGCTTTTTGGGAACACCCATCAAGCAAGCTATAATGGGATCACCTGACGCTATCTGGGATGCCCCATCATATAAGCTGTAACAGGCTTACCCAATGCTATCTGGGACATTCCATCATACAATATGTAATGCAATTACCCAAATATATCTGTTCCACCCCATTTTATAAGCTATAATGGGCTTACCCAACGCTCTCTGGGCTGCCCCATCGCATAAGCTGTAATGGGCTTACCCAATGCTATATGGGATGCCCCATCATATAAGTAATGGAAAATAATATGAATAAAGAACAAATAAATTGAATATAATCATAATAAATCATAAAAAATAATTATTATTTCATAACCTTATTAACCTATGGAAAATAAATGGGTTTCAAGTCAATATCTTTGAAACATGATTAACACATAAAAAAGAAATGGGTTTCATAACAATATACTTGAAAAATATTAGTCCATTAAAATAAATAATGACGGTGGTATCACTAAAAAATATCCCCATTGGATCATAATTAACAACAAGGGTTTTTGACATTGATCAATACCATTAAAATATCATTAAAAACCTTCTTGAGGAAAATATCATTTTCATTTTGAAAATAATTTTTTTAAAACATAAAACATTTTGGAAATGATTTTCATTGAAAATATCCATGAAAAATTATAAAGTAAGACTTAAAAAAAATATAAAACATTTATTAAAGAAAATATACTTCCATATTTGAAAAAAAAATTAAAACATTTTTTTTAGAAAACATGGTTATGGAAGAAAGCGGATTTCTGACCGAAGATAGAAATGAAGTCATATTTTATTAAAAAAAATCTCAAACCTTTTAAGTAACAAATATTAAAAAAATGGTATAATTAATTGAAAATATAATGAATAAACCAAGGATAATAAAAATCATTATTTTCTTGAGATATGGATCAAAAGGTCTCATCATTGGAAGCATAATCATAAACAATCTTGATAAATGATGAGATTGTAGCGTAAGACTCTTACCACTTTAGTCACTTTGAATTTTAATATCCATGAAATAAAATCATTAAATGAAAATTTTATTACCATTAAAATAATTATATTCATTATATTATATATCAAATGACCAGTATTTACACCTCATAAAATAATATATTTGTATAACATAACATACGTCTCAAAGAAAGAAAATTGAGACAAAAATCCATTATCGCTTTGGTAACTTTGAAACTGTAAACACTATGAAATAGATATACTAAAATTGATGTGTAAATCCACATAAATTTAAGTATATTAATCATAAAATACATTCATGGGTAGTATGTACACCACATAAAAAAAATAATTGGTGAATTTGGTATGAATCTCACAGAAGTAAAAAGTGAGACGGAAATCATTTACTTGGAGTATTGACTTCCATCATACTCATTAAAACATCCAATATAATAAATATAATTATATTATAAACATATTAAATAATAATAATTATATATATCATAACATATATTATTTTCTTATGACACTTTTATTACTTGTCTATTGACAATTTCATGTTAAAGTTACGTTTTGGGTAATAACCACTTTCTTTTTCATATATGTTTGACTTGTTATTTTTTTGGTACTATTAATTTTATCATGGTTTAAAAATATAGCGAATTTTAATCATGATATAAATATCATATATATTCAGTATATATTTATTTTTAGTAATCCATAAAATTTATTGATAGAAAATAAAATACATTGTTCATGGAGATGGTAGGAAGTATGTACGCATGAACATTGTTTACATTTTCTTATTATATTGAAAGAAAGAAAATCGAATTATATATATATATATATATATTATAATTATATTATAATTTTTATTTCATATATATCACATATTTTTATTAAACCCATTTTAATATATTCCATGTAAAGCGTGAACAAGTCACATCGCTTCGTGAGGTAGTAGTCCATCGTACACACGAACAATGTTATCGTATTTCATAAAACATGAAAGCATGAATTTATTTGTGATATAATAATTATATAATCATAATAAAATTATAAATATAAAAAATATAATATATATACTATAAATACATTATTATTTCCAATCATGAGAGGTGGTAATGAAAAAATGAACAATATCAGTTTGCGAGGTGATAGTTTACCATACACACGAACGATGATTACACAAATGATGATTTTACAACCCATTTGATAAGAATAAATGTGGTTGTATTTAATACACTTCACATAAAAAAATATTAGTAGATAAAATATATTGAGTTTATTATATAATCATGGTATAATAAGAATTGAATGAGGTGAAGAAAGAAATAAAATAAAGACACTTGTTGATAAAAATTACCTCTTCATCAGATTTCCTCTTTAGGTTTGCACTAAAGCCTTACTAGGTTGGATTTACGACTAAATAAAGTCATCTAGGATGAGTGGAGGGAAGTTTATAAGTGATATTGGTAGGTTTTAATTAATAAAAATGGATTTATAGGTGTCAATACTCGGGTAGAATGAGTGTCCTTTTATAATTATAGAGGAGTGACATTATTGTAAATACCCAAAAATATTCACTATCGGGGGGTCTACCTTACCTAATGTTTCTAAAAAATTGACCAATAATATAGGTTAGGGTTTATGTGGTGAATAAAAACTTCCACCACAGAAAAAGAAATACATTTTTATCATGTTGTTCCTTAGCCTTTAAGTTTACTAAATTTTACCCTTTTAGTTTTTACCATTGTAACTTTTATCTTTTTATTTTCCTAAGTAATTTATCCTTTAAGAATAAAATTAGAATGAGATTTATTATATAATTTATACCTTATAATTATAAATATTAAATCCAATTTATTAAATAAAAATCATATGTGTGTGTAAAATTAATTTTAATATAAGAACATATAATGCGTAAAACCCCATTATAACCATAATTATGTTAATTAATTTTAACTATTTTCACTAATAATTAGGGTAAAAAAATTAATTTAGCATTATTAGATAATATAAATTATGAATATTACAAATATTGAATCCATTTTTCAAAATTTAACTCATAGTATCAGAGGAATGTAATTTAAAATTAACCCTATAGATGCAATGAGAAAGTGGGTTTTTAAAGTGAAATTATTCAAAGGTTTACAAAGTTTTTGTATCCAATTTTAACATTAAATTAGTTTTAATGACTTAAATTTTATTAATATATATATATATAATTAAAGTAATTATAATTTAAAACCAATTTAAAATATAATTTAACTTTGTAAATAATTTATGCAAAAAGACAGTTTTCAATTAAAAATTAGAATTTTCACTATTCATCAAAAATGAAACTTTTTAGAAAAACCCAAAAATTCACCCTAAGATAATTTTGATATTATAATTTCAAATTTTATTATTATTTTATAAAATTAATTTTATAAAATTGGAAAATTTCAATTTTAAAATAATCGCGTCATAAAAAGGTGACAAAACTACTTTTTAGAAAAAAAAATACTATTTTTAAGCTTAAAATTGGATTTATTCTTATCATTTATCTAGAAAATACATAAGATTAATTTTAAATATTTTATTGAATCTATAATTTATACATTTCATTAAAATCATTCACCAAAAGTTATTTGTTTAATTTATCGAGGTAAAACACATTTATGTACATAAAAATAGATTTTTTCAGAAAAAGATTTCATTCATTTTATAATGATTTTTATTTTATATTATAATTAATTGGTCAATAAATAATTCATTATATATATACATGTGTGAAACATATATTTTCGTAATTTAGTTAATCTTATTCATATCCACCATTCCAATGTATAGGTGACAAATATCATATTAAATAATAATATTTTAATAGTACAACACATTTCTTTTAAACTCGGTGTTGGGTGTAACATAATATAAACTCAGTATTGTGTGTAACACAAGCCAAAATTATTTTTTCTTGTTATTTAATATAAACATATTGTTGCATGCAATGTAAAATATCAGAATGGTTAAATATATTTTAAAAAACATATTTCACAAAATCTCGGGGTGTTACATTCTACATCCCTTAAAATGAATTTCTCCCTCAAAATGCATCTTTATTATCAAAGGGTTTATATTTGAAATTTACTTTGTTGGAAAACCCATATCGTAAAAGGGTAAAAAAATCCACTTAATAAGAGATAAATTTAAGTACTGAGGTCATCAGGAATTACATATAACTAGGTTTTCGAGTAAGAGAACATCAATAGCAAGTGAAGATATATACATGGAAGAAAAGAGAAAATATTTTTATAGAGTTATTAAGGTTATTTATCATAATAAAGTGCCTGATTATAATGTCCTAGGTTTTTTAGTGGGCCATTTTTTAGGCAATTTTTGAACTTTTGAGTTTGGTGGTTGGGAAAACACTTTTTATTGGTCTTTAGAACATAGTTCTGAAAGTTTAATAGCGCAAAGACATTATTTTAGGTGAGGTTTTAGTTTTTATTAAAGTCCTGGGGGTTCATGAGAACAATGGAAAAATAAAAAACAACCCAGATATTGGAATGATTTTCTGTGAGTTTTACACAGCGTGTAATGCATTCATGGGGTGCGTCTGGTAGATTCATGACATGAAAGGCTCAGGGGATTACCTCAAGGGATATATGACATTTAGCAGTTAAACATCTTATGATTGTTACATTATTTGTAATAGTTACACAACATGTAAATTGTGGTATTTTATTTTAAAAAAAAGGAACAAGGGGCTCACCCCCTCATTTATTTTCCTCCACACACAAAGGTAGAAGCACCCAGGGGGTCTCGCATGACTCTACCTTCTCCTCAAGTTTTCCTTCATTCTCCTCCATATGGACTTTGATATTTAATAATTTATTGGATATATATTCATCTTATCAAGGCCTTAGATCTACTAGCCTATTTTTCTCTCTCACCATATGGTGTGCTAAATTTGTGCAATACGTTTTAACCTATTTTCAAGGCATTTATCTAAAATGTCGATTTATTCTAATCTGGACCAATTTATAAGTAGATATAAAACTAGAGAGAAACTACTAGTATGAGGTTGGTGATTCCTATATTTCTATATGATTTTTTTGGTATTTTTAGGGTGTGTTACTAATTGTTCCATTGGATTGACCCAGTGAGACCCTAATAAATTAAATACTTGTTTTTTAATTTTTAATTTAATTCCATGGGATACTGTTGGGTATTCTCTAGACCATTATTACATGATAATATTGGTAAGGGTATTTTGACCACTTTGGAATGTTATTTCATGTGTGTTTTAATTAATTAAATTGAATTTTTTGTATTAAATGATTGTTGGTTCCATGGGAACATGACATGCATGGCCTATGGATCGAGGTGATGATGATTACCTGGATTGAGGAGACTCGATCATTAGGTTGATCTTATCCTGGGTACTCATGGTGATGTTGATCACTAGGTTTAAGCGACTTGGTCATCGGTACATGAGGTGATGAGTTAATTCGGATTGGAGCATGGCTCATATGATTTGATGTGGTGTTGAACATCGATATTAAGAGACACGGTCACAGGGGAAAAAGGTTCCAAATGATGTGTCTTATGATTTTTTAGCGATTTATGCTCATTGTTTGTTAGATGAAACACCATTGGAGTCATGCTCATATAGTTAGGACTCATATTGAGGAGGTTTTAAACACTCATTATGGGTGGATTACCCCATATAATATGAAGCTTAGGTGATGGTGTTGACCATCAGACATGTTTGGGGGTGCTCACCATAGAAATCCACATATATGTTGATGGACCATCGATTGAAGATATTGGTATTGTTAGTTGGGGGATGTGGATCACCATTATGCTTGAGGCCGCTGGGCCACGACTTGGGAGAATGGACATCACCATGCCTCAAGATGTCAGAATTTGAGATGACTATGATTATATATTGGAGGGAAGATATCACTATGACTCTGGATGTCGGGTAGAGAGCCGATGGGGACTTTTGAATAGAGGTAAAAGGGACCATGTACTTATTTTTCAATAATACCATTTTTATGCTGGGTATTCTGATTGATGGAAAAAGGTTCTAAGTAACATTTTATGGGTAGAACCCAAGGGTTCACTGGATTATATATTCATCAAGGGATTCCTTGGGAACTGAGCCACAAATCCTAGCCAATATAGTTATATATATGAAGACATGTGTTGTATTACATATATATAACCGAGGGAACTTTTTCATACATCTAAACTTGTAATGACTAAAGTATGTGATCACTTCTTTATGGATTCTAATCATAATGGAAGTGGGTTATTATTTAATGTGTGTGATTCACTATTTTATTTATATTTCACATAAACTTGCATAATTATGGATATAAGACAATCACACATTGGTGGTGGACTAATGATATTTATTCTTACACCCTACACATTCCCCTAGGGATTTTTTTATACTTTATGTATCTAAAATCAAGTAAGTGACCGATCATGGGAGCTGGACCTTAGTGATTGAGTTATACTAATTAACATGGGATGGATGGAAAGGGAATATGGTGGTTCCTCTGCATCAGTTAAAGTTTAATTTTTAGCTTTTAATATGATTTATATATGTATGTACTGATGGTTTGCTGAAAGGATCTATCGTGGGTACCCTCAAATGATTAGTGGGTTTTAGGTACTTAGGTGCAGCAGAGTGGTTGACTAAGGTCGTCTCTCAAAGGAGGAAGTGAATTTGACAACTTACTAAAGGTATTTTGAAAATAACATAAAATGGAATAATAACACTACTTGAAAGGATGTGTTGGATTTTTTACCATTCATAAAGCTAGAATAAGTTTTCTGGAAGAATATTGTATACTTTTTTTGTTTTTGTTTTTGAAATAATGTATGATAAAAAAGACACAACAAGAAGATGTTTTTTAGAAAATATTTTAAAATGAGTAGTAGATATAACTCTACCTATTAAATCATTTATTAGTAATTATTATTTAAATTAATATCCACTTAATTATGATCCCTTAATTTGTTAAATCCCAAACCCTACGAGAATTAACTTTGCCGCAAAGATGAAGTGAATTTAACCATAGGCTAACTTTGGAACATGCAATTGCAGCACCATGCTTTAATTGATGTTCTATGGTTATCTTATAGTCAATGGTAAATTAAGTCACATATCCTCTCTAGAAATTAGAATTAATTGAGTTTATAGATTACATTTGAACACTACAAATTGATCCCGTGTGGTTTTGAATTACTAATTAAGTTCGTGCTCTCACAATTCACACAATTCTCGACCTTGCGTGATTTGTGTTTATTGTTCAATTTCTTGATTTGTTTTATTTAAATTTTCAACTCAATTAATAGATTATATTATTTGAAATACATTAGCTCATTTATTCAAAATAAATGAATGAATGAGGTTAGAGGTATATCGATTACTAAAAAGAACTACTATTCCATGGGTGGTGTAGTCATCATAGAAACGTTTTTCATTAAGAAAGGTTTAGAGAGGGTAGAACTCAAACTAGTTTATACTCTTGATTCTATCCCAATTATGAATATTAACATAATAATAAATTTGAACAAAATAGAAGAAAATAGAATAAATAAAAGAAAAACAAAGAATTTTATTACACAAACAAAAGCATTATAATACGAAGAAGAAGAAGAAGGCATCTACGAAGGGATCCTTGATTCAAGAGCTACCCTTGTTGAAATGGTTGGAAAATTAGAGTGGATACACTTATCCTCTGTCCTAAACTTCTTAATTCACGTCCCAACCCTCCAAATGAGAAAAACACTAATTTATAGAGTGGAGGGGAGGCTATTTTTAAAGAGGTTTCAGGTGTGAATGGTGAATCTCAGAAAAATATTTTAATCCAACTTGCACCGCCCATTTGACCTCTAAAACGCATGAACTATATGTTCTAATAGAAAATTAATTTGTGAAAAATTTGGTTGGTTAGATCCTTTCAAAATTTGGCTCCAATTAAAACTCAGATGAAGATTTTATGGCCAAAATACAAAACCAATGTCCAATATGATGGGCCCATCCCACCTTTGACTTCATGGTCAATTTAGTCCAACCAAATACACGATTTAGATCACATTTCTTGAAAAAAAGTTGTATGCCATTAAGTCATAAACACATTTACAAAATTTTAAGTTCAAATAATAAATATTAAAATATTTATCTTCAAAATACTACAGTGCACTATTAAGGGTAAAACTGGAATTTCCATCAAATTTTCAAATGAATTATCTAATCCCAAATATTTTATAAATTAACATATTTAACACAGTGTGAGGAAATTTTATCATTTATTATCAATAAAATATTCAATAAAAATGTGTTTTATCAACTCCTCCACACTTACCCTTTTGTACTCCTGGGAAAAACCTCATATCATGTATTTGAAAAAATTGTGACAAGATATGCATATTAAAATTTCTCAATCCACAATTAAAATATAGGCAAAGTAAGAATAAAATAACGAGTTAATATCAATAAATTTTAAATTAATTGTCTCATAAATTGTGTCAAAACAAAATCCATTTAGATTCATAACACCAATCAAAGCGAAACAAGTCATGGGTCTACCATGCCACTAATTCTCCATGTGTGTGTGTGCCAACCATTCCAAGGTTGTCTCTACGAACTTTATCTAGTATATTCAGGTCAATAAAAATCTTTTCTTCTTACCTGATTCTATTCCACCAAACCTGTTCAACATCATTTGCAATCAAATTCCAAAACCCACTCATTTAAACATCCCTAAGAAGTCAAACCATGAGCTCCCGACCTAAATATCCCCACATGTTGTACATTTCTTAACTCTCCTCTTTATTGACTATTTTTTTTATTCTTTTATTTTTTTTGATTTTTTTAGAGGGTATACAATAGTCAGATATTAGGTGCACACACATAGGTCAATCTGATACAGTGATGAAAACAATCAGAAGAGAAACAAACGTATGGAAAGACCATGTTATAAGCTGAAAAGGATTACTTACCCTGAATATACATTCAATTGGGTAATAGAAAATCACAAGTCATGATTGTGTGAAAAATTATGTGGAGAATTCAATGAAACAATTTACCATGAACAAATATCACAAATAATGATGTCAAAATCTAAAAGGTTTTATAATGACACAACCATTCATATCACCTAAGACTTCAATTTTTATAAAGGTAAACCCTTGATGATGAAATATTACTCATGGTTATATTTCTACCAAAGAATTTTGAAAACATGTATTTTTCATATGTTCCATGTGAGAATGTTAAATGATATATTTGTTTCTTTTTTATTGATTTTTTTTGTTTTTTTTTTGAAATTTTTAACCAAAAAACTTAATATAAAATACACATAAAACACACAAATGAAAATCCTAATATCTACCCCAAAATGTTGTCACCTCCCCCACACTTATAATATTTCATTATCCTGAATATGAACCTATGAGATGATATATGCACATAAAATTTATAATTTTAATTAGGACAAAGATTATAAAAGAGAAAGGGTTAGGAACAACCTAATATGCTCAA
Organism: Viscum album; assembly: GCA_963277665.1. Taxonomy (NCBI): domain Eukaryota; kingdom Viridiplantae; phylum Streptophyta; class Magnoliopsida; order Santalales; family Viscaceae; genus Viscum; species Viscum album. The sequence goes on from OY728137.1 coordinate 1,060,738,197, forward strand.
GTGATGATGGGATCATGTAGTGTGATGAAATCCACTACATCAGTAGGAAGTCCCTCAATGTATTTCTTCAAATGTTGCCCATTGACTGTAAAGATCCTTCTAGTGTCCTCTTGTGCAATCTACACTACACCATAAGGTAAAACATTAGTCACAGTATAAGGACTTAACCACCTGGAATGCATCTTACCAGGCATCAGCTTCAGTTGTGAACTATAGATAAAGTCTTTCTCTCCAACTTGAAATTCTATTTTCTGGATCATTTTTTCATGATCTTCTTTTGATATTTATTTTTAGATCTTTGAGTTCTCATATAAAGACAATCGAATCTCCTCAAGATCTTGAATTTTCATATTCCTTTGGATTTCATCTTGGGACAAATCCATGTTATATTTCTTTATATCCCAATAATCTCGAGGCTCAACTTCCATGGGTAGATGACAGGATTTCCCAAAAACAATCCAAAATGGGGATATACAGATGGGGGTCTTGCATGCTATCCTATAAGCCCACAATGGATCATTAAAGTTCTTTCTCCAATCCATCCTAATTGGCTGCACATTTCTCTCCAAAATTTGTTTCAACTCCCTATTTGAAACGTCATCATAGCCATTTGTTTTGGGGTGGTATGGTGTTGATGTTTTGTGTGTCACCCCATACTTCCGAAGGAGGGAAGAAAAATTACGATTGCAGAAGTGTGTCCTTTGGTCACTGATGATGGCCTTTGGTATTCCAAACTTACAAAAAATCCATGTCTTGACAAATTCCACTAAAACATGAGAATAATCAGTCCTGGTGGCCTTATCCACCACCCATTTACTCACATAATCAACAACAACCAAAATATAAAAAAAACCCAAATGAAATAGGAAAAGGACCCATAAAATTAATGCCCCATACATCAAAAATATCACAGAATAATATGGGTTATTGGGGAATCTCGTGTCTCCTTGAAATATTACCAGTGTGTTGGCAACATGAGCATGAATTAAAAAACACATGAGCATCATGGAATAAACTAGGCCAATACAATCCAGAGTCCAAAAATTTCCTCGCTATACATTGGGGTCCAAAGTTACCACCCCAAGCTAGTGTATGACAGAATTGCAGAACATAATCAAACTCATGATCAGGAAAAAACCTCCTAATAACATGGTCACTACACATTCTCCATAAGTATGGATCACCCCACACATAAAATATAGACCCACTATTTAATTTTTTTAATTGACGTTTCTTTAAATTTTTAGGAATTTTAGAGGCCACAAGGTAGTTCACTAAATCATCATACCAAGGATGCGTACCTAATATGGAATAAAGATGCTCATCAGGGAAAGTGTCCCAAAGTGGTACCTGGTCCAAGGTGTCATCCTCTAGTGTGTGAGTGAGCCAATTCATGTGGTCCTCCACTAGGTTTTCCGACCCCTTCTTATCATTTATCTCAATATCAAATTCCTGAAGAAAGAGCATCCATCAGATAATTTGGGGCTTTGCGTCTGGTTTCTTCAAGAGGTACGTCAGATCTTTATGGTCAGAAAAAAAACTACTTTAGAGCCCAATAAATATGAATGGAATTAATCTAAAGCAAATATGACAGCAATAAACTCCTTTTCCATGGTTGAGTAATTTAATTGGGATGAATCCAGTGTCCTTGATGCATATACAATCACATGTGAACATCCCTCCACCCTCTAAGATAAGATATCCCCAACTACGAAGTTGGAGGCATAACACATAATATCAAAATGAAGCCCCCACCGTGGGGGCTGTATGATAGGTGGAGTGGTCAGAAACTTCTTTAGCTCATCAAAGGAAGTCCTACAAGAATCATCAAACACAAAATTATAATCCTTTGAAATTAATCATGACATAGGAAGAGAAATATTACTAAAATATTTGATGAATTTTTGATAAAATCCTACATGCCCTAGGAAAGATCTAACATCACGCACACATGAAGGATAGGGTAAGGATGAATTGATATCTACCTTAGATATATCAACCTATATCCCATGTTTTGACACTACATGCCCTAATACAATCCCATGATCTACCATGAAATGACACTTTTAAAAGTTTAATACCCGATTCTTCTCAATAAAATGATTCAAAACCTTTCCCAAAAAAGAGATACAATCATAAAATGAAGAACCATACACTATAAAATCATCTATAAATACCTCTAATCAAGACTCAATGAAATCTTAAAAAACACACACCATGCATCTCTGGAAGGTACCCAGGGCATTGAAAAGTCCAAATGGAATCCTTCGGTAGGCAAACATACATAATAGAAAAGTGAATGTTGCCTTCTTCTGATCCTCCAGAGAAATAGGAACCTAAAAATATCCAGAAAATCCATCCAAGAAACAATAATGTGTCTTCCCAGCTAGTATCTCAAGCATTTGATTAATAAATGGGAGGGGGAAATGGTCCTTGTGAGTTGTTTGATTTAGTTTCCTATAATCAATACACACACGCCAACTATTTTGCACCCTCATTGGAAGTAACTCATCTTTCTCATTTTTAACCACTGCAACAACACTTTTCTTAGGAACAACCTGAATAAGACTCACCCACTAAGAATCTGAAATGGGATAAATTTTACCTTCCTTGATCAAATTTTCAACCTCATTTTTAACAACTTCCAGAAGGGTTGGACTGAGTCTCTTTTGTGGCTGCCTAACCGATTTAGCCTCATCCTCAAAAATAATCTTACGCATGAAAATGGAGGGGCTAATACCTGATATGTCAGCCAAGTTCCACCCTATTTCCTTAATGTTTTCCATCAAAAGATTCAAAAAAAATTCTTCATGTTCAAAAGGGATATTGTTAGCAATGATAAGAGGTAATTTCTCACCACGTAACAAGTATGGTTATTTGAGATTAGGTGGAAATGTATTGAGTTCCAATGTAGGGGGTGATGTATGGATGGAGAAATTTAAGGAACTAAAATATGTGCACAATGAACATCAGTATCAGAATATACATCATCAAAATCAGAGAATAAAGCATCAAATCCATCATCATACTCAACATACATGTCATAATTAGAGTTCACATGATCAAAATAAGAATATGTATCCATTTTAAAATCAAATATAAGAGTCTTTTGAATTAGAAACAGGTGTGGAAGTACTCTTAAACATCAAACTAGAACCAATAATCATAATCTCCCTAATAATAGGACAATAAAATTCAATGGAGTTTTTATTTTTTGGTTCAAAATGGGAGATAACAAATGTAGAATGGTCCTCTGAGGGGTACTTCATGGATTCCATAACATTAAATATCACAAATTCATCCCCAAAATCCATGGAAAGTGTAACATCATTGACATTTATGATAGTTTTTACAGTTTTGAGGAAGGTTCTACTGAAGATATTGGGAGCATGAGAACTAAACAGATCATCCCCCATGTTAACAACATAAAAATATGCTGGAAAGATCATGTCTCTTACCTGGACAAGTACATCCTCAAGGAATCCTATTGGATATGTTGTAGATCTATTTTAAAACTTCACCACTACTCTTGTTGGATTCAACTCACCAACCTGCAAAGAAGATAATATAGAGTGAGGCATCACATTTATGAAATCTCTTAAATCACAAAGTGCATTAGAAAAGTGTAACTCCCCTATGGTGCATGAGATTATGAATGTTATAGGATCCTTGCACTTAGTTGGCATTTCTAGATTTTGTGAAATGAGTGTTGACACATTCCTTTCATGATTGATCCTATCATTTCAATTGAGGCCTCTTAGATTGGTATAAGGTTCTTTTAAGAATTTGGTATACCTTGGGATTTTCTTAATGGCCTAAATCAAGGGAATGTTTATCTCTACATGCTTGAATGTGTCCAAAACTTCTTTTTTTCATCACCTCTCCAGCCATATTTTTGATTTGAACAACTCTATTTGGAAAAGTAAGGGGTTTAGGAGGAATATCATCAATATTTTTCTTACCTTTATCTTTCTCCTTGGGTTTATCAATAGTTGGTGTGGAAAGGGGATTCTCCGAAGTTGAGGTGAATCCTAGTGGAATGATAGGTGCAGATATATCAATTTCTTTCTTCCAACTTCTCAATGTGATGGCACTGACATTCCCCTTGGGATTTGGAGTAGGTTGGGAAGGAAGATTTCTAGAGTTCTTACTAGTTTATGGAGGGAAATGGAAATATGGCTCATTAGATTCTTCAACTCACTCAACTCTGAACTCTGAATCTTTAACTCATTCTATTGATTAAGAACAATTTACTTCAAAAGGTCATCAGTGTTAGAATCTACCTTTGGTTAAGAGTTCCCTTGGTGTTGACTTGTTGATTCTTGAGCTTCAAATCGTCTTTGGGGTTGTTGGAAACCCTATGGTAGGGTGGAGGCTGCTGGAAATTTTGTTGAAAAGGGGAACTTTGTTGTTGTACAAATACATACCTCATGTCTGATTGATCTTTCAACCCTTGGTTGTATGTTGGAGAAAATGAATCAAGATTATTTTTTGTATATGGTTGTTTCTACTGATATGGTCTCCCAAGAAACACTGTTGCACAATCTTCTGTTTCTTATAGTTTGGGGAAACAATCAGTTGGGTGGCCTGTCTCAGTGAAAAAGCCACAAGTCTGGGAAGGAGTGGGTTGAGATTTTTTTTGAGACAAATAATTTTTCCTCACTATAGTGGCCAATTATTCTTACTTGGTATCAATCAAATGAATCTCAAGAGAAGAATTACTTACCTGATGTACTCTCCTGACATGTGGTGTACCTCGATCGCCAAATTTTTGGGAGTTTTGGGCCATCTTGTTAATCAACGCATGTGAAGCTGCTGGTGTTTTTTCCACCAATTCTTATATATATGTGGCATCCACCATGATTATCTCCATAGGTTTGACTCCTTCATAGAAGTATTGGATGAGGATTTCCTCACTAGTTTGGTGATGTGGTCAGCTTGTACACAACTTTTTGAATCACTCCCAGTACTCATACATTGACTCCCATTGGGGATTATTAATCCCCGAGATCACCTTTTAAATAGATGCGGTCCTTTAATATTGAAAAGATCTCTTCTATAAAATATGTTTCAAATCGTTCCAAAAAGTTACATCTTTAGGTTGTAAATAATACATCCAATCTTTCGCAGCTCTATCAAGTGATAATGTAAATGCTCTAAGTTTGATTTGATCTTCAGATACATTTCGTAGTTTTAAGGTTGAGAAAACACATTAAATTTTTTAAAATGTTTATTTGGGTCCTCCCCAAATAATCCATGAAACTTTGGAAGAAGATTAATTAACCCAGATTTCAGTTCAAAGTCCAATTCGAGATTTGGGGATGCAATGCAATTTGGTAGATAGTTAATATAAGGTGAAACCAATTCTCTAATGGTTATATTAATTTAATTTTCATTATTTTCAGACATTGGTTCTTGATTTATGTTTTAATTTAAATTTATTCCAATTTCAATGCTTTGATATTGGAAGAATTCTCTAACTGGTTGAATGTTGAAACTTCTTGTAAACTGAGAATGTCTGATTCGAGCCTGAAGGCTACGTTCAATCTCAAGATCAAGATCTAAGAGATATTTGGGATTAGTTCATGTCATAAATCAAATAAAAATTAAAATAATAAAATTGGACCATAATAAAATAAAAGATAAGAAGTTTGAGTTGATGGTCCAAAAAGAAGAAAAAGAAAATAAAACATGAAGGAAAAAAAATTCATATTGGGTAAAGAAGGAAGAAAGAAGAGAAGAAGAGAATAAAATGTAAAATAAAATAAATACCTCTAATTGCTTGAAATAATTACTTGACTCCCCAGAAACGAAGCCAATTTTTAAGGCACTTTTGTGGGTTCCCTCAAATGATTATTGGTTTTTGGGTACTTAGGTGCAATAGAGTGGCTGACCAAGGTTGTCTCTCAAAGAAGAAAGTAAATTTGAAAACTTACTAAAGGTATTTTGAAAATAACATAAAATAGAATAATAACACTACTTGAAAGAATGTGGGTTTTTTTATCATTCATAAATCTAGAAGAAGTTTTTTGGAATAAGTTTGTATAATTGTTTTGTTTTTATTTTTGATATAATGTTTGATAAAAACAACACAACAAGAAGATGTTTTCTAGAAAATATTTTAAAAGTCATAATTAATCTAACTCTACATATTAAATCATTTATTAATTATTATCATTTAAATTAATATCCACTTAATTATTATCCCTTCATTTGTTAAATCCCAAACCCTATGAGATTTAACTTTACCACAAAGATAAAGTGAATTTAACCCTAGGCTAACTCCGGAACATGCAATCACAACACACTGCTTTGATTGATGTTCTAAGGTTATCTTATGTTCAGTGGTAAATTAATGAACATATCCTCTTAGTAAATTATAATTAATTGATTTTATGTATTATATTTGGACACTACAAATTGATCCTTTGTGGTTTTAAATTACCAATTAAGTTCGCACTCTCACAATTCACACAATTCTTGACATCGAGTGATTTGTGTTTATTGTTCAAGTTATTTCTTAGTTTAATTTAAATTAAAAATTAAATTAATAAATTATATTATTTTAATTAAATTATATCATTTATTCAAAATAAATTAATTAATTAGGTTAGAGGTAGATCAATTACTAAAAAGAAATACTCTTCTATGGGCGGTGTAGTCATCGTAGAAATGTGTTGCATTTGTAATTGTTTAGAGAAGGTAGAAACCAATCTATTTTCTACCTCTAATTTCATACCAATTATAAATATTAATAGAAGAATAAATTTTAACAAAACAAAACAAAATAGAATAAATAAAAGAAGAACAAATAAGTTTATTACACACAAAAAAATCATTACAACATGAAGAAGAAGAAGGTTTCGTCGAAGGGATCCTTACTTCAAGAGCCACCCTTGTTGAAATGGTTGGATAATTTGAGTGGATTCACTTCTCCTATATCCTCAACTTTCTAATGTAGGTCCCAACCCCTATAAATGAGAAAAAAACGAATTTATTTATTATAGGGGAGGCTAGGTTTAATGAGGTTTCAAGTGTGAATGGGGAATCTCGACCAAATATTTTAAGACAACTTGCACCGCCCATTTGACCTCCAAAACGCGTGAACGAGCTATTCTTACAGAAGAATGATTTGTGAAAAATTGTTTTTAAGATGTCCTATTAAAATTTGGGCCCAATACAAGGTCGTATGAAGACGTTATAGCCCAAATATAGAACCAATGTCCAATCTAGATGGCCCATCCCACCTTTGACTTCACGGTCTATTTTCTCCAAACAATGCATGATTTAGCTCCATTTTCTTAAACAAAAGTTATATCTCATTAAGTCAGGAATAAAGTTACAATATTTCAAGTTCAAATAATAAATATTAAAATATTTATCTTCGAAATACTACAGTGCACTATAAAGGGTAAAACTGGAATTTCTATCAAATTTTCAAGTGAATGATCTAATCCAAAATATTTTATAAATAAACATATTTAACACAATGTGAGGAAATTTTATCATTTATTATTAATAAAATAATAAATAAAAATGTGTTTAATCATTTTCCATCGATGAACCTTCTTGAATATTGTTTTGTATGACCTGTTATAGAATTCTTGTTGTCTACAGATGGTATTTGACCATCGGGATTGTTTATTTATTATTATACTTCTTCTATTTTATTATGATTCTTTTGGTTTTATATTTATGCTTCTTCTATGTTATAGTATTTCTTATGCTGTTATATATATCTAGACCATTGTTATTATCACCACCCTGAGGGTGTAGTCTCCCCACTACCACCTATTTACACCCTCATTTCTAGTGGGAAACCTTTGGTTTGTGGGGATGCACACTTTAGGCCTAGTGGTAAACTGACCCAAAGAACTATTTAAAGTGGCATCCAGGTTGGGGATCTACAATTGGTATTAGAGTAGTTTTCTTCTCTGAGATTGGGTAACCATGTTTGATTGGATAATAATGGTATCAAATGATTTACCTTTATTTTTGGATCTTACTATTTGGGCTATGGTAGACCAGAGACTAGGATATAGCCAGAACTAGGTACATAGCTTGTGTTTAGGTTTCTGTATCCCCATAAAGGGGAAAAAATCAAGTTTCTAGGGGTGGGAAATTGGTGTTCTAATTTTTCCTTTTACATTTGATTTTATTTCCACCTTGAGTGGTTCACTTGGGTGTGATGGTTATATAAATTTTGGACCTTGTCCTCATATGTAAAGGGAGGTTTGATTATTCTTTATGGTAGGATTTTAGGCACATATGATGTTTTTTTCTTAAGATTTTAATTGGGGACTTGAAATGTGATAATAGGGGTCTGAATTGTTTAAAGTTTCAACAAAGGAAGCTAAAAATTATTTTCTTTCTTAGCCTCTCTTTGGTGGAATTATACTAAGCCAACCCAGGAATGTGGTTCCAATGAAATAAATGTGTGATGATATGCATATTCATGTGAAATATGGGTCTGACACTGATAAGGTGGGTAGGGATGATGATAGGGGGTGAGTTTTTTAAAGTTTCAACAAATAATCTAAATAGTTTTTTCTTATATATCATCTTTGGTTTCACTCTAATTAGCTTTCCAAGATTGATATATGATGCCTAACTCTTATGGGGGTAGGAATGGGGGTTGTGAGGCTAGATTACTTATGATGACTAACCTTGTTATGGGTAGGAGGGGGGCACAATACCAGGATACATGTGATACCTGAACCCGGTATGGGTTGGTAGGGGGTCTTGAGGCCGAATGTATTATGACAGGGTGCGATAGGGGAGTATAAGGGTGGTGAGATTCACTACCTATTACAAATTTACCTATTTTTAATATATATATATATATATATATTATATTATGGATGTTTGAGAATTGTATTAGTATTCAACAGGATGCCACATAGACAGGCTCTGGTGGTGCGTTAGGAGGGCATTAATATGGTGTCACTTGAGCATGCATGAGATGAGGCCCATGAGGGTTTGGATGAGGCCCCAGAGGGTCGGGATAATCATGATCTATAGGTACAAGCATATGTACATGATTAAGTACAAGAAAGGAATCTATATATGGTAGACTTAGGTCCAGGGATGGATAAGAAGCTTAGGGAGAACCTAGTTTGGGTTATTTAGGGTATCAATATGGGAGCTCAGGGAGATGATACATCTATGGAGTACCTGTACTGAGAGTTACAGTTGAAAAAACCACCACTATTTCAGGGTGAGAGTGGACCATAGACAATAGATAACTAGGTAGAATCACTGTAAATGATCTTTGACCAGCTCAAGATGTCCCCAAGTCAGAGGATGAAGCTAGTGACATACATTTTTAGAGCACCGACAAAGCGCTGGTAGGACATACAGGTGCATGGAGACATACACGAGGGAATGGAATGGAATGATTTTAAAGATAGGTTCTTCAGGAACTTATTTCTATAGATTTTGAGGGTGGAAATAGCCTATGATTTTATGAATTTATAGTAGGGGGATAATTCTATCATGGACTTTGTATATAATTTCAAATATTTATCTTGTTTTCCACCTTCCATGGTGGGTGATGACATCACTCAGGTGAGGTGATTTTAGGATGTATTTTGGCATGCCATCAAAGTAAATGTCAATATCTTCAAGCTAGCATCCTTTTTAGAGACAGTAAACCATGTGATGATAGTAGGGGGAAATCTGATAGACCGGACTTATTTGAGCTGACTAACAACATCAGGTGATTTCAGTGGCAATGATTTTGGTATCCAGAAGTGAGGCTGTGAGGAATCTTAGTAGGGAAGTTAGGATAGAGATTTAGGTAGACCACTATGGAGTGGGTCTCCAGCACTGTAATTCTAGTACATGTATCCATGACATGTCCAAAATCAGTGTGAGAAAATTCCAAGGAGTTCTAGGCATGTATCCAAATCAATAATCTCAAGTGGTTCTATAGTAAGCCTTTTAGATAGTCATAAGATAGGTATCAGGTCAGACTCAAGCATCTAAGGTAGCAATAGGAGTGGTACTAGTAGATAGTATCCAAGATTCAACTGCATGCGAAGGATGTGGCCGATATATAAGGTCCCAATAGAGGGGTTAGTGGATGGTAGCTGGTGTATCTCTGTAGGGAGGCTATGCATCAAGTAGTTAGGCTTCAGTTCAAGTGCATGAAATGAAGCTACCAAGTTCATATTAGAACAAAGATTTGACTATAGTTAGAGGTAGACCATAGGCATGACCAAGTTACTTTTGTTTTTTCTTTGGCTAGTTTTTCTGTATGAGGTACACATATATTAATTTTGGACTAACCAGGGGTTGGTTAGTAGGTTGGAATCGATTATAATGTGTGATATATATATATATATGAGGTGAATTAGAATTGAGACATATTATGGGAATCAAAACGATGTGGATTTTATGTGAGGTGCGTAGGCATATGGGAATCGATGCAATGCAGGTTATGTATGAGGTGATGAGGCATCATGATTTTGTTTGGGCATGCATATGTATATATGATGTAGAATTTTATGGGCATCAGATGTGATGTTGGATTTTGTGAGTGCCATGTAAGGCACAAGTATGATATGAGAATCCGATGAGATGCATGACTCGATGGGTCTTAGATATGACATGAGCATGGCTTGAGAACCTTATGAGGTGCAAGAGTGAAAGTGCTTCACAAGTGGACTTTTGAGTCTGGGGATGATCAATAGACCATTAGAATGTTTTAATTTTGGGTTGAGATGTGACCAGACAGGTAAATCCTAAGGTGGGGAGCACCACTAGGAAAATTGACCTATGAATGACCAGGGTAGACTGGGGTGATATAAATGAGATTATTATATTTGGTACTAAATCCATGTAATTCTTAATAGCTCAGGGATGATCTATGTTAAGGTGGGAATATTTTAACATCATATGTTTTTGAGAGGGTCATTTTTTTAGGTAATTTTTGAACTTTTGAGTTTAGTTGTCGGGCCAACCCTTTTTATTGATATTTATAACCTCATTCTGAAAGTTTGATAGAACAAATACCTTTTTTAGGTTGGGTTTTAGTTTTTGTGGAAGTCCCGAGGGTTCAGGAGAACATTTAAAGAAGTAAGGATGACCAGGCCGTTGAAAACTACTGTTGTGAGTTTTACAAAGCATGTAAATCATTTATGAAGCATGTAATGTTTATATGGGTTGTGTATGGTAGATTCATGATGTGAAAGGATCAGGGTATTACATTAAGGGATACAAGTTGTGTAACTGTTAAACGATGTGTAATAGTTACATGTCATGTAAGTTGTGGGAAATGTTTTTTAAAAGGAATAGGGGCTCAAACCCCTCATTTTTTCCCTCCACACATAGAGGTAGGAACAACCATGGGTTTTTCATACCTCTCCATTATCCTCTAGGTTTCCTTAATTATCCTATGTTTGATCTCTGGTCTTCTATCTGTTGGTGGATACAAATTCATCTTGGTAAGGACTTTGATCCTCTTGACTTTTTCTTCTTTTATCTCTCCATGTGGTGTGCTAAATCTATGTAGTAAATTTTACCCTATTTTTAGGGAATTCATATAAAAACAAATTTATTATAATTCATCTCAAGTTAGGGGCTGATATCATACAAGAGTTCAACTACTTGTGTGAGGTAGGTGGTTCCTAGATTTCTTATTGACTTTATGGGTATTTTGGGCATGTGTTCCTAAATTCACTTTTGGGTTGACTGAGGGAGAACCTAATAAATTAAATTCATGTTTTTAAATTATAAAATTGATGCCATGGGATGCCATTGGGTATTCCCTAGACCCTTATTGCATGATAATCCTATTAAGGTGCTTTGGAAAACTTGGGCAGGTTAGGCCAGGTGTGTTTCAATTAATTAAATTGAATTAGTTGTGTTAAATGATTGTTGGTTCCATGGGAATGTGGAAAGAATTGTCTAAGGATTGAGGTGATGATGATCACATGGAGTGAGGAAACTTGGTTATCAGGTTGGGGTCAACTCGGGTACTTGGGGTGATGTTTATCACCAGGTTGAGGTGACTTGATCCTCAATACTTGAGGAGATGAGGTCATCAAGATTATGTCATGGCTCGTATGATTTGAGATGGTGCTGACTATCGAGATCAAGCGACATGGTCTCATGAGAACGAGGTTCTAAATGATGTGTCTTATGATTGTTTGGTGATTTTTTCTCACCTTTTGTTGGCCGACACACCATTGGAGTCGTGTACACACAATTAAGACTGAGATCAAGGTGGTGTTGACCACTCATTGTGGGTGGATTCCCCCATAGACTATGTAGATTAGGTGATTGTGTTAACCATAAGACATGTTTGGGGGTTCTTACCATATAAATCTATGTAGATAGTGGTGTACCATCGGTTGTTAGTGTTGAGACTATCAGTTGGGTGTTAAGGCTCACCGTTATGCTTAAGGATTTCGGGCTGGGACTTGGGAGAACTGACATCGCTATGTGTCAGGATATTGAGCTTTGAGTAAATTGTGATTATATTTTGGAGGACATATATCATTGTGTATCAAGATGTTGGGGTGGGAGCTGATGGAGAATTTTGAGAGGGGGCCAAAGGGACCAGGTACTTATTGTTTGAGAATTCTATTTGGACGACAAGTATTCTGATTGATGGAATGAGGTATCCGATGAAATTTTATGTGTGGAACATGAGGGTTCACCAAATTATAAATTCATTAGCAAATTCCTTGGATTCCAAGCCATAGATCCTTGAAATTGTAAATATATATATGCATACATGTGCTGTATTCAATATATATAACCAGGGGAATGTTTTTAGACATTTATATCAGCAATGAACAAATTAGGTTATCATTTCCTTATAGATGCTAAAACACAAGGGAAGTGGGTTTTTATTAAATGTGTGTGACTCACTGTTTTATTTATATTTCTCAAAAACCTTTATAATTATGGATATAATAAATGAAAACATTGACAGTCTATCATTGATATTTATTTTTCAAATAGTTTACCTAAAAATAATGACATTTTAACCAGGGCATCACGTAGACCAGTGGTGGGTGTGAAACCCTTATTGTTCTCCAATCATGGGTTCAAGCCCCAAAACCTTTACATATACAATGGGTTGTCACCCAACATGCATATTGACATTTTTATAAAATTTTATTAATATAATTTCTATATCTTTCGCAAAAATGGGGGACATCCTTGAAATAAAATTAACAATTAAATGACCTTTTTACTAGGGTTTTCAATACAAACCTTTTTTTTACAAAGTATAATAAAATTATTTGAATATTATTATAATGTCATTAAATATCATATTAACCCTAAATGATATAAATACCTTTGAACTTATGTATATAAAATGTAATTTCATTATTCATCAAATAAATTTTTTACTAAAACATATTCTTTCCATAAATTTCTCCCAAAATATCATTAATCTTAATAAGATCTCATCATATAAAACCTAAAAATAGGAATTTAAGAATTGAACTTATGATAAATATTAAAATAACAAACTCATGATGGTATCCACAAATCCTATTTTAATTAAGACATATGTGATTATAAAATTTAACAAAATATTTAGATGTTTGATAATTATTATAACCAAAATAACATCTATAAAATACATCTAAAATTTAATTATTGAATACCAATACATGAATATTTCATACATTTTATTTCAAAATAGGTCATTCCTTAGTCTTGGGTTTAACATAGTTTATTCATTATCGTCATTTTTTAAATCCTTCATAATGGTTCATAAAGAGTTTGTGAATTTTCAAATCATATCCCTCAAGAGTGTCAAACTAGGTGTGCGGTAAGGACCATTTTCATGAACCAATTCCCAATTGATTCTAACATAATATTGTGTTTTTGAGGTTGTTGAACCTTGGTACATATATGTCAGATCTACATCCACTTGTAGTATCTATATAGGGAAGTAATTTCTTAAAAGCCACTCCCTCTATCTTTTACAAAGATTTCAAGACATTTCCCAAAACATTGACTCTTCCTTAGACTTATCCTTAGATACATACTTAGAAATATCCTTATAAATATCCCCAAGGATCTCAATAAATTATTACCATCCTAGTTTCTAAAGGTTAACTCAACCTTTTAATGGATACCAACTATAGAGACCCAGGCTTCTCATATATGGATATTACATCTTTTTAGATGAATATTCATTACATTGAAAAAATACATACCTAAGGACTGTAACAGATTAGTGACATTGGAAACATGGAACACAATATTCTAATATAGTGATATATCTTCAATGTTTTCAAAAAAGATCTTCCCATTTAGTACTCTTTATAGACATACCGTACATAAAACCTTTTTATATTGTAACATCCTGAGATTTTATGAAATATATTTTTTCAAATTAATTTAAATTTTTTGATTGCTTATGTTTCATGAAATTCACATTTTACATTTCATTTTACACTACAAAAATTTTATCTTGAATTGCATTTAACATTGATTTTCTTTAATAACTTGTGTTACATGCAAGGATGAGTATTACAGGACAATAATAAACTATTAATATTATTTATTTAACATAATAGTTATCACCCATCTATTGGAATGAATAAAATGAATATGATTAACTAAATTATTAAATAACAGTTTAAACAAGTTTATAAAATGAATTCATTAATTACCAATTAATTATAAATGAAAATAAAGACCAATTTAATATAAAGGATGTGTTTTTATAAAAACTATTTCTATGATCAGAATGGAATTTTATGTTAATAAATTAAATTAATCTATATTATTGAAACATATTAATGAAATTTATATGATATATATTTAACAAAATGTTTTTAAATTCATCCAATAAGTCTGATATTGTTAATATAAGAATAAATCCAATTGTAAGCATAAAAAGATGTATATTTTTAAAAGGCAGTTTTACCGCCTTTTAATGACGTACCTATTTTAAATCTATTTTTTTACAATTTTATATTTTATATTTTAAAAAATAAACTTCAATTTTTAAATAATAATATCAAAATTTACTTTTTGTTATTTTTATTTAATTTTTTTTGAGAACTATCATATTTTGACGAATAGTGAATGACACCAAATTTTAATTGAAAACTGATTTTTCATCTAAATAATTTATAGTGTTAATTATATTTTTAATTTGTTTTAAAATATATTTATATTAAATTTATATCATTTAAACCAATTTATGTCGTTTTAGTCAATTTCACATTGAATTTAGATATAAAAACTTACCAAACTTTTAAACATATTCACTTTAAAACCCCGCTTTTCCGTCCCATCTACATGATTGATTTTAAATTAATTTCTGTCACTTATGTTATTTAAATTTGAAAAAATGTATTCCATATTTGGAATAATAATAATTTAAAATTTATAATAATTTCATATTAGTTTTTGACCAAAATATTAGTGAAATTAATTAAACTTAATTACAACGATTAAGGTAAAAATGAGTTTACTTAGTGGTTAAAATTTATTCTTAAGGGTCCAGATGACATAAAAAATTGTCCATAACCAATTTTATGGCCATGATTCGACCAAATACTCTATTTTATCAAATTTTTATCATTATTTGAGGCAATTATTTAAGGAATACCTCCCAATAGTGTTGACCATTTAATATTTACAAGAATACCACTCACCCTCTAGTTTAAAATGGAACTCACCCTCCCCCTCTCTTCACACATATAAATCCATTTTGGATAATCAAAAACCTAAAAAAATAAGCTAAAAAATTTACCCTCTCATCATATAATCCTTAATTTTGGTATAAAGAAAACCAAGGATTTCCTTTGGTGCAAATCAAAAGGAGTTACCTAGAGAAGAGGTAACATTCTTCAATGAGCACTTTTATTTTGTTTCTTTCTCCACCCCTTAAATTATTCTAATTAAATTATTATATAATAAAATAATTATACTAAATATTATAATATTTTTTATTTTAAGTTTTATACCTACCCTTACACATACTTCCATAAAATGGGTAACAAAATCACCATTCATGTGTATGATGAACTACCGCCTCGCGAAACGATGACGTTCATTTTTTCATTTACCACCTATTATTATTGAGAATTATGATAGAAATAATATTTTTATATGATATATATTATATTATAATTTATTAATAATTATGTAATTATTATATAACACAAACAATCATGATTTCCATTTTGTGGGAATATGATGACATCGTTTGTGGACGTTTGGAATACCACCTCCTCAAAACAATGTGATACGCTCACCCTTTACATAGAGTGTATTAAGGATAGGTTTAATAAAAATATATGATATAAATTAAATGTTTATGATATTAATAAAATAATAATCTATCTATACATATAACATATCATTTTATTCTTTCTATTTCACACACTGAAAAAGTGAAAACGTCATCCGTGGATGTGTGGACAACTGCCTCCTCGAAGCGATGTGATTCTTCCTTTTTCATTACCACATCAAAATAATTATATATATAAGTATATATAATTAGATAAAATGGTATTTATGATATAATATTAATTATTTAAATATAAAATTTACTTACCTTCTTTCCATAATGATCATAAAAAAATGAGAACTTTACTCATGCATACGTACGACCTACCATCCCCATGATCATAAAATTAGTTATTTTTTCATAACCATATATCTTGTATTATTTTAAAAATATAATTTATTTAAATATGTGATAATTATTTTTTGGTTATTATTATTAAGGTATTTAAATAATTAATTCATTGACCATTATCGACATATCAAAGTCAATTTCAACACATAAGATGAATATGGTCAAAACATCCGACTTAAACATCAATATTTAAGTAATTTTATATAACTTATTTATAAGTGAAATAAAAGTAATAATAAAATTGTAAAAGGTTATTAAGTAAGTAAATAGTTAAAATAATTATATTATTTATGAATATTGAGGACCAACATTATAAATTAGACTCAAGGTTAGGGATTTATTGACCCAATTTCCATTCATTGGGTTAAACTTCTATTTCATTGGTTATGTTATGATAAGAATATATGTGAAATGACTTTATATCATATTATTATATATTTCTAAATTTATTTTCTGGATTCAAATTTCTCACACATAATTATTTCATTGATTTATTCTCACTCTAATGATACGATCTTTGTTAGGGTTTTCTCGTCTCACTTTTATTTCTGTGAGATATATTCCATATTCACCACTTATTTTTGTTGAGTGGTGTATATACTACCCATGAATTTATTTTATGATTATTTTCATTATATTTATGGGATTTATAATATCCATTTTATTATCCCTCTTTCATGGGGTTTAAATTTTCAAAGTTACCAAAGCGGTAATTTATTTTTGTCACAATTTTCCTTCTTTGAGATGTTTGTTATGTTATACACCTATCTTATGTAATGAGGTGTATATAATTATCATTTGATATGATATATCATGAATAAAATTATTCTAATGATATTATAAATTTTATTTAATTTTATTCCTTCATGGGGCTTATTATTCAAATGTTTTAATGTGGTATGTGATACTTTGGAATGTTTAAATATTATTTTCCTCATTAATGTTTTTAATGAAAGTTTAAGGGGATTTCAATTAATTAACATAAAAAACCATTATGTTAATTATCATCCAATGTGGATATTTTATATTGATACCATACTCATTCTCTCATTGGATGGATTAATATTGTTTCAATGACAATGTTATGGGTGCCATTTATTTTCCACAAACTAACAATGTTTCGAAGAGATTGTTATGGAACAGATTTATTTTCCATCGGTTAATCATGTTTCAAATAGATTTTTATGGAACCCATTACCTTTAAATGTATTATTCATATTTCAAATATATTTTTATGGAATCAATTTATTTTCCATGGGTTAATCAAGTTTTAAAGATATTGTTATGGAAACCATTTCCTTTCCATGGGTTATTCATGTTTCAAAGATATTGATATGGAAACCAATTATTTTCCATGGGTTAATAATGTTTCAAATAGATTTTTATGGAAACCATTTACTTTACATGGTTTAATAATTTCTCAAAGAGATTTTTATGGAACCCATTTTATTTTCATAGGTTAATCATGTTTCAAAGATATTTTTATTGAACCTGTTTATTTTCCACAGGTTAATCATGTTTCAAAGAGATTTTTATAGAACCCATTTATTTTCCACAGGTTAACAAAGTTATGAAAGGGGTTATTGTATTCTCTGATGAGTTTACATAATATTTTACATGTGATTATTTTTCAATGGTACTTGGGAACTTGATGGGTGGTTACATGATAAACCAATGACGGGTTATTCTGTGATAGGCTAATGACGGGTGGGTCCGTGATAGTCCTACAATGACTTTGTTATGGAAGTAGATTATATGGATATTCCATTTATAAGAGTGAAATGTATAGAATTATAACTCATAGTTATTCCATTTATAATAATGAAAAGTATAATGATTTCACAAGATACATTTATGTGTTTCTTTATGATTTCTATAGAATTATAATGTTTCTAATGATCGAGATTGATATAACATGTCTCATGATTAATGATTCTCATGACTCTTACCTTTTACATTTTTTTCATATTTTATAGTCATGGTATTGATGGGTATGAGTTATTTTATGATTTTATCATGTACTTTTATTATGTAATCATACACTTATGCACTCTTATGCTCATTGCTGACATTCAATTGTTAATGATTATGTTTACCTTACCAAGAATCTGAGCTCAACCTTCTTATGTTTCCCTTTCCATAAGTTTTATAGAATGATGTTTAATAATTTATGTATATAAATGATTTCAAAAGGATTATGTTGATGTCCTAATGTGAAATAAGAAAATATGGGTATGACAGGAGATGATGTTCAACTTTATGAACCAGTTGTTTATGATTCCAAGTTGATGTGAATTGTTTATATAGAATTGTTTCCTAATTCTATGGAACAATAAACCTAAAAGTTCCTCCAATATGTAAGTGATTCATATTTTACTTTTGATTTTGTAAGGTTTATATGAAAAATTTGGATCAAAATTGATGGAATCAAATCCAATAATGTAAAATATGGATTTCATCACAGAGTCCAGAAGTATGGGTTCTAGGTTGTTATAGTTCATATCAAAGGACAATTTAGATAAAATTGGAGATCAGGATGTTTTAATGTGATTTTATCTTAATATTTGGGGATACATTCATTGGTATATCAGTTTAGGTATGATCATAAGTTCACATTATTAGAAACCCAAATTTGGTTTTAAGCGATGTGGTCTTAAAGTGATTAATGAAATTTTTAGAGATTTTTTTGGATAAGGTATCTATAACCCCTAGAATCAACATAAAGTGTTTTTATGGAGGATTTATCTTTCAGAATTAAATAAAAAGGGGAAAATCCATATGATTAGTGATAAACCATCACATCCGACTAGGATACAGGCCTTGAACCCACAAATGAAGGGATATAAGTGTGTAGAACCTACCACTGACCTAAGTGTTGTCTTGGTTAGTATAATTTTTTTTATAGGTTAAAATAAAGATTATTTAGGAATCAAATGAGATTTTATTTGAGGAATAATGGTTATTTTATCTTGTAAGAATATATGATCAAATATTTTTGATCTTTGGGTTTCCTATTTAGTTAGGAAATGTTTGAATAATTTTAAAAATAACTATTTAGGAATAATTTTGTTTCAAATTTTGCTATTACTCTTGAAGATTAATGTATCATATGAAGGATTACTCATTTTGAGAATTATCTCACAATGTGGTAAGTATTTTGGTTTTGGTTAATGTTTAAAGACAAGATGAATAAAATGTTTTCCCTTTTATAATTATGTGGTATTTAAAATTTTATTTTTGCGATTCAGGTGTGAAAGTGTTATCTTGATAACTTTTGTTAAACACAAGGCCGAGTCTTACCAGACAACAATATACTATTAATATTATTTATTTAACATAATAGTTATCACCTAGAAATTGAAATGGAGAGAATGAATATGATTAACTAAATTATTAAATCATAGTTTACACATGTTTATAAAATTAATTCATTAGTTACCAATTAATTAGACATGAAAATAAAGACCAATTGAATATAAATGATTTGTTTTTATGAAAACCATTTTTTATGACTAGAATGATATTTTATCTTAATAAATTAAATTAATAACTATTAGTGAAAGATATTAATTAAATTTATGCACTATATATTTAATAAAAAGTTTTTAAATTCATTCAATAAGTTTTATATGGTTAAGATAATAATAAATTCAATTTTAAACATAAAAAGCCTTATATTTTTAAAATGTAGTTTTACAGCCTTTTAATGGTGCACCTATTTTAAATATAGTTTTTTAAAATTTTACAATTTTTATTTGAAAAAATTAACTTAATTTTAGAAATATTAATATAAACATTTACTTTGGTGATTTTTTGGTATTTTTTTGAGAACTCTTATATTTTGATGAATAGTGAATGACACAAAATTTTAATTCAAAACCGATTTTTCATAAAAATAATTTATAGTGTTACATTATATTTTTAATTAAGTTTAAAGTAGAATTAAATAAATTTTATATAATTTAAACCAATTATGTTAAATTTAATCAATTTTAAATTGAATATATATATATAAACTTAGAAAACTAATGAACATATTCACTTTAAAAACCCGCTATGTCGTCCCGTATACGAGATTAATTTTAAATTAATTTCTGCCACTTCTATGATTGAAATTTGAAAAAATGGATTCCATAATTGGAATAAGAATAATATATAATTTATAATAATTTCAATTTAGTTTTTTATCAAAAATATTAGTGAAGTTAATTAAAATTAATTACAATGACTAAGGTAAAAATGAGTTTACATAGTGGTTAAAATTTAATATTTAGGGAAAGCATATCATAGAAATACTGAAAAAACCAATTTTATGAAAATAATTAGATCATATATCATATTTTATCTAATTGGGATCATTATTTTAGGCACATGATGTAATTGATACCTCCCAATAGTGTTTTCGTTTTTATATTTACAAGAACACCCCTTCCCCTCGATTATAAAGAGGCACTCACCCTCCCCCTATATTAATACATCTAAATACCTTTTGGATCACCCAAAAACTTCTAAAATAATCCCTAAAAACACCTCATATCATCCTAGAATCCTACTTTTGGAATAAAGAAAACTAGGTAAGTCCTTTGGTGAAAACCAAAAGGATACACCTAAAGAAGAAGTAACATTCTTCAACAAGCACTTTTGTTTTGTTTCTTTCTCCACCCCTTAAATTACTATTATTCCATGATTATATAATAAAATTATTATCCTCAAAATAATATTTTTTTTTATTTTAAGGTTTCTACCTAGACCTATATACACTTCCATAAAATGGGTAACAAAATCACCATTCATGTGTATGGTGAACCACCACCTTATAAAATGATGTTTTTATTTTTTACTTTACCACCTCTTATGGTTTTGAATTTTAATGGAAATACTATTTTTAACTTATATATTTTATATTTATAATTTATCCATACTTCTAGAAATATTATATAACACATACCTTCAGGATTTCCATTTTATGGGAATACAATAACATCGTTTGTGGATGTGTGGACTACTGCCTCCTCAAAGCAATGTGATGCATTCACCATCTACATGGAATGTATTAAGGATGAGTTTAATAAAAATATATTATATAAATGAAATATTTATGATATTAATTAAATAATTATATATTTTAACATATAATATATCATTTTCTTCTTTCTATTTCACACACTAAAACTGCGACAATGTCGTTCATGGATGTGTGGACTACCGCCTCCTCGAATCGATGTGATTCTTCCTTTTTCATCACCAAATAAAAATAATGATATATATAGGCCCATATAATTAAATAATATGGTATTTATTATATAATTTTTATTCTATAAAGATAAAATTTACTTACCTTATTTCCATAACGATCATTGAAAAATGGGAACGTTACTCAGGCATACGTAAGGCATACCGTCTTAATGATCGTAACGTTTGTTCATTTTTCATAACCATATTTCCTATAATATTTTAAAATTTTATTTCATGTAAAAATTTGATAATTATTTCATGGTTATTATTATTTATATATTTAATTAATTACCTTATTGGCCACAATCGACCTATCAAATTCAATTTTGACACATAAGACGAATATAGTCAAAACAGCTGACAAAAACATTAATGATTAAGTAATTGTATATAACTTGTTTATAAGTGAAATAATAGTAATAATAAACTTAGAAAATTTTATGAATAAAGAAAATAATTAATGTAAGTTTGTTATTTTGGAATATTTAGGACACGCATGACAAATCGGACTCAAGGTATGGGATTTCTTAACTCAATTTACATTAATAAGGTTATAATTATATTTTATTAGTTATGTTATGAAAATAATATGTGTGAAATGAAATTTTATTATATTATTATTTATTTAAAAGTTTATTTTTTGTATTTATATTTGTCTCACATAATTTATTCATTGATTTATTCTCACTCCAATGATACGATCTTTGTAAGGAATTTTTTCCTCTCACTTTTATTTCTATTAGATATATTCTATATTCACCACTTATTTTTTTTGTGGAATATATAATTCCCATGAATTTATTTGATTATCCTTATCCTTAAATTTACAAGTTTTTACATATCCTTTTTATGGACTCTCATTCATGGTGTTTATGGTTTCAAAGTTACCAAAGCGGTAATATATTTTTATCACAGTTTTCCTTCTTTCAAGAATTAGTTATCTTATACGCCTATATTATTTAATGAGGTGTATATACTTATCCTTTTACATGATATATCATGAATATAATTATTGTAATGATGTTATGGGTTTCATTTAATTTTATTCCTTCATGGTTCTTGTGATTAAAAGGTCTTAAGGTGGTACGAGACACTTTGGAATGTTTAAAGATTATTTTCCTCATAAATGTTTTTAACTGCTTTTTAAGGGAATTCCCCTTCATTATGATCAAAAACCCTTTTTGTTACTTATCCTACATGACGGATATTTTTTATTTATACCATCCTCGT
The DNA here is from genome assembly GCA_963277665.1 of Viscum album. Taxonomy (NCBI): domain Eukaryota; kingdom Viridiplantae; phylum Streptophyta; class Magnoliopsida; order Santalales; family Viscaceae; genus Viscum; species Viscum album. The sequence continues at coordinate 1,060,761,289 of OY728137.1, forward strand.
TCTTTCTTTGGATGAATTAATATTGTTTCAAAGATATTGTTATGGAAGTTTTTTCTTTTCCATGAACTAACAATGTTTCAAAGAGATTAGCATGGAATATATTTATTTTCTATGGGTTAATCATGTTTCAATGAGATTGTTATAAAAAAAATTTTATTTTGATAGGTTATCAATGTTTCAAATATATTTTTATGGAACCCATTTACTTTCAATGGGTTAATTATGTTTCAAAGAGATTATTATGAAACCCATATATTTTCTATAGGTTATTCATATTTTGAAGAGATTTGATATGAAACCCATTTATTTTCCATGGGATAATCATGTTTTAAAGAGATTTTTATGGAAGAAATTTCCTTTACATGATTTATTAATGTTTTAAATATATTTTCATAGAATGCATTTCATTTTCATGAGTTAATCATGTTTCAATGCAATTGTTATTGAAACCATTTATTTTAAATGGGTTAATCATGTTTCAAAGAGATTGTTATAGAACCTGTTTAATTTTAATGGGTTAATCAAGTTATGAGAGGAGTTATTGGTTGCTCCAATGATTTTATGAAATATTTTATGTGTGATTATTTTCAATGGTACTTGGACATTTGATGGGTGGTTATGTGATGAAACAATAATGGGTGGTTCCATGATAGACTAAGGACATGTGCGGCTATGATATACCTCTAATTCAATGGGTATGGAAGTCAGCCATATAGATATTCCATTTATAAGAGTGACATATATGGAAGTTTACCACGTGGTTATTCCATTTATAAGAATAAAGAGTATAATGATGTCCCAATATACTTTTATGTGTTTCTTTATGATTTCTATATGATTATAATGTTTCAAATGATCAAGATTGATATCACATGGATCATGATTATTAATTCTAATGACTCTTTCCTTTTATATGTTTTAATATTTTATAGTCCAAGTATTGATGGGTATGATTTATGTTAAGATTATCTTATTAAATTTTATTATTTCATCACACCATTATGCAATCTTATGCCCATTGGTGACATTAAATTATTAATTCTTATGTTTACCCTTACTGAACATCTGAGTTAACCCTTCTTATGTTTACCTTCCCCATGATTTAAAGAATGACTTTGGGTAATTTATGTATATAAAGTATTTCAAAATGATGATTTTTATGACCTAATGATAAATAATAAAATCTTATTATAATGGGAGAAGATGTTAAAATTTATGAACTATTTGTTTTTTAGGACAAGTTGATGTAAATTATTTATGTATCAGTTTTTCTTAATTCTATAGAAATATAAACCTAAAAGTTACTTTTGTATGTAAGTTATAAATTTTTTCCTTTTTATGTATTAAGGTTTAGATGAAAAATTTGGGTCACAATTATCAGCATCAAAGTCGTGAATATAAAGATATGGATTTCAGCATAGGATCTAGGAGTGTGGGTTTTGGGTTGTTATATATATAACTCGGGGAAAGGAAACCTAAGAAAGGGTGAACTCATATGCTCAGTAAGGGTAAACATAAGATACATAAATCTATGATCATATGAAATAATAAGATAAGTATAAGTATATTTGATAATAAACATAACTTATGAAGTTCATACCCAACCTATCAAAGATAATAAACTTGAGTCATGACATAAAGATTGACAGTTCATAAGATATGAATCATAAGTGACTCAAAGAACATGATCCATAAGAGAATAAAATTTTCATAAGAAATAGATTTGTGTTATACACATTAACTTATAACATTGTGAGCATATATAATTAGAAACAGGTTCACTCATTACATTAAGGACATGAAATCAGACCCTCACATAAACTTATGGACATGAAACCAGGTCTACACCTAACATTATGGACATGAAAGGATAGTCCATACATAACATTATAGAAATTAAATATAGGTCTATACATAACATTGTGAACATGTATTTAGGTTCACACATAATATTTTAATCATGTACCTAGGTTCACACATAACATTATGGACATGTATAATAGGCCCACACATAATAGCATAATAGTCAAGGTTCACTCCCAAGACCATCATAGTGGAAAAATTCCTTTACTGTACCGATTTCACTCCCCATTCAAGTACTATATATATCATGATATATAAATATTTACCCAATTCATTGGGGAACAATCTAGATGCACCCATTATAAAATATATGATGGGATCACCAAGCTTAATCTAGGTTTCCCCATCATATAAGCTTTAACTAGATTACATGATGCTATCTAGGATGCCCTATCATCTAAGATGTAAATGGATTACCTGATGATATCTAGTATTCCCAATAATATAATCTATAATGGTATTACCCAATGTTATCTGAGCCAACCCATTGTATAAGTTGTAATGGGATTACCCAGCGCTATCCGGGCTGCCCCATCGTATAAGTAATGTCTAAGAGCCATAATATGATTTAAGTAAAAATTGCTTGAATATCATCATAAAAAATCATAAAAACAATCATCATTATTTCATAACTTGATTAAACTATGGAAAGGAAATGGGTTTCATGTAAATCTCTTTGAAATATGATTAACCCATGGAATAGAAATGAGTTTCATAATAATTTCTTTGAAACAATCTTAGTCTATCTAAAGAAAGAATGAGAGTAGTATCTTTAAAAAAATATCCCCATTGGAGGATAAGTAATAAAAAGGTGTTTTTAAATTGATTAATACCATTAAAATACCATTAAAATCATTTTTGAGGAAAATATTAATTTCATTTTAAAAATCACTTTTTTAAAACATAAAACATTTTAAAAATCATTTTATTTGAAAATAAAAATGGAAAATTATAAAGGAAGATTTAAAAAATAATTTAAAATATATATTGATGAAAATATCCCCTCATATTTGAAAAACAATTTTAGAATTTTTTTGAAAATATTGTTTTTAAAACACATTTTTGGAAGAAAATAAATCTCCGACCGAAGATAGAAATGAAGTCAGATTTTTAAAAAAATACTTTCTAAAAAATTTTGAGTAAAAAAATATGGAAAATGGTACAATTACTTGAAAATTTCATCAATAACATGAGGAGAATAAAATTCATGAGTTTCTTGTGAGATGTATCATAAGGTCTCATCACTAGATCATAATCATAAACAATCCCAATAAATGATAAGATTGTAACGTAAGACTCTTACCACTTTAGCAACTTTGAATTGTAATAACCTTGAAAGAATATAATTAAATGAAACTTTTATTATAATTAAAATAATTGAATTAATGATATAAAATTTAAAAGGACCATTATACACACAAAAAAAATATTGGTTTATAACATAACATACGTCTCAAAAAAGAAAAATTGGGATAAAAAATCCTTTACCACTATGGTAAATTTGAAATTGTAAAAACCATTAAAGTGAGATCCTAAAATGGATATGTATATCCACATAAATTTAATTATAGGAATCATAAAATACATTCATGGGAAGTATGTACACCATATAAAATAAATATGTGTTGAATATGACATGTGTCTCATGGAAGTAAAAAGTGAGACATAAATCCATTACCTTGAGTATTGAATTTTGTCATACTCTTTCAAAACACCTATATAACAAATATAATATTATTATAAATATATTAATTAATCATAATTATATATATCATACCATATTTTATTTTCTTATTACCCTTTTATTACCCTTTTATTAACAATTCCATGTTAACGTTATGTCTCTAGTAATAACTGCTTTGTTTTTCATATATGTTTTGACTTGTTATTTTTTAGTTATATTAATTTGGTCATGGTTTTATAATATAAATAATTTAAAACATGATATAAATATCATATAATTTTATTATATATTTATTTAGAGTAATCCATAATATTTAGAAATAGGAAATGAAATAAATCATTCATAAAGATGGTAGGTCGTATGAACGCATGAATGCAGCTTCCATTTACTTATCATATTTAAAGAAAGAAAATTAAATGATATATATATGTTATCATTAAATTATAATTTTATGTGATATATATCACATATGTTTATTAAAACCATCCTTAATACATTTTATGTAAAGCGTGAATGAATCACATTGCCTCACGAGGCGGGAGTCTACCATACACACGCACGACATTATCGTATCCCCAAAAAATGTAAATAATGGAGGTATGTGTGAAATAATAATTAAAATATCATAAATATCATTTATAAACTTTAAATTAATTATTATTTTTAACCATGAGAGGTGGTAATGGAAAAAATGACAGTGATTCGCAAGGTAGATGTCCACCCTACACATGAATGATGATTTCATAACCCATTTGATAGAAGTGTGTGTTTTTATAGGTCTTACCATTAAAATAAAAACATATATTTATATATAAGTTATTGATATTATTATATAATCATGGTATAATAATAATTTAAGGAAGTGGAGAAAGAAATAAAATAATGATGTTCATTTAAAAATATTACCTCTTCTTTGGGAATCCTCTTAAGGTTTGCACTAAACCCTTACTAGTTTGGATTTATTCAAAAAATAAGGATTATTGGATGAGGGTATGGAATTTTTGAAATGATTTTGATAGGTTTTTATTGATAAAAAATGATTGATAGGTTGGAAGAAGGGGGTAATGAGTGCTCTTTTATAATTGTAGTGGAGTGGAATTCTTGTAAATACTCAAAAGTATTCTATATTGGGAGGTGTACCTTACATAAAGTGACTAAAACATAGATCAATAATGTAGGGTATGTTTTATGTGGTCAAGAAACATGTCCACCACACAAAAATAAATACATTTATTTCATTTTGTTACTTATTCTTTAAGTTCATTTAATTTTACCCTTTAATTTTTTACTATGGTAACTTATATCATTTTATTTACCTAGTTAATTTATCATTTAATAATAAAATTAAAATGAGATTTATTAGATAATTTATAAATACATATTATAAATATTAAAAACAATTTATTAAATAAAAATAATATTTGTGTGTAAAAATAATTTTAATACAGGAGCATGTAATGCGCAAAACCCTATGTTAACCTTAATTATGTAAATTAATTTCAATTGTTTTCACTAATCATCAAGGTAAAAAATTAATTTAAACTTATTTGATAATATAAATAATTATTATTTAAAATATGGAATCTATTTTTCCAAATTAAACTAATATAAGTGGTATAATTTAATTAATAATTAATCTATTAGACACAATGAGAAAATGAGTTTTTAAAGTGAAAATGTTCAAAAGTTTAAAAAGTTTTTATATCCAATTTCAAAATGAAATTGATTAAAATTAAATATATTTGATTAATATATTTATAATTCATCTAATTATACTTTAAATACAATTTAAAATTATAATTTAAAATTTTATATAATTTTGGCGAAAAGACAATTTTCAATTAAAATTCAGTATTTTCACTATTCATAAAAATGGAAATTTTTAGAAAAAACCCCAAATATTCACCCTGATCTCATTATGATATTTCAAATTCAATTTTTTTTTATTTTGAAAAATTCATTTTATAAATTTGGAAAATTTTATTTTAAAAAAAAGTGCCATTAAAGACGACAAAACTGTTTTTTAGAAGAAAAAAAATACTATTTTTAAGCATAAAATTGGATTTATTCATATTGATTATCTATAAAATACATAATATGAATTTTAAAAATTTTATTGAATATATAATATATAAATATCATTAAAATCATTCACAAAAAGTGATTTGTTTAATTTATTAAGTTAAATCACATTTATGTGTATAAAAATAGTTTTTTAGAAAATGATTTCTTCATTTTAAAATAGTTTTTATTTTAATTTATAATTAATTGGTCAAAAAATAATTCATTGTATATATACATGTGTAAACCATATATTTTCAAAATTTATTTAATTCTATTCATACCCTATATTCCAATGTTTATGTGATAACTATCATATTAAATAATAATATTTTAATAGTATGACGTGTTTTTTTAAACTAGGTGTCGTGTGTAATGAAATCCAAACTCGATATTGTGTGTAACACAATAAAAACTTAGTGTTTCAAGAAATATATTCTAAACTTAGTTTTTCATGTAACATAAAATATCAAAAATAATAAATTTATTTGAAAAAATATATTTCACAAAATCTCAGGGTGTCACACCCTTAGACAATGAGTCTAGAGGGGGTGCACAATTAAGGAACATATTTTGTTTAGCTACGTAGCCCTCCCCAAGAAATAGTGTGTGCAATTTTAGTTTACTCCAAAAATTATTTTAAAAATTCACGATCCCCTATTTAAGTGCCTAAACACCCCATTTGGAAATAACATGATTTCCTTGGCTTTAGAGGCTCTCAAGAAATTTTTTTGGCCCCTCCAAACCCTTTCCTTGGAGGATCCAAGTGGTTTTGCTCTCGATTGATCTCTTTTGGGTAACTATATATTCTCCAATATAGTTTCTTCTGATCTCTCCTTCTTTCCTCCTTATAATATGATGGATAATCATGTATTGGATTGATCTAAACTTTGTTTAATTGGATCTTGATTCTAAGTTTGATTTCTTAATCTCCAACCCCTTTATTCTTTATTGGAGGATCCCATTTTGATTATTATTTCTTGATATTTGAATAAATTTAGGTGGTTCCATAATTAATTTCCCTACAATTAAAATCGTGAATTACTAGATTAAATTTAAATGTGTTTTTAAATTATTTAAAATCATAGAATTGGGTTGATTTGATTATTTATTTTAAAGGGGTATGGAAATTGATAAAAACCCCAATTTAAATTGAGTTGAAATTATGGGGTGAATTCATGAAAAATTAAGGATTTATTTATAAATAATTTTGATGAAATGATTTGATGTTGATCTGGATAAAATGGATTATATTGAAATATGTTTTGAATTGGCATGAAACGATGAATACTGATGATTTGGTTTTGAAAAGAGAGAGGCATACTGAAAATTGAAATTTGGAAATTATTATTTAAAATGTTTTAAAATGATTAATTTCCAATTTTATTGATTTATTTTTAGAGAACATCTTATCTTGGTAGTTATTGGTAACTAGGACAAGCATGTAAGGACCTTGACTCCCAAGCAACAGATTGATGATGACAACTGTTACAAAAAAACTATGGCATGATAGCATGTAATGGGTTCTCTTATTAGGGTGTAAACTGCCTTTGATGGGTTCCCCTATTAGGGTGTATTTGTGTGTGTGCACACTGGACTTGAGCCACAATCACTATGAGATGTGTGAGGATCCTCTTACCTGATAAACTAACTTACCACAAGGTTTTTGTACAAGGTTCTTACTTTTCTATGAGTTGTTTGACTTAATTATACATGCCTTTGAGTTGTTGAACTATTTTATTCATGAAAATTTATTTTTATAAACTTTTTTACATAAAAGGTACATTTAATTCTATTTAAATGTTTTTTGATATATCTACCATCTATTTTAATTGAAATCATGTTTTGGTTTTAAATATGAAAAATGAAATTTCATGCCTTGTATTATTTTATCTGAGAGAATAAATGGTAAATTGTTATGGTATTCATTATGGAACACTTGGTGAGACCCTTTTTGGGATTTATATATCACACCTTACCTTTTCCTTTAGGTGTTTGTATATTTTATTATGCCAGGTCCGAGAAAAGGGAAAGCACTACTTGGAGTTATTGGATGTTCTTGATCCTTTTGGAAATCAGAGTAGAGAATGATGTTTCCCTTGAGATTTTTGAGTTTTATCTTTCAATTTTTGAGTAATTTGATTATATAATACTTTGTTTTTGGTCATACCTATTTGGTTTATGGTACTTTCTCCTTTTTAAGTGTTGAGTATACTGAATTTTATCTTTTATCTTCTGTTGTTTTGTGGATAATTCATCCCCTCTTTTATCTTGTATGATGAAAAGTTCTAGTCGCCAACCCATAGGGATTGGGAATGACCTTTGGGATTTGATATATCCAACTTGGTAATTGGGGTAATAGGGTATTAGGGATGGTTCATTAGAAATATGTATCAGAGGTGCTGGTTATGCATCTTTCCTTGATGTCAGTATGTGGGTTGGAATGTATTTTTGGGACTTAAGAGATAGTTACGAGTGATTTACTTTCAATATATCATCGTAAAGAGCCATAAGTTACCATGGGTGGTTTGACAAAGTCATCTCGAGGAATAATTTTATCTAATTCTAGTCATCTCCCTGTTTTTCATTTGGATAGGTTGAAATCCAAATCATGATATCTTATTTGATGGAATTAATTTTCCTATTTATCTTGTTTGAGTTGTTGATCTAAGTAATATTTAGATGTATTCAATGTTTTTTGATAATGTTTTATAGAATAATTCTTATTGGAATATGTTTGAATAGGCTCCAGGAGGAAGCTACTGGTGAACCAAAGTTATAGGATCCTCTAATGGACCAAAATCTTGTTGAGATTATTGTGCATGTTGTCCAAGCTCTAGGACAAGAACCTACACCCATTCCCATTCAAGATCTAGTTGTGGAACCTTATAGGGATGAAGCTAAAAATCATAATCAAGAGTTACTTCACTAGAATCCACAATCATTTTGTTAGGACCAATAGGGGCCTATATACCCTGAGAGGGGGGGTGAATCAGGGTATGGATATTCTTTTTCAAAGTTCTTTCTGCCCCACTGGATCTTGACCTCTTTGTTACAAGGGTCACTTTGTTTGCACTTGTGTGGTTACTATGATCACTTGTCTCCTTTACCTAATGATGATTCTTTGAATGAAATGCAGGGAAGTAAGAAGGCAGACACAGAGATTTTTACTTGGTTCACCGCTAAGGGCTACGTCCAAGGAGCATACGCCGACAAGTTGCCGGTTCGTACCAAATTCCACTAGACTTCACTAGCTGTGGATTACAATGTTCGGGATAGATAACTTCTATGCACAGGCTCACTGCCTATACAAGGTTTAGGGTTAGCTCACTGCTTTCCCAAGGGTCACTCCCTGTTTCTCTCTCTCTGGCTCACTGTCGGTGGAGAGGATCACCTTCTTCCTCTTCCTAAGCTCACTGCTCTGTGAAGGGAATCAACTCACAGTTTATAGACCTGTAGGTCTCTTCACTTCCATTAAGGAATGCATATTTCTCTATATGTAGATGCTTTGTTGAAGTTCAACTTTCATCCGCTGATGAATACCTCTTTGCCTCTGAACATTGGGCAATTCCTTTTGGAAACACCTTCGCAAAGCACCCTACTTCGCGAAGCTCCCAATTTCGCGAAGCTCAACAAGCCTTCGCGAAGCTCCTGCATTTTCGCGAAGCTCACTCGCGAAGCAACCTCGCGAAGCACTCTCGCGATGCTCAAGTCGTCGCAAAGCAACGACCCTCGCGAAGCTAAGTAAGCCAACGTGGAGCTCGCAGGTTACGCGGAGCTACAATATCCGCCGCGAAGCACCTCCTTCGCGAAGCAAACTGGCTCCGCGAACCACCTTCGCAAATCGAGAGCGAATGATCTTCTATGAAAATGCTCTCTACTTCGCTCAAAGGGGTCGGCCTCTATTTATAGGCGATTCCACCGGCCCTCTTCCCTTCCACGCGAAGTCAACGCCACGTCATCTCAAATCGCGAAGCTCCAAAGATTCCGCCGGAATTCTGTCCAAATCGCGAAGCACCACGACACTTTGCTGTTCGCGAAGCTTGATGTAGTCGCGAAGAATCACCGTCAACATACCTTCGAGACTTCGCCGCGAAGCTCCCTCGTGAAGCCCAACATTCCTTCGCGCCTTCGCCGCGAGACTCCCTCGCAAATCCCAACATCGCCGCGATGCACTTCAGTCTCTGCCGTTCGCGAAGCTTGACTTAATCGCGAAGCATCACCGCCTCTATTCTTCTGGTCTTCGCGATTTACAAACCATGCATCCTATCTTCGAGAAATTCATGCCTTTTCCATATGGAATTATGCTCTTCATGGAAATCCACTTTTCACGATGCTCACCAAACTCCAAATTTTGGACCCCAAAAATTTGGCAAACACTGGAAAACAGCGCCACCTTGTACTGCTCTTTTGTACCGCCTCCAGATCTTCCTTTCCTTTGTCATAGTTCTTTTTCAACATGTAATGTCAACAACTTCTTGGGAACTCGACAATTCTCCATGGAAACCTGCTTTGTCAACAAACACAATCAACCCAAAAATGCTGCAATGTTACCTTGAGGGATTTTTGCCCAACAGTCTCCCCCTTTGGGTTTGTTGACAACTCTTCACAACTCTGCTCAGAAAGATTTTCTTCACTTTGATACCTCACTGAGTCTTCTTCCAGTCACTACCACCACTCAACTCTTTCGATTCTGATAGCGTTCAAGGATTCACTTAACACGTACTCTAAGCCCACATGAGCAATGCTCGGCATGAGAAACAATAGTAGTATGAAAAGTTCATCAATGAATCACTTCATGTCAGACCCCAATTGTCGATTCCACCCTGATACCAATTCTTAAAATAAAACCAGTTGTTGAACCACACTAATACCAATTGGTGAATTCTTAAGTTGATACCAATTGTTGATATCTGGACACCGTCTCACACCATTCCAACACCACTGTTCTGCTTTTATCACGATCCTCAGCTGTCGTGATATCTATGTGTTGATCGATCACTTCTAGCATCGTCTGATTTAATACACTCCCCCTTTCTCATTGCCCCCCCTTTCTGGCTGCTCCACCTGTCAGCTTCTCCCCGTATCAATTATGATTTATCAAATCTCCGCACTATTTTCTCCCCCATTAACAAACACTTTTCTCCCCCTTTGTCAACAAACCCAAAGGTCACTCCTTTGTAGCCTGTAACAGAGTGGAGAACACAAACCAGCGCATTAGGGAAAAACACACCATACCTCGGGGAGAGGGGGTGTGGGGGGTCCCACATCCACACTATTTCAAGTGCGGGGAATCGACTGAACTCCCAGAGCCAGTCGATGCCTCTCAAAAGCTTCCTTGGGTAAGGCCTTTGTCAGAATGTCTGCAACCTGTAGCTCTGTAGGCACGTACTCCAATTTCATGATTCCCTGCTCAACCTTCTCCTTTATAAAATGATACTTAATCTCAATGTGCTTTGTCCTTGAATGATGGACGGGATTTTTGCTAAGATTTATAGCACTTGAGTTGTCGCACTGGATTTCGATCGGAGACTTCACTTCAACTCCCATATCATCAAGCTGCTGCTTCATCCACAATAACTGTGTATAGGCTTGAGTGGCCGCAATATACTCAGCTTCTGCGGTGCTCAATGAAATGCAATCTTGCTTCTTGCTTATCCAAGAAGTACACAATCCACCAAGATATAATGCACCACCTGACGTTGATTTCCTATCATCTGCTGAACCGGCCCAGTCTGCATCAGTATATCCCAATAACTCTGTCTGAGATTTGTCAGTATATGTCAAGCCGAAATCCATTGTGCCCTGGATATACCGAAGTATTCTTTTCACTGCAATCATGTGGATTTCCTTGGGATTTCTCTGATATCTCACTGCTTGGCATGTGGCAAAAACAATATCAGGCCTTGTTGCGGTCAAGTACAACAGACTTCCAATGATTTGCCTGTATTCTATGATATTAACTGTCTTGCCATCGTCATCTTTTGATGATTTCATCTGGGTAGAAACCATAGTCTTCATCTCCTTGGAATTTTCTATTCCAAATAATTCCAAATCATCCTTGGCATATTTGGATTGAGAAATGAGTGTGTCATTTCTGCCTTGTGTAACGTTGAAAACCAAGCTTCTTCAAATACTGATATAGCCTTCAGTACCATGCTCTTGGAGCTTATTTCATCCCATATAACACCTTCTTCAACCTGGAAACTTTGTTCTCATCCTCATGAATGAGAAAACCATCTGGTTTCTCAATGTACACCTCTTCTTCCATAATCCCATTCAAGAATTCTGATTTGATGTCCATCTGGAATACTTTGAAATTTCTTTGCACTGCGATGGCTAGGAATAATCTTATTGTCTCCAGCCTTGCAACCGGTGAAAATGTCTCATCATCAGTGTCTTCTTCTGAATCATTATCAGCCACTTCTTCTCTCCCTGTGTTACTTACTTCCTTATCACTTTCGTCAGGAATTTGTTCACTGACTCATTTTTCTATGGCATCATTCTTTTCAACTACTTCTCGCAACTTCTTGGTATCCTGAAAACAGTCAGCTGATACCATATTGTTAGAGCAAATAGATAATCATGAAAACCTGTGTGTTGCTACTTTTTCACCAATCATTCTTCATGAGCATAAACATTCATCCTTCATATCATATTGAGATCATGCATCTGATTAGGATATAGAATGCTCCCCCTGTGTTATGCAACTCTTCCAGTTGTTAGGCCCAACAGTTTAGACCCATAACACGTCTTTTCCTCCTGCATCATTTGTTCTCATCTTCCACTCAGATTTGAGCCATTAACAAAATATCTAAGCCTACTAAGTTGAAACTCGGTGTAGGAAACAAGAGATAATGTTAATGACACAATCACTTCCTATTGTGCTCTGTTGCACCCTTTCTTCTTCAACTCTAGTACCTGATTTGAATCAATAGAAACTCTAGAGCATATCACTTCTCTACTTCACATCCTTAGATGCCACTACCCCATGGATCGTATCTACCTAAAACCTAAAACACATGAATCATCAGTTAATAGAATTTAAATATATAGGGAGAGGGGATTCTTCCGAAATCCTCAAGATGAGGATGATGGTTGATCCTGATGGGTCAACCCTTTGATTTTTTCTTGGAGGGAATCACACTCCTTTCTTACTTCCTCTAGCTGCCTAGCTAACTTCAACTGTTCTGGCCATATGACTAGGCATTCATTGCCTACGTTCTGAGCCTTTTTCTGATATGTAGATTTGGTAGGCTTGGCCTTTCTCACCATTTGGGGTTTAAAACCACTAGTACATAGCTCTATCTTTGATGTTCTTCCAAAATTCCATTTTTCTTGATTATTTCTCTGAGCAAAAATCTCCTTTCTTTCCATCATCACATGATTCTTCCACCATTGCAAGGGTCTTCATATTTTCTCCACTGCTTGTTGTGGCACACAACTTGCAAATTTTTCAATGCATTCTTTGTTTATCTGCCTTTTATCAGATTTATGAGTCGCCACCCTATTTTTCATTGGTGGTAGGTCCTCCACTGAATTCACTTTCTCCTTACTCATAGCTGTAGCGTTTCCTCCCTTTTTCCTCCAGATTTGGTCATGTTCTTTCTTAGAGAGAGGTTGTGAGTGTGACAGAGGAGGTGACTGATGAACCTTTCATTCAGCTCCATGTGATTCCCCTGAGGCTCTAAGCCTATTTTTCAATTTACCACCTTGTCTTCTAGTGTACGATTTCTCATTATACACTACTAGAGTCGGGAATCTCCTTTCACGTTCCTTTTCCTTCCCTGCATTCTTTTTTCTACACTGTCTGGCCAAATGCCCATTATCAGAACATATGAAACATCTTCCATCAAAGACATACCTCATTTCATCATTTCTATGTCGAGATGTTGATGTAGCTTGAGTTCTTCCTCTGAAATTGAGCTCCTGAGCTTCTTGACACATACTCATGGTGTGTCCCATTCTTCCACAGTAATAGCATATAACAAATGCTTTCCTTTGAGAGACTCTTCTTTCTGATTTCTCAGGACACTTCATCTTACTCTTAGATTTTGTACATTTTCTGTTTTCACAATAGGAAATGTATTCCTGAGCCTCTGGACAGAAGCTTGATTTGTGGCCATGAATCCCACAGAAATAGCACATGTCGTCACTTATTTTTGTAATTGACCTATTAGGTCTATCTCCAGCACCTACAGGTTTTTCTCCACTCCTAAAACTGTTCACGGCACTCTTCTTATCATGCATGGGAGGTGATTCATCAAATCCAATACCAGCTTTTCCAAAAATTTCTGGTCTTTGAGCTGAGAAAATATTCTGTTGTTTCTCTTCAAAAATAGCATATTTGTTCATCATTTTATCATCACTTGTCGAAGGATGATCAAATAGTAAATGTAATGCATTCTTCATTTTAGGCTTTCCTCTATCATTGGAACTCTCTAATTCCTTATTAACTGATTCTAGCTCTTCTTCCAACTTTTGAATCTCTGTATCCCTTGATTCAAGTTGGACATCAAGTTCTCTCTTGAGAAGCTTCCCTCTACTCATCTCATCTTCCAATTCACGTGTCAGCTTTTCCACCATTGAACTTTGCTTCTCTACTTTCAATTTTTCCTCAGAAACAGATTTAGAGACAGATTCATTATCCTGTTGTAGGCTTCGATTCTTCTGAACTTCTTCAGAAAACTGTGCTACTAGATCATCATTTCTAGCTATCAGATTCTGAACTTTATCTGACTTTTTATTCTCTTCATAATCATCATCCTTTTGTTTTCCTTTCATTTTAACCAGCTTTTGTAGTTCCTCACCTTGAGAATCATTCTTCTCCTTTAGGTCAGTTGCCACATCAATAAGCCTTTGATTTAATCCTCTTAGCTTGTTGACCTCAATCTCTAATACCTTGATCTGGATATCTTTAGATTTGGCTTCTTCGGTGTTTCCAATGTCACTTGGAATATTAGGTTCTTTGATACTCTTGACTTGATCTTTCACTTTTCTATTCAAGCCATCGATCTCCCTTTTCTGTTCTTCAATATTAAGCTTATACTCACCAACTAATTCTGATTTCTTTGGTGCTGATAACTTTAGTTTCTCAATTTTATCCATCAACTCAGACTTCTCTTCTTCCTGCTGCTGCATATAAAGTTTGGCATCACGAACAACTTTGTTAGCTTTCTTGGTTTTGGCTATCCAAACATCTATATCTTCCAGAGCAGCCTCTAACTCAGCTCGCATATCTATTATTCCTTCAATTTCTTCTTCTGATTCAACATCACTCAGATGCTCATGTACTTCACTCATTCCAACATCATGATTGAGTGAATCAATCTTTTCCCTATCAGATTCATCCAGACCTTCCTTCAGTAAGCTGTTTGATTCTTTTAGTTGAATCACACTTTTTCCGAAAACACTTCCACACTGAGGGAATTTACCTGACTTCTGATTCTTCTTTGATTCTTTTACTTTTCCCATGACAGATTGAGAGATAAGAGAAAAATGTATCTTCAACCACACAGATCGATACACGAAGTCGAAGCAAAAAAATCTGATAAAAGCAACCTATCCCTTTGATACCAATTGTTAGGACCAATAGGGGCCTATATACCCTGAGAGGGGGGGTGAATCAGGGTATGGATATTCTTTTTCAAAGTTCTTTCTGCCCCACTGGATCTTGACCTCTTTGTTACAAGGGTCACTTTGTTTGCACTTGTGTGGTTACTATGATCACTTGTCTCCTTTACCTGATGATGATGCTTTGAATGCAATGCAGGGAAGTAAGAAGGCAGACACAGAGATTTTTACTTGGTTCACCGCTAAGGGCTACGTCCAAGGAGCATACACCGACAAGTTGTCGGTTCGTACCAAATTCCACTAGACTTCACTATCTGTGGATTACAATGTTCGGGCTAGATCACTTCTATGCCTAGGCTCACTGCCTATACAAGGTTTAGGGTTAGCTCACTGCTTTCCCAAGGGTCACTCCCTGTTTCTCTCTCTCTGGCTCACTGCCGGTGGAGAGGATCACCTTCTTACTCTTCCTAAGCTCACTGCTCTGTGAAGGGAATCAACTCACAGTTTATAGACCTGTAGGTCTCTTCACTTCCATTAAGGAATGCATCTTTCTCTATATGTAGATGCTCTGTTGAAGTTCAACTTTCATCCACTGATGAATACCTCTTTGCCTCTGAACACTGGGCAATTCCTTTTGGAAACACCTTCACAAAGCACCCTACTTCGCGAAGCTCCCAATTTCGTGAAGCTCAACAAGCCTTCGCAAAGCTCCTGCCTTTTCGTGAAGCTCACTCGCGAAGCACCCTCACGAAGCACTCTCGCGATGCTCAAGTCATTGCAAAGCAACAACCCTCGCGAAGCTAAGTAAGCCAACGCGGAGCTCGCAGGTTACGCGGAGCTACAATAGCCGCCGCGAAGCACCTCTTTGCGAAGCACAATGGCTCCGCGAACCACCTTCGCAAATCGAGAGCGAATGATCTTCTATGAAAATGCTCTCTACTTCGCTCAAAGGGGTCGGCCTCTATTTATAGGCGATTCCACCGACCCTCGTCCCTTCCGCGCGAAGTCAACGCCACGTCATCTCAAATCGCGAAGCTCCAAAGATTCCGCCGGAATTCTTTCCAAATCACGAAGCACCACGACACTTTGCCGTTCGCGAAGCTTAACGTAGTCGCGAAGAATCACCGTCAACATACCTTCGCGACTTCGCCGCGAAGCTCCCTCGTGAATCCCAACATTCCTTCGCGCCTTCGCCGTGAGGCTCCCTCGCAAAGCCCAACATCGCCGCGATGCACTTTAGTCTCTGCCGTTCACGAAGCTTGACTTAATCGCGAAGCATCACCGCCTCCATTCTTCTGGTCTTCGCGATTTCCAAACCATGCATCCTATCTTCGCGAAATTCATGCCTTTTCCATATGGAATTATGCTCTTCATGGAAATCCACTTTTCGCGATGCTCACCAAACTCCAAATTTTGGACCCCAAAAATTTGGCAAACACTGGAAAACAGTGCCACCTTGTACTGCTCTTTTGTACCGCCTCCAGATCATCCTTTCCTTTGTCATAGTTCTTTGTCAACATATAATGTCAACAACTTCTCGGTAACTCGACAATTCTCCATGGAAACCTGCTTTGTCAACAAACACAATCAACCCAAAAATGCTGCAATGTTACCTTGAGGGATTTTTGCCCAACACATTTTAAGTCTCTAATGATTATCAAGAGGATGAGGATTGGTTGAAAAAGATAGAGATCCTATTTGATTTCTTAGAAACACTAGATTCATTTAATGTGAAATGTGAAACATTCATTATAGAGGGACCTACAATGAGATAATGGGTATTTATGGTTATAATTAAGAAGAACAAGGGTTTATAGTGGAAGGAATTTAGATTTCGTTTATCATACCGGTTATATATAGAGTCTATGGTGTTGGATAAAGCTATGTAGATTTTTATACTCGAACAGGATGATAGGACTTTGATGAAATATGAAAACGAATTTTCTAAGCTTATATAGTTTACACATGAGACTATGTTGAATGATAAAATAAAGACTCAACAACTCTAGATTGGTCTTTTATCTTATATTGATTCTTATGTTTTTTTGCCGAAGCACTCTTCTTATGCTGACATACTGGATAGGGCGTTGATGGTTGAGCTTGACCTGACTAATAAGTCAGGGTTGATGGGTGTTCATTTTTATCCTTTTGGTAGTTATATGAGTTAATTTAAGGAAAGAGTAATAGTGATGAGTATCATTGTGTTTCTTGATAGTGGGAATCCTCTAAACCTTTAGTGGTGCCTAGAAGAGGACCTTTGACTTTTTTCTAGTATAGAAATGTTGTGTATTCGAGACATGCTTGTACTGAGACACCAAAGATCTGCAGTTATTGTGATTTCTTAGGAAACCTATAGAAATTATCCCATTTCTTTTTTACCTCAAAAAGTGTAATGAGATCATCAGCTGTTAAAATTACTATGGTTCAATCAGATGCTTTGATATTAAGGGGTTCTAACCACATGCATCTAGAAAAAAGATTATTCATATAGTAGAAGAGTCTCCAGAGGAATGTGATACAGTTCTAGTGACTTTGAGAGGTACCATTACTATAGATTCATCTTTAGTGACTACTTTATTTGACACTAGTTCATATCATTCATCTATATTGACTCGTATCGTGAACTTACTAAATCTTTCTATAAATATTTGGTCTTATGTGATGGATATTATTATGTCCCTCAAAACAAAGAGAGATCTGGGTCTATATTATCCAACTTGAGTCTTCTATTTATTAAAGATCAAGATTACTTAGTATTTTATTATTCTCAATATGAAACCTCTTTATTTCATTTTTGGGATTGATTGGATTTTTTCTAGTAGGTTTTGAATTGATTATTATCTTTGACGGGTCTTCATTACTGTGCCCGATGGGATGTGTTGTATCTTACAAGGAGAATGGGACCCTAGGTCGATTAGATACAAAATATTTTATTTGGAGTTGGGGAATGTAATATTAGTGTTTTATTTTGATCTGGAATTGGAATATTTTAGTGATGATATCCCTCCAGTTTTCGTCAAGTCTCCCAACATGTTTCCCTATGATTTATCTAGTTTTTTACCTGTAAGAGTGGTAGAGTTTTCTATTGATTTAGTGCTTAGTACTCAGAAAATTTCTATTCCTTATTACTGTATAGAACTATATGAGATGAAAGAGTTTAAGACTCATTTAGATTATTTTTTAGATAAAGGCTTTATAATCCTGAGTGTGCCACCTTGGTCAGTGCCTGTTCTCTTTTCTAAGAAAGTTGATGGAACACTTTACTTATGTGTTGATTATCAGAAACTCAATAGAGTTATGATAAAGAACAAGTATCTATTTCCATGTATTTATGATCTATTTGACCAGTTTAAAGGGGATAAGTGGTTCTTGAATATTTATATTTGATCTAGTTATCACCAGTTGAGAATAAATAATCTAACATTCCAAAAACCTCCTTCTAGAGAAAGTATGTTCATTATGAGTATCTTATTATGCCATTTGGTTTAAAAAATTATTCCATAGTCTTTATGGATTTTATTAACATGATATTACATGAGTATTCTAATACATTAATGGTGGTCTTTGTGGATGATATCCTGGTTTACTCTAAGTCCATTGATGATCATTTTCATCATCTAAGAAGAACTCTTTTAATATTGCAAGATCACAGACTTTATGTGAAACCTTTAAAGTGTAATTTCTAGTTATGGTAAGTAAAGTTATTAGGAAACATTTTATCATAAATTTTTTTATTTGACCTTGAAAAGGTGAAGGATTTTATGATATTATAGAAACTTTATAATGTTTTTGAGATATGGATTTTGTTGGGCATGGTGGGGTATTACTATTGGTTTATGAATGATTTCTCAATGTTGTATTATCATATGACCGATATCACTTGTAAGGGAGTTATTTTTTTCTTGGGATGATAAATTTAATAGTTATTTCATTAATATGAAATGTCTCTTGAATTATGCATTGTTATTTACTATTTTATAGGTTGGGAAGGGCTATGTGGTATTTTATGATGCATCGGGTTCAAGTTTGGGTTGTGTTCTTATGTAGGGTGATCACATGGTATCCTATGGATCTCGATATCTTAGGACACACAAGATGAGATATTCAACTGATGATCTTGAACTAGCAGCCATGATACATGCACTTAATAATTGGTGAAATTAAATTTTCAGAGAAAGGTTTACCATATATTCTGACCACAAGATTTTGAGTTATATCTTCTCACAAAAATATTTTAATCTCTAGAATAGGAATTGGGAAGAGTACCTAAAATATTTTTATTTTCACATTGCTTATACCTTAGGGAAAGGGAATATTGTTTCCGATTCGTTGAGAAGAAAAATTCTAACCCAGACTGTGAAGGAATCATTATAAGAGTGGAACTAGATGGATATTTTTTCACAGTTTCATTTAAGAGTCTGGGAGAATGAGTCTGAGGTTGTCTTGGATAGTTTTTAGTTGAATTAATCTCTTATTGAGAGTATTGTTCCGAAAAAAAATCTTGATGATGAAATCCACAACATCAGGGAATCTCTTTATGGTGGGGATACCATTGATGATTGGTCATTCTCCATGGATGGTATCTTATTTTTCTAGAATTAGTACATTGTACATTTTCTAGTAAGAAAAGATGTGATGGGGTATTTCCATAATTTCTAATGTGTTGTGAACCCATGAACCAAAAAGATATTTTATGATACGCGATGATGATTTTGGTGGATAGGTATGATACTAGACATTTATAATTTTTTTTATCCCTACCACACTCACCAAATAGTCAAGGCTGAGCATGAGAGACCTTCAGGTTTACTTCATACACTTCCAATGGTAACTTGTAAGTGGGATGAAATTTATATGGACTTTTTGGTTCGTTTGCTGCATACCCCTATATAGAATAACACAACATAGTTTATTATCAACCAGCTAACCAAATCATCTCACTTTATACCCATTCATGATACAACCAAATTTTCAGAGTTGGGAAGTCTCTACATGAATGTGATTTCCTATTTTCACAGAGTTATATTTACTATAGTCTCTGATACAGATCCCCATTTTACCTCACGTTTTTGGAGAGGCCTTAAAGAGGTGATGGAATCTCATGTTTGTTTGAGTATGGAGTACCATCCATAGATGGATAACCAGAAAGAGAGGGCTATACAGATTCTTGAGGTTATAATTCATTCCTCCATCCTTGATTTTGGTTGAGCTTGGGATGACTATTTGGGATTGTTTGAGTTCTCTTATAATAATATTTACCATTCTAATATTAGAATGGATCCTTTTGAGTAATCTTATAGAAGGTCATGTAAATCTCTATTTTTTTGGTCAAAGATCAATGAAACTTCCTTGGATGGACCATGTTTGGTGCAAGAGACAATAAAAAAGATTTAGTCACTACTAGAAAAGGGGGCATTGGAGCCCCCCAGACTCGGGCGACCGCCATTGGCGGTCGCTATAGCTCACCATTAGCGACCGCCAATGGCGGTCGCTAACCTGCCTAAAAAAATTCGGGGGGTTTCTGCGCCCCCCCCCCCCCCCCCCCCCGCGCCCTCGATCTCCCTCGCCCTAACCCCCTCCCTCCCTCGCCGCCCTCCCTCGCGCCGCCCTCCCCTCCTCCGCCGCCCGGCCTCCCCCGCCGCCCGCCCTCCCCCGCCGCCCGCCCTCCCCCGCCGCCCGCCCTCCCCCACCGCCCGGCCTCCCCCGCCGCCCGGCCTCCCCCGCCGCCCGGCCTCCCCTGCCGCCTGCCATCCGGCCTCCAGCCGCCGCCCTCGGGCCTCCGGCCGCCGCCCTCCGGCCTCCGGCCGCCGCCCTCCGGCCTCTCGGCTCTCCCCCCCACCCCGGACGGCACCCGCACCCCGGACAGCCCCCGGCGCGCACTCTGGACCGCCCCCCGTACCCTGGACGCCTCCCCGCACCCCGGACAGCCCCCCCCCCCCGCACACTCCGGACCGCCCCCCGCACCCCGGACGCCTCCCCGCACCCCGGACAGCCCCCCCCTGCACTCGGACACCCCCCTCCGAACCCGGACAGCCCCCCCGCACCCCGGACAGCCCCCCCCCCCCCCCCCCCCCCCCCCCGCACTCGGACACCCCCCCTCCGAACCCGGACAGCCCCCCCGCACCCCGGACAGGCCCCCCGCACCCCGGACAGGCCCCCCGCACCCCGGACACCCCACCCCGCACCCCCGACAGCCCCCCTGCACCCCAGACAGCCCCCCCTCCCCCGCACCCCGAACACCCCTGCCCGCACCCCTGACAGGCCCCCGACACCCCGGACACCCCTCCCCGCACCTCGGACACCCCCCCCCCGACCCCGGACACCCCCCCCCCCTCGCTGCCCGTCCCCCGTCCCCTCACCGCCTCCTCTCCTCCAGCTCCCCGCCGCCGCCCGTCCCCTCCCTTGCCGCACCGCCTTTGGCTCCGGCTCCCCTCCCTTGCCGCACCGCCTTTGACGACAAACGAGCAACACAAAACAGTGGCATCGGTTGTCCTTTTGTCGATTCTCGTTATTACTATGGTCAATTGATAGACATCATTGAAGTTGTATACACACACGTAGAGCAATTCACTGGCCACCTTTAGATCGTTGTCTACTACAATGATCTTCCCAACAAGATATGCATTAGAACGCTCATGATACATAGAGCAATTCACTGGCCACCTTCGAGAATGATCTGAAGCACAAACCATGAAAGCATTATGTTTTTAACTTCAGCACCTCAATTGATAATGTGACACCTTTCAGGACTTGGCGCCATTGTATGTCGTTTCGTCCACCGAATGGGTCTATCCTTTTATTTAATTTTTTTAACTTCAGTCAAATATTCTAGAATGATGTCGCGGCAGATCCTTCACCATTTTGTTTTGCTGAACATCTCATTACATTGTTAAAAAAAAGAAGGGTGTCTTGCATGGGCAATACGTTCCTGTATTGAAGATGATGCACTCCCATTTATTCGAACCCACAAAACCACCCCACGGCGCGGCGGTCATAGGCAGGTGCCTGGGTTCCTCCCCGCATGAGAAAACAGGGACTCATATTTTACTGGAAGGCGGGGAGGAACCCAGGCACCTGCCGATGACCGTCGCGCTGTGGGGTGGTTTTGTGGGTTCGAATAAATGGGAGTGCATCATCTTCAATACAGGAACGTATTGCCCATGCAAGACACCCTGCTTTTTTTAACAATGTAATGAGATGTTCAGCAAAACAAAATGGTGAAGGATCTACCGCGACATCTTTCTAGAATATTTGACTGAAGTTAAAAAAATTAAATAAAAGGATAGACCCATTCAGTGGACGAAACGAAATACAATGGCGCCAAGTCCTGAAAGGTGTCACATTCTCAATTGAGGTGCTGAAGTTAAAAACATAATGTTGTCATGGTTTGTGCTTCAAATCATTCTCGAAAGTGTCCAGTGAATTGCTCTGTGTATCATGAGCATTCTAACACACACACGTAGAGCAATTCACTGTCCACCTTTAGATCGTTGTCTACTACAGTGGCATCGGTTGTCCCTTCGCGCGGCACGTCCGATTGTGGCGTTTTCAGCAGCGCGGCGCGCGCTGAAATGGCGCGTTGGGGGGTCAAAACCACCCTAACGACCTCCGAATGCCACGAAACCGTACGACAACATCCGGGGCGTGAATTGTGAAATGGTCGGCCAGACGGCACCTCATTCGGAGGTGCCGTGTGACCGCGGCGGCCGGAAACGCGTTTCCGGCGCCATAAAACACCAAAACGGCGTGCGGCGGTCCAATTCGGAGCAAACGTGCTCCGAACGACCTGAAACCACACGGGAACGATAGAAATATTATTCCTGAGATGCAGGAGGAGTCCGCACGTCCATCGGACGTGCGGTGCACGCGGCACGTCCGATTGTGTCGTTTTCAGCAGCGCGGCGCACGCTGAAATGGCGCGTTGGGGGGTCAAAACCACCCGAACGACCTTCGAATGCCACGAAACCGTACGACAACATCCGGGGCATGAATGTTGAAATGGTCGGCCAGACGGCACCTCATTCGGAGGTGCCGTGTGACCGTGGCGGCCGGAAACGCGTTTCCGACGCCATAAAACACCAAAACGGTGTGCGGCGGTCCCATTTGGAGAAAACGTGCTCCGAACGAACTGAAACCGCACGGGAACGATAGAAATATTATTCCTGAGATGTAGGAGGAGGCCGCACATCCATCGGACGTGCGGTGCGCGCGGCACGTCCGATTGTGCCGTTTTCAGCAGCGCGGCGCGCGCTGAAATGGCGCGTTGGGGGGTCAAAACCACCCGAACGACCTTCGAATGCCACGAAACCGTACGACAAAATCCGGGGCGTGAATTGTGAAATGGTCGGCTATACGGAACCTCATTCGGAGGTGCCGTGTGACCGCGGCGGCCGGAAACGCTTTTCCGGCGCCATAAAACACCAAAACGGCGTGCGGCGGTCCCATTCGGAGCAAACGTGCTCCGAACGACCGCCAGGCGGTCGATGAAGGCCGATCTGCCGGCCTTCTATAGCGACCGCCATTGGCGGTCTCTAATGGCCTTATTTATAGTAGTGAGTTAATTTTTTAGATATTTTGTATGACACATATATAGTATAAATCCTATGATGATAGTCATCATAGGCCATTGGAGTTTTCTATTGGTGACCAGGTGTTCTTGAGAGTTTCACCTTAGTTGGGCCACCTATGTCTTGGGAGATTGAGAAAGATTTCTCCTCATTTTGTGGGACCTTTGGAGGTTGTTGAGTAGGTGGAAAAAGTGACTTAAGATTTATAACTTACACCACATTTCACATCGATGCATAATGTGTTTCATATATCTTAGTTTCAAAAATATCTTTATGACACATCTTATGTCTTAATCCGAGAGGATCTTGATGTTGAGCCTGATATATCTATGACTAAGCATCCATTCAGGATTGTTGATTCTGAAAAAAGAAGTGGTTAATGGGATGAAAATACCTTTAGTCTATGTGTTATGGTAGCATGGTTTTGATTCGCATGAGACTTGGGAGAGGGAGGCACTAATGAGAGAGAAATGACCTCATCTATTTGAATGGAAAATTATTAACATGTTTTTTGGGTTCATAAAGTTCTTATAATAGGGATATTATAAAATCACATTACTTATTTTCTAGTACTACTTGACCCTTTTTTAATCATTATTTGGTTGGGTCTTGTCTCAGGTTGTTTCGGGTGAAATTTGAAAAAAATTATATGATTTCTAGGCTATGCATGGTTGGCTCACATTCTTCCCAAACAATGTGCCCCTAGTGAAAATAGTTCACCCCTGGATAGTGGGAAATGAATGGTTGGAACATGTCTTCCCAAACCATGTACCCACCTAGAGGGAACAATTCACCCTTGGACATTGAGTCTAGAGGGGGAATATAGTTAGGGAAAAAAAATTTACTAACAGTGCGACCATCCCCAGGAAACCATCTAAGTGGTTTTAATTTATACCAAAAATTATTTTAAAAATAAATGAGCCCCCATTTAAGTTCCCAAATACCCCATTTATACTTAACATTATTTTCTTGTATTTAGAGGATCCCAATAAGTGATTTCCCCCTACAAACCCTTTCCTTGGTGGTTCGAAGTGGTGTTGGTCTCAATCGATTTCCTCTAGGTTAGTGGATATTTTCATGTATAGTTTCTTCTGATATCTCCTTCCTTACTAATTAGAGTTTGATGGATAATCATGTATTTGCTGTATCTAAAATTAATTTAATTAGATCTTGATTCTGGGTTTTATTTATTTATCTTTGATTCCTTCATTCTTAATTGACGGATCCCATTGTGGGTGTTGTTTTTTTATCTTTGATTAAAGGTAGGTGGTTCAATAATTATTTTCTATAAAATTGAAACCCTTAATTGATAAATTAAATTTAAATGAGTTTTTAATATATTAAAAAAATGTAATTGTGGTGATTTGATTTTTTATTTTAATTGGGTATAGAAATTGATAAAACCCCTATTTAAATGGAATTGAAATTGAGTAAGATTTATGAAAAATGATGGATTGATTTGTAAATCATTTTGATGAAATGATTTGATGTTGATCTTGAGAAAATGGATTAAATTGAATGAAATGATGAAAACCAAATATTTTGTTTTTAAATGAGAAAGGAATTTTTAAAATTGAAATTGGGAAATTATGTTTTAAAATGATTTGAAATGATTAATTTACAATTTAATTGATTGATTGTTGAAGAACATGTTATCCTTGGTAATTAGTGGTATCTAGGACTAGAACTCTAGGACCTTGAATCCCTAGAAATGGGTTGACATTGAAAAATTTCTCTAAAACAATTGTTGTATGGATTTCTGTAATGTATTCCCCTATTAGGGTGTAGACTACCCTTGATAGGTTCCCCTATTGCGGAATGTTTGAGTGTTTGTGCACCTAACTAGAGTTGTGATTGCTATGAGATGTGTGAGGATCTTATTACCTGGTAAACTAACATAACATGGGGATTTTTCACACGTTACTTTTTTAGAAGTCGTTTGACTTTATTATACATGACTTTGAATTATTGAACTATTTAATTCATGAAAAGTGATTTTTATAAACTGTTTTATATAAAAGGTACATTTAATCTAGTTTTAAATTCATTTGATATATCTTCCATCTATTTGAATTGAAATAATGTTTTGGTTTTAAATATAAAAAATAAAATGTCAAGATTTGTATTATTTTATCTGATATCATAAATGGTAAATTATTATGGAATTGATTATGAAACACTTGGTGAGACCCGACTGAGCATTATATCTCACATCCTAACTTGGACTTTGGGAATTTGTAGTTTTTATTATGCCAGATCTGAGAAAAGGGAAAGCACCACTTGGAGGTAGTGGATTTTCTTGATCCTTTGGACAATGGAGTGAAGAATGGTGTTTTCTTTGGGAAGTTTGAGTTTTATCTTACCAGTTGTTGAGTACTTTAGTGATGTACTACTTTGGGTTTTTTTATACTTATTTGGTTTATAGTACTTTCTCCTTTTGGAGTATTGAGTATACTGACTTGTATCTTTTATCTTCCACTATTTTTGTGGAAAATTCATTCCCTCTTTCATATTTTATTATTCCAGATGCTAGTCGCCAACCTATGGGAATCAGGAACACCCTTTGGGCTATGTCAAAGTTGACTCAATTATTGGGGTACTAGGGCATACAGGCTAGTTCATGACATTAAGGTTTCTAACATTGTGATAATTAAGTAATGTTGTCTAGGGAATATAACGATACTTATTTTGGAAAATCAAGACACATCGATATCAAAAATATATGAGACAATTGGTACAAGATGATATCATAACCATGGAATTTTTTAGTTCAATCCATAATTTAGAAGATCCACTAAAAACAGTACTTTCAAAGGAGTTAGTGCGCAAAACATCCTTAGACATGGGTTTCAAGTCGTTTTAAAAAATTCACCAATGATGGGACCTCATCTTAACAGGTGAACACTTCACATGTATATGTTTAATGTATGAAATTATAACATTTCAGTGAAATAAACAACAAAATAAGTTACATCCTAGGTAAATTGTGTTTGGTTCCCATGAGAAAAATATGTTTAGTTATAACTCTTAAAGAACCAAGGATATCAATCAAGTATTACAACATGGGAATAATTTTTGGTTCACTTGCGTGAATGAAGGATTGGAAATTCTCTAAAGATTTTATGAATTTGGATCTAAAATATTCATAAAAGGATAATAGACACATGACCATAATGGTTTATATGAGTAGGCGAAGAACTAAGAAATTTGAATGAACTTATGTAGGATAAATCCAACTGATAATAATAGTTACATCACATGTAATTATCCTATCATTACCATGAACTTAATTAAAAGAAAATTGAGGACTCTAATGTTATAAATAGTCTTATGGGTGGAAATATCCTCTCTTGGTCAATCAAATACATTCACGTGATTATATTCATACCTAATTATGTTCTATTAATTAAAATAGTTAAATTAATTTAGATAGGAATTGAAGTTGAAGGGAATATTTCATAAATCCATATGATATCTTATAGTATAATCTGGTATGTTGCAGTGTATGACATATATTTTAAAAGGATTATTTTTATTCCTTTTATTATATTGTATTTTATGATATATGGATATTATATAGAGGCTACTTGGTTTTTTTTACTGTATGACATAAGTGAATCATATTTCCAAGAATTATATGGTGTGATTCATTTAGCACTTATGTGATTTATTTAAAAAAGTGGGATGTTATGATCACTACTAAAAAATTTAACATTTGGGAAAATTTTCCATCCATCACAAATGAAAAAAATATTTTCTCTTTTCACAATGGATAATACCATCAATTACAAACAAAATTTAACATGATGGGTAATAATAATGAATATAAAGACCATTACTATTGTTCATAAGAGGATATCCCATTTTATGGTGATATAATTTTATTAGAAAAGGATAATATAGTCAGTTATACACTACTATAAAATAGACCTATCCCCACAAATCTATACCCATGGTTTACAGAAACCATGGGTATAACTGGTCTAGATTCTTTATATACCCATGGTTTATGTAAACCATGGGTATAGATATTCTATCACAATAGTTTTTTTAAAAACAATTGGGATAGTGTCCTACACATTTTCCCAGCCTCCCATACCCCCTTCACTCATCGAGCCGTATCTCCTCCTTTGGTTGATCCATGTTATTCCATCACCCAAGTGATGAATGAATCCTCTCATCCTCCAGCATTCTCCAATGATTTAGTGATTTCCTGATTCTAATCTTCTTTGATAGTGCATTCCAAATCCTTCTTCTATTATTTTGACTATTGTTTTTCATATATATATATATATATATATATGAAAACCTAAACAAGGTACAGTTAGGTCATGATTCTTCTAGATTATTTTAAATAATGTTCTATGTGGGTGATATTTTATTTTTGATATTTTGGTTAAATGATTTTAATTTGGATGAGAATTTAGTAGTCCATTATTGTATATTTGTGGGCGATGTTTGATTTTTCATTTTATATCCATCATGGGAGTATCGATATATTCATAACCACCATATAAGGTTGGTTTTATAATGTGTAAACCAAACATTATTTGGTGAACTAATTGACCATATTTTATGTATAGTACTCCCTCTCATACTTTGCATGTTATTATATATTTTTATATATTGGGGTTTAGATTGATAAATTGATGTATATATTTTGAATTTTTTGATATTGAGTTTGTTATAGGGCATTAGAAATTAGGGATGTGGGTACTAGTTGGTGGGAGTTATTTTTTAGAGGGATATCTATTATTTGATGTTTTATGTTATATTATCCATACATATTTATTTAGTGTGTGATTATTGTTGTGAACATGGAAAACATAATACTATAATGAATTGGAATTATGAGATATAATATTAATACTCTTGGAATTAACTAAGATCATGTGTAACATTATATGAGGCTTGTGGATGAGACAGTTCACTAGAGGCGATGATTATTCCATATGCTTTTGCAAAAAGGAGTTTGAGGTGGATAATTTAAAAAATGTACATCATTATTTGTATGGAGGTAATCTATTTGAAAAATTATTCTAGGGATTTATTTAATATAAGTTTAAATTCTAAACTTCTTAGGTAAAAAAATTATGGGTTTTGTTAAATTATATTTATAGAGGTTATTAGAAGTTATATTCATAGTTTTCCTTTGGATATTTTTTTATTATTAGTTTTTGTAGATGATTTATTTAGAATGAATTGGTTATAGAAATTGATTTATTCATTGTAATAGGTTTATTTAATATTACCGAAGCCTGGGGAGATCATCAATAGATTTTATTGGTAGGTAGCCTCTTCTATACATGTTATTTTCAAAATATTCCTATGATGTGACTACAATGATTTATAATATGAAAAAAATATTTAAATGATTATATTTAAAAATATTATTATAGAGTTTTTTATAGATATTTTTATATATAAAATAAATTGTTTTTAATGGGAAGGTATATTGGAATAAAAATATTTTAAATTTTTTCATGATTTTTCTTATTCATTGTTATGTAGTTCTATGACCCTATCCTATTTTTAAATAATGTTTCCAATGTATATTTATAAGTCTTTAGATAAATTATTTAAATAGTTTATTTTATTTTTTGTATCAAAATACATCAAATAATATATAATCATTTTCACTGAACATGATATTTCCATTATTGAAGTAGTATAGTTATAAAATTTATTTTGTTTATGACATCTATTTAAGATCATAATTACATTTAGAAATAGAAATGAATCCTTTCTAATTAGATATGAGTAATTTTTTCTAAAATTGTTTTTATTTCATTTCATATATCATACAATTTAAAGCATCCCTCTACTTTATTACATTTTGGATATATTTTTGTTATTTTAAAAATATTAGTTTCTATGATATCAATATTGGATTATTATTTATATTTATATCAATTCTGGTAGAATTTACATGATATTATAATACTAGATTTTTTTTTGGTATTGATGTTGGGTGAAACATTATTGTTATTCTTGAGTAAATTTTTTCACCTCAAAGACAAGTAAATTTAATTAGATTAATTTCATATTCAAAACATGGAAGTTTTAAAAACAAATTTTTCATAAATACATATTTATTTAATTGGATTATGTAATAGATTTTTCTAATTCCATGTCTTATACTTTCTCTGGTTTTTTATTTTTAGGCATCACTTATAGCATATATTGTTTCTATTATTCTTTGTTATTAAAGATAATAGTGTCATTTGATGAAATTCATATTGAAATTGGTTTTAATGACTTTTTTAATTATGGTTTACATTGTTTGTTGGAATATAAAATTGTTTTCCCTATAATAGAATGTATAGAAGATGGATATATTATACTGATCAGATTTTAACCAAGTTTCAAAAAAAATTGATATTTTTTTTAGCTTTTTCATTTAACAATGCTTCATATGAAGTTCATAAATAGTGTCAATGTTTTTAGTTTGTTTAAAGACCATGGTTAATTTGAGAAGAATTTAGAAACCAAATAACAAAATATGGATTTTAAAAAAACTATTATGTTTGGTATCACAATAGAGATACAAGAGAATATTTTATTGTTCACGAATGGAAAGAAGTAAGTGGTATGGATAATTTTATATTTGATCGGTTTCAATTTGTGCATCATCTTGAGAGAGAAAGTATGATAGTGTAAAAATTCAATGACATCAATACACATGAGGAATATTGAAGATAATGATGTTGTGAGAGTGAAAAAATTAATGGATGATGCAAGAAATCATATATATTAGGAATGTACTAAAATGAAAAAGTTGCAATTTTTAATGCGGTAAAATCGTGGAAAAACCATGTATGGAATTTATAATTTCTCCATTGATTATATTATTACCTTTTAGGCAATTTCTTCTTGATGGTGTAGATATTATCTCAAGTCATTATAAGGAATGAAAGTTTAATATGTTGTTCAATTTTTCTACTAATAAAATTCATGCTTATCCAAAATATTTTAGTTTATTTTGGGAGGAAACAATAAAAATTAATGAATATAAATAATTTGGTACATATTTATAGAAGGAAAATTAATATGGAACACCATCTCATGTGGCACAGAAAGCCATGTGACACCTTTCATCAATTCACAGTCTTCAAAATCTATTCATGTATGAAGAAATATCATCCAATATGTAATGGAATAATGTTAAGAGAATTAAATCTAATAATGAGTTGGTTCATCCTATAGATGTATTAACATGGTCTAAATTTAATGAAAAACATTTTGATTTTTGAGCTCAGGTATGTAATGTCAGGTTGGATCCATCCTATAATGGTTTTATTTCATTTTTTCAGATTCTTACTACTCATAGCATGTGGATAGTTTTTATTCATGTTTATAATTATCCTCCATGAATGTGTATGAAAATACATTTCAGTTTATTGAGTATAATAATATCTGAACATTATGATCCTAGAAATGATATAGACGTCTACTTTCATCCTTTAATAAAAAATCTGAAGTATCTTTGGGATATCTGTGTGCACACATTTGATTCTTCTTCAAAAAATATATTTTAGATGCATGATACCCTTCTATAGACTATAAAATATTTCTCTACTTATATAATGATTTTTGGTTGGATCATAAAGGTAAAACTATTATATTCTATTTACATGAAGAATGCATGATCGAGAAGGCTTAAATATATTCATAGTTTCAATTTCATGGGTAATCGATGATTCTTTACAATGGGTTATAAATATAGGAATAATCACTAGATATTTGATAATATTGTTGACACTGGATAACCACCTCAATGTATGTCAGGAATATATGTTCTTAATGAATTGAAATATTTTAGTTTTTTATTAGGGAAAGGTTATATTAAATCTAAAAATAGGAAGAATATTGACATTTAAGCCACTTATAATTGTAAAAGGAAAAATATCTTTTTTTGAGTTACTATATTAGTTGAACAGTTTGTTACATCATTGTTTATATGTAATGTATGTTGATAAAAATATATGTGAAATTTTGCTTTTTAATTCTTTTAAATTTCAAGGGGAAGACCAAATATGACTTCCGATCTCGCCGTGACTTGTTAGATTGGGGTATTTGACCATAACTGAATCCTATGTTTTTCAGTGAAAACATATAGTAAGTTACTTATGATTCTTATGGGATGACATCATTAGAGAAAAATAAATTTCAAGAAGTATTGGAGAATATCAGGACTCTTTATGTCTATTATAGAAAAATATATAAATGATTCAATAGAATGGAGTTGAAACTAAAATCCCTAAAAATACATGATAATCATATCCTTATTCATGAATTGATTCCAATAGTAATCCGTCATTTACTATTAAATAATATAAGGGTGAAATTGATTCACAAGTTCCATTTTTTATAGACCTTTTTTATAAAAGGTTATCCAAGTATTTCTTGATAAAAATGTAGTAAAATTCCCCATTAATTTCTTGTGAGTTGGAAATTTTTTTCCTCCATAATTTTCACTTGAATGCTACATTTAAGAGTTTATATTCCAAATAAATAACTTCTTTGGTGACCCATTAATTTTCTATGTATGTATCCTACTAGAAGAAATAAGTTCAAAATGAAATCTTAGGTCTAAAATAAGACTCGTCTAGAAGGTTCTATTTTAAGAATTTATCTATATTAGGAATGTATGAATTTTTTTAATGTATTTGTCTGATGTGATAACAATAAATAACTAAAAAATGAGAAATGAAGATGAGTAGTATGGAAAAATTGAGACCTCATTTTCATCTCTTCCCCAAATAGGAGTAATTTATGGGTATATAAGCTACATTAATCATTTAATAGTGGGATATGGCACATCACACAGTCTTGTTTAATTTTGGTTTGTTTGATGACTATATCATGTAAGTAATTTGAATATTTATATGTTATCTCATACAATGTCATTTCAAATATACCTTAAAATTTTATAATCATTGTATGTAGGGAACATAGAAAAATTATAAGTAGAGTTCATCAATCTTTTCCTTTGAGAAGGAGAGAGGATTTTTATAGTAAAGAGGTTCCTGCATGGTTAAAATAAAAAGTATGAGAATTTCTTTAATTAACTTAAAATATAGATATTCATTTAATTTTATTATTCATTCGTATTTCAATTATTGAGTTTACCTATTCATTCAGTCTCTCAAGAATTAAGTGCATTGGATTTTGGTCTCAATTCATTGGTTCATGAATAAAAATATTTAATAATCAATGGGTATAAATTTGTTACAACTGATTGGGTGGTAAAAATTAGAACATAACATGATGACGTTTTGTTAAATAATACAATGGAATATTATGCTAGTGCATCAAATAGTAGGCCTTGACATGAAAATGTGTCTTATTATGGACTTTTTGAGAAAATATTATTATCAGATTACTACTCTCATGGTTGAGTCACTATGACGAAATATAAATGGTTTGATTCAATGATACGACATGGTACATTTATTGATGACTGTAGCTTCATATTTATTGGCATGACTAAATTCAAAGATATTGATGAACTGTATATTTTGGAATTAATGGACAAAATTTTGTTTTAAGTGAAATATCATCTGAGACCTAATTACAGTGTCATTATTGAAGTAATTCCAAGACATATTTTTCATGATGGTGGGGATGAAATTGACCCCATTAACATACCCATTGGTGTTGACCAAAATATTACATTTGATAACTCAAATTATTCCATTATGAGAGTTTATGTTAAACCTAAATTAGTAGTGGGTAATATATAAAAGAAACCATATATGTTCATAGTTCATTAATTTTACCTTGATGTGGGTTTCTCAGGTTGGTACTACTACAATTAATTTAATTTTTTTTAGTTTGTAATAATATGTTTATTTTAGTATTTTTTGTTTTCATTGAATTTAATTAGATTTATTTCAATTCTAAAAATTAGATTTAAAATGTATTTTCAAAGAATGTATAACTTGGTATTAAATTATAGTTTCTAAAACATGTTATGACATTGATTATAACTTCTTTGAATTCTAATTTTTATGAATTATGTTTAAAAATTGTTTCTAAAAAATGTACATTTCATTCTGATTCATATTATGAAAAATATTAAAGAAGTTATACGGAATAAATTATTTGATAATGATGGAAAGATGTGCGTGCTTGGGTTTCCTCCTCTAGTTCCCATAGTGAGTATAATAATTACAATATTTTTCTTTTGCATTACATTTATTGTCATGTTATTATTATTTATAAATTTTATAGGGACATACAGTTAGACCAAAGTTGACTTCTTCTTTTCCTAATTGTATGGGTCCGAGTGGGGGTGACCCTAGATCTAGACAGAGCACTCATCGTACCCATTCTCACCCTGATCTGCTAGCAGAAAACCCACCTACCACACCTTTCCATCCTCAACTTGAGCCTCAAGAGATGTTCCCACCCATGCCTTTATCATCATATCTTTTATCATCTTCTTCCAATATGATGTTTACACCACCTCAAAGGATGTTACCACCTTTAACATATATATATATATATCATTTGTTGTATCCCCAAATCTACAACCCATATCATTCCCTGTCTACACTACCTCCATTTCCTACTATCCATCCATGATCAGATGGTTCTATTCCTTTATCTCTACCTCAGTGCATGCAGATAAACCATTTCATGCATTGGAAAAGATACATCCTTCATAGGCTACCAATTCAAGACAGCTCATGGATCCATCAGATCCTAATTAGCAGCCTGTATCTAGTTTTTTTATTATAAGTGTGTCAAATTATATCATATCATCTTTTTCTATTATACTGTGATTTAATTCTTTTTTTACTTTTGGTATTATTTAGTTGTATCTTCTATTAGGTAACGTGGGAACACCTGTATGCATGAAGCATGGAATCTACAAACATAAATAATGGTGGATTACCATGAAGATATTCAGATGGTAGGTAAAAATGATTGGTAGTTACGGTTTCATGGAAACTTTATCCAAGGACAAAGCATGGATTGTGATATGGGTAAGAGGATTTATTAAATTTATATCTATATTATTATTGTATTTATATGAATTAACATGTTTATTGTAGCATCGATTTAACTTTACTGGAATGGAAGATGCTAATGTTGCAAGGTTGTTGGATCTTAGGGAGTTCTGGTGATCTTGTAAGCATAAGTCATATGTCCGTTGGAAGAGTATAGTTTGTTCTGATTTAGAGGGTGTACCAATATTCCCTGACTATTCAACAATACAATAGTAAGAAATGATCACATATTGGAAGAGTAATTATTTTAAGGTATTCATAATCTTTAATGGTTTACATAGAATATTTAATTATTATTAATTTTATGGTTGTTTTTTGTTTTTAGGATGTGTCAGGAAGAAAAATAAACAATATTCAATGACTTATTCACATACTTTGGGGTGCACTACAATTCCTAGACATGAGATGTGCCAGTTACTTTAATATGAATAGAAACAATATCTATATTTATATTGTTACATAGTTCTATTTTCATGATGAAATTTAAGTTTTCTTTCCATTAATCTCTTTAATATAAGGTTGTAAATACCCATTTCAAATGGAAAAATGACCAAATGTCTAAATAGAAAAATTGAAAAAATAGACAAATAGAAAAATGGAAAAATGAAAAAATAAACTAATATCTAAATGGTCAAATGGATAAATGGATAAATGTACAAATGACCAAATGTAATAATGTTTTAACGACCAAATGAACAAATGAAAAAATGGCCTAACGAACTAACGGCTAAATGGCCAAATGGCCAAATGGCCAAATAACCAATTTTTAAATTGGCCTAATGGCCAAATTATAGGTTTCTGGCATAGTGGAAGCATGAGAATAATGGTTCCCAACTAATATTTTTTCTATAATCGATGATCAATCTAGTATCAATATGACGATGAATTCCAATATCCACAGAATTTAATCAAGGATTTAGACAAAGAAGAATTTACCTTGGAACCAAGAGAGAGGATCAAAATATTTTGTTCACAATTAATTTAATTAAATCAAAGAATTAACGCTAAGGGGATTATTTCGTCATTGATGCATTCAACCATAGATTTGTAGTGTGCATTCATTTGATTATAGATATCAATGGTAGATCTATTCCAAAGGTGATCCACACATGTTCCATGTATCTATGGATGTCACCGAAGGAGTATCCGGGTGTTATCATAGAAGATCCTTTCACTTATGATGTTCTCCTTCGATCACCTTGGGAACCACTTCCAAAGTGTTCTCCTTGATATGGTGGAGGAGGATCTCTCTCATCCTTGAGAGCATTTTTGGAGAGGGATGAACTCTCAAGCCTTAAGATATTTTTTCCAATTCGTTGTGCATAACCAATAGATTTTGCTTGGCTAGCACTTTTCTAATTAGAGAATAATATAATCGGGTATTTAATTTACTTGTGTAATAATAAATAATTTGAATAAGTGCATTAATTATTTTATTAATCCTAGCAAAACCCCCTTGTCAAAAAATAATAGCAACATAATTATTTCCTGACATGCGCTTATCTTGCGAGTTATAATTAAATATTATTTAATCAAATAATATTCAATATTATTATTTCTCACTGGACCATTAACTCGGTCCACCAATCCTCAACCATATTTATTGAAACTTGAATAATGACTTTTTATTTATTAAATAAATATCACTCCATTATTCACCAATAAATTCATAAATATTATATTCACTAAATAGAAAATAAATATTTATTAATTATTCTACCCATAATATATTCTCTAAAATAAATAATTTCCAAATAAATGCGATAAGTCATCCGTGGATAATTATTAAACCAAAACTAGGAATAATATTCATTCAACTTGTTAAATAATAAATAATATATATTATTTAACTAAGATACTCGATACACTTAGTGTGTGATCCTCTAGGCCTATTTCTCAGTGGCATTAGGTGGAGTAGCCTAAATTACAATGTTAGCATCTAGAAACATGCCAATGAACCTGTAGAGAAATAATTTAATGTTGCAATGACATGTCACCTCATACGAATGCTTACCATGTAATATAATACTTTTGTCTCGATATCTCCAATCAAGCAGGTTTCATGCATGTTCTATCAACCCATGTGCTTGATTTCTCATCCTTTGACTTCCTAGAAATTGAACTTACCTATAATAAACCATGGACATGGATTTATTTAGGCTATATAATCTCAATCAAAGGGATTTAGATATCAAATTCCATTATGGAATAGAAGGTAAAAATACTTTCTCACATTATTCATTAATTCAGTATTACCCGTGATGCACCCAACATATCCTATATCACCACAAACATATGTCATCATAGTTTTCTCCAATACATCTAAGTGAACAAGTCATAATACCCATTAATAATATTCTTAAAATCTAAGAACCAATACAAACATTCACATATATGAACATCCAATAACACTTATAAATGTATATTTCCTATTGTCGGGTCTCGTTATCATAATATCCTACTGAATATCAACAAGGGCGTACAACATGAAAAGTTTTCTTAAAGTCTAATGAGTCTCTACCCCTAATATCCCATATTATTTATATCCATAAAATGATATCATCTGGCTATATAACATATATCTAATAATAGTTTCATAGCACTTTTATGTTCTCATTAGAGTGGGGGAAATGCCATGAACTTTTAGTGCGACAATTACTATTGGGACATTATCACATGCAATGTTACACATAAGAACAATCATGATGTGATAAGGAATTTATTAATATCCATTCAATGAATACATTTTTATCATAAAGTAAAAAAAAGAAGTTGGTTCGAAGAAACCAACTCCAATAGAAGCCCACTTGCACTAGAGCCAACTGATAATGTCATTCAGTCTGATATCTCTCACATGATACTTAGGCTTCTGTTGAGATAGGCCTTTAGTCAAGGGTTCCACCAAATTCTCTTCCATGGATACTCTGCTCACTGTAATTTCACCCCTTTAATAAAAATCCATCAAGAGGTGATACTTGCAGAGTATGTGTTTTGTCCATTGATATGACCTTGGATCTTTTTCAAGTGTCACCACTGTAGTATTATCACAATAAAAGGTGATAGGGTATTTACTTCTAGGTACCACATCAAGGTCAAGGACAAAGTTATAAATCTAGACAACTTCCGTTTCTGCATATTAATCCACTATATACTCAGACTCTACTGTAAAATCAGACAAAACTATCTACTTTGAAATATTCCAGCTCATATCACCTCCATTGAGACAAAAACATATCTCGATTGGGAATTCAGATCATTATAATCTATCTGAAAACCAACATCAGCATACCTTCTGATGATAACCTCCTTGTGTCTTCCATACACTAGGAACATATGCTTAGTTCTTCTCAGATACTTAAGTATAGTCTTAAAAAATTTCAATGTTGTTCTCCTAGATCTACTTGATATCTACCTACCATGCTCAGTGCATAGTCAACATCAAGTCTAGTACATAACATGGAATATTTGATAGAAAATATCGCAGAAGCATATGAGATCTTACTCATTCTATCTCTCTCTTGTTGTGTCTAGGGAAACATTTTCTAAGAAATTTTTAATCCATGTGACATTAGAAAAAATCCCCACTTGGATTGTTATATACTAAATATCATTAGTATCTGGTCAATATATATACTTTGACTTAGTCCAAGAAGCCTCTTGGATCTATAATGAATGATCTTCATCCCTAGAATGTAGGCTTCTTTTCCTAAGTATTTCACGGAGAAACACTTGTTCGACTGGTCCTTAACTGATTGTAATATGGCTATGTCATTTTCAATAAGTAATATGTCATAAACATATACTAATAGGATAAAAACCACATTAACATTAATTTTTTTGTAAACACATGGATTAGGTTCATTATTAATGAAACCAAATTCCCTTATGGCTTCTTCAAATTGAATATTTCGGGACCTGGATGCTTTCTTCAATCCATAAATGAACCTCTATAACTTGTAAACCCTTTTGACATCACATGGAATCACAAAACCTTCTGGTTATGTCATATAGACATCTTCTTGAAGGTTCCCATTAAGGAATTCAATTTTGACATCCATCTACCAAATCTCATAGTCATGGTAAGATGTTATGGAAAGTATAATTCTTAGGGATTTAAACATGGAAACAGGCAAAAAGGTTTCATCATAGTCAATTCCTTGACACTATTTAAAACCTTTATCCACTAGCCTTGCTTTATAGGCACTTACTTTACCTACTATGTCCAATTTCTTCTTGAATACCCATTTACACCCAATAGGCTTTACATCTACTGGATCATCAACCAAAACCCAAACTTGGTTCTGATTAATGGAATCCATCTCATAATTCATAGATTCTAGCCATCCTGTAGCTTCTAAGATCTCTACTACCTCTTTATAGTAGTGAGGTTCATTATTGTCCAATAATTACGAGTCACTATCCTTGGTGACTAGAAAACCATATCTCTATGGTTCTCTTACCTTTCTTAAAATCTTACATTGTACCTATGTTTTAGGAACAAATTATTCCATAGGTACCTGTGTAACTTGTTCCAATACCAAATACAGTGTATCTTGAGCATCAACTTCAACGAAGTCAACCTTTCTCCCACTATCCTTTTTGAGTATGTGATCCCTCTCAAGAAAAAAGGATGTTCTAGAAACAATAAATTTCTTATTTGAGGGGTTGCATAAGTAGTATCTTTTTGTTTCCTTGGGATACCCTATAAAGATACACTTCATGCCCCAGGGTGCTAGTTTGTTTCCTGAGAAATCTTTAACAAACTCCATGCATCCCCATACATGTGTATGTGATAAAATGGGTTTCTTTACACTCCATAGATCAAAGGGAAGTCCATTGTATGCTTTAGTTGGTACTCAGTTTAATGTGTATATCATTGTTTGTAATGCATATCCCCAAAATTATAATAGAAGATCTACATGACTCATCATTAACCTTACCATGTCCAATAAGGTATGGTTCCTCCTTTCACTAACATCATTCCACTGTGGTGTATAAGGTGGAGTGAATTGAGATAGAATCCCAAACTCCTGTAAAAATTAGACGAACTCTTGGTTGATATATTCTCCACCTCAATCCAATCAAATCTTCTTTATCTTATTATTAAGATAATTATCTACTTCATTCTTGAATTACTTGAATTTCTTAAAGGAATCAGACCTATAACTCATCAAGTAAATATATCCATATCTACTCAATTCATTAGTAAAAGTTATTAAGTAAGAATATACACCTCTAGATTCTACTAGAAATGGTCCATACACATCAGTGTGTACCAATCCTAGAATCCCTATGGCCCTTTCACCCAGTCCACAAAATGGAGGTTTGTTCATTTTCCTTTGTAAACAAGCATGACATCTATCAAGTGGTTTTATCTTAGAAGAGTCTAAATAACCATATTGATAGAGCTTTGTCAAATGCTTCTCTTTTACATGACTGAGATGGTGATGACACAATTGGCTGTTATATGAGTCATGTGAACTTGATTCATTATCAATTACCAAAACTTGGTTTTTTTAATTTAATACATACATACCGTTATTTAAATGTGCCATACCGTGGCATATTTTTTCTTTATAAAATAAACAACTTTAATTATGAACATGAAATTAAACCCATCTGTATCATAACTTGATATAGAAATTATGTTCTTAGCAGCAATTGGTACATAATAATAGTCATGTAAAACCAAAATAATTCCCATTGGCAATGTGAGGTGGTAGTCACCAATGGAAAGATCATCCAGCCTCACACCATTGGAAGCTTGCAGATCCACCTCTCCTATGTAAATTTTCCGAAATCTACTAGCTTACTACATTTGAATACAAATGTGATCACCACAAGTTATATCTAATACTAAATGTGTAGAAATGGAAATATTTCACTTGATAACAAACACACCTTTGTCTTCCCCTTACCTCTGGGTGCAGTTCCTCTTCTAGTGGACTGACTTTCCACATGAAAAGCATACTACCTCTTTTTCCTTTCCATACCTTTGGATGTTCTTCTTCTTGTTCGAACGGTGCTCGGGGGATTTAGACTATTTATAAGTCTTATTCCCCTTTCCCTTATCCTTACTATTCCTACTCACCATAAGGACGACGAGTTTATCATGCCCCATGTCTTTATCCAATTGGTGAATTAAAGTAATAAGTCTTGATAGACTCTTCTCATTATTTATCATATTATAATTCAAAATAAAACTAGATAAGGTCTTGGGAAGTGATGATAATATGATATCTGTATTAAACTCATCTAGGAATTTAATCCATAAGATGTTCAGATGCTCAATGTATCCAATAATCTTGACTACATGTGTCCCTTCTGGTGAAGACTCTACAAGATTAGTGGTGAACAATGTGTTGGAGATATCATACCTATCTTATCTCACCTTATCTTGATAGAGATATCGAAGGTAAGACATCATGTTATAAGCATCCATTTCTTCATGTTTCTTCAATAAATAATTAGTCAGGATGATATCATGAGGCACTAAAAATATGTATCATCATTCAGATGTTTCTCATACACAAAGAGCTCCTCATCACTCACCTCATTTCTAGGTACAACTGATAAAGGTTCTTCCAGCACATATAGTTTCCTTTCATGGAGAAGGATTACCTGATGGTTCCTTTTTCCATTCTAATAATTTCATTCAAGTGAGAAGATTTTCCTTATTGAGTATAGATTACAATGATATGTTTGAGGCCATTTTTTAATTTCATTTCTACAAATAAGATGATCAGAGTTTTAGTACTATATCTGATAAAAATTAAGACAAATAAATAAATAGACAATCATTAGTCTCCCA
This sequence comes from Viscum album, assembly GCA_963277665.1. Lineage (NCBI taxonomy): Eukaryota > Viridiplantae > Streptophyta > Magnoliopsida > Santalales > Viscaceae > Viscum > Viscum album. The sequence continues at coordinate 1,060,802,866 of OY728137.1, forward strand.
CTATTTTATCAAAACCCAATATCCCTCAAAATTTTCTTCAGAATATCTTGTATCTTGGACATTCCAGTGGAAAGGATCCTTATTTACCTTTACATTACCCCAACATTGGATGGTCAAGTACTTTGAACTATAGTTCCATTATAACTGAAGTTATTGAAGGCTATAGAGACTTAATATATTATTGAGGGATTTTGTCCTTTATTTGTAAATTTCCATTTATTATATTTTCACATGATTTTTAATATTAATTAGGATAATATTAAGTGATTAAACATGTATTATATAATATTTAAGAATAATACAGTTTATTTTAGTTCCATATTTCATGCTTGTTTAATTCATTAATTACGTGATCACAACAATGCATCCATAATGAATAAATCTTGAAACTGAAATAAATAAAATAAAGGTTATGATCATGAGCTTGTTCTAATGGTTAGTTTATTTAGCAGTTGATAAACTGACCTCTGAACTAGGGAGAAACACCTTGATCCAATTAGTTTTGTGTTTATAGCTTTCCACCTATCAAACTTTATAACTCCTTGGATTGGTTTCTCCTCAGTTACTAACTTGAACCACCTCCAATAATTTGGGAACTTCATCCATTACATATGATTTTACTCACACACAGGTGAGGGGTAAAAAGGGGGTTTATAGAAAAGAAACCATGGGCATGCAGGCCCTATATATTAATGAGTAGAGAAGGCATGTAGGCCAAAAATTTAATATAATAATAAATTAAAAGGGAAACCAATCACATACAAAGGTCTGGTCTAGCTCATGATCATCCACATGCATGAAACGAATTACGTATTTAATAAAACTAGCATTCAATTCTTTAATATTTATTATTTAAGATAAATCACGCTTGAATCGATTAATTATTATCTTTAATTAATCAAACCTTTTATCTTAAACCTTTTTTAAATTTCTTTGAGATTCCCATCTATTATAATTTTAAAAAAATTAATAAATTCATTTAAAATTAACTGTGTACATAACTTGTACCTTGGAGGTAACCTGGTGAATACCCATCCAAAACTACCCAACATTTATTATACTTGTATACACATTATTCTTTGTGACATGTATCATGCACACAAAATTATAATTGTAAAAAAACTCATACATGATGTGCAGATATTTGAACATTACACAGATGTTAATTAAACACACACACACACATATATCAAACACCTATCACATGTTGTGTCCCAGCTTTACACCCACACGAAGGTACATGTCTCAAGGGTTACATAATATAATAATAAATTTTAAATCTGTGTAATCTGGAAAGCGTACACGACGTGCAGATATGACTGCATAACATGTACCCTCCTCCCCATCCATCTAAAGTACACATATGGGGAAATGACCTATGAGGTTTACTTTGGAAATATTCAAAGTACACCATGTGTCTAGTGGGCCACATTCCATGTAGACTCCGCTTCACACAATCACCAATAGAGAAATCCATGTATGGGATACACAACTCGACCCTGACCCGAAGGGACTATATGCCATGTCCAGTGGGACACAAAACAAGTAGTTCGGTTTCTATGTTCTAGTTAATCCTGGTTAACACCACATTGATTAAAGTTCATTAATGGTGTCATTAATTCCTAATTAATGTAAGATATCAAATTGATTACCAAACCAAATCTTGATGCGTTGAAAAATACTAAATGGTGTGTAATTCTGATTACACAATGTGTAGTCTTGTTTTGTATGACCAGGATCCTTGGAAACTTCATATGAGTTCCTTGATTTTATTTTAATCATAAAATTAGTTATTTCTGTTATATCTATGAGAAATGATAGAGTAAGAAGAAATATCATAATTCAAATTAAAAGGGAACAACTAAACTTGAATTGAAAAACCAAATTATTAAACTTTAAATTATCAAAGAATTATTTAAATAATTATAAATAATAACATTCACACTATGATACAACTTGTAGGTTCCAGTCGCAGTGAAAGTGCAGGAGGAACAATGCCCAACTTTGATTTTTTCCATAATCGATGATCAATCTAGGATCAATAAGAAAATGAATTCCAGTATCCATAGAATTGAATCAAGGATTTAGACAAAGAATTATTGAATCCAGAACCAAGAGATAGGATCAACATATTTTCTTAATAATTAATTTAGTAAAATAAAAGAATTACCTCCAAGTTGATTCTTTCTTCATGGATTAATTTGACCACAGATCTGTTGTGCGCCTTCTTTGTGTTGTAGAGATCAAGGGTGGATCTACTCTAGAGGTGATCCCCACATGTTCAATATATATCCATATGTCATTGAAGGAGTCTCCAGGTGCTAGCACAGAAGCTTTTTGTGCTTATGATGTTGGCCTTCGATCACCTTGAGAATCGCTTCCAAAGCATTCTCCTTGATCCAGTGGAGGAGGATCTCAATTTTTCTTGAGATCATTCTTAGATAGGTATTAAATCTCTAGGATTGACATCTTTTCTCTAATTCATTGTTCACAACCAATAGATGTCGATTGCCTAGCGCTTGGCTAATAATAGAATAATATAACCAGGTATTTAATTCACTAGGGTAATAAAAACTAATTTTTACAATGCCTTATATTATTTTATTAATCCTAGAGAAAACCCCATGTCAAATAATAATAGTAACATTATTATTTCCTGACATCCACTTATCTTGTGAGTTATAATTAAATAGTATTTAATCAAATAATATTTAATATTATTATTTCTCACTGGACCATTAACTCGGTCTGCCAATCCTCCAATATATTTATTGAACCTTGAATAATGACTATTTATTTATTAAATAAATATCACTGAATTATTTTCCAATAAATACATAAATATTATATTCACCAAATAGAAAATAAATATTTATTAATTATTCTGCCCACAATATATTTTCTCAAATAACTAGTGTCGAAAAAATGTGATCTGGAATCCATGAATAATTATTAAACCACAACTAGGAATAATATTTATTCAACTTTTTAAATAATAAATAATAGATATTATTTAACTGAGATACTGGATACACTTAGTGTGTGACCCTCTAGGCCTCTTTCTCAATGACATTAGGTGGAGCAGCCTAAATTACAAGTTTAGCATCTAGAAACATGCCAAGGAACCCATAAAGAAAGAAGTTAATGTCACAATGACATGTAACCTCATAGGAATTCTTACCATGTAATATAATCCATTGGACTCGATATTTCCAATCAAGCATGTTGAATGAAAGTTTCATCAACCCATGTGCTTGATTTTTCATTCTTTGACTTCTCAAAAATTGAACTTTACTATAGAAAACCAAGTTTATGGATTTATTTTGGCTATATCATTTCCATCAAAGGGCCGGAGATATCCACTTCCTTTGTGGAATATAAGAGACAAATCCTTTCTCACATTATTCATTTATGCAGTATTACTCATGACACATGCAACATATCCTACCTCACCGCGAACATATGTCGTCACAATTTTTACTAGTATATATAAGTTTGCAAGTCATAATACCAATTAATAATAATCTTAAAGTCTAAGGACCAATAAAATTTTCCACAAATAGTAACATCCAATGAAACTTATAAATGTGGATTTCCTTCTGTCGGGTCACATTCTCATAATAACTTAATGGATATCACCAAGGGCGTACACCATGAGAAGGTGTCTCAAGGTCCCATGAGTCTCCATCCCTAATAGACTGTATCATTTGTGTCCCTCAAATGATATCATCGGGATATAGAACATATATATAAGATTAGTGCCATAGAACTTCTAGGTTCTTATCATAGCGGGGAATTTCTATGACCTTTTAGTGCGACAACTACTATTGGTACATTATCACATGAAATTTTATGCAGAAGAACAATCATGATGTGTTAAGAAGTTTATTAATATCCATCCAATGAATACATTTTTATCATAAATTATAGAAAAGTTGGTTCTAGGGCACCAACTCCAACACAAATGTCCAAATGGACAATTGACCTAATGACCTAATAAACTAATGGAAAAATGAAAAAATGGGAAACTTTTGAAATAGGAAAATGGAAAAATGACCAAATGGATAAATGGAAAAATGAAAAAATGGCCAAATGGCTAGATGGAAAATGGAAAAATAGCCAAATGGAAAAAATGGAAAAAAGTCCAAATGGCATCATGTCCAAATAGTGTAATGTTCTAATAGATTAATGGAATAATTACCTAATGTACAAATGAAAAAAATGGACAAATAGACAAATGAAAAAATATACAAATTTTCTAATGGCCAAATTTCTTAATGAAAAAATGGACAAATGTCCAAATGGTATAAATGGTCCAAATGACCTAAATGGACAAAATGGACAAAATGGCCAAAATGGACTAAATGGCCTAAATTTCCTAACAACTTAATAAACTAATGACTTAATGTACTAACGATCTAATGGCCTAAGGTCCTAAGGGTCTAAGGGCCTAAGGGGATAAGGGGCTAAGGGGCTAAGGGCCTAACGACCTAAGGGATTAACGACCTAAGGGCCTAACGACCTAACTAAATAAGGGCCTAATGGCCTAAGGGCATAATGGCCTAAGGGACTAACGACCTAAGTGACTAATGGCCAAAGGCCCTAACAACATAAGGGAATAACGACCTAATGGCCTAAGGGACTAACAGCCTAATGGCCAAAGGGCCTAACAGACTCTGGGCCTAATGGCATAATGGCCTAATAGCCTAAGTGCCTAATAGCCTAAGGTCCTAATGGGCTAAGGGCATAATGGTGCAAGGTCCTAACAGACTATGGTCCTAAGGGCCTAACCGCGTAAGGGACTAAGTGGCCAAATGGCCAATTGGACAAATGAACAAATTTCCAATTGGCCAAATGACCAAATGGCCTAATGGAAAAATGGCCAAATGGCCTTATAGCCAATTTTCCAAATGGCCAAATGGACTAATGGACAAATTTATTAACAAAAAATTGGCCTAATGGCCAAATGGCCTAATGTCTAAATGGCCTAAGGGCCAAATGGATTAATGGATAGATGGCCTAAGGGCCAAATGGCCTAAAGGACTAATGGAATAACTACCTAATGGTCTAACGACCTAATAGACTAACCCCTAATTACCTAATGTCCTAATGGACTACTGACCTAATGGCCAAACAACCCAAAAGCCTAAGGTAATAATGACCCAAAGGGCCTAAATGAACTAAATGGACTAAATGGCCTAATGGACCAAATGACCTAATAGAAAAATTTCCTAATGGACTAATGGTCAAATAGACAAATGGTGAAATGGATAAATGGACAAATAGAAAAATGGAATAATGGACAAATGGACTAATGGATAAATTGAATAATGGCCAAATGACCAATTGGACTAATGGCCCAATGACCGAATAGACTCAATGGTCTAATGACCTAATGACCAAATGATCAAAATTACCAAATGTCTGAATAACCAAATGGCCAATTGACCCTAATAGCCTAAATTTCCTAATTAGACTAAATGGACTAAATGTCCTAAATGGCCTAAATGGAAAAATTGGCATAAATGGCATAATTTCCCTAATTGGCCTCCATGACCTAAATGACCCAATTGGACTAATTATCCTAAATGGCCTAATTTTCCTAATTTTCTTAATTTTCCTAAATGATCTAATTACCCAATTGTCCAATTGGCCAAATGGCCAAATGGATAAATTGACCTAGATGACATAAATGACCTAATTGGACTAATTGGCCAAATTTGCCTAATTTTCATAATTGGCCTAGTTGGCCTAATAAGCCTAAATAGGCCTAAGTGGCCTAAATTGGCCTAAACTTTCCAAAATTGGCCTAATGACCAAATGAAAAATTATCCAAATTTACAAATGGGAAAATGGAAAAATGGCCTAATGGACAAATGACATAATTTCCTAACAACCTAATGGCCTAATGACCCAATATCCTAATGGTTAAATGTCCAAATGGACTAATGAAAAAAATGGCCTAATGGCCTAACAAACCAATGGAATAGTGTCTTAATGGCCTAATGAATAAATATCCAAATAGAAAAATGAAAAAATGGCCTAATGTCCTAATCAACAAATGGACCAATGGCCTAAACAACCTAAATGGATTAAATGACCTAAATGGATTAAATGGATTAAATGACATAAATGACCTAAATGACCTAAATGGTATAATGACCAAATGACCAAATTTTCCAAATTACCTAATGTCCAAATGGCCTAATGGAAAAATGTCCAAATGGACAAATGTACGAATAGAAAAATGTACAAATGGTCAAATGGTCAAATGACCATAATGGCATAAATGACCCAATTGGCCTAAATAGCCTAAATGGCCTAAATAGGTGAATTTGCCTAAATGGTCTAATTGGCCTAAATAGACTAATTGTCCTAAACGGAATAATTGTCCTAAATGGACTAATTTTCCTTATTGGTCTAAATGAACTAAAGGTCCTAATTTTTATAATTGGAACAAATGTCCTAATTGTCTTAGTTGGCCTAAATGACATAATTGATTAATCATCAAATGTCCAAATTAACATAAAGAGCCTAAATGACCTAAATGGACTAAATTTCCTAATTTCCATAATTGAAATAATTAGATTAAATGAACAAAATAGATTAATTTGAATAAATTGTCCTAAGTTGGTCTAAATGGTCTAATTAGCTTAAATTGGCCTAATTGGCATGATTGGTCTAATTAGAAAAAATTGGCATAAATTGTCACGAACCTTCCCCTAGGGCCCATTCTATGACTACCCCAAGCTCGCCTTCCATAGGCCAGGGGCTGGCGACTAGCACCAAAGGTGTAAAACCCTAAATCTAGGAAGTCATTGCCTTTATAAATTGTAAACACACACAACAGATTACGAGTTGGAAGTAAAACACTAAGAAAATTGTATACAAAGGAGTGATGAAAAGTAAAAGGGCCAGAAATACAAGCCCAATAAGAAAATACAAGTACAACTGAAAAAAAGTAAAACTGAAGAAAAGTGAAGCAGCTATTGGGTCATCCTATGAGAATTCCTACCTGAAGCATAGGTACAGATAGCCTCCTCAGCACTCCACATACATCAGTCTCCTCCATGTACTGACTCATCGAAAGGTCTACCTCCAGGTACCGTCCAGTCCTGCTACTCTAATCCTCAGTCAGCGTTGTCCGTCATCTGGAACCAACATAATGAGGTGAAGGCATAGCCCGTGCATGGGTGAGTATAACGATACTCAGTAGGGACCCCGAGACCCTTAAGGTCTCAAAAAATACCACCAGGATAAACCACAAAGTATGAAATCAACAGATAACTTCTCTTAGGTATATGCCTATACATATACCTAAGTTATCAAGTAATCCATCTCAATCATGAGGTAAGATCAAAAGTCATTGACTCAGCTCAAACAGAATTGTTATTATAGGGGTAGTAACATTTCGAACCCTCGACTGCTGGAGAACTCCTCCTCTATTGAGTACAGTGGTACTGGCGCCACAAACAGGTGCTTCTCACTAACATGGTAATGCTGAGGTATTCCTCCTGTCGAGTACCGTGGGTCTGCTGCGTCACACAGAGGCGCTCCCCACCATAGGTCTGCCGCCACAACCAGGCACTCCCCCTCATAGCCTGCAGAGGTAATCCTCCTGTTGAGTACCACAGGTCTGCTGCCACAACCAGGCGCTCCTCTGCCGTGGGTCTGCCACCACAACCAGGTGCTCCCTACTGGGCCATACGAGTCACTCAGAGTTAGTCGATCAGTAGTCGTCAGGTCTCAACCAGTTACTAGGTTCCCCAAAAAATGACTGCTCATCTCTAGAAGATCCATTCTATAAGCTACTGGTCGATACTCCAACTGTCACGAAGTCCCACGTAGAAGTATCTCAAAGGTCTGATGCGTCATAACGGTCTCAACGTAATAGACAATGCGTCAATCGGACACCTGGTCTGTGAGTTATTAGTTTTTTAGTCCCGGGGGCCCGGTTGGATTTGTGTATGATCCAACCTGACCGTATCTCAACATTACCCCGATTTCCAATGGGGTATACTCAAAGGGACCATCACACTCCATGAAATCCAGTGCCATTGACGGTTCGTCAAACGGTCGTCTGGTGCCAAGGATATGGCCAAAGAAAGTAATGGGTCAGTAGTGAGCCTGGGTCTGGTCCGACCCGGTCAGACCGACCTGGTCACACCCAGCCTGGGCTAACCTGGTCTGAGTTGACCCGGTCAGACCAGTTGGGTCTGGACCGACCCATTGGGTGGGCTAGCCTGTTAGGTTCGGCCCGGCCCGCTGGACCCAGCCCAGCCGGCCGTGTGGGCAGTTCGGCCCGGAGGTCGCCGCGAGGGGCGCGGCTTAGCCCATAATGCGCGGTTCGGGGGGCTCGGCCCGAGAGGCCGGCGTGGCTCGGCTGGGAACCGGGGTGTGACCTGGTTAGGCCAACGGGATGGCCAGGAAGGCAGGGTGGTGGCCTGGGCAGGCCGACGGAGCGCCGGGCAGGCCGCGGGTAGGGCGCACGGGGTGCGGGTAGGCCGACAGGGCACTGGGCAGGCCGCAGGCAGGGTGCACGGGGTTCGGGTAGACCGCGGGAAAACCGCGTGGGGCGCGGGCAGGCCGGCAGGGCGCCTAGAAAACCATGGGCAGGGCGCGCGGGGCGCGGGTGGTGGCCGGCCAGGCCGGTTCGGTGCGGCTCGGGCCGGCACGGGCCGACGGTGTTCGGTCGGGAGCACCAGAGCGCCGCAGGGGCGGTACGATTCACGGAGGCCGCGGGTAGCGCGGTCTTTGTCGTTGCCAGCTTCGTTTCCTTGTTGTTTCTTCATCACTGAAAGTTCAACATAAATAAGATCGGCAGAGGGGCGGGCCATGTTAGTTTGGCCCGCACCTTCCATGTTTAGGGTGGTATCAATTGGTTCATCAAGTACTATGATAAACAACAAACCTTTTTACAAACTCCACAAGGATTTCTTCCTATCCGAAGAAGAGAAATAGAAAAGGGATAAAACAAAAAAGTAAATCCACTAGCTTTGATTTTTGGGTGTCATTCGTTGATAGATTCATGGAAAGTAGATGAAGAGAATTGTTGTTCATCAAATCCGCTGCACACTTCCAAATCCGAGCTGCGTCGACTCATTTAAGACGCTCCACATTGGTAGGTGTCTGGGAAAGAAGTCGATGAAGGATCATCGCCAACGTTCTTCGTTGGCGAGAGTTCTTTGTTGGAGCCTTCTCCCGATAATCCTCTCCTCAAAGCACCCAAGGTTTCTACCATAAAGAACAATTCCAACCCAAAAATAATAATAGTTCTATTAATTTAGGTGTTGGTAAAAAATTCGAAAATGGAGAATTAATTACATGGCTCCCCTTAATTAATTCACGTGCGTTGGAATGAATTAATAATAATGGAGTTGGATCTATTTAATTATTGGAAAGGTGGAGAGGCCCTCCTTCATTAATGAGGGAGAGTTGAGAGTTTTTACTCTCCTTCATCAATAGGGGGTTTAGCCCCGTGTGGTCCTCACGTCGTAACCTCTCACGGGAAGTTATGTTCGGGTGGGCCCCACCACCACAACCTCTCAGGGGAGGTTAAGGTGTGGTGGTCCCACCTCCAACTTCCAAGAGGAGGTTTCAACTACCAATCACCCACATGGCGGCTCAAATAAAATAAAGTGTATCCCACTTTATTTTATTATTTTTTTTATGAAAATGAAAAACTATCTTTTATTCTCGACTCACTACCATCAAAGTGAAAGTCTTCCTAAGCGAATACCAGCATTGTGCATTCAACGGTGCCCTCATATTTCAATTTTGAGCACCGGTTCAAAAGTTATAAAAACTTGCTCGTATGTTTACTGAACGTACCCGAACAAAACTTCAGAAATTGATTCCGGGCACACCGAGCCTTAGAATCATGCTCTGTAAATTTTCACGGACTCATAAAATTCCCTTGTATTTAAGAAAAAAAATTCCATAGGATTTCCGGGTCTTTAAATTCTCCCCACCTCAGGTATTTACATCGCTATAAGCTACAACTCAAACTAAGGGAACAAGTGGGGGTACTGAGCACGCATTTGAGCCTCCTGCTCCCATGTGCTCTCCTGGAGGTTCCCGTGTAGCCAACGAATGCGCACCAGAGGTATCGACCGTCCACATAGGACCCACTCTTGTAAATCCTCAATCTCCATTGGAACCTCCTTAAAAGTCGCCCCATCGTCGACGTCCAGCTCCCCATGGTTGACGATGTGAGAAGGTTCGTGAACATATCTCCTCAGCTAAGATATATAGAAGACGTCGTGCACCCGGTGCAACAGAGGTGGAAGAAATAGGCGGTAAGCCACCTTTCCTACTCTGCTGAGGACCTGGAAAGGTCCGATGAACCTTGGATATAACATTCCGCCTCAGCCAAATCTCCATAGACCTCATCGAGGTAAGACCCGTAGAAAGACATGGTCGCCATCCTCGAACTCCAGAGGTCTCTGTCTCCTGTCAGCATACGACTTCTGCCTGCTATGTGTAGTCTTCATCCCCTCCTGGATTATCTGTACCTTCTCCGTGGTAGCTCTTACCATCTCTGGTATCACTAGTGCTAACTCCCTAGGGTCAGTCCAGTACAAAGGTGATATTCAAGGTCACCCGTATAATGACTCAAAAGGTGCCATCCCTATGGTGGAGTGATAGCTGATGTTGTATGCAAACTCCACCAAAGGTAAGTGATCCTCCCAGTTGCGACCGAAGTTGAGGACACAAGCACAGAGCATGTCCTCAAGGGTCTGAATGGTTCGCTCAGTCTGATCATCCATCTGAGGATGGAAGGCAGTGCTCAAACGAATCTGCATCCCTAAATCCTCCTACAACCCCTTTTATAGACATGAATTAAACCATGAATCATGGTCAGAGACAATCGTCGAAGGTATACCATGTAAACACACAATATTCTGCACATAGAGGCATCTGAATCTCTCTACTAAACCCTGCTCTCTGATCGGTTGGAAGTGGGCCGACTTGGTGAGTCAGTCGACAATCACCCAAATTGAGTCATGACCTCTGGATGCATGTGGAAGACCCATCACAAAGTCTATGGATATCCCATCCCACTTCCACTCTAGTAACTCTAAAGGATGGACCAAGCTTGCTGGTACTTGGTGCTCCACCTTCACTTGCTGACAAGTAAGGCATCGAGAGACAAACTCTGCTACTGCCTTCTTCATACCTGTCCACCAGTGCTATAGTCGAAGGTCCTGGTATATCTTCGCCACTCCTGGATGTACCGCTAGAGTGGATGTGTGGAACTCCCTCAACACTTCCTCTTGAAGTGACACTGGCACCATAGTACGTCCTCTGAAGAGGATGACGTGCTCCCCACCTTCAGAAAATCCATCAGGTGCATGTCCTATGGATATCTGAGCACGTCGTGTCTCAAAATAAACGTCCCCATGCTATGACTCCCTAACTCACTAAGGAAGTGGGGGATTGACTATAAGAGAATGAAGAAAGGCTACTCTGTCTCTATCCACAAAGGATATCTGTAAAGCATCTTGTTGCTTTGTCGCCTCGCCTAGCAACCGTATACCCGACCTTCTACTAAGTACATCTACAACAACGTTCCCCTTCCTAGGAGTATAGAATATCTCTAAGTCATAGTCCTAGAAGAACTCAAGCCAACGTCGTTGTCTCAGGTTCAGGTCCTTTTGAGAGAAGATATACCTGAGACTCTTGTGGTCAGAGTAGATTGTGAAACGCTCTCCCATCAGATAGTGCCGCTACATCTTCAAGCTAAAGACCATTACTACTAAATCTTGGTCATGGGTGACATAGTTCTGCTCATGTTGTCTTAGCTGACGAGAACCATAAGTGATCACTGCTCGCTCCTACATCAGGACACACCTAATTCTGGTCCCTGATGCATCGCAATAGACTATGTACCCTATGCCCTCCTCTGGAAGCCTCAATATGGGGGCACTAGTCAGCCTCTGCCTCAGCTCCTGAAAGATCTTCTGGCATCTCTCCAACCATATGGAGGGTTTCCCTTTCTTCTTCAAGGATGATAGTGGTGGTGCAACTCTGGAGAAGTATGGTACGAACCTCCGTTAGTACCCAACCAAACCCAGGAAACTCTATACCTCTGTCACACTCCTAGGTGGCTCCCAAGAAAGTACCACCTCGATCTTCGCTGAATCCACTACAACTCCAACCTCCGAGATGGCATTTACCAATAAGTGAACCTCTCAGATAAAAAACTGGCACTTCGAGAGCTTTCCATAAAGCTGGTGCTCTCGGAGTGTGTCCAGTACTACCCGCAAATGGTAGGCATGCTCCTCCTCAATAGTCGGGTAGATTATAATGTCGTTAATGAAGACTTTGACAAAGCGATCGAGGTATGGCTGGAAGATCCTCTTCATGAGTCCCATGAACACTAATGGAGCGTTGGTTACATTGAAGGGAATAACCAAGACCTCATAGGGGTTGTATTGACACCTGAAGGCCATCTTCTGCACATCCTCGTCTCAAACTATGAGATGGTGATAGCCTGATCTGAGGTCTATCTTTGAGAACCACCGTGATCTCTTCAGCTGATCAAAGAGGTTGTCAATCCTCAAAAGTGGGTACTTGTTCTTCACGGTCACCTGGTTCAGGCGACGGTAGTGGAAACAAAGCCTCAAGCTCCTATCCGTCTTCTTGGCGAACAGAATCGGGGCTACCTAGGGAGAAACACTGGGCCAGATGAATCCCTTCCCCTGCAAGTCCTCTAGCTGTACCTACAGCTCACGAAGCTCTGCGGGAGCCATCCGATATGCTGGTGTAGATATCGATGCCATACCAGGGTACATGTCACTATAAAAGTCCACCTCTCTGTGAGAAGGTAGACCTAGGACATCATTAGGGAAAACATCCATGTATTGGTCCACCACTATAGGATAAGTTGGACTTTCCACATCAACTGCTCTGAGGGTAAAGAAAGCCAACTGATGAGTGATTTCTTGCACCCACCTCCGAGTAAGTCCATCATGTGCTGCAAAGGCTCCCTTCTCGCCGGTGAAGGCAAACCTCATCCCATCTGTGTGGACACACTGCACTTTGCACCAAATATAGTCGATCTGAGCATGGACTGTAGATAACCAGTCTATACCCAAGATGACATCGTAAGGCCTTGGCACCAATATGAGGAGATCCCAAATGAATCTCTCACCTCCTAGAGTAAGATCACACTGCCGGCACCAGTGCGTGATCATCAAGTCTGCTCCCGTAGGAGTCTCTAGCCGTAAGGATCGAGCCAACGGCTCCGTCGGAATCTCGGAGGTCCAAACAAGGGAAGTGGCAATAAAAGAGTGAATGGAACCTATGTATATAAGAACTGCAGCTATGGTGGAGTAGACATAGATCATACCTCGAATCATCTCTGAAGGGCTGTGATCGTAAGCCTCAGCTGCCTGGAGATGATCTCTCCCTTATCCACCTACTCCCTGTGGTTGGGGGGGACCTCCTAGCGGTGGTGGTGGTAACATCTCCAATCATCACCGACCACCTGCTACATGACTAGCTCCTCTACCACATCCTCCTACTCCCTAAGGACCACCTCGATTGAATCTCTATCTCTACCTGGGTGGTCCTTCGACTGTCTGTTGATCATCCGAATGGAAGGTTGGACAGTCATGAGCCAAGTGACCATGCCCGCCGCGTGAGTAACACTGCCTGCTCCTGGAAAGTCTGTCTCCACTTATGGTGCCCTTCACAATCGATCCTAAGTCTTGCGGTCGTCCACCTGTAGGTCTGGTCCTCATAGACCTCTACGTCATCTGTCTAATGCTAGCTGCAGAAGACTCCACTGCATGTCGACTAGTGGTAGGTCTCACTACTGGAGACTACTCTGCAAGGAAACTCTCTACTAAGAGGGATCACTCCAACACCCCCACCTACTTTGGGATGCTGAGTGAGATCACCAAAGCTCTGATATCTTGACTGATCCCCTACTCAAAGGTCTGGGCCCTGAAGAATGGGTCCCGTACCATATTTGTGGAGTAGTGCGAGAGGTCAGTGAACCTCGTTGAGTACTGTTCCACCGTCATTCTACCCTGATGTAGATGTAGTAGATCTTGTATCTTCACCGCACGTAGGGTGGCTGATACAAACTCCACCCGAAATAGGCTCTTGAAGTCGGCCTATAGTAGTGTCATCTCATCGTGCAACTAGAGCATCAAGCTCCACCATATGCCCGCTGCTGCCTGTAGAAGGTTGGTAGCAAGAATCACCATGAATTAGGTTGGTGTCCCTACCAGTTTGAAGACTCTCAACACAACCTCCATCCAATCCTCAGCTACCTGCAGGTCCGTCTCTCCCCTGAACCTGGGTGGCCTCTGGTGATGGAACTCGTGCAACGCACTCAAGTGGTGCGCATAGTTTGCTGATGGGGCTGGTGGCATCGGTGATCCAATAGAAAGTGGTACCGCTGGTGCCTCTTCTAGAAAAGGGCCCTACACTGAGGCCTCGTCGCTCGGTGGAATATCTATTCAAACAACTTTCAGGGCTCTAACTGGTCATACACGGGGAGGAATCCTGAAAGAAATAGATGTGACATGGTCAAAAGATTATACCTGGTGAGCTGACTTGGTTGAGCTGACTTAAAGAAAAACTTCTGAAAACACACATGCAATGAGTGTTTTTGTGCACTGAGTCGGAAGTCAGTAGTCAGGGTCCTAGTGTTTGGATTCGTCACCCGCCGCACCAACACTGGACTCCCTAAACTGAAAACCACACTCATTACCCTTAAAACTATTGCTTCATAGAAAAGAAAGACCAAAGTCCTAAGTTATGCGGTAGAACCGACTCCTCTGATACCAATTTGTCACAACCCGTCCCTCGGGGCCTGTGCTGTGACTACCCCAAACCCACCTTCCATAGGCCATGGGCTGGTGACTAGCATCAAAGGTGTAGAACCCCAAATCTGGGAAGGAATTTCCTTTATAAAGTGTAAACACACAAAATAGAGTACGAGCTGGAAGTAAAACACTAACCAAAAATGTATACAAAGGAGTGTTGAAAAGTAAAAGGGGCCAGAAATACAAGCCCAACAAGAAAATACAAGTACAACTGAAGAAAAGTGAAGCAGATAATGGGTCGTCCTCTGGGAATTCCCACCTGAAGGGTAGGTACAGAAATCATCCCCATCACTCCACATCTGTCAGTCTCCTCTGTGTACCGACTCTTCGAAAGGTCTACCTATGGGTACCATCCAGTCCTGATACTCTGATCCTCAGCCAGCGTTGTCCGTCATCTGTAACTAAAAAAATGAGGTGCGGGCATAGCCTGTGTAGGGGTGAGTATAACGATACTTAGTAGGGACCCTGAGACCCTAAAGGTCTCACAAGATCCATCAAAGATAATCCACAAAGTATGAAATCAACAGATAAATTATCTTCAGTATATGCCCATACATATACCTAAGTTATCAAGTAATCAATCTCAATCATGAGGTAAACACAAAAGTCACTCACTCAGCTCAACCAGGATTTTTATTATAGGGGTAGTAACATTTAGAACCCTCAGCTGCTGGAGAACTCCTCTTCTATCGAGTACAGTGGGCCTGCCGCCACAACCAGGTGCTTCCCACTAACCTTGGACTGTTGAGGTTCTCCTCATGTAGAGTACCATGGGCCTGATGTGTCACATAGATGCACTCCCTACCATAGGTCTGCCGCCACAACCAGGCACTCCCCCTCATAGCCTGTAGAGGTACTCCTCCTATCGAGTACCACGGGTCTGCCGCCACAACTAGGCAGTCCTCCACTGTGGGTTTACCGCCACAACCAGGCGCTCCCCATTGGGCCATACGAGTCACTTCGAGTCGCTCGATCAGTAGTTGTCAAGGCTCAACCAACTACTAGGTTCCCGAAAAAATGTCTGCTCGTCTCTGGAAGATCCGATCCATAAGCTACTGGTCGATACTCTAACTGTCATGAAGTCCCATGTAGAAGTATCTCAAAGGTCCGCCTCATCATTGAGGTATCAAAGCAACAGATGATGCATCAATCAGATGCTCAGTCTATGAGTTATTAGCTTTGTAGTCCCAGGGGCCCTGTTGGATTCGTGTATGATCCAACTTGACCGTATCTCAACATTACCCCGAACTCCAGTGGGGTATACTCAAAGGGACTATCACGCTCCAAGAAAGTCAGGGCTGCTGACGTTTTGTCAAATGCTCATCCGGTGCCAAAGATATGGCCAAAGAAAGTAATGGGTCAGTAGTAGGCTCGGGTCCGGTTTGACCCGGTCAGACTAGTTGACTTTGGACTGGCCCGCTGGGCCCAGCCCAACCAGCCGCATGGGCAGTTCGGCCTGGCGGTTGCCGCGAGGGGCGCGGTTCGGGCATCTTGGCCCGGGAGGCTGACGTGGCTCAGCCAGTTCATCCAAGAACCGGGGTGCAGCCTAGGTAGGTTGGGGGGGCGGCCGAGCAGGCTGGGTGGTGGCCTGGGCAGGCCGGCGGGGCACCGGGTAGGCCGCAGGTAGGGCGCGCGGGGCGTGGGTAGGCTGGCAGGGCGCCGGACAGGGCGTGGACAGG
Source organism: Viscum album (assembly GCA_963277665.1). Taxonomy (NCBI): domain Eukaryota; kingdom Viridiplantae; phylum Streptophyta; class Magnoliopsida; order Santalales; family Viscaceae; genus Viscum; species Viscum album. The sequence goes on from OY728137.1 coordinate 1,060,819,388, forward strand.
GCGCGTGGGGTGCGGGTAGGCCGCACAGGGTGCGGGCAGGCCAACAGGGTGCCAGACAGGCCGAGGGCAGGCCGCGCGAGGTGCGGGCAGGCCGACAGGGCACCAGGAAGGCTACGGCCAGGCCGACAGGGCACCGGGAAGGCTGCGGGCAGGGCGCGTAGGGTGCGAGTGGCGGTCGGGCAGGCCTGTTCGGCGTGGCCCGGGCCAGCATGGGCCGGCAATGTTTGGTCTGGAGCACCGGAATGCCACGGGGGTGGCGTGATTCGTAGAGGCCACGGGTAGCGCGACCTTTGTCGTTGCAGCCTTCGTCACCTCGTTGCCGCTTCGTCACCTAAATTTCAACATAAAAAAGATCGGAGGAGGGGTCGGGCCATGTTGGTTTGGACCGCACCCTCCGCATTTACAGTGGTATCAATTGGTTCATCAGGTTGTATGATGAACAACAAACCTTTTTACAAACTCTGCAAGGATTTCTTCCTATCCGAAAAAGAGAAAGGGAAAAGGGATAAAACACAAAAGTAAATCCCCTACCTTTTATTATTGGGCGTCATTCGTTAACGGAGTCATGGAAAGTAGATGAAGAGAATCATCATTCATCGCGTTCATCGCACGCTTCCAAATTCGAGCTGTGTCGGCTCTTGGAAGATGCTCCACGTTGGTAAGCGTTTGGGAAAGAAGTCAAAGAAGGATCATCGCCAGCGTTCTTCATTGGCGAGAGTTCTTCATTGGGGCCTTCTCCCAATAAGCCTCTACTCAAAGCACCTAAGGTTTCCACCGTAAAGAACAATGCCAACCCAAAAATAATAATAGTTCTATTATTTTAGGTTTTGGAACAAAAATCAAAAAAGGATAATTAATTACATGGCTCCCCTTAATTAATTCACGTGCGTTGGAACGAATTAATAAAAAGGGAGTTGGATCCATTTAATTAAAGGAAAGGTGGAGAGGCTCTCCCTCATTAATGAGGTAGAGTTGAGAGGTTTTACTCTCCTCTATCAATAAGGGGGTTTAGCCCCGTGCGGTTCCCATGTCGTAACCTCTCACGGGAGGTTATGTTCGGGTGGGCCCCACCACTGTAACCTCTCATGGGAGGTTATGGTGTGGTGGTTCCACCTCCAAATTCCAAGAGGAGGTTTCAACTACCAGTCACCCACATGGCGGCTCAAATAAAATAAAGTGTAGCCCACTTTATATTATTATTTTTTTATGAAATCCAAAAACTAACTTTTATTCTCGACTCACTACCGTCAAAGTGAAAGTCTTCTTAAGCGAATACCGGTGCTAAAAGTTCAACGGTACCCTCAGATTTCAATTCCGAGCACCATTTCAAAAGTTATAAAAACCCGCTCGTACGTTTATTGTACGTACCCGAACAAAACTTCAGAAATTGATTCCATGCACACCGGGCCTCGAAATCATGCACCGTAAATTTTCAAGGACTTGTAAAATTCCAATGTATTTAATAAAAAAATTTCTACGGGATTTTTGAGTCTTTAAATAAATGGCCAAAATTGGCCTAAATCAGAATAAATGACCTAATTGGTTTAATTGGTCTAAATATCCTAATTGACCTAAATTGTCCAAAATGGCCTAATTAGACTAATCGACCCAAATGGACTAATCGGTCTAAATTAAATAAATGGACTAATTGAAATAAATTCCATAAACAGGTTAATTGGAATAACTAGCCTAAATGGAATAATTATTTTAATTAGCATAAATGGCCAAATTGGCTTAAAATTTTCAAAATTGGTCTAATTTGCCTAAATCACCTAATTGGCCTAAATGACCTAAACAATCTAAATTGGTCTAAATTGGAATAAATAGACTAATTGTCCTAACTCATCCAAATAAATGTCCTAATTGGACTAAATAGACTAATCGACCTAAACTGGCCTAAATGGCATGAACTAGCCTAATTAGCCTAAATTGGCCAAATAAATGACCCAATTGGCCTAAATTTGCATAAATTGTCTAAATTGGCCAAATAAATGGCATAATTGGCCTAAATTGATCTAAATGGACTAATTGGAATAAATGGACTAATTGGTCTAATTGGCCCAAATGGCCTTATTGGCTTAATTGGTCTAAATGAAAAAATGGAGAAATTGAGAAATTTCCAAAAGGCCAAATAGAAAAATGCCCAAAAGGATAAAAGACAAAATAAAAAATTTCCAAATGGCCAAATGGCCAAATCGCCAAATGAAAAAATGGAATTATGGTCAAATGGCCAAACTGGAAAATGAACAAATGGAGAAATGTACAAACAACCAAATGGAAAATATCCAAATAGCCAAATGTCCAATTAGAAAAAAGGCCAAATGGCCAAATGACAAAATTAACAAACAACCTAACCAAAAAATGAACCTAATGACCAAATGATCAAAATTAAAAAGTGACCGAATAACAAAATAATGTAACATAAATAGAATTGGATTGAAATTAAAATAAAATAGGAATCTATATCATACCCATGTTTAGAATACTAAGCAGTATGTATTTTTTATGTTATTCCACTGGTATTAAATTTATAATTAAATATATATTTTGATGCTACTTCATTTTATAGATTTATTCATCAGCTACACTTTTAATTTTTTCTAGGTTTTTCAAATTCATGTTATTCAATAATGTAGTATTATACTAATTAATTTCATTTAAAGCAAGTGACATTGGGAATCAAAGGTCATGTGCCTAGAGAAAAATTATTTTTCTAGTATAGGAAGAAAAGGTATATAAGTGCTGCAAATGCAAAAACACAAGAAAAGATTGTATGTTTTTTATTAATATTTTAAATTTTGATACACAATTCACAACTAAATATCTTGTTTATATTTTCAATAGTGATCCCTGGAGTCCCTCAATGACAAATAAGATGAAAAAATTGGACCAAATGATAAATTGAGATAGGTATTAGGTGAGGAGCACTAGGAGAGAGTCCAATGTCGGCCTAGGAAAACATCATCCCCACTAGGTATTGTCCCTCATTGGGAACCTCTCAAATATCTTAGACCACCAAGATATAAATTAGTATACATAAGATTATAAGGCAAAAATAATAGCTATACAGGAGTGTGGAAGAAGTAAACTGGTCACCGAACACTTCCTGAAAGCTATGTTAGTGATAATTCCATCACTTCCATCATAGGTTTATACTGCTTTTGATTCTTGTATGGCATTAATAATCTATGTATATGATGGACAAGTGATGCCAATGAAGGTCCTAGTGGCAGTCAAGTTGATGGTTATGGTGGTGGTGGTGAAAATGATGATGATGATGATGATGATGCTATTGCTGCTACTACTGATGATACTGGTGCTCCCAGTGTCGATGCTGGTTATGAGGGAGATATTAATCCCTACCATTTTTAAGTTAAGGTAGATACATGTGTGTATGACTAAAAATAACTAATTATTTGGATTTTATATTTATGTTATAGTATTGTAAATGGTCCAAAAACTATTTAAATTTTGAATGTTAAATTCTAAATATACAATAAATTTACTTAATTAAAAGTTTTCCATGGTATGTAATTTATTTATAGGTTTTATAATAGGTGCAGGATGGTACTGTATCTATCAAAAGGGGGTAGAACACTATATCCATGGTTCATTTTTTTTTAAAAGAAGAAGGATAAAATTAATGACGAAAATCAGCAACAGTACATAAGCAGAGCCAAGAAGGGAAGTTGTCCAACCATAGCTAGTTGACATCGAAGGGGCCTGAGGCCGCCAGCTGATGGGCCACATTATTTCCTTTCCTTTTGGTAAAGGAGAAGGTGCAGCAAGAGAAGCTTTGGTGCAGTGAGTGGATTCTCCTGACGATGAATCCAAAGGCCTGAAGTCCAACATCATTGTGGTTAATGGAATTGATAACCGAAAGGCAGTTCGACTCGATGATAATATCAGCCCATCCACATTCGACAACAAGCATCATCCCTGCAAGAATGGCATAGGCCTCAGCAACTGCAGGTTCCCATAAGGCATGATGTGGTTCATATTTTGCTGCAATGATCTGCCCCAGATGATTTCGAGCTAGGAGGACGAGAGCAACAGGCCCATCCTTGGGGAGAGAAGCGTCCACGTTGAGCTTAAGGCTCCCTTCCTTTGGGGGGGTCCAATGAGGGGGGGAAGGAGGGGGTAACGCCTAGAAAAAGGTGTCCATTGCGGTCCTTCCAACCCTCAATCCATGAATTGGCTCATTCAATCCAGAACTCAGGGGGCTGATGGACATGGTGGAAAAACGAATCGTTGCGTCGAACCCAAATGATCCAGGCCAGGGTGCAACGAGCGCTTGCATTAGCCGATGAGAGAGAGGAACACCAGCACATCAAAAGATCTGGGAGGTCAGAGGCAATGTCCGGTGAAGCATCCAAAGCTGAGCCCCATTTATTTCAAATTTCCTTGGCTCCCGGGCAGTGCATGATGGCATGCTAAGGAGTTTCAGGAATATTTGGGCAGAACGGGCATGAATCAGCACTGGCCATATGTTGGTAAACAAGGAGGCTCATGTTAGGGAGGGTGCCCGTGCAAACCTACCACCAAAATTGGCATATTTTTTAGGGGATGTTGAGCTTCCAAAGAACTTTCCATGGTCCCTCATCACGGTCGCGAGAGTGGATGCCAAGAGCCAGTCTGTACCCAGATTTCACCGTGTACTCGCCTGAAGAATCATTGGTCCAAAAAATATGGTCAGGGCTTGCATCAGGGACCCAAGGGATGCTTAGAATAATTCTTTGGTCTCTCTCATTAAACCATTCCTGGATCTTATCCACACACCATCCCAGGCCCTGGTCTGAAAAGAGGCAGTTGACTGTGGCGTCTTCTAGACCAGGTTGGGTGGGGGATGTGGCCCGCATACCATCCTTATCGAAAATCCATGGATCGGTCCAGATGTTGACAGAAGATCCATTTCCAATCCTCTAGCCCATTCCTTTTTTCCAGGAGAGTTCGGCCCCCCCAAACACTTCTCCAGAGGAAGCTAGGGTGGGGGCCAAGAGAGGAATCGCGGAAATCCGTGTGATGAAAGTACTTGGCCCGGATAATTCATTCACATAAAGATGATGGACGGTTAAGGAGGCGCCATCCTTGCTTGGCCAAAAGAGCGTCATTGAACATAAGAAGATTCTGGAATCCCATCCCTCCCTCCACCTTGGGTTTGCAGAGCTTCTCCCAGGCCAACCAGTGGGGTCAATTTCTTGCATCATTTTCCCCCACCAGAAGTTGGCAGTATGTGAATGGATCAAGTTAATGATGGTCGTCGGGAGCTTAAACATCAACATAAAGTAGCTGGGGATGGACTGAATGACATCTTTAATGAGGGTTCCCTTGCCAGCTTTGGAGATGCTTTTTGGGGTCCATCCTTGAATTTTTTTCTCAGTCCTGTCCACAAGAGCTGCAAAGATTTCTTTTTTGGACCGGCCAATCACTATAGGGAGTCCAAGATACTTCTGGTGTTTATCGACCAAATGGATTCCTGCAGATGCACAAAGCTCAGCTCTCTTGCCAGAAGGCACCCCTGCGCTGAAGGAGATTTCCGATTTGCCGTGATTAACAGACTCTCTAGACGCCCGCTCATATTGTTGGATTGCTTGGCTGATCACCTGGCATTCATTAACAGTGGATCTGGAGAAAAAGAGGCAGTCATCCGCGAAGAAGAGATGTGACACTTGTGAGCTCTCACGGCAGACCTTTTCACCATGAGTAGACTTAGAGGATGCATCCCTGGAAATAAGGTTAGAGAAAACATCATCCACCAAAATGAAGAGGAAAGGGGAGAGAGGATCTCCCTAGCGTAGGCCACGAGTTGGGGTAAATCTTTTGGTAAGCTCCCCATTGATCTTGATTCTGAAGGAGACGGTCGAGATGAAGTGCATGACAATTTTTGTCCATTTAGTGCAGAAGCCCATTCTCAGCATCACAACTCTAAGGAATTGCCATTCCACTTTATCGTAGGCTTTGGTCATATCCAGTTTCCAGGCCATGATTCCTCTTTTTGCCATGGAGTGCATTTTCATAGAGTGGAACACTTCATGGGCCATAATTGTATTATCAGTAATCAGCCTCTTGGCCACTAAGGCGCTCTGGTTCTCGGTGATAATATCAGAAAGCCAAGGACGCAGCCGGTTGACAAGGATTTTTGAAAATATCTTATACGAGAAATTGCAGACACTAATCGGTATGAAATCAGGGACCGCCTGGGGTTTTTTGATTTTGGGAATGAGGACGAGGACCATTTCGTTGATGGCAAAAATGCTTGTATTCCCTGCCCAGATGTTTTTTATCATTTTGCAGATATCGGGACCGATAATGTGCCAATATTGTTTAAAAAATAGGGTGTGAAAACCATCCGTTCTGGGGGCCTTAGTGGGGTGGATATGCTTCAAAACTTGGTGTATCTCATCATTCGTCACATCTTTTGTGAGCTGCCGGTTGATCTCCTCAGTGATCACGGGTCTGATGCATTCTTCCACTTCAGCAGACATGAAAGGAGTCCCTGTAGAGAATAGGTTCTGGAAAAAGCCTACCAAAGCTTCGTGAATGCCGCAAGTGTCAAAAACTTTGCTTCCATCAGGTTGTGAAAGGCTCCTGATAGAGTTTTTCCGGCGCCTAGCTGACGCTTTCAGGTAGAAATATCTTGTATTAGCGTCTCCCTCTTTAATATGGATTTCACGCACCCGCATAGCCTAAAAGCTTTGCTTAACACGAAGGGCCTCGTCCATCTCTCTTTGAGTGGCACCAATCCTGGAGTTGTTGCCATTGGATGGGGGTTGCCCGAGCAAGTTGTGCAACTTCTTTTCGAGGGTATCACAATGCCTATCCGGTTGGTGGAATTTCTTGTTGCTCCAATATCTCAGACCAGAAGCAACCTATTGGAGATTGAGGCCAACATCTTCCTGGGATCTATTCAAACTTGATCGGACCACCTCTTCACATTCCTGGTATTTTTCCCAGAAGCTCTCAAACCTGAAGGGTCTACTGAGTTGTCGATTTCGTTCACCTTGCAAACAGTCGATGAGAATTGGGAAGTGATCCGAACAGTTAAGGGCCAAGTGGCCAACATGAAATATGTTGAACTGATTGATCCAATCAGTAGAACCAAGAAATCTATCAAGGAATTCAGCGATGCGAGTAACCTCAGTATTGCCGCGGAACCATGTAAAAGGGTTACCTGTGAACCCCAAATCAACCAGGTTCGCCTTAGTGACCATGTCTTTGAAGTTAGACATAGAGGCAGAGTGTCGAAATCTCCCGCCTCTCTTTTCCTTATGGAACATAATCTCATTGAAATCACCTTCGAAAAGAATAGGGCTAGGTAAATCATGTCGCAACTTGCAGAGAATGTCTCATGACTTCCACATATCAGAAAGGGATGGCCATCCATAGAATCCCACAAAGGTCCAGGGTGGGTGCAAGTCCGTTTGAATAGTCGCAGCCACGTGGTGCATGGAGAAAGACAAAATTTTAACGTCAATATTGTCCATCCAGAGGAGACAGAGGCCCCCAGAATGGCCTTGTCTGGGCACCGAAAAGCAGCCTTGGAAGTCACACTTCAGAGCAATACCATTGGTGTCCTTGTTTTCCAGTATGGTTTCAGACAGGAAAACCATATCGAGGCGACTTTGGGAGTAATTGCACTGAAGCATGCGAACCGTTCGTGGGTTTCCAAGTCCACTACAGTTCCAGCATAAGACAATCATTGGTCTAGGCAGGGCCAGGTCTCACCCGCCTCCGCCTTTGAGTTCTCGGAACATGTGTTTCCACCTGTCGTTTTCCCTCTTTTTTGAGAGTTCCTCATTGACCGGCATGTTTCAATTCGTCTTTTCAGATCTCCAGATTTTGGGTCCCCCATTTTACCATCACTTACTTCACTTTTCACCCTTTTCCAAGTTCGATGAGTGATTGGGCCTGGTGGTGGATTTTCAGTCATCCTGTATTCACCCTGTGGTAGGATGTCTGACTTGGTTATTTCTGGTTCGGGGTCGGGATCAGGTGGTTCAATGTGCATCGGTTTTGGCTTCGGGATTCTTTCGGGTGGGTCTTTTGGTGTCTTCACCAGTTCTGTAAATATTGAGCCAGTTCCTTTCAGGGGGTCAGGATGTATGCTAGTTTCCATTTGAGTGGTTGGGCCCACTTTAGGGAAAGCTGGTGGTCCAAGCATAACGACCTTTTCATGAACAGTTTCTGCCCGCCTGGTATGGGCCAATGTGAGGCAGTTGCGGTCCTTTTGTTTATCCATCTCAGGGATGAAGGCATATCCAGTCGATTTGGCTCGGAGCCATGGGCCATATTGAAGGATGAGATTATCAGAATCATTCATTTTCTTTGAGACACACACTCTTTCCAGATGGTCGAGGCGTCCACAAAAGAAACAGAAGACTGAGAGTTTCTCAAACTCGAATGATATCCAAGTGTTGGCGCCATCAAATTTCAAAAACATGCCCCTCATTAACGGATCTGACACTTCTATTACGTCCTGAATTCGAACCTCGGGCCCCCATTGGATAGGGTCCGTGTGGTCCCAATCAAGGAATTTTCCAATACAGTCCCCAATTTCTCTCATAACTCGTTCTGTTCGTGCGTGGAATGAGATTCCTTTGAATCGTATCCATAAGGGGGATCGGGTGAGATTAATGTGCTGTAAGTCATCCCCCCTTTGTATTCTTCCATGAGGAGGAGTTGATTATCGAAGGACCATGGTCTACCTCTCAGGATTTTATCTCTATCACCCTTGTTGAAGAACTCAAAAACAAAGCGATTGATCCCCGCTTCTCGAATAGCTACTCCAGCTTTCCGTTTCCACATATTCTGGAGAGTGTTTTTGAGAGCCCCTAGTTTACTGAGAAATTTTCAATGAACTTTCCGACCACCAACAGAGACATGCGTTTTTTTAAGAGAGAATCTTCGTTTCTCTGGGTCTCAATTGCCGCCTTTTCTTTGTCCGTCAGGGACAACCTCTTCCATTGGTTTACTAAATCCATCTCCATGGATCAGTGCTCGTGGGATGGGAAGAGAACCTAAACGCGTGCCCAGGGTCGGCCCAGTCCAAAGGGCACACTATCCAGGCTTGGTCCAAACCAAGCTTCTTCCGCGCCCCCGCCTACATGTACCACTTTTTTGCGAAGTGGCTTCGTGAACCGCGGTCAGGGCTTCCTTAACCAAATTCGCTCCCGAGCGACCGCAGACCGGCTCAACGCCTTGGACTCTTCGTGATCTTTCTTCGCAGATGATGCTTCTCGGCTGAAACTTCACGAGACAGTCACAATGTGGTGGGGTCTTCACAAACCAATATTCTTCGCGGATGAAGCTTTGCGGCTGAATCTCGGCGCTCTTTCTTCGCGGATGAAGCTTCGCGTCTGATTTCTCGTGAGACAGTCACAATGCCGTGGGATCATCGCGCACCATGAATCTTCGCGGCGGCTTCTTCGCGAGACAGATCCTGCGCGGCGGCCTCTCCACGACCACTTGTTCCATCACGCCGCCCACAGGTCAGGAGTACGACCTTCGTTCTTCCGAACCAGGTAAGTCAAAATGGCAAGGGTTATCAATTCTGTGATTCCTCACAACCGGTGTCCGCACAGATCTAAAACTTGTCATGGATTTGAGATCCAGCTCCACCCTCGATTCCCAGATCTGGCGGTAGCGAGGGGGAAGCGTCGTCGGGAAGGTCCTCGCGGCGAAGAGGAAGAACCAATGATGCGAACAACGTCGCTTGCAAGAATTGAAACCCAGCCCACCCGAATCTGAAACTTGTCGTGGATTTGAGATCCGGCTCCACCCCCGATTCCCAGATCTGGCGGTAGCGAGGGGGAAGCGTCGTCGGGAAGGTCCTCGCGGCGACGGAAAAGAACCGATGCTGCGAGAAAACATCACTTGCAAGAAGATGTAACCGAGCACACCCGGATTCGCAGTTGCTGATGAAGATGATGCCCTCCTGTAACTCGAAGGAGAAAAAATCATCCACCTGCCGCCGTGAGCAGAACGGGGAAAAGGAGACTCAAACCTAGGAGATCCTAGGATGGACTCTCTCAAGCAGAGAGACTTTAAAACAAGCCAGATATAGTCTATATCCATGGTTCATATAACCATGCGTATTGATGAATTCTGGATAGACATTTATACCCACAATTTCAACAACCATTGGTATAGACATATACCCACCATTTAAAGAAAACCGTGGGTATTAAGAAATTTTTATAGCCTATAACCATGGGTTTTATATAATCTATGGGTATTGACCTATCCCCATGCCTTAGGCACCGACAGTTCTAATCCATGGGTATGGGATAATATTTCAGTAGTGGTAATTAGTTCTATCACAAATCTTTTAGAAACAGAATATCCATCACGATTACTTTTCCATAAAATCTAAAAAAATATAATGTCACTCCCTTTTATCCTCCCTTATTATCTCTTTCCCATCATTTCACAACCCTCCCCACCACACAACACACTGATCTCCTACATCCTTCCTTATTTATCATCATTTTTTGGTGATTGGGGTTTGAATCCCCCAGGTACAGACTCTTCTTCCCTCCTCCTGCTTTCTTTTTGCGATTCCACCTTCCCTCTCACTGCAATTGGTTCGGTCTAACCTTAGGTCAAAGGATTTACCCATTTTTTTAGTTTATTCAGTATTTTGGGTTCCTCTGAGTTTATTCTTCTCTATTTTGGTTCCCCCCATAAAGGACGACATGTTCTAACTCCCCATGGGTTTATTACACTTGATTTGTGGTAGGTTTCCCAATGTTTAACTTTTATATTTATGAACTTAGTTGTGTTCATCCAATTTCTTTTTTCTTTTTTATGTAGTTGGTGATGTAGACAAGACACATGTAGGTGGTGACACAGACATAAATCAAGCCTGGTGATGCAGGCAGGATGATGCAGGCATGGTGTTGCACTGGGCCTTAGGGCTATGTTCGTGGGCCACTTGGCCTAGGGACTATGAGCTATGCAATGGTCTCCCTCTACCTAGATTAAAATAGGTATTTGATTTTGTAATAAAAATAGGTTTTGGCCCCAAATTTTTTTTTTAAAAGTTTTTTTGAAGGGTGGTTTCCATGTTTTTCAAGATTACATTAAGATTAAATGCTTGTTTAGAAAATTTTATTAAATAATTTTTTAGCATAAGCCACACTCTTTGATTGAGCCTCATATTATTATTTCATATTTGATATTGGGTATATTTTGAGGTGTGAATGATTATAGATTTATGATTAATAATATAAAGTGTTGAGATTGTATGAGAAAACTAGGGAACCTTAGTCCTTATAATCCCTATTTCATTTACCATGATGATTAATCGATATGTTTACTTATATGGTTACTTTTATGTTTGAACTATTAAAAATAATGATATGTAATACTTGAATTTATTCTACATGTTCTTGATTCTTGATTATATTAATTATTTTAGTGTTGTATATCATTTATCAATGATATTGAATTATCATTGTTATGGCATTTGACCCTCTCCCATGTTTGAGATTAGTTATCATTTCATAGTAATATTTATTAAAATTTTATTTATGATTAATTAATAATTACTATTACTTTATAAATATTTGTAATAATTAGGATTTTTTAATAAGTTGTAAAAAAATATTAAAAATACAAAAAATTATTAATAATTCACAATAAGTATTTTTTTTAAATTAGTAATAATTATTAAATTATATGTAATAATTAATAAATAATTGGTCAATATTAGTAAATGTTTGTAATAATTAGTAAATATTAGTATATTACAATAATTTGTAATAAATTTTAAAAAAATATAAAATGCTAATAATTATTTAAAATTACTAATATTTTTTTAATTTTTTTTATAATTAATATATAATTACTATTAATTAATTAGTAAAAATTAATAAAAATTATTAACAATTAGTACATTTTTTGAAATAACTTTAAAAAAACTATAAAATAATACTAATAATTATTAAAATTCACAATAACCTGTAAAAATGTAGTAATATTAAAAGCATTTAGTAATAATTAATAAATAATTAGTCAATTTTAGTAATAATTAGTAAATATTAGTTAATTAAGATAAATTGTAAAAACATACACGACATACTAATTATTATTAAAAATTAGTAATATTTATTAAAAATTTAGATATAGTTAATAAATAATTAGTATTACTTAATAAATAATTGTAATAATTAGTAAAAATGAATAAATATTAGTAAAAAATAGTAATTTTTTAATAACTTGTTAAAAAATTACTAGCAATTATTAAAAAGTCAAAATAATTAGTAGAAATTTAGTAATACTTAAAAATTAGTAATAATTATTAAATAATCTATAATAATTAATAAATAATTAGTGAATATTAGTAATAATTAGTAAATGTGAGTAATAATTAGTAAATATTAGTAATAATTTATAAATATCAGTATGTTATGATAAATTGTAATAAATTGTAAAAAATATAAAAAATAATACTAATTATTAAAAAATTTCCAAAATTATAATTTTTTTGTAATAATTTAAAAAATTATGATTAATTATTAAATAAATTGTAATAATTAAGAAATAATTAGTCAATATTGGTAATAATAAGAAAATGTTAGTAATAATTAGTAAATATTATTAATAATTAAGATAATTTTTAAAAACCTAAAAAAATATAAAATACTAATAATCATGAAAAATTAGTAATATTTATTAAAAAGTTATAATTAATAAAAAAACTGGTATAATATAATAAATATTTTTAATCATTGGTAATAATTTATAAATATTAGTAATAATTTGTAAAAATTAGTAAGAATTCGTGATAAGTAGTCATAATTATAAATAATTAAAATTTATTAATAATTTATAATAATTAGTCACAATGAGTAATAATTTTTCTTATTTTTGTTGTTTTTTAGAAAACTATAGAATCAGGAAGTAGACACCAGTTTTTATTACATGATCACGATTGAATAAATCATCACAAAAATCCTAAGGGTTTTGGTATAAATCCTATCTACATTGAAGGTTTTGATACAATTATATCTTTTATATCATTAAATTTAGAATTTTTTCCAATGGAACAATTAAATATCTATGTAGAAAATGTGATCTCAAGAGATTTGAAACCTTTGATAATGCTAGACTTTATCCATTGCATTTTTATTTTCGAAAATATTGTATTTTTTCATATTAACATGGTGAAAAAAACTCAATAGAAAATATAATTTTTTTGGTTTCAGATCCATCATTTCAGAATTTCATACATGAGGTTGTTGCACCATTTATTTAGGAAACAAAAAATTAGAATGATATTCCAAATCCTAGACCATAACCATTTATATTTTACAACATATTGAAATATACTAAGGAGGCCTTATATCAGGGATACAAGATAAGAAAACTTGAAGTTTTTATAGAATTTATAGATATTAAATTAGATTTGGGAATGTCAAATAGTTTTTTTGATAAAATATATTTTTAAATCATAGTTTCCTAACATAAATACATTATCGGTAAATTTCTATGGTAGAAAAAATCTGGTCCATAATTTTGGTCATAGTTATGAAAATATTCATGCATGTTCAAATGAATACATCTTATATTATAGTGATTCTGAATCATTAGTTAATTGTAAAACATGTTGAGAATCATGGTATAAAGAATTAAAATAAGTAAAGTCAAGATTTACTTTGAAATAGTTGAGGTATTTTCCCATTACACCCCATTTACATCATCTATTTATGTCTCAGAACATTGCTACATTATTGATATGTCATAAATCAAAAGTTTACATCAATAAAAAATTAAATCATCTATGTGATGGTGATTCATGGAAAAAAATTGACTTGGTGCATCCTTATTTTTCTTTATAACCTTATGAAATATGATCAAGTCTTTTTACTAATGATTTTTGTCTATTTGGTGTTCCCGATAGTCAATATTCTTATAGGCTTGTTTTCAAAACTCAATACAACTTCCCTTTTTGGATGCTGATGAAGGAACCATATATATATATATATATATATATATATATTTTGTGGTTTTAATTCAAAGAAATCTAAATAAGAATATCAATCTTTATTTAAATCCACAAATCGACGAGTTAATTTCATTATGGAATGATGGTGTAACTATATATGGTATAGTTATAGATCAAAATTTTACATTGCAAGCTAAATTAATATAAACAATCAATGAATTTTAGGAATATGATATGTTATTTAGATAGAGTACACAAGGTCTAAAATCATGTTCATATTTCATGGTTGAGAAAAAAGAATTAATGCTTTTCAATAGAAGAAAGACTAGTTTTTTTGACAGTCATCATATATTTATTCTTGCGAATCACCCTTTTCAAAGGAATAGATATAATTTTAAAATGTTAGAATTGAAGGAGATAAACCTCCAACATTGCTATCATGTATTTATATAAAATACATCATCTTTTTATTACTTCCTATTACTTTTATACCAACTTTAGATAAATAAAAAATATATCATTTTGGGAGAGATCATAATTGGATAATGTGAAGTATTTTTTGGGACATGCCATATTGGTCTGATTTTTTGGTTCATCACATGTTAGATGTAATGCATGTCAAGAATATTTTTTTTAATAACATATTTTGTACCGTGTTGGACACACCTTGAAAGAATAAAGATAATGTAAAGTCTTGGTTAGATCTTGCCCAAATTTATAGGTGTCCTGAACTTGAGTTATTTAAAAATCAAATATCACACAATTTAATGAATCTAATAGAAGCTTATACATTTTCTAAATAATGTAGCTTATTATTATATCAATGTATTATATATTTTAGGTGTCATGACCCCTCCATCTAAAGATAAAACAATGAGGGGAGAAAGATAATGACCCTTGATTCCCAGCTCTAGTAGGCCCCAAGTTGGTGACTATCACCAAGGGTATAAAAATCTTATGAAATGGGGGGCATTACCCTCTATAACAAAATAGGACCAAGAATATAAGATGGATCATCCACAAATAACTCAATGAAATAATATAAAAATAAAAAAGACCATCCTACATGTATGTATAAATAAAACTAATATAGGTAAAATTCTCCCAAGTAAATACCCAAAATTAAAGCTAAAGTAGAGACATAATAGCAATCCAAGGTCTAATCTAGTAATATCCAAAACAATTCATGTAATCCTCTTGGAAACCTGAAAATAGTTTTATATATATAGGGTGTGCATACATGTATACTCAGTAGGAAAAACAAAGTCTCTCATGCATATGTGAAAGAAGCATACTAATGAACCCATGAATAAATAGAAGAATTAACAACACCTAAACAGGTCAACTATCCATCCTAACCCCACCAAGTAATGGTCACCAAATAACACAAGGGAAGTAATATAATATAACAGGATACACATCGATAAAGGGTAAACCACACTTATTTCCCACTATTATGACACTCTCACACCCTAACATTGTATGCCCTGGAACTCCCATCCATTTCAAATAACAAACCGCCCCACAAGCATGATCACATCACATCATGCCTGCAGACACTTGGGATTATCGTTCCACAAGCATGGATATATCACGTCTCGCTCAAAAACACCCAAACCACAACAGTTCCACAACCATTACCCGAGTAGCAGGGTATCGTGAATTTGAAAGACATCATCCTTGTGTTATACTCCTACCATGCATGACCCCCATTATAATCCAAATCATCCCATCTCATTGTACACGTATAAACCTAGGTTATGTCACATGTCACCCTAGGATACCTTTGGCTCACCGCCCCACAACCACAACCTCATCAAATATCTCCCAAAAAAACTTAGGATATCAAAAATACCATCTAATACACTATAAAACCTCCATCCATCACAACTTTTGCAATATCTACCTCACCTGGAAAAGAGATAAAGAAATATAGAATTGTCATCCATCTGTTCTCCTCATCGAATGTCAGAAAAAACACCCCCACATGAATATGAAGGTATTGAAACATTGTACTCAACATGGGTGGGGTACATATAGAAATCACAAGGAATATAAAAGTGTATACATATAGCCACACACAATCCCAAACTATGGGTTCACAACCAAAAAATAACCTAATCACAACATCCCCACTTTCATTTCCTCCCCTAAATTCATAACACCACACAAACCACATGACACATTAATTATTTATTCATTATCCATTCACATCCCATTAAACAAACAAAAACCTATCCATTTAAATCGTTATTAAACAATTTAATATCCCATTAATACCCAATAATTTAGCACAAATCAACCACACATCACAAAAACTCATTATCACCATCATACCACCACCTCACCACCCCAAAAGCATGACCAAACAACCACATCACTACCCCAAAAGCACATCCAAATAACCACTACATCACCACCCCAAAATAATGTTTGAAAAACAACCACCTCACCACCCAAAAATTATGGTCGAACAAACACCACCTCACTACCTTAAAATAACATCCAAATAACCATCGCCTCATTGACCCAAAATCATATATAAAAAACCACCCCTCACCACCCCAAAATCATAGCCATCAAACCACAATTACCACATTCCCCAACCACACATCAACCAAAAATTGAATCACAATCACACATCACTACCCAAAAAGCATGACCACACAACAGAACACATCAAAGACCATTTTACAGATTTAACAATGGGGATTTTATCATCTTACACTTTATTTTAGGGGCATTATCACACAAGTCGTAATCTTAGGGAAACCATTTTATTAACCAAATATACATAGTTATACCATTTTCATTTTAGGGTGATATAAAAACAATCACAAAAAACCTATTATTCACAATAAATATCATCCATCATAAACAAGACCCATAATGAATATGATTTTTAGTAGGGTATCAAGCCTGTACAATCCATCATATCACAATAATATCAAAGATGTAAAAGCATGAGAATCATTCCCCCTTCCCCACATTAAATTTCAATTAGCCAATTATTTATCTTTTATTAATATAGAACAACCATTATCGAAGGTAAAAAAAAAAAGAAAAACCCTCTCACATGATATGTAATGAAGAGAAACAAGGTATTCTCTACCTCAAAAAAGCTTTCCAACTCACTATGCACCATAGGGTGAAGAAGAAATGCCCATAACCAAAACTACACCAGAAGATCATGAATTAATCTAAATCACATCAAAGGATCATTTCAATGAAGACCAAATCACACCGCAAACAAAAAATACATCACTATAGTGAATCCCCAAGAAATGAAAAAATAAATCCATGTGGAAATGAAAATAATACTCACTATAGATCGCCAACCAACAACCACCAGAACTCATAGATCAAAGCAAGGATAACAGTGCCAGAAATACTCTTCTAAGTGACTAGGGTTATAAAAAAGTGATAGTGGGAGGGAGAAAAAAAATTAAAGAAAAATTAAGTCATAAGGATTATAAAATAACCTAGACCTCACAAGTTTCACATTGCGTAAACATTACACAGCGTGTAATCCTTGGGTTTTATAAAAATTCCATCTTTCACCGAAAATGTTTAACCTAGAACTTTATTTACTACACATCATGAATTGAACTTAAATAACACATACTCAATCTTCTAGATCCCCCCTTAGCCTTGTATAATCCATTAACCGTCCATCTACACAAGTCGTGAAACACTAGTTCAAGTCGGGTAAACAATACACGATGTGTATTTCCTACAACAGCTTTGTTGGACCTCAAGCATCCACCAAAAACTCTTGAAACCTCCCTTGAACAGCTAAAACCACCAAATCTGAAAAATTAATGGCCCACAAAGTCACGATCCATTACATGTGATTACTATATGGTTATGATCTTAATTTGTTTCACTGCATCTAAAATAAACAAATAACCAGGTTAAAAAGTCATGACTATCACATCATAATATAAATACTACTTCATGTTGGTCTTATAGGGATATTGAATTCTTGAATTTAGGATGTTCTGATTAAAATATCATATTTCGTATGATATATTTTTGTAAAAACATCTGATTATGATGCATTGAATATACTAAAAAAACATATTATTTTAATTTTATGAAAATCAGAGAAAATATTCTCATTGTCCTTATTTAACTCAATGGAAAATTTGATATTTTATTTTCCATATGATGCTAAATTTAGAGAGAGAATACATTTATGATGGATGTACGCATTTTAGAGATATATTAAAAATTGAAGAAGAGAGTATGTTACAAATCATCAGTTTAAGGGTCAATTGCAAAAGCATACTTGTGGGAGTAAATTTCAAATTTTTACTCTTATTATTTTCAATATGAATATCCTTCAAAACATAATAACATGGATCATGAAGATAAAAATATTGATGATTTAATAGTCCATCAATTGTTAATTTTTAATCAAATAGAGTTTAGTTTTTATGGTTATCATGAATTATGGATTTTAGATGAAGAAATTCATAGAACCCATACATATGTTCTACTCAATTATGAAGAAATCAAATGATTTTTTCAATAAATAATACTTATTATTTTTTTTTTAATTTTTTATGAGATAAATTTATTTATATAATTTGTTTTTTAAACCATATGGTGACCATATAATAAAATATTTATACAAATTATCCATGCCACTCTTAAAGAACATCGAAAATATAATTTTGATCATTGGCTTAAAATACTGGTGAATTGAGTTTTTTACAGTATAAGAATAAATAGTTTTTTAATGCTATATATTATTAATATTTTTTATTTTTTACAGGTAGTAAAACATGAAATTAAAATTGATATTTGATTATGTGAGCTAAAAAACCCTCCATCGAAATTAGAAAAATACTATAATGGGTATATGATTAATGCATTTTTATTTCATATAAACACTTATGCTAAATAAAAGAAATCAATGAATAGTTCTATATTTTTAAAGGATCTCATCATAAAGAAAGTGAAGTTAACTTTTTTGGCATGTTGGATGAAATAATTGAGTTATTTTATATGAGACCAAATTATGTAACAATATTTAAATTTCATTATTTTGATAATGATGAAGGGTTGAAATTTCTTCGATAGAATAGAGTCATTGACATTAAATATAATTTTTCTTTCCACAAATGAACCATTTTTGTTGTCACATCAAGCACATCAAATTTATTATGAAAATTTATATACTATTTTGAGAGATTTAAATTACTTTTATAGTTTAATAAAAATTAAATCTTATAACAATCTATTTCTTGAAAATAAAAATGGTTCTATATAAGTGGAACATATTGAAATTGTTCAAGAAACATCACTAAATACATCTCTTAGAGATATAAATATAGATGGTGAAACACCCCAATTAAAGGGGAGATGATATTGATAATGTGGATGAAGTAATAAGGGATAATTAAACAAAAATTCATAAGGAAGTTGATGAAGTTGAGGATAAATATGATGACATTTTCATTGATGAACATAAGGACTAAGATGATGAATGATGTATTACATTTTGGGATTATTTCTATATTTTATATTTGTATTAAAAATTATTTATAGTTAATATTATTTGTTTTAGATGGCTATAGATTTTATTGGTGATCCATTCCATTCCCTCTCCATTGTCGCTTTTCCTGATGACGAGCTGGATGAACATTCATCTGACTCACAGGATGCTGTCACAACACTTCCTATCAGAAGGGGGTGAAACCTTTCAAGATTGATAATTCTAATACCTATTTCTGAAATACATCCAAATCTTAATTTTGGTCAATGTTTGTGAAGGTATGTTTCATTTTTAGGTTATTTATTTTAAATTAATTTTTTTTATTAATTTTTTAAATAATATTCCATTTTTTTATTTGAACAGTTTTTTGTATTTAGCTATTCAGAAGGCTAGTGTGATTCTATGAAATTATTTTTTAATTACATGGGTATCATGATATTAGGTTACCATTGATGTTGGAAATTATATTTTCAACCAATGGATTTTATACTAATAAATAATATGTTTTATTTTATTTTTTAATTAGTAACATGATGTTTTTAATTGTATTAAGTAATTTATGTTCTCTGATTGATGATATCATGTGAGATCCTATCTGGGAGGTAAGTGAAATTCATATGCATGAAATTTTTCATTAGTTTTTACACAACCTAAGAAAGAGAGTCCTGGATAGAGCATCTATTACTATTTTCAATCTGTCTTGCTTCTCTCATCGACCTGACTATATCTCATCCCAGGTATGGGATGGATTATGCTCTTACTAGATAAGAGATACTTTTAATAGGAGTTCATCATCTGGCTGATAGGACCATGGGAGTAAGTAGGTCACACATAGGACTAGGAGTTGTAAATTTTGTATGTATTAATGGAACATGGTAAGAAATATTATTTATTAATGTATATACAATTTAAATGTAAAATGTTTTTTATATTATATAGGCTTCTACTAACCCCACTGCTATAGAGTTCTAATTTTATAGGAAGATGTACATTGATCCTAGTACATGATAACTTGTGAGTGAAAGATAACACTATATTATGTTTATTTTTTTATTTTAATTTTACATAAATTAATTTTTAGTTTCTAATTATATTTGAAAGAAATGTATGATATTGAGACTTATCATTCACAAAAGATTCAATCCATGACCAAAGTATATTCCATGTGAGAGTTAGGTTTTTATGAATGATATTGGATATGGGTGACCATGCATGGTTTTGAGAAAGGCTGGGTGGTTGGTATTGGTTCATGACTGAAACCTACTAGTTATTATTTTACTACAAAAAAATTCATATGTTAGCTTGAAGGGAGTCACTATAGAGTCATTGTAAGATCCTGAATCTCAGAATGGTATATTCTCATTTAAATTTGGATTTTAATCCTTTTTTTTGGGTAAAAGAATGTTTTTAAAATGTTTAAGGAGCCCTAGAGGTGTACCGATGGTTTGGGACACAAAAAAGGAGAAAAGGGGGGTTTTCTAGGTAGGCCGCACAATTTCTGCACGGTTATTGCTAACCGGGTAGACAATCCATGAAATCATGCAAGAGGTTGGATTTTGGACAGTAGCATCTACATGGTTCACACATGGTTTGGAAAACTGTGTGGGTAAACCTTGGGGCCCAATTTTTTTTTAAAAACTTACAATTTCTCCACTCTGGGATTTTAATACCCAACTCAGGATTTCTTCCCCATTCTCCCCTCTTCACCCTAGGAACGAAACAAATCTCCCAATATCTCCAAGAGATCAATATCCCTCGTTTCTAAGGAATTTTTGGTGTCGTTGGGTGAAAATAAAATCTCCGAGTAAGGCTAATCCCATCCTAGATTCTCTTTTGAGTTTAGGGTTTGTATCTTCTTCTCCTCTCTTTCTGAAGCTCTAAAATCCTACTATTTGGGTGAGATCTAGGGAAAAGATTCAAGGTTTTGTTGAAGTGGAATCTAAGGGAACTATTAAGTGTGTGTTCACCCACATAATCGAGGTTGGTGGTCTACAAGTTATATCCCATGGTTTATTTGTGGATTTGTGCATCTGTGGCATTATTATTGACTATCTCTTGGTATGTTTTGATCACACCTAGTATGTTTAGATAAAATGTTTCTTAAGAAGGTAAATGAAAACCCTCATAATCCTCATGGGATGTGTTAAGGGTGTTGAGACTAATCTAGGGCCACCCATGGGGTGTGAAAACTTCCCTGAACCTTGGGATTTGTGAATAACAAGTGACATTGTTGGGTATTTATGTAGAGCCCTTGATAAACATGTTGATGTGATTGATTGTGTTGAATTAGAAGCTAGGTGATTCACCTAGGATTAATAATAACCAAAGGGATATTGGGATAACATGGAAGTGGTTTATATGGGTTGAACATGGCTATGTTAAATGAGTTGTGAATAGTGTTGGAATGTGTAATGGGTTGACACTTGAGAATGATGAATGGATAAATGGGTTAATATGTGGAAATGATTAAAGAATATAATGGAATAGATTATGAGCCCGATAAATAATCCTAGTGAGTTAGGCATGATGAACGAATCCTAGTGAGACAGGCACAACGAATGAATGCTTAGTGAGATAAGTGTAATAAAAGGGAATGGGGATAAATGGATAAATGATATGAAATGAGGTAAATATGTTGATGGGTTAAAGCATGGTATTAACTCTAGTGTTATTGTTATGGTTTGTGCTTTTCTTGGGAAATGATTGTGATGTTATGTGAATGGTTTATGGATATACATATATACATATCATGTGCACATGGATTGGTTGAGTGGGGTATTGACTTGAGTTTCTACGCCCATGGACCGAGTTGGATTGAGGCTCTAAAATCCAACCCTAATGCATAGGTTAAGGAATGGGACTAAGGATCTATTCTCCTAAAGGTTTCATCCAGCCAGACTGAGGCTTTGAGGTGAGGATATGGTTGACATTCAGAAGTTAGTCCTAGTGAGATAGGATAACCATGTTCTTTCCTCATGCATGTGATTGTGTACTTTAATCCCATATTACTTGTTGTGTTTGATGAACCCTTGATAAATGTGTGGGAAATGGTAAGTAATGGGAAATGGGATGTAATGGTAAGATAAGGAAATGGTAATAAATGCTGGTAATGGACCTAAACTGGTTAAGGGCACTTAATCTTTTCTTTTTCATTTATTATTCATTTCCCTTTTGCATGCACTATTGTTTATACCAGATATTTTGTAGACACCGTTGGTGGTGGCCTACCGAGTTGTACTCACACCCTGCTCGGGCCGCCATTGGGTACCCGAGCGGAATTCATGTTTTTAGGTCATGGGAAGGTAAAAGGCTCTTTCTAGGGAGCTGGTTTGGCATGAGTGTGTGTGGAGGGGGACCTAGACTTAGTGTCGAGACCATTTTGGGGATTTTGCAGTTTTTCTTTATTTTGGGTTTTGTTTACTTTTTCACTTGTATAATGACATGTCATATTTACTATTTGACATGGTTGTACCCTTTTTGGGGAATGGTTGTTTATGCATGATTTTTTATTATTGATTATTATTCCACTATTTTGTTTACCTTTTGTTGTGGCTTACTCTGATAAAAGGGGGTATAGTCTCCCTAATTGACCTTTTAGACCCCCGCTGTTAGTCGAAAACATTTGGAATATGGGGAGGCGCGCTTAAGGTCATGTAACCACCCAGCTCGGAGCACCAGTTTAGTTTCTTCTAGGCCGAGGATGTTACAAAGTGTCATCATAGGAGGTCTTTATTCTCCTTCTCTAGAATCTTGTTTTTTTGGGATGGTAGATGGGAGTTAGGATGTGTTGGGCATTGGTAATGAGATCATTCTTGGGATTAGCTAACCCATGTACGAGGGAAAACCCAAGTCATCCAAGGTGAGAATTGTTGTTCTTGATTGTGTGATGTTATAGTTGATGATATTTCACCATTGGGTGGTTCACATGTTGTGTGATGTGATGGTTTTTTGATATTTGGATCGTGGCCTCAATGGCACGAGGTTGTGGATTCATGCATCATTTTAGGCACCTAGAGAGATAGGTGACATGAATCATGGTAGGAACAAATGGGTTGGGTGTGTAGGGAATTAAAGATAGAAAGCACCTTTCATATTGATAATTGAAAAGGGAAAATTTCATAAACGAAATAATGAAAGTTGGTGAAGATAAAATAATTTTAAGTGATGATTAATGAAATATGTGTAATTAAGGGTTTGTAATGAATTGAAAATTTTGTTTGTAACATGTTGTGTGAGAATTGTGGTGGTGTATGGTTGTTTACCCCTTGTGGACCATGGCTCGCAGTAGGGATGGTCGGGGTGATGTTTTCGAAATGTTAAGGTTTGTTGGGATGGTGCATGTATGGTGCATTGTTGTGTATAGTGAAGAGACTTCTTGTTATGAAGTTTTGAAAGTTTTATGGTATGTGTTCTAAACCTCAGGTATGGAAATGTAGATAAATTCCACCATGATGTCGAGCGTTGGTTGGGAAATAAGAGGATGTTGTTGAGAACACTCCTCCAGTACAGGAGCAAGAGAATTTCGTGATTCGAGAAATTAGAGAGGATCAGTTCTGAGAGAACTTGGATCGTTTTATGTAGATTATGGATCGGGACCTAGTGTGGATTACATCGAGTATGTTAGAGCTGACCAAAGAATTTCAGCTGCAACACCCTCTGACCATTACCGAAGAGGGTGGGCTAGAGGTAGCAGAGTTCTGGATAGAGTCTGTCCAGACGATACTTGATCATCTCGAGAATCCTGTTGGGAAGCAAGTCAAGATGGAAACTTATATGTTACGGGGCCAGGAAAATATTTGGTAAGACATCCTGGCTCAGACTTACTAGGATGAGGGGATGTTGTGGAAATATTTCTAGGAAAAGTTTCCGGAACATTTTTACCCAGAGACTTTGAGGCAAGAGAGGGCTGCAGAGTTCATGAGCCTGACTCAGGGATTGATGCCGGTGATGGAGTATGCTAGCCACTTAACTGATCTATGAAGCTTTGTTCCAGTGTTAAAGGGGTATGGGGAGGCAGTTACAAAGCGTTTTGTGGATGGGATGAGACACAAGATCAGGTCTGAGGTGAATATCTTTCACTTAAAAAGGTTTATAGAGGTAGTGAATCAAGTGTTTATCTCATAAGGGAACCTGAAGGGAGATTTAAGTAGTGGGATGGTCATGCTAGCTGGGCGGACAAGTGGTGTAACTTCCGAGGGCCGGAAAAATCGTTTCAGAAGTTTTCAGTGGGGTAGTGCAGTGAAAGGCACATAGGTTGGAGCCCAGGGTAGAGGGGCAGGTCAGCTTCACGCTGTTTAGTCAGCACCCGATGATGGAGAGGTTGGGTCACCGATTGTTCGATGTATGATCCTTGTAGCTTCTACAATTTCTAGTGTGTTGTTTGATACTGGTTCCACACACTATTTTATTTCTACTCAGTTTGTAGTAGCATTTGGTTTTCTTGTGGAGGTCGTGTTTGGGGTTATGTTGATTAACACTTTGTTGGGGGTGTGAAATAAAGATATCAGGAAGTGTAAGGGATTTCATCTAGAATCTGGTGGGTATCATTTCTTGTGGGACTTGTTTATTATAGAGATGTTAGGATTTGACCTGATCTTGGGTATGACTGGTTGGTGTTGTATCAGGTGCACATAGACTGTTACCATCATAGGGTATCATTCATGTCACTTTAGGGCGATGCTTTTGTCCATCATGGAGAGTGGGATGTTCGAGCAGGTCATGCAGGACCATTTCTTCAGTAGTTGGGTAGGCTTACGGCTCAATTACCTTGTCACGTTCTTGATGATGAAAGAGGGGAATAGTTTGTCTTCCCTCCAGTTGTGGATTAGTTTCAGGATGTGTTTACTGAATATTTCTCGGGGTTTCCACTCAAGAGGGATGTTTAATTCACGATTGAGTTGCTGCCAGGAGTGGATCCTGTTTCTATTCTGCCATACCGAATGACACTAGAAAAAATACAGTAGTTAATGTTTCATCTTGAGGAGTTATAGTGTAAGGGGTTCATATGTCCTAATAAGTCTCCTTGGGGATCTCCTGTGCTTTTTTCAAAGAAGGCTAATGGGTCCTTAAGGCTGTGTGTCGATTATTGGAAGTTAAATTAGATGACGGTGAAAAATCGGTACCCTATTACTAGAATTGATGACCTTTTTGACCAGATGAGGGGTTCATCTGTGTTTTATTAGATTTATCTGAGATTGGGTTATTACCAGTTGAGGGTGAGGACTTATGACGTACCTCTAATAGATTTTAGAAGTTGGTATGGGTTTTTTGAGTTTGTGGTGATGCCTTTCAGCTTGACCAATGCACCAACGGTGTTCATGGATTTGATGAAACGAATATTTTATCCTTATCTGGATCAGTTTGTGGTTGTCTTTGTTAATGAAATCTTGGTGTACTCGAAAAATCATGACGATCATGCCCAATATCTTGACATCGTTCTCAGTACACTAAGATAGAATCATCTATACACCAAGTTGTAAAAGTGTCAATTCTGGATTAGAGAAGTTCATTTTTTGGGTCACATCATCTCTGAGGGAGGTGTTTTGGTGGATCCATAGAAAGTGAATGCTGTTGTATCTCGGGAGTAACCCAAGAGTGTTTCAGATGTTCAAAGCTTTATGGGTTTGGCTGGGTATTACTGAAGGTTTATCTAGGATTTCTCTCACTTGTAAGCACCGATTTCAGGCTTGACTAAGAAGGGAATAAAGTTTGAGTGGTCTAATTCTTGTGATAATTCATTTCAGGACTTTAAAAAGTAATTGACTACTGCACTTATCTTGATCTTACTTGAGCCAGGTAGGAAGTATGTCCTATTTTTGTGATGTGTTTGGTATCGGGCTTGGGACTATGTTGATGCAAGATGAGTGGGTTGCGGATTATGTGTCGAGGCAATTGAGACCCCATGAGCATAATTATCCCACACATGATCTTGAATTGGATGCATTAGTGTATTCCTTAAAGCGATAGAGGCACTACTTGTTGTGGGAATGGTTCACAGTGTATACCGATCAAAAAAGTCTAAAGTATATCTTATCATAGCAGTATTTGAATCTTTGGCAGTGAATGTGGGTTGAGTATATACATTATTTTGACTTTGAGATGGTATATACACCGGGAAAGGGGAACAATATTGATGATGCTTTGAGAAGGAAGGCTTAGAACCAAGCAGTTCAGGAATCCAACACCAAATGGAAGGTAATGGATTTGTTCGCAGAGATGCACCTGGAGGTGCGGGATGAAAACGGTCAGGTGACTCTTGCTTCCGTGGTGTTTTAGACGATGCTTTTGGGTTTAGTTAGGGAAATTCATCCCAACGACCCTGAGTGTTTGGCCATGAAGGAAATACTTAAGGATGGCGAGCCACCATCTAGTTGGGCCGTCAGTACAGACGAGGTTGTTTGTTTTCATGGTTGTGTGGTTGTGCCGGTATGCATGCAAGAATAATTGATGTGGGAGTTCTATGAATCCCAATGGGCAGTGCATCCTAGTTTTACCAAGATGTATCATGACCTCTGTAGACAGTTTTGGAGGTTGGGAATGAAAAAGGAAGTTGTCGGGTTTGTAGAATGGTGCCTTACCTGTCAATAGGTGAAGGATGAGAATCAACGACCATGTGGTTTGTCACATCCATTTCCCATTCCAGAATAAAAGTGTGATGATATTATTATGGATGTTGTGGTGGGTCTTCTGAGGATGCTTCAGAAGAATGATGCAATCTGTGTGGTTGGGGATTAGTTAACAAAAGTGGCTCATTTGTTACTGATTTAGGAGAATTACATAGCTGACCAGTTGGGTGAGTTGTATGTTCAGAAATTGTACAGTTTCATGGTGTAACACAGAAAATAATTTCAGATCATGATCCTCATTTTACATCACACTTCTGGAAAGAGTTGCAAAAGGCGCTTGGTACTCAGGTGTTTTTGAACACGACTTTCCACCTGCATAGAGATGGGCAGTCAGAGTGTACAATAGAAGTTTTGGAAGATATGTTGAGGGCTTGTGTGTTGTATTTTGGTGGTTTCTGGGGGAAGCACGTGTCACTTATTGAATTTTCCTACAACAACAATTTTTAGGCTTGGGTTCAGATGTAACAATTTGAGGTCCTCTATGGAAGGACATGTAGGTCTTCGCTATGTTGGTTAGAGGCCGGTGAATCTGAGATGTTGGGACCGAGTCTCATGCAGAAGACTTCAGAAAAAGTAGAGAAGATTCAGAAATGGATGAAAATGGCTCAGAGTAGGAAGAAGTTATATTTGGATCGGAGGCATCGAACTCTTGAGTTTGAGGTGTGTGTTAGTGTGTTCTTTTGGGTTTCACTAAGGTTGGGTCACTGACAGATTTGAAAGCAAGGAAAGTTGGAACCCAGGTATGTGGGAACGTTTGATATTCTGGGGAGGATCGAGCTGGTGGCATATCGAATGGCTCTTTTATAGTGGTATAGTGGGATGCATTATGTTTTTCATGTGTCACATCTTCAACGGTATCACCTTGACCCAAATCATGTGGTAGATGTTGAGGATGCTGAGCTTGAGGCTAATGCATCCTTTGAGGAGCATCCGGTTTGTGTGGTGGATTGTAGTGACAAGGTCTTGTGGGGAAAGGTTGTGTCATTAGTGCGGGTACTATGGCAGCATGGGAATGTTCAGGAAGAAACTTGGGAGTGGGAATCAGATATGCGAGCTGAGTGGCCGATCTCTTTTCCTTGAAAGTGCAATGAAGCTTGGGAGCTCAGCTCAAGGATGATCCGTTATAAGGTGGGGAGTTTGTAAGATCTCGAATCTGGGAATGGTATGTTCTTGTTTAAGTTTTGATTTGAATCCTTTGTTTTGGTTAAAATAATATTTTATGGATTTTTAAGGAGCCCTAGAGGTGTTCTGGCGGTTCGAGACACGAAAAAGGAGAAAAAAAAACGGTTTTCTGGGTAGGCCACACTGTTTTCACACAGTTAGTGCTAACCATGCAAATAGACCATAAAACCATGAAAGAGGTGGTATTTTGGATAGTGGCATCTACACGGTTTTCACACGGTTTTACAAACTGTGTGGGTAAACTGTGCGGCCTAGAAAATTTTAAAAAATTATAATTTTTCTACTTCGGGATTTCAATACCCAACTCAGAATTTCCTCCCCATTCTTCCCAATTCACCCTAGTAACGAACCAAATCTCCCAGGAGCTCCAAGAGATTGATTTTCCTCATTTATAATTTGTTTTTGGTGCTGTTGGTTGTGGATCGAAGTGATGGGTATAGCTAATCCCATCCCTGCTTCTCTTTTGAATTTAGGGTTTGTATCTTCTTCTCCTCTCCTTCTAAAGCTCTAAAACCCTACTCTTTGGGTGAGATCTATGTTTAATATTCAAGGGTTGGTTGAAGTGTAATCTAAGGGAACTATTAAGATTGTTTTCACCCTTGGAATCAAGGTAGGTGGTCTACAAGTTATATACCATGGTTTATTTTTGGATTTTTGCATGTGTGTCCTTGTTCTTGGGTATCTATTAGTATGTTTTGATCAACCCTAGTATCTTTTTGTAAAATGGTTATTAAGAAGGTAAATGGAAACCCTCAAAATCCACATGAGATCCTTCTAGGGTGATGAGACTAATCTAGGTCCACCCATGGGGTGTGTTGACTTCCCCAAACCTAGGGGTTTGTGATGTACAAGTGAGATTGTTGGGTATTTATATAGAGCCCTTGATAAACATGTTTATGTGATTAATTGTGTTGATGTAGGAGCTAGGTGATTCACCTATGATTAATAATAACCTAAGAGATATTAGGATGATATGGAAGTGGTTTATATGGGTTGAACATGGATATGTTAAATGAGTTGTGAATAGTGTTGAAATGTGTAATGGGTTGACACTTGAGAATGATGAATGGATAAATTGGTTTATATGTGGAAATGATTAAAGACCATAATGGAATGGATTATGAGCCCAATAATGAATCCTAGTGATTTATACATGATGAACGAATCCTAGTAAGATAGGTATAATGAATGAATGCTTAGTGAGATAAGCATAATAAAAGGGAATGATGCTAAATGGATAAATGATGTGAAATGAGGTAAATATGTTAATGGGTTAAATCATTGTATTAACTCTCATATTATTGTTATGGTTTATGCTTTCATTGAGAAATGGTTGTGACGTTGTGTGAATAGTTGATGGATATAAATATATACGTAGCATGTGCACATGGATTGGTAGAGTGGGGTATTGACTTGAGATTCTATGCCCATGGGTCGAGTTAGACCGAGGCTCTAAACTCCACCCCTAATGCACGGGTTAGGGAAGGGGACTGAGGCTCTATTCCCCTAATGGTTGAAACCACTCGGATTGAGGCTTCTAGATGAGTATATGGTTTACATGAGGAAGTTAGTCATAGTGAGATAGGATAACATTGTATTTTCCTCATGCATGTGATTGTGTACTTTAAGCCCGTATGAATTTTTGTGTTTGATGAACCCATGATAAATGTGTTGGAAATGGTGAGTAATGAGAAATGTTAAGGAATGGTAAGATAAGGAAATGATAATAAATGTTGGTAATGGACCTAAACTGGTTAAATAACTTAATATTTTCTTGGTCATTTATTATTCATTTCCCTTTTTCATGGACAATTATTTATACCAGATATTTTGTAGACACCGTTAATGGTGGCCTACTGAGTTGTACTCACACCCTGCTCAGGCCGTTGTTGGTTACCTGGGTAGAACGCATGTTTTTAGGTCAGAGGAAGGGAAAATAATCTTTCTAGGGAGTTAGTTTGGCATGGGATAACATGGAGAAGGACCCAAACTTGGTGTGAGGACCATTTTGGGGATTTTTTAGTTTTTCTTTATTTTGGGTTTTGTTTACCTTTTCACTTGTAGAATGACATGGCATATTTACTATTGGACATTGTTGTACCAATTTTGGGGAATGGTTTTTTATGCATGCTGTTGTATTATTGGTTATTATTACTCTATTTTGTTTATCTTCGATTGTGTCTTACTCTAATAAAAGGGGGTATAGTCTCCCCAATTGACCTTTTGGACCCCCGCTTCTATTCAACACCCTTTGGCATATGGGGAGGCATGCTTGAGGTCATGTAACTACCCAGATTGAAGCACTGGTTTAGTGGATTCTAGGTCAGGGATGTAACAGTCATCATTATCCACTGTAAAATAGAAATATAGGACATGATCTCAGTATGTGATTAAACATATCATACAGAGAGAGTAGGAGGAAGAGAATTAGAAATAACACTATAGAGATGAGTAGATATTGGAGTACATGACATGAATTTCACATGGAATCAAAATATAGTTTCTCCCCCTCTTACCCTTCAGGTGATCCCCCTCCCCATGATACCATTTGATCCCCATTTCTTATAGTGACTGTCATGTATTTTTTTTGATAAACATATTATGTTTGAAATGGTATAATTATTCTATGCATGTTTTTTTATATTTAACTTTTTTTTCTAATTTTTTTATTTTTTAAATTATTCACATTTTTTAATATATATATAATATTTAAAAATTTATGTATTTGTGATGGATTAAAGATTCATCAAATTTAAAATTTTAATCATTTTATGAACTTATTTGTGATAGAAATAACCTCTTCATGATTTTTTTGTGATGGATTGTCGGTAATACTCATATTTTTTATGCCATTTTATATAAAGGATTTTTTGCAATGAACTCCCTTAAAAATGATTTTCTTGATGAGAATATATCATAAAAAACCATCATAAAAAGATAAAAATATAGTTATGGATGTTAATTTTTAAATCTCCTTTACTTATAAGCTATCGTTGATTAAATATAACACAAGGAAGAATGAATTCATGGGATGAATGCATGAATGGTTTATGATTTAATCAATAATATCATTATATGTGAGTAAATGATGTAATAACCTTGTAAAATCCTCAGAGATATATAAGGATTCGTGGCCATGAGTCTTGGGTTTGGAACTCCTTGATAAAGTCTCTAGTCAACAATATCTCTCTACCAAAGATCTTCTATTCCACCCTTTCTTGGGATACTATCATATATTGGAGGATATGAAGATGTCTTCCAAAATTTTTGGTTGATTCAATAAAACCCATGAATAACCTATATAGGGAAGATCCTAAAGGTTATTCTCTATGACCCTCATCAAGAATAGATCAAAGACAACAATAACAGAAAACTCAAGTGCAAGGTACATGTTTATTATTTTCATCTTATTTTGTTTTAGTTTCTTAGGAATGATAATATTGGGTTTTATGGTTCCTAATCATTTCTGATATATTGATTAAATGTTAGTAGTTCCCAATAAACCTATTTGTGGTACCAAAGCATTACAATGTTTTTTGTTTCATGGAATCATTTTATAAATGAAGGTTTTTGAAATATTATTACATGTCATATTACTTATCATTAAAAATGATAGGAATATTGATTCATGTATCCTCCTATGACATATGACATCATAAGATGTGTTACAGTCACCCCCATGATATAATATACCATAGGCGATGACAAAGTTCAAAACCCTCAAATTTAAGTTTATCATAGTGTACGACATATGGATGTTGTAAGATTGGATTGCATTTATTTGTGTTTTTAAAAATAGAGAATCATACTATAAATATGATATAATGGACATTTTAATTAGTGATGTTATTTCTAGAATAGGTCTCAATGCTACGTAGACCCTATATTATAATATGTGATTGCTATTACATGCATAGTTAATCCTATATAAGTATTATCATGGGTTAATATAGATAGATATGATGTTATCAATCATAAAATATGATTGATAAGTGCACCATGGCCTTAGCCATTATAGCCTATGATATAGGCTTATCGTCCAATACTATATACATATTTTTCTTTTTCAATATTTTAATTATGAATTGATTTAAATGATTTATAATTTTTTTATAAATTATAGGAAAATGTATTTTGGGATATTTATTTAATTTATAAAGGTTTTTATATATTAATTAATTATACTTTTTTATAGTTAAGTAATTAAATGTTTATAAACATCTATTAAATAAATATTCCCTAGTTAATTTTAAAATAAATTTTCAAATTATATGGTGTACAATATAATTTAGATATAAAATATTTATATAGAAATTATAAGGGATATTTATAAATTGTATAAATTAAAAATTAGTATTAATATAAAATAATTTATATTTAAAATTATGGATTTTTCAAAATAATTAACTTGAATCATTCAAATTTAAAGGGCCTTATTTAGAGAAATTATATAAACCCTTTAAAAATGAGTTTTGATAGTTGATTTATCAAGTATTTAAATGATATTAAATATATGATATTTAGATTATGTAATTTTTTTTACATTATAGAAATTGTTATATAAAATTTATATATTTCCTAAAATATCAAATATTTAAATTAAATTACATATAATGAATACTATGAAGGATTTCATATTGGGGATAAATCTAAAGTGTTTATATTTATTTCAATTAAATTTTAAATTTTTTATAATTTCTTTATTTATGAATAGTTTATAAATGTTTATCTTATATATAAATTTTTGAATTGTTCATTTATATAATTTATTACTTTATATATTCATAATTATAATTTTTATACTATGAATTTTCATATATATTATTTAGTTTATGTAGTTAAACTACTTTTAAATTGTTATACATGAATCTAAGGAGTTATATTCTTAGTATGATAAATGATTTATTTTTCCTCTATCTTGAATTTGGATCTTATTGAGTTATGAGATTTAATTAATTAGTAAATTATGATTTATACATATTAGGTGTTGTAATTATGATGGGATTTAAATATCTATTGATTAAAGTATCCCTGGGTAGAGGAATTTTATGTCAGATTTCTCACTTGTTTGGAGGCTTATTCCTTTCTAGAAAAGTGGGGATTTCCTATATATGGATCTAGGATTAATCATGTGGGTATTATTGATTTAATATGACTTTATATGAAATATTTTCATGCACCTTATGCATTTGATGCATTTGGGTATGTATGGATATAATTGTATTTTAGTTTTGGTTAGTAATGCAAGCTATAAGTTGTGTAAAGTGTTACACATCAATATAGTTTGAAAATATTAATTTAAAGAAGAGAATAGTATTCCATATAAAATTATTAGAAGAATTAATATATAAAAACTAATAACATGATATAATATGGTGAGGTTAAATCCCCTTTAATAACAAAAAGTGTTAGATTCTTTCCAAAGTAAGCACATATCAAGACCTCAACCATTAAACTAGGTAAAATTTTCCAAACTAGAGTGACTGTGGATTATCTTGTGCGTGGTATAGTTTAAATGGATAACCATAAGAGTTAGGTAACTAAATATCATTATAATATTTGGGTTACACTTAGTTGAGAAACCCTAATAGTTGGTATATGATAGGAATGATGTTGAGTTTATCCATATGATGAATTGGGAAAAGAGTTATCCACTCGATCATCTAAGATTCATATATGATATGATCAGAATGATTCCCTACATAAATAACTAAGTGATGAGTGTAATTCCAAAGTTGAATCATTACTTAATGAAATATGGATCTTCACCCAATAATGGATATAGTGAGTTTAAAAGGGATCATAAATTTAGTGGGATCTTATTTAATAAAATTTATTTTTTAATGAATGTAAATCATGATAATCATATAATAAGATCTTCTATTGTAGATAATAACATCATTGTCATATTTGAGATAGAAATTAAGATCTATCTTAAATAAAGAAATAATCAATGGTTGAAATTTCCTAGAAACCATTAAACAAATTAATATAAATACTTAGGAAAAAAATATAAAGGATTAAATAGAAGTCTATATTCTCATTCTTGTGATCATGAAACCCAAGTTTCAAAAGAAACACATGAACATAGATTCATATGAGATGATAGACAACCTGAAAAGCCTCTACCACGAGAAAGAAGACATGAGAGGTGTTAGTACTGGGTTCATGATGGAAGTGTGTAATATGGGGGAAATTAAAATTTTCACACTCTGATCAACATCAAAACTTCATCACCAGTGAAATACCACCCAGTTATCAACCCGATGATCTTGTGTGAATTAAATAAGAATAAAAAAATCAAAATAGAAATCATACCTTGTTTTATTTTTGATCAAAAACATGTTTCGATCTCTTCCCAAGATCATCACTCACACTACTGGAAAACTAACCTATACCAACAGTTTGGAACCGTTGGTATAGGCCTTGAAACCGTTGGTATAGCCTATACCAACGGTTTGGGGAACCGTAGGCAAGTAAGTCGTTGGGATAGGTCTATACCAACGGTTTTTGGAAAATCGTTGGTATATACCTATACCAACGGTTTTAAAAACCGTTGGTATAAGTAATATGAAAATCTATAACAATGAATCCTTAAAACCGTTGGTATATGTATTTCCAAAAAAAAACATTCGCTGGGATTTGATCACAGGACCTCCGGTTTATCATTGAACGACCTAACCACTAACCTAACATGACTTTTGTGAACATAATTTCATAAATATATATATGTTTTATCATAATTATTTTAATTTTTGATTTATAGAATGTTCTAGTTAAGAGGATCCGATAAAAAATCAAAGGACCTATACCAACGGTTTTGACAACCGTTGGTATAGGTCCCTGGAATTTAGGTAGGGATGTTGAAATATTGGGGACCTTTCCCAACGGTTTGGCCAAACCGTTGGGAAAAGTGGCCACAAATTGGACCTTTCCCAATGGTTTGGCCAAAACCGTTGGGAAAAGTGGCCACAAATTGGACCTTTGCCAACAGTTTTGCCAAACCGTTGGGAAAGCCTATCCTTTCCCAACGGTTTGGCAAAACCGTTGGGAAAAGTGGCCACAAAGTGGACTTTTCCCAATGGTTTGGCCAAACCATTGGGAAAGCATACCCTTTCCCAACGGTTTTGGAAAACCGTTGGGAAAGGGGGTATAGAAGTGTTGGGAAAGGTCACATTTCCAGTAGTGTCAAAGGAACCAACATCAGGACCCTCTAGATTATCTGCACACATTCCAAAGGGACATTGGTATATTGATAATCAATTATTAGGTGTCGGTGAAAATAATTGAAAATTATTTTGATGTGTCGATGATCATCACAACATTATTATTTTGAATTTTTGTGAAATACTTGGATCGAGGTGCTTAGATGACCCTTTTCTATCTCTAGGAATGGGAAGTGAGGTGATAGAGGCTCTCAAAATTATATTATGCATAGTCACTACGAGTTTGAACCTCTATAAACATATATATTATGGTTAAATTAAAAAAACACTTTGAAACATGATCACAAATACCTTATAAATAAGCCCAAAAACATCACCAAAGACACTTAAAAACTTTCCATAAATTTAGTGATTATTTTATTAGTCACTTGTAACATCAATACTATTCTATATGAAAACATATGAGACATTATATTGACTCATATCTCCCAGAAATATTTTAATAAGACTTGAATGGAAAATATTAGTTCTAAAAATATTTTTTCTTATATTCACTAAATAACTTGTGAATATTGTGAGTTAATAAATTCAAAAATCATTATTCTAAAAATTAATATAATTTATTTATTTAATTTTTTTAAACTAAAACATTACTCGACCACCATCATGGGGCCTACTATGTCCTAAAATCTAATTCATTAGTATTGGGAAAGCTTCTAAATATGCTTCACGTGTGACCCTCTAGGACATTATCTCAATTTCAATGAGTCATAATCGTATACCAAGAGTGGTATTTAGAAACACATCATGACCCCTAATGACATAAGGTGTAGTAATTGAAATGATAACCTCCTATGAACACATGTCATTTAATATAATCTCTTTATCTCATGATATCTTTTAATATAGGATGCACTCTTTGTGTCATCATACTTTCTTGATTTATTATTTCAGGACCCTACTGGATGGACATAACTTCTTCTACCATGCCCATGGATTTATTAAAGGTACTACCATCTTGGAAAAATGGTTCTGAGATATCTCTTCCTTTTGGAAATGAAAAATCCGATCTAGATCATTCAATCAACATCATATCACTAATGATGCACCCAATACAAGCTACCTCACCATAACATAAATGTTATAGTTTTTATATCACATAAAATTACATTATCAAATGATATACATTGATAATGATCTCAATTCAAGAGACTGATACACGTTTTCATAGATAGGAACATTCTTTGAATCCTGTAACATATGGTGTTCCTATTGATGGGTCATTCCTCATGATCTCCTCTACTCAAGACCACCAATTGTGATCTTCATGAGATGAAGTACTAATGATTATAATACCCCAACACTTGATATTCATAAATCATCTATGTCCCATCATTGTGATTTATCTTGACTATAGGATATATGTTTAAGATTATTTTAATTATATCTTTAGGTTCTCATTATATCCAGTAACTATTATAACCATTTGATATGAAAAAAAATCCCAGGAAGATTAACATGTAAATATTGTACATAGAAGTATTAACACTATTATGTTAAGATAACATCATGCATAACTCTCTGTATACATGATATGGTAATAAAAAAGTACTTCTCAAGTAGGGTCTTGGGAAACTAATTTTACAACAATCCCACTTTCACTAAATATAACTTGATAATTATCAACCTTTTACCCCTCACATGATAATATCACACATCTTATATGTTATGGATTTGGTAATTGGGCCAACCGCATATTCTTACATAGCTACTCCTCTATCTGATACTTCACCTCCTTAAGTAAAACAGATCAAGTTATAATACCCCTGAGTATATCCCTTTTCCCCCTATCATAATCTTAACATATTGGTGGGTACAAATGGCATAATCTTATCATAAATTTTTAATGTAAATACATTAATTTCTAGGTATGATTCTAAGAATTTGAAAAAATAATTTTGTATTTAATAATTCTTCTTTAGTTGTATCAAAAGCCACAAAATACTTAGTATTTTTAGATATAGATAAAACTAGCTCTAATGAGATTATATTTTGTATTTTCTTAGCATAACTGTGATACTAGATCAATTGATCTATATGAGGAATAGTTTCGTCACCTTGAGAACAAGTGTTCCTTCCACTCCAAATACTAGGTATATGTATTTTTTTACTTTCCCAAGTACGACTGGATATCTTTGGTTGCTTCCTATTAAGGACTAGTTTTGTCCCCTTGAGAACAAGTGTTCCTTCCACTCCAAATACTAGGTATCTAACATTTTACTACCATTATGTTTACTTTGGTAATATCATATATAGTATATTGCATGAAACATTTGATAGATCCATCACTGAAGCATATGAAGTTCCACTCACCATATCAATATCCTCCCATATCTTATACATGTATTCTTGGAGAGATTTATACAATGTGACATTAGAAACTATTATCTCATGAATTATTTAAAATTGAGTTTTTCAAAACGTTTTCTGTATATATAAATGACTTGATCTAAGAAACCCATCGATTTATCTTAGTGTATCATGTTCCCTAGAAACTAGATTACTACTTTTAGTCAATATTTGATGAGTTACCTAGATCCTAGTATTAATTGATTATAAGACTAATCAATTTTTTTCCATATTTTATATAACATATTTCACTTATAAAACTATGGTGCTCCCACTAACCACTTATAGAAACATGTAAAAATTTCATTACAATTGAATACTATATGATCACAATGATTTTATTAATCCATAAGTTGAACTACAGAACTTTCATTCCATATTGGAATTCTATGGTGTCACAAAACCTTTCAGGATATGCAATATATAAATATTTCATAAAATTTTCTTCAATGAAGGTGGTATTGACTAAAAATTCCCAATTAAATGATCATTGAATGTTATAGTGAAAAGTATAATTATTAGAGATTTAAGTGCGATGAATTGGTATAACCAATTGATCCTTACTAGTATTATGCTTGTAAAACCCATGTATAGTTTCTATTGAATATCCACCAATTTTTTTACATCAATTAGAGAAACTATAAAAAACAAAAAACAGAATTTCAGTATACTGAATACATATTTCAAACCCAAAATTATAATTTTTAATTTTCTAAGAAATCCAATTTATGGTGTATAGTGGGAACAAAAACATTTACATAAAATACTTAATCATAATAGGAAAACACTAATCCATTAAAGAGAAATTTTATTATATTGGAACCTTGAACCCTTTGAAGACTCCAATCAATAGGGAATTTCATCCTATATAACTCATATTTGATGAGATAATTGAAGTAGTATTCCATCTTGTCCTAGGTATTAATATAATCCTATAGTATTATTTTCCTTTCATTAAAACTATAGGTCAAAATAAAATATTGGGAACTAATTTATTTAGGTTGTTTATAATTGGTGTCAACTAATATATTTCTTTCAAGAATTATTTTATCATTCTCTATTAGGGATTCTATTTGAAAATCCTCTTCCCCCATATTTTCCTTAGAGTAAAGAAGCATGTCCATTCCATTTTCAGGTTCATACTTTCCTCTCTTCTCCCTTTCTTCACTACCTATGACCCTACAAAGTTGCTACCTGCCTAAAATTTCATAGGCTATTATCAAATACTATTTTTAGGTGAAACTTCCTCTTTTATAAGATCTTAAACCACTTTTTCATGCTTCTAGTTGGATATAAGATCCCTAAACATTGACCCCAATGCATGGAAGAATGTTTTGTATTTACTAAGGCTTCCTCCAACCTTCTTGTATCAACATGTAGAGTAGGATGGTTTTTACCTGATAGTTCCTTTAGAAATGATTCCCCCTTATAGGGAGACTTTTTATGTGTTTTTAGGAATTGATCATTCTTAGAAGACCCGGTGAGAATTCATTTGGG
Organism: Viscum album; assembly: GCA_963277665.1. Lineage (NCBI taxonomy): Eukaryota > Viridiplantae > Streptophyta > Magnoliopsida > Santalales > Viscaceae > Viscum > Viscum album. The sequence goes on from OY728137.1 coordinate 1,060,858,718, forward strand.
TAGTTTAGAGTAGTCGATCCTCTTTATGGGTTTCCTAGATCTGTTAATCTAATAAAACCCCAATCAAATTCACCCTTTTTTAATTTTTTGGACCTTCATAAAGAATATTTTCATTATTTATATATGACTCACATTCAAAGATACCCTGTAAAGAATCATCTACCCCTAGAATATCCACTTTAGTGTCAATAGATCCATCTATATGAATTTATTTTTTTACTCATATTATTCTTATTTAATTATAGTTTATTTCCTTTTCTACATTAGTTCTTCTAAAACCTCATGTTCATCATTTTACATCTTTTCTACACCCAAGATTTCAATTTTTTATTCACCAAAACTGAACATCCATGTCTAACACATCAAGCACTAAACATGGGGTAATTGGATTTCCCTGCACAATATTATTACCAGAAGGATTCCACGACCCTACTTCATAGATTCTAATACCATAGGTGAGTCATGATAGTCTACACCACATCCAATTGTATCTTATGTGCTTATGCTATAGACATAGGCCCCAATAATTAATTATTACATTTGGGTCCAGAAATCGTAGTAAGAGTATTATCTCCTTAGGATTTTAAGATCATAATACTATTGGAGTCCAGAAATAGACCCACTATATATGTTGCAGGTTTCTAATAATTGGCCTCAATTTCAATGGGAAAACTCCTTTCTAAGTATTTAGAAACTATCTAGGGGATATCAACCATATAGTTTGAGTATAAGTCACCAAACTAGAATAATGATTTGAGATAAACTCAGTAGTATTAGAATTTACATTCAAAAAAGATTTATTGGGAACCGTTGAATTACTCTCATGTTCAGGGTCTGAGACATTTCTAATTGACACCCCCATCACTGGGTGATGAAACTACTACTAAAGGTGACCCAATCTAAATCATAAAGAATAATAATAAAAATAGTACTCAAACATCACCAAATAATTATATCTAAATTATTTTGCATCCTAAATCCACATTGAAACTACTAGGGTATTCAATACATCTACTTCCAGAAATATATAGGTACCTATAATATTATTCATGGAAATTGATCTATCATCATTATCCATAAATCTTCCAACTAGATTACCTATATTTTTTATAATTAATGGATTTTGAAAAGGGAGGGGATAGCCTGAAAAAATCACCCATATCACCATGAAAGAAAGATAATGATTCATTTGGAAACTATTGTCCCATATGAACAAATAAAACTAGATACTATTAACTTGATGATGAAATTTATACCAAGTAGGGGCAAGGTTACCTTCTACTAAAAATAAACGAGGAAATGATGAGGTTCTAACAAGACAACTATCACATGATCCTTAAATACCCAAGAAACATTGATAAATCTATAAAACATATATACTGATAGGAATATATAACTAAATCAAGAAATTAGGGAGATACCATGGATAACTAACATACCAGTGAATTATAAGAGATATATAGAGTAAAATTCAAGGTCCCAAGGTTCAACACATGGAATTTTAGGCTAAGGGATATATGGTGAAAATCTAAAAGAGAGGTGAGAATGGTAAAAGGGAGAAGGGAACTTGGTAGTCTAAGGAATAACATATGAATCCCTCCCCTATTTCATAAGATAGAATTCATACAGCGTGACCATCATCAACCATTGGGGACCCACCATCATGAGATCAGGCGAAGGTAGTTTCACACTAGTGATGACCTCATGCTTTATGAAATCAATATTTGAATTCATTTTCCCTTTTCATTTTATCATATTATTAGTTTCTTCTTCCTTGTATAATAAGTATTTTTTATTCATAATGAATAATATATCACCTTGAATTGGTGTTCATAAAATCGTCTCTCTTGGTTTCATCTTTCCTACCTAGTATATGTCTCAGGCATATTCCCTTTCCATGAGATATTATTGATCTTTTTCTTATTCCAACTACTTATGAATGTCATGACATGACTTTATCAAAGTAAATTTAACTCACACTATCTTAAATATAGATATAAAACCTTTTATAAAAATATAGTCTATCACTTGAATACAACTTTTATATCTTAGGGATTTATATAATATCGTATATAAACTTTCAGATAATTACATAGAGGCACTTTGTGTTTTTCTTGATGAAAGTGTGTTTATTGACATAGACTTAATGAACTATTTGAATATAAACACATGTTTTGTGACATAATGTATTTTTTATACGATAACATATATGATATCTATTTTTCATTATATTTGGAATACGATTATGGGTTAACACTTCTATTTTTGAAATATTTCTTGAAAATATAATGAAATAGTTTTCATGACTTATAAGTATCATCATTGATCCTCTTTGTACTTACATCATGGATCTGATGTGTATAAAGAAATGTGAGTTTATGAATTACTCCAATTTTAGTGATCAATGAATGAATGTAATAATCATAATCAATCCTCCATTTAATAATATCATGGATTTTATTTTTGTAAGGAAATGTGAGTTATGTAATAAATCCAAACTAATTTTTCATAATCAATGAATTCTTTATTAAGATATACTTATTCTCATAAGTCCAAATTAACTCATATCTTCTAACCATGTATTTTTTTACTTAAATTTTATATTATTTAAATATTAAAGGAATATTATAAAGTATATAAACTTATCTATAGTTTCTCTTTATAATAGTATGCACTATCAAACCAAACTATCACAAGAATATTTGCTGTTCACCTTTATTTAAAATGATTTCTTTGTCAAAAACTTGATAAGTATGTATATCAATAATACTTAATGTTTTTAGATCCAAAAATTATAAACACAATACTCAATATATCTTTAAAAAATACTTTTAGTTTTACTTGATAAATAATTATCTTTCCATAACTAGGTAACACTATGTATTATATTTTATATTCACCCTTTATATCCAATGATTAAAGTATTAATATACTATTAATTGAGTATGAAATACCACAAAAAAAATTCATTATAAAATGAAATAATGTATTATTTTATCTAATGGAAGCATGAGATAATTGTTTTGGTAATACTGAATAATAATTCAAGTAGAATCAATGTAATAAGAAATTAAAAGTCATGTGATTCTCACTGCTGATATAGGAATCACCCTTTCTTATCCTCTTATATAATTCACCTTACTTATTATAATTTTTATGAAATTTATTGGTTATTATATTTGGATACAAATGTGTAACACACATATAGTATCTAATACCCAATATGTAAGACAAAAATACAAAAAGCAATGATGAATATGCCTAAAATTTAATCCTTTTCTTGATTCTTCTTCCATTTATTACAATTTCTATTCTATTTAAATTTCTTTCCACATGTGAAAAAATAGTATCCAATTCTATATAATCCCTATTTAACTTTAGTTCCATAGAAATACATTGTAAAATATCCGTTAACTTACAAATATTAATTATTTTTTCAACCTTTCCATTAAACTTCTTCACCATAAGAACTAAATATTTAATTTCTTTAAGTTGTTATCAAATTTTCTAACCTTAACCAAAATATATTAAAGTGGTTTCTGTATAATGTTAATTTTATATTCATAAAAAAACTAGAGTAATTAGGTGACAAGGATTGAATAAATGGATATATTTAAATATCATGATTGATCTTTCAATTTACTTGATTTCAGTGTAATCATAACATAATTTATTTCCCATATCACTTTATCCCTAAAAAATTATCAAAGATGAGACAACATGGTAAAACCATCAATGTACTTTTTCTTCTTTCAGAACTCATTGAACATTGAAGATAACATTATTATGTAAACATAAAATGCATCATTGATGATTCTCCTTAAGTTTATTTTTCTCCCTTCATTCCTAAGGTGGTTAAACTAGCAGTGGGGACTTCAACACATAATTTTTTTTTCATATCTTAGTACTATATGTAAGATCCAATACCAATCTAGGAAATTAGTTTCAGTTATGATGTGTTCTTTGTCCAATATTGATTACATTATCTATGTGGTATAAAATTAATTTTTCTATAAAATAAAACTTTAGGTGATTAGAACTTTTAGTTTTATTACATATAATTAGACATTAAGGATTTATTAATGTAAAAATGTGTTCCCTAGAACCAAATTTATCAGTAATTTTTTTATTACCATACCATGTGTATAGTGAGTTATATATGATTTAAACTTACCATTATAGTGTAGATATTTCTATGTACACTATTTAAATAGAAATATACATAGATTATTTTCTATATCAAAAGGTTATAACAGTTACCATGCTATAATGAGAACCTCAAGATACTATCAAATTAAGCTTAAACATATGTACAATGGTCTAGATACATCATACTGAATAGAAAAATTTGATGTCTTACTATTAGGTGTTGGGGGATCATAAGCATTGATACTTTTTCTCATGCAGTTTTCACTTGGTGACCTCTAGTAACTGAGATCATGATGATAGTCCCTATAGTAGAAACACCACATGTTTTGAGTGTCATTGGTTGTCTATATCTATGAAAATGTGTATTAGTATCCTGAACTATGATCACTATCAATATTTTCCATTTGATTTCATACTTTGATGTAAGAAAAAAAGCATGAAAATGAGGTTGTGGTGAGGTATCTTTTATTGGGTATGTCATTGGTGGTCTGTCATCCAGGGAATGGTCAAGATATAATTTTTCACTTCTGAGTTGAGGAAGTGATATATCAGGCTTGGTTGATCATGATGGTAGTACAGTCATAAACACATGGCCATGGTATTCAAAGGTATGCCCATCTAGTTAGATAAAATAAGAATAAAGTAAGGAAGGATGATGACACAAGTGTACATCCTGCTTTATGAGATAACATACGATAAAGAAATTATAATACAATATGCCTATTTGTAGGATGGTTATTGTTGCTAATACTATTCCTGATCTATTTAGGGACATTGATGGGTTATTAGACTCCAATGTTTTTCTATTAATTATATTCATTTCTACTAAGATAAACTTATAGAGTACTACACACAGTATATTTCAGAATCTTACTTATTTTAGTGAATAGGTATATAGGACATTGTGAGACCCACTATGGGGTATGAGATTTTTCCAAGTATCATTGATCACAGATAAATAAATGAATTCATTATTTTTCAAGTATAGAATAATTGGGTTGAATTTATTTTTTAAAATTATTTACAAGTGTTTAAGTAAACACAAGGAATAATATTATACTAACAAATATTATTTTAATATTCAAGGTTAATTTAATATTATTGGGAATTGAGAGTTGAGTTAATGACTCAGATTTATCATGTAATATATTTAATATCTATTAAAAGTATGTGATAAAATATAAATAATATTTATGTTGCAGTTAGTTCATCATAATTATTTATTTATTACTTATTTAGTGGATGGTAAACATATAGGGGTCGGAAACCCTAATCTGGTATTTCAAACATCCATTACATAAGTTGAAGAGAAGCACATACCATGAACTATTCATTAGTTGGAATTGAGAGCTTCTATATCCTCCCACATTATAAATAGATAAACAATCTAACTGAGTGAACAATCCAAGAACACCTTCACAAATCAAAGGCACAAGATCGAGGTGATCAATGTGATGTTGAAGAAATCATCTGAGCTCCATGCTAGCACCAAAAATTTGATGAATGGTGTACACATGGATTCTAGAAGAATGTGTGGATGATCTAGAGGGGTTCAACCTTAGATCCTATAGGAAACTTTTTTCGGGGAAATGCGATAGATGATAACAGTTTGATTTGAAAGAGGTACTCATTCAATTTTAATTTCTATGATCTGATTAATTCATGTGATATCCTTGGACTATACCAGAACTTAGATAATCGAATATGATGGAGTTTCATCACTTTGGTGAAGAGAAATTTTAAATCCCTGACCCATTTAATTTTTCTGCACACCCTAGTACCTTAAATTTGTATTACGGGGATCATATGTATTTTTTGACCTAAGAAATATTTTTTTATTTAAATTTAAGTAGAGGGTATTATTTAGGTTCCAACAGAACATACCACACGTAGATATGATATTGAAGAAACATGTTTTAACCACTTGAATATAAATTTATGGATCAAAAGTAGTATTTTTAGGGGTATTAAAATTGAATATCATATAAATATATTATTTTATAATGATGTGGTGAAAAAAACTCTAGAAAAAAACTATTTCCCGTGACCTGGATAAATTTGGGTGATGTTATGGACAGAATCCGGTGGTTAGATTTCATCTGGCTGATCACCTGAATTATTCCACCAACTATGGAATTATCAAACAATTTTTCCTTCAAATATCCTAAAAGGTATAATTTTGGATTTAGATAATACAGAAAAATTTGTAATTTGAGGGTGGGAAGACTTTTTTGGTTGAAAAAAACTAATAAAAAGTTTGTCCCCTTTTTTCAAAAGAAAAAGTAATAATAAAAAAAATAAAAAAACCTCTTTAATAAAGTTGAGATTTATTAAAAAAATAAAAAAAGTATTAATAGGAAAGATTTATCTCTGACTGCCTTGCCCTCCATCCATTGATCAACACCTCCAGTAGGTCCACTCTGCCACTACTCCTAGCTGGCCGTCAACCCAGCCTCATCACTGGACAATGCTACCTTGACCGCCTGGTTTCCTCCCTCGATCAGCACTTCTCATAGCCAACATTAGATCCTCCCCTCGACTAGTGACCTCTGAAGATGGCTCATCCACCTTAGAAGTCAACACCCACCACTGGATCCCCACTTCCATCACCCGAAGCCAGTGCTATCCACCCACAACCGAGCCAACCACTTCCCAGATTACACCACTGTCTAATCCTGGGACCACCACCGCTGTAAGATCCCATCACCGCCTAATCACCGTGTGGCCAACAAACCCTCATATATTTTGATCACCACTAAATCCCTGCCTCCATAATGATGGATCACTATAGCCTTCCTATGATATCTCTCTCAGCCTCCCTCCCTCCCTGATAGTGAGCAGTGCGTGTGGACCCCCTATAAGGTACGACCTCATCCCTGCCCTAGTTCCCATGGTCATGTTGGACTAGATCTTCCCTGAAATAGGATTGGGTGGTCGTCCCAAACCAGAACGGGTTTGGGTAGACCTTCTTGGCTTAGAAAAACCTTTCATGGGGTCTACAAGGCCTGAAATGGGCATGTGAGATTACAGCCCAACCCACAATGGGTCTGTGTGCGACTTCAAGGCCCGATAAATTTTTGTATAATAAAAAATTAATTTAATTATTTTTCTCTTTAAAAATATAATATTTTAATATTCTGAAAAAATTAATTTAATTTTGGTATTAAATTAATTAATTAATTAATTAATTTTTTTGAATTAAATTTAAATTAATATCAGAACTAAATGAATGTAAATTATTTAAATTTAATTAATTAATTTAATTTATCTATTAGGCCTCATAATTTAATTTAATTTCAATTTAATTTTTATCACGTGTTTATTTAACCCATTGACTAGTCTTGGGTACTGACCGAACCTATGTATGTATGGTTTTTTTATTTAATTATTTATTACCTGTGTGCGATTTTTTTATTAAGTAGTTAATTTTTTGATGATTTGAACATCATATTCTTCATTTAAATATGTATAAGAGCCTATGCATGTATCAATATTACTATATATATACATTGAACTTATTGAGTTCCCCTCGTCTACGTGAGAGTACATTTATATTATGAAGAAGACGATGTATGACATGGATCATTCCAAGTCTAGGTGAAAACCCAGAAAAGATATAGACACACTTGATGGAGGATGAGCTGCAACATGAGTCTAGACTCGACACATGTATGACAACCCTTGTTCATAGTTGATTCATTGAGATTAAAGGGATTAGAAATATGAGACACTCAATACCGGTCAGGTAAAATTATTTCCTTTACAAATTTTTTATTATTTTATGTATATGCATGTTTACTGAAATAACACATAAAATACTAAACAATAAAAATGAATAAAGATACGATGTTTTTTTCTATTAATGTTCAGTTATGAGTGTGAAAATATAGTATGAATATATAAATAGAAATTGATTAAATTTGTGGAAAAATATAAAATCCTCAGAGAAATATTAAGTTGAAAATGTCTTCCATAATTTGAATTTGAACACAACCAGGCGTTCTGGGTGATCGTCAGCCATAGTTGAGGGTGACTCTTACTACTTGGATGTTCTTATAAAAACTATGGGTTGACATAACTAATGTTGATAAAAAATATGTATCCATAGCTATATTTGTTGCGTATTTAGATGAAAGAATTGAGTAAATCAAGTTTTTGATTTTAGAATCTAGGACTTCACTCAACAGATCAAGAAGCTATGAGTTAATGTGATTGGGCAGTAAAACGCCTACCTTGAACTCTCTAAGTAGTGGTATAGCCATAGCTTATAGACTATTATGGGTGGTTTTAGGGATCCTTAACACTAGAATATTTACGAAACTGAGTATTATAATTATAGTACACATGGTTTCTATAGTTCGATAAAATAGTGGGAGACATTTATTAATTTAATTAATCAATCAATAACATCTAAATCGGTAGTCAAGATAAAGTAAAATCTTCTAGATTTTGTTTTTGTAAAAAATTGAATTTAATACCACAAACACACTATGATTTATATTGGATAAAGAATATTTCTAGACTAGAATGATTTTCCACCAGGTAATACTGGAACTTATGCAAAGTACTATGATATACTAAATTCAAGGTGCTAGTATCCTCACTACCTATTGAGATTCCTCAAGAAGAAAGGGTGAGGAAAAATTCTTATAGGAGACTCATGTATAGTGAATATGATGGTTATTTCATAATTCTATCATAAATGTTTGATGTGAATTTTTGATACAACATCAGGACATGGATGATTTCACATGTTGTCTCATCTTAGAGAATCTTACAAGGAGAAAGTGAAGTGATAAATGAATTGGTGATAATTACAATGATTATGTGTAAATATGAAAGGAGGATCAAGATATTTCAAGACATCCAATTTTTATATCTTTTTCACCCAGTTACATCATTTTCATTTATGATTTAAAAATTAATAGTAAATGGATAAATCTCTTCATTTATTTTAGGTAAGGTTCGCCATGGTGATAAGAACTTGAAGAAAGATTAATCTTTAGTTATTATGGTGAACAAGTTGAAAGAAAAGGAAAAAGGAAAATGGAAAGTGTGATTCCAAAGGAACCTTCGAAACATCCTTCAAAGAAAATAATAAAGGTATTAAATATGAGGTTATTTACTTCACACATCATGAAATAAATTTATGAAGGCTTAAATATAATGAACTGAATTGAGGAAGGAAGCAGTTAGTTCTTCTTTATGTACATCCATCAATTGAAAGTAATGTTTATATTATACTTCTTGGGTATTAAATACAATATGAAAATAAAATATGTTTATTTTAATATAGTAACCAAATAAGAAATGAAATGTTACTAGAAACAAGGTGTGTTCTCTATGCAGCTAAGAAAGGGTGGTTCTTAAGTTAGTGTTGAGAAGCACACAACTTCTAATTTCCAAGTAAATGGTTTTAGTAAATTTTTTGTTAAGTATTACAATTTTTTATCTCACATGTCCTTTGGACACAAAAAGACATTATTACAATTCAGGAATGAATGTTTTTTGTGGTGTTTAATACACAAAAAAAATTTATAATGCTAGAATCATTGGAAATACATGAGGGATATAAAATGTAAGACTTATATACCCAGTATTGGAAAGATAATAATTTTTAAAGAAAAAAAATAGTTTTCAAGGATATACCTAGTATTCATTTAGACTATTTGGAGTTAAAGGACTTAGGTACCATAGAAACACTTATGTACTTAGTATTGGACAATGAAACCTTTATAAATAAAGGTAATCCACAAATCTTCTAGAATTAGTTTATCCAGAGAGTGTGAACTATTCCAAGGGTAATCTAGTGGTGAGTATACTTCACATGATTCCTTTAAGTGTTTAAGGAATGTAAAAGTAAAGTATGGTATATGAATGGTCAAAAGACATGTGATACTTTGAGTTGGTGTGCTAAATAATATATTGACCAAGCATTCATCTATCAACATAATGTAGTGAAGAGTAATTTATAAACACACATTAAATTATCCATATATAATATATTATTTTAATAAGGAGAATCGATGATGAGTCTTACATGTTAACATTGATCAATAAAATGTAGCATGGATTAATTTCTAAATACAAATTTCCTTATACAAAATAGAATCATGATGAAAGTAAAAGTATTATCAATGTTGCAACTTATATTAATTTTAGATACTTAAATTATTCTTTGAGACATGATTGAAAAATAATGACGTTATACCATAACCATATGATAACTATAATGAAAAATGGATATCATATGAGTTATATTATGATATAAATTCATTATTTCATAACAACATTGCGTTTGAATGAAATTTTTTTAAGGATATAAAAAAACATGCATCATGAAATTAATAATGTGAATTTAAAGTAATTATCCTCAAATTTTCTTAGGATATTACAGAAATACCTATGATATAAAAACTGCAGTAAAGTGATATACTACATTTATATAAAAGGGTGCACATCTATACTTGAGATAGTGGGAGAAATATTGAATTGGGTCCACACAATGCTATAGATAGAAAAATATTTGATATAAGAATGAGTTCTACAAGAGGTGTGTAAGAGGAATGTTCCAAAGACACATACTTTGTAGGAAGGTTAAAACAATAGTGATGGTTTTATATTTATCATGGAAAGTGATATATTATTCATTAAGAATAATAATTCCAACTAGTAGGTATTATATGAAAATTATCTAAAATTTACAAGATTAATTAAAATAATTTATTCCTTATATCAAAGTATAGGGGGCTTATTATTTTGAATATTATGATGGGTATTCAAGTCAGACTACACATGGATGGTACAAGAGTGGTACCGATAAGGCTTGATTGGTTACACCAAGTTATTATGCCAAAATCTATTATAATTTTACTTTTCATAGATACTTTCTATGATCATTAAATTGAGCATTAGATATCAAGACCAACAACCATGGAAGATGTTTATACAATGAAACCAGAAAGGGATTGTGACATCATAGAATTCCAATAAGGACAAAAGTTACTAAAATCTAGTTTAGGTTTAAAATTAAGCAATAAGATCTTTGAGTATTCATTTTTAATTAATCTTTTCCATGTTTCTACTAGAGGTTAGTGGGAGAACCACTATTTTCCATGTAAAATATGTTTGATAACATATGTAAAAAATAAATTGGTCTTATATTTAGTTAATATCAGGATGAAAGAAACTCTCCCAAAATTATCTTAAATTAGAAACCAAAGTTATAGGGAATGATATCTAGTGAGGTATACTAATGGTTTCTTAGACTAAGTCAATAGTACATATAATGGAAATATTTTTAAAAATAAAATTTGGGACAATTCAAGAGAGAATTGTTACGAATGTCACATGGTATGAATATCTCCAAGAAGACATGTATGAATCATAGGAGGAGATTAATGTGGTGAGTTAAATTCTATATTATTTTGCGATGGATCAATCATGTATTCCATGATATGTTCAAGATATGATATTTCCAACATATACATTATATTTGAAAAATATCAGTTATATCTAGGAGAACTACAATGAAAGTAGCCAGAACTATCTAATTATACTCGAGAAAATACAAAAGATATGTAATTGTTATGTAGAGAGGAAGGGATACTAGTTACAAGGGGACATAAAATAGTCTTCATATAAGTTAAATATGATATAATATCATAGTCTGGATAAGGTAATGAGCAAGAAAAGCTCATTAAATCTAGTTGTAACTGTGTCTATAAATATCAAGTGCATTATGACTTCTCAGGCAACTAAAGAAGCAGTACCAAATATGAAATGATTTTTTCTTGTTCTTGGAATCACACATCTTAATTAAAGTATTATCATAATGTAAATTAGGATAATTCTACTAATCTTACTATCCATGTTGTTAAGTTTTGACAATGACAAAATGGGAATAAACAAAGGGATATAATTTTTTGAGAAGTGTTACTAAAGGAGGTAAAGTTACATATAGTAGAATTACCACATAGTGAAAAAATGGAAATCCACCTGACTAAATCCATAACTGAGTAGAAATGTGATATTATCATGTTAGAGATAACAAGGTTTTTTAGAAACTTGGCTCTAGTGCAGGTGGGAGTGTTGTAAAAGTGGGTTCCCTAGACCTAACTTTATCAATACTTTTTTTATGACCATACCACGTGTAAAATAAGTTATGCATGATTTACACTTACCATTATAGTGTTGATATTTCTACATCCACTATTTAAATGTTAATTTCCATAGAATATTTGTTGTATCAAAAGTTTATAGTAGTTTCTAGTGTATAATGAGAACCCCAAGATACTATGACATTAATCTTAAACATATGTCCTATGGTCTAGATACATAATAATAAATAGTCACATTTGATGTCTAACAATCAGGTGTTGGGGGATCATAAGCATTGATAATTCTTCTCCTAAATTTCAAACATGGTGATCTCTAATAGGTGAGATCTTGAGGAAAGACATGCCAATAGAAACACCACATGTTTCTAATGTCATTGGTTATTCCTATCTATGAAGATGTATATTAGACTCTTGACTTGAGATCATTATCTATGCGTGACATTTTATCACTTACTTTTATTTAATAAAAAATCCATGATAATGAAGTCATGGCGAGGTGGAATGTGTTTGGTTCTTTATTGGTGGTATGGTATTGGTTGAGTGATTACGATATTATTTGTCTCTTCTTAGTTAAGGGAGTAATATCTCAGGCCCAATTGATCATGATACAATACCTTCATAAATCCATGACCATGGTAGTCAAAGGTAAGTCCGTGTAGTTAGATAAACAAACAATAAAGCAAGGAATAATGATGATATTATTTCAAATATTGCTTTATGATATATTGTATGAAAAAGAGGTTACATTACACAGTGCATGTTCATAGGATGATTTTCAAGGATTTGACCATTCCTTATCTCTTTAGGGGGCTTGATGGGTCACTAGACTCTAATCTTGGTTTACGAATACTATTTACTAGTATCGAGATAAGGTCTTAGAGTGTCACACAGAAAAGAGTATTCAAGAATCTATCATATTCTGGTGAATAGGTATATAGAACATGGTAGGACCTACCATAGGGTCTGAGAGTTGTCAAAGTATCATCAATGATCGATACATAAATAAATCCATTATTATTCAAGTATAGAATAATTGGGTTGATTTTTTTATTTAAAATTATTTACAAGTGTAAAAGTAAATACAAGGAATACTATTATATGAATTAATATTACTTTAATATTCAGTTTTCATTTAATATTAGTGGGAATTACGAGTTGAGTTAATGAATTAGGTTTACCATGTAATATATTTAATATATATTACATGTATTTGATCAAATATAAATAGTATTTATGATGTATTTATTTCATCATAATTTTTTTATAACTTATTTAGTGGAAGTTAAATATACAGGGGCCAGGGAACCCTAACTGAGTATTTCAGATATCCAATATATAAGTTGAGGATAAGCTCAAACCATGAACTATTCATTATTTGGAACTGAGATCTTCTATCTCCTTCCACATTCTAGAGATATAAATTCTATAACCGAGTGAATGATATAAGAACCCCTTCGTAGATCAAAGGCATTTGATTGAGGTGATCGACATGACGTTGAGGAAATCATCGAAGCTTCATGCTACCACTCAAAATTAGATTAATGGTATACAAACAGGTTCTTTAAGCATGTGTGGATGATCTGGATGGGTACTTTCTTAGATCCTTTGAGAAATGGTTATCAACAATATGCAACAGATGATCCTAATTCGATTCAAATGATGTACTTATTCAGTTTTAATTTTTGCGATCTGATTAATTAATACAAGATCCTAGGATCATACTGAGGCTCAGATCCCTAGAGATGATGAAGTTTCATTGTTTTGCGGAAGAAAAATTTTAAATCTCTCACCCACTCACTTCTTTTACATGCCTCAATACCTTTAATTAATCCCAAATGTCTTGAACTGTTTTATAAAATCATAGTAGACCTTAACTAAAATATTCAAAATACCCAGTCACTTAAATATTCAAGTGTATAGGATCCTTAAAACCTCTACTTATATTCTTAATTTTGACTATTCCACTACTTAGAGGGTTTTAAGGTAGGATTTTGGCTAGAAGACCACATTAATTCATTATTCCTTGATCTGTTGAGTAGATTCCCATCACCTAAAAATAGTAACCATGAATTTCTCAATGCTCTACCTCTAAAATTACACCAAGATAGCTATGGATATTTATTTTATTCCAATTTAGTCAAGTGGATACAACACTTTCATAATAATTCCATAATAGTTAGAGGATGTAAGATCCCTGGTTTTTATTGAGGTGAAGATAATTTTTTTTGGTTTAACTCCTTTGTTACGACCTAATGTGAGTGAATTTTTTGGCCAAAGGATTTTACATGGTGTCATGGGATTGTTCGAAGCTCGGAGTCCATTTTTTTGTAAAATTTAGATGTGAACATTTTTAGTAGAAACTAAGTGATCTAGCCCACTTGGTTTAGAGAAACCATGCGAGGTGGTACAAGATTCTTTTAGGAGGTGCATGGTTTGAGGAAACTATGAAGCCATGGGAGCACACTCATGCGGGTCATCTGTAGTTTTTAGTAGAGGCATGCAACACAGTTTGTGCTTGGTTTACCAAATCATGCATATGAATCATGAACAACCCCCTTGAGACATAGAAGGGTGCATTGTTGGTGTATGGTTTGGAAACCCATATAGATAAACCCCATGACCTAGTACAAATATGGGAAATGACCAATTTGACCTTAATGACTTAAAAAGTTTAAACCCACTTCCTCATATTATATTTCCTATAGAACCCAACCTTTTATCCTTTCATTTTATAGCTCCATAGAATCTTAGAGAGAGTCTTGGTCATCATTTATCCATCTAAATTTAGATTTGAGCACCGTTTGTCTCCTTATATTCACACTGGTGATTTCTTCATTCGTCTCATTCCATTATTTGTTTGAATTCATATAAAAAGAGTTATTTAGATTTATGTTAATATTCCCTTTTTTCACGATTTTCATCTATTATTTGTTTTTCTTCTACTTTGGATTGAATCAGAGCTCAATACTAGACAATTCTTCTACTATAGACCTATGGTAAGTGGTATATAACATTCCCTTAAGGTATGGTATTTTATATGCTTAGTTGGAGTTGTATTGATTGCCTAAATTTCTAGTGGGTCCCCTTAAATTAATTGAATGATTGAATTAAATGAATTGAAACCTGTTATGTTTCCATTTGATTACCTTTGAGATTGTTGGAGGTTGTTTCTCCTAACCTAGGACACCCATGAGGCGTGTCTTTGTATTTGACCTATTTTATACTGCCACTTTGAGAATTTGTGATATCTTCTTGCTAGTTGGATCCTTTATAAACTGAACAATAATTGAATTGATATGATATGAGAGAGTTGTTTCCTCTTTTCCATGTGTTTAAATAATGCAAATTGTTTTAATTATTTAAATGGTATTTTTATATGATTTGAATGAACTCATGGAATGTTTATGGAATGTGAATGAAATATGATGATGATATGTTTATGGTAGTGGATACCATGGTTGGTATACCTTGGATCTGGATTCCATAGGATGCAATGGAAATTTCTAATCCATGGGTCTTGTTTATAATAGTGGATTCTTTTTAATTTTTTGCTACTTGGATCTTGATTTCACAGGATTCCATAGGGCTTGCTACCCATTGGATCTAGATTTCTTGGCCCCATTGTTGACATGGTCTGTTGACATGATCCTTGGACCCCGACCATGTATTTACCAAGTTTCCATTAATATGCTTCACAAAATTGATGTTGATTCCTTGGTGTTCTATACCTTTGATCCATCCCTTCATGGTCTGACACTTTTGATGTCGTGGTGAGTCCATTGTGGATGATATTGATTATACGACATGGGAATGGTAAATGTTATATACTTTAACTATACGAAGTGGTCATGGTAAATGTTAACGACTTACATTTTATGGTGTGGTTGTGTGATTATTATACAATGGATGATATAGAGTGGATGTGGTAGCTGTTTTACACTGGATTACATGGAACAACCATTGTGGATTGGTTTATTTATGCATTACAGCTACCCTAGTTTATGCATTCTTGAATGTTGTTTACAGGGATCCTTGGTAGGTTGGATGGTACCATTTGACTTTCCCACTATACTTTCAGTACTGATATACCAGTGATATATATTACACACCACTTTAGATTGTTATATAGAGATTGGATTTGTTATAGAAATCATTGGTGGTGGCCTACTAAGTGTTATCTCACACAGTATTTGGGATTCCATTTTGTACCTAGATAGACTTCATGGGTGAAGGTAAGGAATAAGGAAAGTTCACACTATATGATGCTTGATTGCTTGTTACTTAGGAGTAGGAGAGAACTGGATAGAGATGGGTTTAGGATGATATCTGAAGATATTTATTTTTGGTCTATTTGGTATTTGATAAATGTGTTGTACTGGATTCTTATATACCTATTTTCCATCATTGTAGAGACATGACATGACACATCATTGTATATAATATTACTTTGGGAATAGTTTACTTATTCATATATTGGATGTTTACCTTCTCTCTAATTTATATACTCCTTATACTATTGTCTATTGTGATTAATAAAAATATGTTAAACTCTAACATGAGGAAATAGACTCCCTAGATACACACCCTAGGCCCTCACTGATATTTAGTAGCCTTTCGCGTATGAGGAGGCATGCTTAAGGTTATGTGACCCACTAACTTGGGGAACTGTTTAGTGGAACCCGGGTTGGGGCGTTACAGAGGCACCCTCAATTATGGATAGAAATCACCCGAAACTTATGGTTTCATTCAAAATCAAGTGATGAATGGATTTTAATGACTCGTTATTTTTTGAGGGTTTTTTAGTTGTTATTAGTAAATTAAATATTTTTCTATTTAACATTCTTATTCTATGTGATCACACTCACAACTTAACCATGATTTAAATAGAAACTATCATTTTAGATTAATTTATTTTTATCTATGAATTATTGTTTATTATTTTTTGTGCTTTTATTTAATAATTACATATACAAAAAATACTAATCCATTCATATAATAAAAATAAAATAAAATGATCATGATATTTGTTTAATGGGTTTTCTTCAAGTGAGTGATGGATCAACCAATAACCTAGGGTTTACCCAACTCATTTCATTTGACTCAAGTTATAGTTATCTCCCAATTAAAATTATTTTAACTGACCACATTTCCTTTCATCCATATTTTTATACATATATACTCACATGTAGGTGTGGGAGTCTTAGGAATATGAGATACATCTGAATAAGGTCACCCATGGATGTGCACACCCTTACACATATAATGAAGTGAGGGATGACACACCAATCATCATTTATTAAATAATTATTATAAGAATCATACAATTATTAATTAAACAAATTAATAAATGAAATACCAGACATACATTAGTTGGTTTAAGCCTATGATCATTAAAAATGTATTAAACATTCAAAATTAAATTAAATTTGGAATTAATTCAATTCCATTGCATTATTTATGAATTAAAATAAATTAAGATAATTTTAATTCACTAAATAAAGGTTGTACAATCCCAAAATAAATTTATTAAATTCCAAGTATTTTAGAATATATTTTTTGGAATTTTTTATAAATTTTCGTGGCTTATTGGACTTAGAAAACACTGAGAGAGATTTTTTCAAGTAACAATCTTGTACTGGTTGAGTGGGTTGGACATAGACTAACCCATCCCGGTCTGGGTTAGCTTGAATTAGATATGTAACACCCCAAAACTTTAAAATATGAATATCATATTCGATAGCGTGTATGATACCAAACACCATGAGCAGAAAGGAATATAAAATCTAAAGATTTTATAATCTATTTACTATTTTCAATATATTATATAAATTCTAATGCATGAAATACTAAGTTATCTTTCATTGCATGTAGAAAAGAGTTTCTTCAATAACTTGTGTTACATGCAAGACCGAGCTTTACCGAATAACAAAATATTACAAATATTATTATTTAATATGATAATTATCACATATAATTTGGAATAGAGAGTATGAATAAGATTAAATAACTTATGAAAATATATGGTTGAATTCATTTGTTACCAATTAATTAAAAATGAATATTAAAACCAATTGAATATAAAAGAAATGTTTTTATAAAAAACTGTTATTATGAACTAAAGGCGTTTAATATTAATAAATTAAATTAATTACTATTAGTGAATGATATTAATAAAATTTATATATTATGTATTCAATAAAATATTTTTATATTCATCCAATATATTTATAGTTATAAGATAAGAACAAATCCAATTTTATGTACAAAAAATGTATTTTTCTAAAGCTAGTGTTGCCGCCTTTTAATGAAGCACTTCTTTTAAAAATAAAATTTGACACTTTTATAAATTTTATTTGTGAAAATAAACTTAATTTTTAAAATTATTATGTAAAAATTATATTATGGTTAATTTTTGATATTTTTCTGAGATGTTTCATTCTTGACGAATAATGAAAAATGCTAGATTTTAATTGAGAACTACCTTTTCATCTAAATAATTTATAATGTTAAATCATATTTTTAATTGAATTTAAATTAAAAATAGATTAATTATATATCTACTAATCTAATTGAGGTTATTGGAATCATTTTTATATTAATTTTCAATATAAAAACATAGTAAAATTTTGAAAATTTTCACTTTAAAAGCCCCCTTTTCATCCCGTCTGCAAGATTAATTTTAAATTAAATTATTCCATTTTTTGAGTTTAATTTTTATAAATATATTCCATATTTCTAATAATCATAATTTATAATTTATAATAAGTATAATATAATTTTTTACCAAAATTATTAGTGAAATAAGTTAAAATTAATTATAGCGATTAAGTGAAAAACGAGTTTACCAAGGGACTATACTTTAATCTTAAAGAGCCAAATAACCAATAAAATTATCCCAAACCAATTGGATGGATATATAATACCTTATTACTTATAGGATATATATTGGTCCATTATTAGATCTAGGTAACATGGAAAAAATGAGGGTGGAATTCTTCCTTTTAAAAAATTAAAAGAGTACAACTCATGCCACTTATAGAAGGCCACCCCATACCCTCCAATATTCAGACAATCTAACCACTTTGGTTCAGCCAATACTTTCCCAAATCACTCCCAAAATTCAATACCCTCATCCTATAAACCTTATTTTTGGAATAAAACCATCCTTTGAAGGATTTAGTAAAAATATAAGGAGGATACTTGAAGAAGAGGTAATGATATTCTAAAAACATTTTTATTTTATTTCCTTCTCCACCACCTTAAACTATTACTATACCATTATTATATAATAACCTAAATATATTCCATATACTAAGATGTTTTTATGACCAGGGTACTTGATAATCCACCAAAATAGGCTAATATTCATTGTTTATATTATAATATTCATGTGCTTCATTATTCATAAACACCATTTTTAGTGCATTTTACAAATTGAACATTAATTCACAATATGATTGTAATTCCTTCTTGTAATGAACTATTTCATGATAAATTTTTGAACATATCATAAAACAAAAAATGGTATTGATTTTATTTTCATATTTTATTTCCAGGTCCTCCATGCTATAATAAAAAATTAATCCTTTTGGAGCACTTGAATATTCCCATTGGAAGACCACCAAAAGGGGCCTTGAACCAAGAACATTCTAGGCCCAGTGAACTGGACATAAGACCAGTAAAAGTAATGTATCAGATAATCACAAGCCCAATGATTCTAAAACATGCACTATAGATATAATACATTATGGAGAACATTTCATTCAATAGTGGCCCAAGATAATTCTGATGTTTTAATAGATTTCTAGGTGGTCCAAGTTGAAGATGAAATTCTGGACCATATTTTGAGTCACATAGAAACATCCCACCATTTCAATCATATCTATAAAAAAAACTTATTTTGGGCTAAAATTTTATAGTCTATTAGGGGAAATCCATATATTTATTTTTGTCTTATATATCTCACCCAAATTTGTCCATATAAATACTATTTTGGGCACATCTTGAGGAGGAATGCAAGTTGGATCGGGTTTTTTTTGTCAAGGGTGGGAAAGTATACTCTCCATTAACTTTCCACCCACTCAGGCCTACCACCATTAATTGGGATGACTTAAACTATTGGAGGATCGACCAAAGGCTTCAATAATTCCTATATAAGGTAGTGGTGTTGGAGTATTTTTCTATATTTTTTTTGTTTCAATGTAAGGTTATATTGACAATTTGATTTTGTAATCACTTTTCTTCAATTTGTATGTTGCTCAAATCACATTAGATTCTTTATAAAAATTCTTATTCTTCTCATTTTCTATTATTTGTGTTGTCATGTTGATACTATTTCCCCAAGTTGTGAACTTATTCACACCAAACCTTGTGAAATTATTCACACAACGGTGGAGTGATCGTTTTCTTTTTATTGTTTTATTTACTTCTTCAATTCCTACCTCATGAGTCTACTTCCCGCTTCCATTGAAACCATAGAATCAATAAAGGGATAACCAACTTATGGGTTGATCCATGGGAGTATTAAAGGGATATATTAAATGTAATTTCTCACTCCATTAATGTATAATCACTTATTTTAATTGATAATTTTGTTTTATGATCTTTAAACTTCTTCATCCTTGTTTAATTTAAGTCCACACACTTCAAGGAATAATACAAACCTTTACCTTGGAGTTATCAAAACTATGATCCTCTAAGTGTATAGGTGATTAGTATTAAGGTTTTTAGGTTATAAACCATTAATTTATGATGTTGATTGATCTTATTAAATGAACGCATCTCAAATATATTAAATTGAAATAATTGAAAACGGAATGCATCCAATCCACCCTAAGTGATAACCTAGGATCAACTCATTATTATAAATTGAATTCACTTAAGTCTCTTAGTGTTAACTTAAAACTATCTAAAATCATCCCAAATTTGTTCTCTTCATAGAAAAAAATAGTCCATAGAATGTACGTGTCTATAGGTTTCTTCTTAGGTCTCTGAGGATTTGACAACCCAAGCTAAAATAGAAGCGACCTCTTAACCCTAAAAACTTGGGTAAATTTTGGTGAAGACATATTTTGGTGCCATTTTTTGGGAACTAAGTAAGTATTCTCAATAACCATTATATTCTCCCCCATTTATCTGTTCTCACTTAAACTTCTCGTATATTTTTCCCATTTATTTTGTTTTTCAATTTTTTTAGCGCATGTCTGCCTATACCCATGACCAATCAAACCATATAGTTATGGTGGATAGTCATGGGGTTAGGGAGTCAATTACACCAAGGAAAATTTTTCTATTATATCCTAATATTCCCAATAATCCAAATTAAAAAATTAATCTGATTTCAATGGAGGGTCTTCAAAGAAACCAACTCATAAACTCGGGAGGGAACCAAAATGGAAATCCAACTGAGGCAGCCCCAAACACGGGGAATGCAGTCAATCAAACCATGAATGACTACCTCACACCTTCCCAGACCAATGAAAACTATTGAATTAATCATGACTCCCAAGGATAATACCACTTTTTCTTCAAACCTCATGTCCTAAACAACCTTTCAACCTTCCACAGTATGGAGTCAGAAATGCCATACATTCATGTCAAAGAGTTCAACGGCATTGTTGAAACTATGTGACCACCACATCAACATGAGTTATCTAAGATGAGGATATTTCCATTACCACAAAAATATTAAGAAAATAATTGTTTAAAAAATACGAGACCTCCATAATTCCACTTCTAGGACCAATTACAAAGAGAATTCTACAAAAAATACTTCCCCATCACAAAATAATTTTACTTAAAAAGAGCATAATTTTTTTTGAAAAAGAAGGGGAGTCATTTTATGAAACATGGGAAAGATTCAAAGATACACTCAACATGGTACCTCACCATGTATTTTTAATCCCTGAACAAGTTTTAATTTTCTATGAAGGGTTGGGTCTAGAAAAAAAACAGTTCATTAACATGATGTGTAATGGAACCTTCAAATATAAAACCCCAAATGATGCTTACGAGTATCTAGAAGGGATGGATGAACAAAAATAAACATGGGGAACATCAACTTACTATGATAATCCACAAAAATATAGTGGAATTCAAACACTTAGTGATGAAGTAAGTCTTAAGAAAAAACTTTCTACACTCACTAGGAAGGTCGAAGAGATCGATCATAGTAAGGTCTGTGAAATTCAAACTATTGACCCTATTTGCACAATTTGTGACAAAAATGACCACAAGACTGAAAAAATCCCAAACATAACTTCTATTAAATATGTTATTTTAGGAGGAAAAATTGGGAAGTTCAATGATATGAACTTTCAAAATCCATAGTACCAAAACACTTTCAATCTAAGGTATAATGACCATATAGGATTCTTTTGGAAAGATAACTAGAAACCCAACCAGCAACTGAGTTAGCCACAAGGACCAAAACCTTACCCTCCACAAAATTTTCAACACCATAACCAGTTCCAAACACAACCATTCCAATGCCAACATCCTTCTGTCCAATACCAACAACCCATCTAAAAACCAATCCATCAAGAAAAGTATCCTCCTGGGATAAACCAACCAGCACATGCCCCTACCAAATCTTTCCCTCTACCAATCCTTGAAAAGTTGTATAAAAATTGAGAAAATAAACTTAGAAGTCTCATCCTTAAAAAATGAACTAAAATCCATTAAAACTGAAAAGGCACCCTTTCTTACTCAAGAGGTACCATCCTTAATCTTATGGGGAGAATCCAATTTCACACAAACCTCTCATGAAAAACTAAAAGCAGTGACTATTTTAATAAGTGAGGAATCAATTGAGAAACATGAACCAACCATTATAAAACCATAAAAAGCTTAAAAAACACATGAAAATGATTAAGAAACACCCACATATTCTGAAAAAACACAATGATAATGAGATAGAGTCATAACCACACCAAACACTCAAAAAACCTTCTCCATTCCCTCAATGCATGAGAGGAAAATCTAAACCAGAACTGAATGAAAATTTAAGGGAAATCTTCTATTTTGTTAAGTTTTATATTCCAATTCTTGATAAAATCCAAACCATTCCTCCTTACTCAAATTACCCTAAGTAATTTTTCACTTTTAAAAGGATTTTTTCACATGAAAACCAAGTCCTTTTTGATGCTATTGTGAGTACCGCCATTCAAGGGACCATTCCTCCAAAGTTAAAAGATCTAGGATGTCCATACATCAATGTTGATTTAAGAGAGAATAATTTTTTCAAATCCCTTTATGACATAGGAGCTAGTGTGAACCTCATTTACTATGAAATGTATTTTTAGTTAGGGATTGAAGAACTCCAACCCATATCGGTCACTCTTCAACTTACCAATTGTAGTGTTCGAGTTCATAAGAGGATCTTAAACGGTGTTTTTGTAAAGACCCAGAAATTTCAAGGAATTTTTTTTTAATTTTCTTTGGAATTTTACAAGAAAGCAGTTTCTGACGGCGCCTGATTCCAAGGCCCGGTGTGCCCGGAATTAATTTCCGAAGTTTGGCTCGGGTACGTTCAGTGAACGAACGAGCGGGTTTTTCTAACTTTTGAACCGGTACTCGGAATCGAATTCTGAGGGCACTGATGGAATCGAAGCGCTGGTATTTGCTTAGAAACGCCTCTTCTGGAGTTGCGTTTGCTCGGTTGTGGTTTTTAATTTTTGGGTTTTAAGTTAAGAAATAAAATAAAGTTGTGCGACAATTTTATTTTTATTTCACTTAAATCCACTTGAAGACCACTTTAAGCTGCTTAAGCTCAGTTGAAACGGATAGGGTGCAATCCAAAATATCCTATCCACTTGATAGGATATTTGTGGGGTGGGGACCACACGAGCCCCACCGTTTCTTTCCGCTAAGTAACGCACCCATGAAAACCCCTATTAAATAAAAGTCAACTGGGGAGTTTTCTTAAACAATTAAACGCTCCTATTAAATGGCCGGTTTATTCGTTGAAATTAATTCTATGAATTAATTTCGTTCGTTTCTTAACACTTTTTCGTTTTGTTGGCATGTTAATAAAATAAGGCCAACACACCTTCCTTTTGAAATGTTGTGTTAAACCTTTGAAGAATCTCTAAGGATCTTCCTCCTTCTTCGCGAAGAACGCGAAGAACGCCGGCCTCCGACGAAGAACGCCGAACCCGCGGAGATCAGCGACGTGACGCCGTGTACCGCGATGCCGACGATTCTCCCTCTGCGACGCTTCTTTCGCGACGATCCAACCCCACGACAACCTTCGATCGACAACGACAAGATCGTCGACGCGACGCCCTTCCGCGACGCGACACTCCACTTGTTCTGCGACAGTCAATTCCGCGAAGAACGCGCGTGCGACGACTTGGAAAGGTAGGGGTTTGTTGTGATATAATTTATTTTATATTCCCTTGATCGTTTCTTTTAAAATAAAGAACCTGGTTTCATAAAGAACAATTTTAATTTATTAAAATTGTTATTTGATATGTTGAATTTTCTTCCCGATGGTTATCGCCTAACGTGGAGGGTGCGGGCCAAACGAACACGGCCCGACAACCCTCCGCAGTTCTTCATTGTTGTACGGATTTGGCGGGCGATGACAAAACGTGCCACAGGGACGATCCATTGTTTCCGCAGTGAAGAACAGGACCCGGGAGGAGTTTCGGCGCAGACGGGAAGGAAAATGGACCACCGGAGCAACTCCGGTGGCCCGCGGAAGCCGCCAGCGGCGCGGGTCGCCGGCGCGGCGGCGACCTGCGGACCCGCGGCCGCGCGGGTCCGACTCACACGCACGGGACGCGGCGACGGCCGCGTCTGCTGTCTCCAGCGCAGCCCCACGCGGGGCCGCGACACCACTATTCCGCGGTTGCCTCGCTCGGCCGCTCGGCCGAGCCGAGCCGGGCCGGCCCGACCGGCCGGGTCGCGCCCTGGCCGGACCGGGCTGCACCGAACTGGGTCCGACCCGGTTCGGCCGACCCAGGGGGGGGTCGGGCCGGGTCGGCCCGGGCCCAGACCCCCCGTCTTCGGACCATTTTCGGTCTTTTGCCCGTAACTTGAGCTACGGGCCTCCGAACGACGCGCCGTCAGCAGAGATGTGATCCTTGGATCGAGACGGTCGTTTCAGTATATCGCACTCAAGGTTTCGGAATACCTTGGGTTTAGCCAGGTTGGTTCGTACACGAAACCAACCGGGCCCTCGGAGCGGAAACGCTCATATCTTGAGCTCCGGACATCCAATTGACGTGCCGTCGACTTTGGTGGATTCCTCTAAGTGAGAATGATCTTTTGGTATACTCCGCCCGAGGTTTGGACGTAGGTGAAGTACAGTCGGGTTGGTTTTCCTTAAAAACCAACCGGGCCCTTGGGACGAAAAAGCCTATAACTCTCAGACCGGGCGTCCGATTGACGCGCCGTCTGCGACGTTGAGTTCTTGTTGACGATACAGAACTTTTGGATACATCAACTCTGGACTTTGAGTCAGTTGATGTATCAGCCTCTCGGCTCGTGGAGCATACCCTCCCGAACGAGCTTGCTGTGTGCGGGAACCTTAGAGCTGGCTGCTTCTACTGCTGTGACGACGATGACTGTACAGAGATCCTCAGTGGATTCGACTGCGACGATGATGAAAGCCATACGGGAATCCTCCGTGTTTTCGGTAGTGACAACTACGGTACATCTTGGGATACATCAACTCCGGACTACATGTCAGTTGATGCATCGACCTCTTAGCTCGTGGAGTGGACCCTCCCGAAATGAGCATGCTGTGTGCGAAAACCCTAGAGCCGGTTGAGACTTGACGACTGCTGATCGAACGACACGGTGTGTTACGGATAGCCCGGCGGAGGAGCGCTTGGTTGTAGCAGCACAGGGGAGCGCTTGGTTGTAGCGGCAGACCCACGACAGAGGTGCGCTTGGTTGTAGCGGCACATGGGAGTGCTTGGTTATAGCGGCAGACCCACGGCATAGGTGCGCTTGGTTGTAGCGGCACAGGGGAGCGCTTGGTTGTAGCGGCAGACCCACGACAGAGGTGCGCTTGGTTGTAGAGGCACAAGGGAGCGCTTGGTTGTAGCGGCAGACCCACGACAGAGGTGCGCTTGGTTGTAGTGGCACAGGGGAGCGCTTGGTTGTAGCGGCAGACCCACGACGGAGGAGCGCTTAGTTGTAATAGCACGAGGGAGCGCTTGGTGGTAGCAGTAGGCCCACAGTACCCGATAGGTGGAGAACTACAGCAGTCCAAGGTAAGAGGGAAGCACTTGGTTGTAGCGGCATAACCACTGCACTTGATGGAGAAGGAGTTTCCCAATAGCTTTGGGTTCAACTTCATGATCGAACCTGTGTGAGCTGAATCCTGTTTGCTTTTCTGTGTGGATTGTATTGTGCTATCCTATGTGGATTACGTTTTTCTTTCCTATGTGGAATACGTATACTTTCCTGTGTGGACTGAGTTGTACTTGGGCTCGGAGGTTGGAGTGTTTTGGAATTGTTGACTTAGGTATATGTATGGCCATATACCTAAGCAGTGTCGGTTGTTACTTCGTGATTGTATCTTTCCTTTGTGGTTTATCCTTTGGGGATTTTGGGAGACCCTCGGGGGTCTCAGGGTCCCTATTGAGTAGCTTATATTCACCCCTGCACGGGCTATGCCCGCACTACGTTGTGTTGGTTGCAGACGACGGACATCGTTGATCGTGGTTGAGGCTTGCAGAGTAGGACGATACCTGGAGGAGGACTACTGGGCAGGATGTACTCGGAGCAGACGGCGGGACCCGAGGAGCAGTGGAGCTATCTGTACCCACCCTTCAGGTGGGATTTCCAGTGGACAGCTCGGCGTAGCGGCTTTTACCTTTCAGTTGCTGTTTTCCCTTTCGAGTTGTACTTTACTTTCAGTTTGGGTTTGTATTTTGGCCCACTTACTTTTCGCACTTGCAGTTGTACTCTGTTTTTACTTAGTGTTTACTTTTTCCGCTTGCTTACTCTGAGGTGCTTGTTTACTTTACAAAGGAAATTCCTTCCCTTTTTATCGGGATTTACACCTTGGTGCTAGTCGCCAGCCCCTGGACTATGGAAGGCGGGCTTGGGGTAGTCACGACACGGGCCCCGAGGACGGGTCGTGACAGTTTTGGTGTATGTTGAAAATTTCATTTACCCTACTGACTTCATTGTACTTGAAAATCACCCAAACATAGAACCTAGGGATAAAACCCCCATCATTCTTGGTCATCCATTCTTTGCAACAATAAACTCATTCATCCAAGTTAGGAATTGGAACATGACAATAACCTTGAGAAACATGAGCCTTGAGTTGAACATCTACAATGAAAACTCTCAAATTAGTGATGATAAAGATATTTATGAGGTTAATTGTATTGGTAGTGTTGATAGTTAAATATAGGGACAACAAGTAATTAATGAAGGATGTTTAAGTCAAGAAGATATTGATTTACTTTGTTCACATGTGGTAAATTTTTCTCCTTAGCTTGAATCTCGTTCAGAAAGATCTTTTGATAATTTTTTTGAATTACCAATAAATGATACCATTTTTGAAATAAAAAACATCAAGTCTATACCCATTCATGACACAGATTTAGATAATTTGGTGGCTGAAACTTTAGTTCAAAAGGAAACAATTATGTTAAAAAATTTGCAAAAAGATACCGAGATTGATACAAAACCCCATCCTTTTTTTGAAAGTGTTATCCAATTTGATCTTAAATTTAAGGTCCTACCTTTATCAATCAAGTATGCTTTCTTAGGGGACAATAGAAACTTTCCTATTTTCAATTCTTCCACTCGTGGATCCAATCAAGAGAGGATGCTTCTGGATATCCTAGAAAAGCATAAGAAATCAATTGGATGGAGCCTTTATGATATTCATGGGATTAGACCACTTATCAAAACTCATAGTATTGTTCTTGAATATGAATATAAACCATGTATTCAACCTCACCAGAGACTCAAGTCCAATATTATGGATTTGGTTAGGGAATAAATTCTTATGTTTTTGAAATCGGGTATCATCTACCCCATTACTGAAAGTGAGCAGGTAAGCCAAATTCAAGTCATTCCAAAGAAAGCTAGAATCTCTATAATCACAAATAAGTATGGAGACCTTCTCCCCTCAAGGTTTAGTTGTGGGTGGATAGTCTTTATTGACTATAGTAAGCTCAAATCATGTACTAAGAAAGAACATTTAACCTTTCCCTTTATTGATCATTTCCTCGAGAAAGTGGTGGGTTATCAATTCTACTAATTCATAGATAGATTCTCACTGTATAATCAAATCATGGTCTCCTTATAGGATCAAGGAAAAACAACCTTCAATTGTCTATTCTATACTTTTTTCTTCAAGATAATTCTCTTTGGGTTATGTAATTCCCCTGGTACCTTCTAGCGGTGTGTGACGAGAATATTTTCAGGCATGGTGGGGTATTGTTTTGAGGTCTTTATGGAAAACTTCTCAATATTTGGGGATAATTTTTATGGATTCCTTCTAAACATTGAATGGGTTTTGTCAAGAAGCGAGGATAAGAATATCATCTTAAATTGGGAAAATTTTTATTTCATTGTAAATGAAAGACTTGTTTTGGGACATCTAGTCTATGGTAGAGGGATTGAAGTTGATAAATCTAAGGTCAATTTAATTTTTCAGCTTCCAACTCCAAAAAATATCAAGGAAGTGAGGTCCTTATTAGGACCTTATAGTTTCTATATAAAGTTAATTAGGAACTTTTGCTCCATTTCCTAACCACTTTGTGCTATTCTGGTGAAATATGATCCATTTTTATGGATAGAAAGCTATGAGGAATCATTCTATACACTCAAGTATTCTCTTATCTATCCATCTATCATGAAATCTCCCAATTGGAAACTTTTGTTCGAGCTCATGTGTGATGCGAGTGACTTCTCTATAGGAGCAGTCTTAGGAAAAAAGTGTGAGAAAACTCCATATTTCATTTCTTAAATGAGAAAATCTTTAAATGATGAAAAAATAAACTACACCACCAATTAGAAATAGTTACTTAATTTTTTCTTTTACTTAGAGAAATTATGGTATTATCTCTTAGGATCACCCATCATTGTCTTCACCGATCAGTCAGCCCTAAAATACCTTTTCCAAAAAACAAGATGCCAATATGAGATTGATTAGGAGGGTCCTTATTCTTCAAGATTTTGATTTAACCATTAAGGATAAAAAGGGTGTTAAAAATGTTGTAGCTGATCATCTCTCAAGTATGGAATTCGAAGACATCTCACATCACCTTTCTATGTCTGATCCATTTCCCGATGATCACCTCTATTATGTGAGTGATTTCCCATGGCATGATAGCATATAAAACTATTTGGTGATGGGTGACATTCCATAATTCCTAGGTACCCAAAATAAGAGGAAATTACTTTCAGATATCAAATACTATATGTTTTATGATCCTTACCTCTTCAAGTTATATCCTAATCAAATCATTAGGATATGTGTTTCCGAGCCTGAGAAAGAGTCCATTATAAGATTCTGTCATATAGAGGCATGTGGAGGAAACTTTTACACAAATAAAAACACTAAAAAGGTTCTACAAAGTGGTTAATAAGAGACTATCCTTAATAAGTATTCCTACAAATTTTGCCAAAGTTTTCTTTAATGTCAACAATTAGGATCCATTACCAAAAGGTATCAAATACCCCTCACTCCCATTCAGGTCATTGAAGTCTTTGATTGTTGGGGAATTGATTTTATGGGACCCATCCCAAAATCTAGGGGATACATATACATACTCTTAGATATTTATTATGTTTCAAAATGGGTTGATACCATTCCCAAAATGTCCAACAATCTTCATGTTGTGATCTGATTTATGAAAAATCAAAAAAATTTCTTGATTTGGAATTTATAGGGCTATAATCAGTGATTTAGGAACCCATTTATGCAAAAAAAAATCTATTCACTCATTTCCATGTATTGGATTTCTCATAAAATTTCCATTGCATACCATTCTCAAACCAATAGTCAAGACGAGTTAATAAATATGGAGATTAAGAGAATTCTTGAAAAAACTGTCAATCCCTCTAGGAAAGATTGGTCCAAGAAACTATTGTATTCCCTTTGGTAATATCATACAACATTAAAAACTATCTATGTAATGTCACCATATAGGTTGGTTTATGAAAAATCATGGCATTTACCTGTTGAAATTGACCATAAGGCCTTTTCAAAAATATAAAAAATGAACTTTGACATTTCTTTGGCCAAAAAAGAGGAAATTGGATCTTAATGAACTTGAGGAACTTAGGATATAGGATTATTAAAATTAAAGGATAAATAAATCTATATTTCAAACCTACCAACCTAGGAATATCTAAGTCTAAAAAATTAAATCGGGAAATTTTTTTCTCTTGTATAGTTCAAAACTTCATTTACACCCAAGAAAGTGAAGGTCAAGATGGTAAGGTCCATTCACAGTGCATCATGTGTACCCTCATGGAGAATTATAGATTTAGAATTCCACTAGTTGTCATATATTCAATTTCAATGGTCATAGGTTAAAACCATTCATTGAATCATTCAATAAACAAGAAACAAAGGTGGAGTTAACTGAGATAACCTATGAACTAGAAAAAAGTTGATATATTTAAGGTCCATTTAGGGATAACGAAATTAAAAAAAGAAATTTTTGAGAGGAAACCCGACCTTTACCTATACACTAACTCAAGGTTTGGAGTTTCAAAATAAACTGGTACATTTTTTTCCATTCCTTTTGTTTTTGTTTATTTTCAGTTAAGGGAAACTCGAGTGGTTTCCCTGTTTTCTAAATGTACTAGGGTGTAAGCTTTAGGGGATACTGAGATTGATGATTTTTTAGGAAAATCATATTTCCACTAGGTGTAAAAACACAAAATATTATTTTTTATGAGGATTTTGTGAGAAACATAGAGATTAAGGGATTGGATGAGAGTAACAAGAACTTCAACTTCGACCACTAGGTGACTTCATTCATTGATTGTACTTTTCAAATTTATTTTGGAACTCCTATTCTCAACCTCTACCCCCATTTTAATTTTATTTTCTTTAAACACTAGGGAAAATGTCATTTTAAGTTGGGGGTGAAAAGAATTAAAAAAATCTTGTCAAATAAAATTTTATGTGTATGAATGGAAGGAAAAATTTCTTTAAACATAAAACATGATAATACACATTGAAAACATTGAAATTGAATATATAAAAAAATTTATTCCTTGACTCCGATTTTAATGAATTTTTAAGTTCATGAGAATAGATTTTGGAAAGTGTGGTTGTCCATGGTGATTTTTCAACATTTATATTTTCATCCATTTTATAGAAAAACACAATGCACATATTTTAGATTATGGGGTATTTGTTTTAATTATTGGGGTCCCATAATAAATGGCATAAGTTTGGTGAAAATTTTAATTTTAATATGAGTATTCAAAAAAATATATTAAAAAAATCAAAAAGAAAATCAATTGCCTATAGAGTAATGGACTAACCTAATATGTGGATTTTGGAACTTGGGGATCGTGACTCCATAGTTTTCTGGCCCAGATTTGGAAATTTTATTGCTATTTTTTTTTTGTAATTTGAATTTATTTTTGATTGAGTAAACTTGATATGATTCTTGAGTATGTGGGATTCACTTTGTTCCCTAATGTCTTTGATCCTTAGAGTCATTGGAAAAGTCTCTCTACGTGGGTTGGCTCGATTGACATTAATTTTAATTACCATGAAAAAATTACAATAAAAAAAATGAATACTCATATTAATATTAAAATTTGATTCCACCTAGAACTTCCATCCTTTCTCCCTTGAATAAATATGAACCCCCATGTCTTTTTTAACGCACAACACATCATCATGCTTAATTGAATTTGGATGAAATGTTGCAATGAATTTGAATAAAAGAATGAGATTGGGCATATGATATTCCTATGGACCTATCTTGTATTATATTATTTTGATGGGTTTCATAATTTTTTAGTATGAGGTATTTGGGTGAATAAATGTGTATTAAAATGTTTTAGGAATAGGGAATTCGAATTTCATATTTTGGGTATATATTTTTCTCTGGACTAGAAAGACTCAAGTTAGAGGGGGGGTGCTATTATACCCTAAAAGAGGTTAATATTAATTTTTTTATATTACCATATTCATTTTCATCATTATTCATTAACACCATTTTTAGTGAATTTTACAAATTGAACATTAATTCACATTATGATTGTAATTCCTTCTTGAAATGCACCATTGCATGGTCCATTTTTGAACATCTCATAAAACAAAAAATGGTGTTGATTTTATTTTCATATTTTAAATTCAGGCCCCCCATGATATAAGGAACAATTCGTGATTTTAGATCACTAGACAATTCCCATTAGAAGTACACCAAAATGGGCCTCGAACTAAGAACATTCTGGGCAAAGTGAACTGAATAGAGGCCCAATAAAATTACTCTAGAATCCAATATCCAAGACCAATGATTCTAAAAATTTAATTGGATATATAAGAAATCACGGGGAACATTTAATTAAACAGTGTACCAAGATAATTCAGATGTTTTAATAGAGATACAGGAAACCCAAGTTGAAGATGAAATTCTAGGCCAGATTCTAAGGCATAGAAAAATATCCCACCATTTCAATCATATCTCAGAAAACAAAAATAGTTAGGGGATGAAATTTACCGGCTATTAGGGGACACTCGTATCTTCATTTTTTTTATTCTATGGTCCACCAAAATTCAGTCATCTTGATTCTCATTTGGACACATCTGTAGGATGAATGCAAGTTGGCTCTGGTTTTTTTGTCAGGGGTGGAAAAGTATACTCTCCATTAACTTTCCACCAACCTAGGTATACCTCCATTAATTGGTGTGACTTAAAATTTTGGATAATCGACCAAAGTATTAAATAATTACTATTTAAGGTAGTGTTGTTGGATTATTTAGGCATATTTTTTCCTTGGTTTCATTGTAAGGTTATGCTGCCAATTTGATGTTGTAATCGCTTTTATTCAATCTGTATGTTACTCAAATCACCTTATCTTCTTAATAAAACTTCTTATTATTCTCATTTTCTGTTATTTTTTGTCAAATTGACATCGTTTCCCCATGTTTTGAAATTATTCACACCAAACCTTATGAAATTATTCACACAATGGTGGAGTGATCATTTTCTTTTTATTGTTTTTTTACTTATTCAATTCCTCCCTCATGAGTCTACTTATCACTTCCATTGAAATCATGACATAAATGGTGGTATAACCCTCTTATGGGTTGATCCAAGGGATTATAAATGAGATTTATTGGATGTTATTTGTCACTCCATTAATTTAAAATAACTTCTTTTAATTGAGAATTTTTTTGACGATCTTTAAACTCCATCATCCTTTTTGAATTTAAGGTCACACACTTCAAGTGCTAATACGAACCTTTACCTTGGATTGATAAAAAAATTGATCCTCCAAGAGTATAGGTGATTATTATTAGGGTGTGTAGATATTAATCTATTAAGTTATAATTTTTTTTGATCTTCTTAAATAAACTCATATAAAATATAAAAAATTGAAATAGTTGAAAAAGGAATGAATCCAATCAACCCCAAGTGATAACCTAGGATCAAATCATTATTTTAAATTGAATTCCCTTATGTATCTTAGTGTTAAATTTAACCTATCTAAAATCCACTCAGATTTTGCCACTTAATATCCAAAAATAGTCCATATAATGTACATGTCTATAGGTTTCTTCTTATGTCTATGAGGATTCGACAACCCAAGATAAATGATAAGCGACTGCTTAACCATAAAAATTTGGGTAAATTTGTGCGAGACCAGTACTACCTAAGAATTCATACACTTCCAAAAAATGAGTTACAAAATCATCATTTGTTTGTATAGAGTACTACCACCTCATGAACCGATGTCATTCATTTTTCTATTATCACCTTTAAAAATTGTGAATACTGATAGATTTATACTTTTTATATTATATATATATATATGATATTTATGATGTTATTATTCTTATATAATTATTATATCACACATAAATTAATGTTTATATTTAATGGGAATAAAATAACATTGTTCGTTTTTTTGACAGACTATCGCCTCATAAAGCAATGTGATTCATTCACGCTTTACATGTAATGTATTATGGATGGTTTTAATAAAAATATGTGATATATATAACATAATAATGACACTTTGATGATAATATATATATATATATATAATTTAATTTTCCTTGTTTAAATACAATAGGAAAATGGAAACAATGTCTATGCGTATGTATGACCTACCGTCTCTATGAATGGTATATTTCATTTCCTATCACCAAATTTTATGAGTTACTATTAATAAATATATAATGAATAAATATGATAATGAAATATTAATAAAAAATGGGTGATAAGATATTATAAAGGAATCACATATGATATCATACATATTAATATGGTTCTTATATAATTTAATAACATGTTTAAAACCATAATATTGGAGGTTAAGGCAAGTTTGGACAAATGAAAGCGTGAGGTAAGGGATTTATTTACTCAATTTCCACTCATTTAGTTAAAATTATACTTTCTTGATTATATCATGATAATATTATTCTTGTAATGAATTTTAGTTATATTATAATATATTTCAACTTGTTTTATATGGATTTATAGTGTATGCACATAATTTATTCATTTATTAATTCTCATCTCAACCTTATCATCATTTTAAGGGTTTATTTCATAATCTCATTCTAATTGAGATTGCTTATTATTGAATATCAGTTGAAGAAAATTACATGAAAATTTACTAATAAAACCTTCCATTTTATTATCCTTTAGTTATAAATTAACTCTTTTAGGAAATTTTACCAATTTCCCACTCTTTGGTACTTAAAATATTTTAGAAACCTTCTTTAAGAAAATACAACTTAATTTATCTCTTCGGTTAGAAATATTTTTTATTCCGAGACCAAGATTTATAAAAATGTCTTCAATTTTTTTTCTTTAACATTTTAAAGATGATTTATTAAAAGACATTTTTACCCATTTTGTCTTTTTATATTTTTTTTCAAAGTAATCATATTGTAACTTTCTGAAAAAATAAAATTTCTACTCTTTTTACCATAAAGAAGGAACTTTTTTTAAAACATGTACGAAATTACCCACCGACATGACTATTATTTCTTTAAAGATTCATTTTCAAGTTTTTGAGGTAATTTTTGAGGAAAATGTTTTAAAAGTTATTTAAAAAAAATATTTTCAAATTTTTTTTAAAAATAAAAAAGTATATTTTTGTCAAGAATGTTTTTAAATATATTTTTATAGAATTTATATTCATTAATGAAAATAACCCATTAACCTTACTCAAATGTGTATATATTGTAATGATATCATCCTAATTATTTCTTCAGATGGCTTGAGATCAGTTTAATTCAAAATGTACTATTTTGATACCATTCACTTTACTTTAGATGGTCTATGATTATGTATATTGATTGAGTAATGAATTTAAATTTCATATGATATTTTTAATAGGAATATTTATGTTAAGAATGTATCAACCATTTCATGTGAGAAATGCATTGGATTTTCTATGTGGTGAGTGGGTCCTGCTATAACTTCTTGATAAATTAATAAGTTTGATGAGACAAACTAGATATAGTTTTTTTCCGAGGCCTTTAGAATGATGCCTTGACGGTATTAGATTCTAGAAATGAATCCATTATAGTATTAGATGTATTAGAATGAAACCTCAACAGTAAGTTCTAGATATTCATCATTGTGCATTCCATCATTATGAATTCAGTCATTGATATTCCATGTAATTATTAGATTAGTTAAAATATCCATTTTTAAGTTTCATTTTTTTGTGATTATTTATATGGAATTATTTAATCACCATTTATTCCTTCCATATTAAGCTCATGTTATGGAATAAATGGATTAAGTTTCAGTTATTTACCTTAGTGTATTGATTATTCTCATTGATTCATTATTGTTTCTGATGTACATAACCCTTACTAAGAATTTTATCACACCCATATTTTTTCCCTTTCCCAGGATTCAATGAATTTTTATATGACTAATATAAAGGGATATGCTAGATGACATATAGTAATTATAAAAAAATAAATAAAAAAATAGGTTTTAATTTTTTTATTCAAATATAATGCAAGACTCTTGTTTGTATCTAGTTTACCAATAATACTAAACTAATTGTCCATTTGAAGTGAGATTACTTTTATCTTATACCAATGTAATGGTAGTAGGCACTAGATTCAGGATGATAGGTGGTGAGTCGTTTCACCGAAAGTATATTATCGGTGTCACAAATTATTTTTACCCTAACAAGTATAGCACCAGTAAGTGGTCGATCCACATGGAAAATGGAGTTATTTTTATCTTTTTTAACTTAGTTTGTTTTTTTATTTTAATGAAGTTTTCTGAATTTAAAGTCGATTGTTGTTGTTTGGATAAAAGGAACAATTGGTTCTAAGTTTCTTTTAACAAAGTTCTTAACAGAATAAAAGTAAAATACAAGAAAATTGATTTTGATACAGATAAAAGAAAACGTGTGTTGGGGTTATGGGTTAATGAGAGGTTGTTTACTATATCAAATTGCTTATGAGGTCGTGTTGTTCATGATAACCCAAAACTATGGGTTTAATTTGTAATAACGTTTCCTTTGTTTGGTAAACATTATATTTAGAGCTAAAGTAACTAACTCCTTGGTCCGATAGTTAGTATTTAACAGATCTTTATTTGGATTAGTCCATTTTGGGTCGATGAATACTTCTAATGGTCATGAAATTATTTATCGGTATTCTTATTTTAAATCCCTGAGAATTTTTACCTTGGTCTGGTATAGAATTTTCAGTGATGATACGATGTGTTTTAAGAAGAATAAAAAGAGATCAATAAAACAAACACATTCATAACAACTTAATTCAAATTAAAACTCAATATCTCCCACAACCCCAACACACTGGGTGTTTATTTAAACATGGAGAAAGAAATAAACACAAAACTCTTGATACCTGATGTGATCATACTTGAAACTTCGAGGTGGAAATGATTCTTAGGTAGACGATGGAATGGAGGTAGTATGATGACAGAGAATCTCTCCTTTGGAAATTCAACCCTTTCTCCAAAAAATACTACACACACCCCTCTACCTTGGTTTGGAGGACAATGCCTCATTTTATAGAAAAAATAAGTACACGTCATGTAGCAAAAGTACACGTCGTGTACTTTTGTCAACGCATTTTTGTCTTCATTTTCTCTGTTGGTAGGTGGCCTAACATGCCATCATTGACTTGGAACACGGTGCTTCCTAATAGGTGAATGTACACAGCGTGTAGTGCCACCATAAATGGCATGTAGTATCTTCTTTCAATCACCAACTGCTTCTAGAAAATGTATACACGACGTGTATCAATGGAACACAGCTTGTCCCCTTCAGCAGGCCACATGGGCGTGTAGACTCTTCTTGTCCACCAACTACATCTAGAATGGTATACACGACGTGTATATTGTGCACATGGTGTGTACCGACTTCTGGTTACTTGGGCATGTATTTGTCCTGGTCATCCCGTGTCTGAGCTTGAATCTACATGACGTGTATATAATTACACATTGTGTAGTTGTAAATTTTTTCTCAGTTCTTCCCCGTTTTGTGTATTTGGCCATAAATCTCTTGTAAATGAACAAGATCACCAAAATCAACGTATTTGTTCCCTAAGAAGTAGTTAATTGCTAAAACCATGTTCTTATTTGTCAATAGAGTATGTAAAAATTTATACGAAAATCAGGTGCATCACTAGGGTCATGGTCGCTACAGTTAGTATCAGGGAAAGTTTAGTAGAATATAACCCTCTGATAGACCTTCTGGAGAAGTATAGAATAACATCTTAATGTTTTGGTCAGGTAGATATTATGTGATATTTCGTAGGAATATATATCTATTTTGATACTAAAAGTGGACATGGTTGTTGTATAGATGTTCCTAGGGGTAATAATTTCGAAAAGGGAATGTCGATCTTCACTCGAGTGTAACCTGGTACACAAAAACATGCCTTACTGTAACAACCCAGGTAAATAAAGAATATGACATCTTTATATTTATCCATATTTGTGAATAAAATATTAATATTACTTTAAAGGGGATGCTATGCTTGATGGCATACCCAATACGCAACAACGAGTTTCTTGGGAATCTTACGTTGCACTCTAATAATAGAATAATATTATTTTAAATGGTAGTTAATGCCTAGCCGTTGTAATGGCAGGAATGAATAGAACTAACTACAAAATGATTATATATGTTTGTCAAATATTTTTACATTTTATAATAAATGTTAGAGAATTAAAAATGCGAATGAATCCAATTTTAAGCGTAAACATTCTAATATTCTTTAAAAGGTCGATTAAACACCTTTTGATGGAGAACCTCTTTTAAATCCACTTTTTGACAATATTATGTGTTATATTTGATAAAATAAAACTCTTCTTTAGAATCGGGACATCAAAATTTACTTTGTGTAAATTTTTGGTATTCTTCCAAAAAAGTTCAATTTTTAATGAATAGTGAAAAATGTTGTATTTTAATTCAAAACCTATTTTTAATATAATTTATTTATATGATTCGATTATCTTTTTAATTGGTTTTAAAGTGAAATTAGAATATATTTTTACCATTTAATACAATATTGGTCATTGTACTTAATTTCACTTTGAAATTGGACCTAAACTAGTGTCAATCTTTTGATACTTATTGTTTCATAAAAACACGCTATTTGATCTGACAGCAAAAATTAATTATTAAATTAATTAATGCAACTAATATGTTTTGAATTTTGTAAAATAGACATCATTTTTTAATTCGGAATATCAAATATAGCTTAGGGTTAAGTTTTTGTATTTTTCTGAAAAACATCAATTTTTGATGAATAGTGAAACCACTAAGTGGT
Organism: Viscum album; assembly: GCA_963277665.1. NCBI lineage: Eukaryota > Viridiplantae > Streptophyta > Magnoliopsida > Santalales > Viscaceae > Viscum > Viscum album. Next base: position 1,060,897,949 of record OY728137.1, read on the forward strand.
ACTTATAAAAACTGATTTTCCGTTTAAATGAAATTTTTCCATCTTTGTGTTTTGAATTTCAAAACTCTGACATACATGTTTGTCATTAAGAAGTAAAATGTGGTTCAATGGGATTAAAATATTTTTTTGGTGAATAGTAACTTATTAAGTTTTTAATCGCGATTAGAAGTAATTAGTGTAGTTTAAGGTAAGAATAATGTTTTAATAAAATGAAATGACCTAGAAACATGTCCTACCCTCATTGGATGTGTCATGGCCGACCAAGACAATCCATGGGTCAACTTGGGGACCCCATGGAGCCACTTTGGTTGGAAAATGACATAAATACCTTTTTATTTAATGATAAAGTAAAAATGACACAAACATGAGATGTTTTACTAAAACAATTTTTACATGGGGTTATACAAGTCATATTTTTGAATATAAATAGTCATTGGAAAGATAAAAAGATTTCCTATATCATAGTATTTTTTTATAATTTTTAGACATTAAATAAATTAAATTATTTATGACATCATGATGATGCAGCGATGACCTCATTATTTAACGATTTAAATAAAATGGAAAGATAATGTAATATCTAAGGCCTACACATGTAAAAAACCTATTTTATGGGTGTATTTAGAACCCTTATCACCTTATACACAAATTATATCAATGTGGGACCTTTTAAATCCGAAAGTCATTTTCAAATAATGTAACATTTGCTTACTTTCCAAGAGTGCCCCTCCTCTCCTCTTATAAAAGGCCCCCACCTCTACCTCCTTACCCACACTTCCAAAGACTTTGGTTCGGCCAACCGCTGCCCATTTTGTCTCTACACATCCCTCTGTTACTCCTTGAAGCCTCACTTTGGGCAGAAGTCTTCCCAAGGAATCCTTTGAGCTCAAACCAAAGGGAGTTACCCGATTTTAAGGTAATGTCTTCACTTGAGTCCTTTTGTTTTATTTTGCTTCTCCAACCCCCTAAACTCTTTTTATTCATTTATTTTGTAAAAAATACAGTATCTTAAATATACTAGTATGTTGTTATAAGAAGTCTTCGAGCTACACTTACACACACCTACATCTAATGGTTAAAGAACATACTGTTTCCGTGGATGGAAAAGTTCTGCCTCCCGAAACGATGATTGTTCAACATTCTTCTAACACCTTCAAAGGTGGCCATTAAGATGAAACTATATTTATATATGATATCTAATATGTTTATGTTTTACTTAAGCTTCTGTATTTTTCATTTATGGCATACCTTTATGGTTTCCATTATGGGTAAACGCGATATCTTCATTTAAGGAAGTGCGGACTACCGCCCCCTCAAAGTGATTTGATTCGTTAATACCATATGTGGTAAGTATAAAGGATATATTTAATGATATTATATATGATACCATAATGGAATTAAAATACTATTATGTATCATTATGTTTTAATTCCATTAAATATGAAATATACATGGAAGTAGAGTTCATGCGTACGTACGGCTTACCGTCTCCATGAACGGTGCATTTCATTTCTTAACTCTAAATTTTATGTAATATTATAAATGCATGAATATAATGGATATATATTATTTATATGATATATAAATCATGAATAAAATTCTGTATATAATTAACCTTTGACCACACGAACAACATGTAATTGTAAGAAGTCCACTTTCGACTTAAGAACCAAGTATCGACAAAACAAACATTATTAACTTAAATGATTACATAATGTCTATGACATGGTAATAAGTGATATAAAAGGAATAATGAACTTGAAAAAGGTTCTTAAGGAATTATAAATTAACTCAAGTTTATTATTCAGGAGATTAAAGAACGATCGAGTAAAGTCGGACCCGAGGTAAGGGATCTTACTCCTCTCTTTCTTTTTAAGTACACTCTTTTATGTCATTCCTTCTAAAGCTCATCTTTCTTGTTATTGGGATGTTATTTTATATTACACTTACTTTAATTTTTATGTTCATATGATGGGAGACCCTATTCTCTCTCATCAATCCATTTTGGAAGTTTTGAGTGGCGCTGTTAGGCTGCCGAATTTTCGTAAGAGATCTAACCTCTCTCTTTCTTTTAAAATACTCTCCTTTATGTCACTTATTTTAAGCTCCTCTTTGTTATGATGGGGGATGTTCTTTTATATTCCTATTTCTGTACATTTTATTTTAATGTGATGAGATACCCTATTTGATCTCATCAATCCATTTTTGGAAGTTTTAAGTGGCGCCGTTAGGCTGCCGAGTTTTCGTAAGGGATTTTTCATCTCACTTTTATTCCCGTGAGATTTATGCTACATTTGCCACAATTTCCTTTGAGTGGTGTATGTACTGCCCATTATTATACACTTTTTATATTATAATTTCATTTATGGGTATTCACATCCTCATTGTATGACCCTTCTTCCATGGGGTGTTCGTTTCGAAAGTTACCCAACTCGGTAAGGGGACCTTTCACCCTCTTTTTTTTAAAAAGACTTCTTTTTTATGTATTTTAATTCACATACTATTGTGTTGGGATATGTTCTTCTATATCCTTATTTATGTAAATTTTATGTCCAAGTGATGAGACCCCCTTTATCTATCTCATCAACCCTTTTTTTAAAATTTTATGTGACGCCGTTAGGCTGTCGAATTTTACCAAGGGAACTTCTTAACCCAATTTCGATTTCTTTGGGTTCAACATGTAGTTATTGAATATGTCATCCTTTGAATATGTGTGAATAAAATTTTATTGTTTTACACTTAATATCCACTTATATTGGGTGTATTTATATTTGTCACACATAATTATTAGATTGATTTATCCTTAATTTAAGGGTACATTCTTTATAATGGATTTCATCTCATTTTACATTTCTTTTGAGACTTCATTGTTGTTATGCACCAATTCACTCTTATATGGTGTGTATACTGTCCTTTGACATATTATATCATGAATCCTTTTATTCTCATGATATTATAATGTTCGTATTAAATGTTATTCCGCTATTATTTGTATTCAAGAGTCTCTCATTTTGTTAAAAACTATTTAACAAAAATATCGTTTTAAATGTTTTAAAGATTTATTATTCTAAATATTTATCTTTAATGTCCATGTTTTCAAAATGGTTTTCAGTATTTATTTATATGGACATTAATGTTTTAAAATTATAATTCCATTAAAAGCTTCAAAGTGGTATGGGACACTTTGATTCAAAAATCTATTTTAAATGGTTTTTGAAAATGGATTGATCAATTCAATATCTGGGAATTACTTATTGTGATTGAAAATGAAATGTTTTTATTCAAATGTTTATATTTTCAATATTTTATGTGTAATGATGGTACTTGAACATTTTACGGGTGGTTACGTGATAAACCATATGATAGGTGGTGCCGTGAATACCAGGATGGGTGGTTACGTTATAACCTCCAATGCATTGGGTATGGAAGTCGGCCGTATGGCTATTCCATTAAGTATGTATGGAAGTTAGCCGAATGGCTATTCCATTAAGTGATATGTGTGGAAGTCGACCTTATGGTTATTCCACTTAAGTATGCTTATGTCCCAAGTTACCTTTATATGTTATGTGATCTTTATATGGGTTTTATGGTAATCTTTTGGTTACAGAAGGGTAAGTAATGAACTTTTATTCAGTGAAGAGTTTTTTTACTACTTCATAAAGGTGAAAAGTATTACTTTGATAAAGTATACATGGTTTACTTGTTGTTTTGATAAACTAACAGTTTTCATTCTTTGTGTATCCCTTACTGATCTTTTTATGCTCACCCCAAGTTTTTTTTAAATGTTTTTCACAGGACTTAATGTGGAATAGGGTCAAGGATGGGATCAAGGGAAAGTCATGTTATCTAAAACATGAAACTAGACATGTTTCTTTTTAAGAGTTTTTTTTATGGAAACTTAGTATAAGTGTCTACTTTTTAATCTTTTGAGATGTAATAGTTATGTTATAATTCTCTAAAACTCTAAACCTCAAAAGATACTCAATGTGAATTATTCATTTAATTCAATATTAAGTAAGGTTTAAGGCCGGGGCCTTATAGTTGGTATCAGAGGTCGGTTTAGATAACTTTAGAGGTTAGGGTATCCTCTAAGAATAAGTGACATTACCATAATGGTTAGGATTTCAGAAAGAGTCCTAGTTTTAGATAAAGTGAATGAATAAGTATATCTTAGTGTTTATATTCCTCATTAGTACATGATGGTTTTTTTGATATACTCACACTGAACTTTTTGGTTTTAGTAAATGGCTGGATCTAGCAGGAACCAAAGTAACAGTGGATGTGAAGGAAACTGTGACAGTTTTTTGAGCAAGCAACTGAATGATATGGGAGTTGTAATGAGAACTCTTGTGATTAACCTCAACCAACTATCTGGAGTCATTATTGACCACCTAAACCTTGGTTATTTTTCTAAGGCATCATATATGTGAGAAACAAATCCCTATGGAACTACAAGTAATAATCATAAAGGTAAGTGTGTTCAAAAACCTATGTTTCAAAAATGTGGAAAGTAACACCTAGGAAAATGTTTCAAAGGGACAGAAATATGCTATAGATGTGGAAATGAAGGTCATAAAGCAAGAACCTTCCATGGAAAAAGGAAGCATCTAGTTGACTCGAGGAAAGGGAAAGAAGTTCTTTCTGAGGGATCAATTGAATGTTTTAAATGTGGTGTGCATGGTCATTATGCAAACACATGTCCTATGAAGAAGTTTCATGAATGGGATCACCAAGATCGTACAAATGTTCGTTTACCAATACCTAATGCCATTCTGATTGAGGATGAAGAAACTGAAAATGACCAATCAAAGGTATGGATTATTTCATAACTATTGTTTTCCTATTTTGGAATCTTAGGATATGATTCATGATTTTGTTTGTAGGAAAGAAGTATTTCAGAATAAGTTGGAAAGGAATGGTTAATGGATCATGAATAATGTTTAATGAGTAAGATGTCAACATATAAGGGCTTCAAGGGTTATGGTGAAATTATTAAGAGTATTAAGTCTCTTTTGATGATGGGGTTATATTAGAAGACTTTTTATAGTATGTGTAACCCTGATGTTTAATATATGAAAATTTTATTCAAGGAATAGTTATCTGTTCTTTTGTGGACATAGTTATAAAGAACCATTTGGGTTTATATGATCCTTACTTTTGAGGTAATTATGGGTTACTATATGTTATGATGGAAGTGAAAGGCTTGAGATAAAATTGAGGTTAAATTATGTTATGGTTATTTTTGATGATTTTATCTCTTTTTGGGGAATGATTTGAGAATTATATAGTTTTGGAAAAAGGACAACACGCAGACCGTGTGACAATCCGTCACGTCGGACAAAGCTGCGGGAATCGAACCCACAACCAAAGTGCAACTGGTATTTATCGGCTACCCCTGGACTACGTGAAGTCCCTGGTTAGTTTGACTGATTATTTTTAGTTAGATGATTTTATGAATTAAGAGTAAGTTGACTTTAGGCTATCTATGGAAATTTATTAACCTATCATGGAGGATATGTGATTAGGTTAATTACTTTTCAATACGAGACATTAAGAGAAACTGATGTTGTTTGGAGATAAATGTTATGATTTAACTTGGAAGACTATGTGACTAAATCCTTCAAATATTTGGGTTTCAATCTTAGTTTGGTTTACTTTGAAGAATTTTATGGACAAATTGATTATCGAATGGTCCTCGTTGAACTTTGGGTTTTGTTGGACAAATTTTTGAGGTTAAGAATAGATTTTCTTTTTATAAAGGGTTATCATTTTCTGGATTATCTGATCTTGTACTAACCTTTTTGGTTTTGGTTTTGGTTAAAGTCTAAATACATGGGAAGTATATAGCTCTCTTTTGTGGATTAGGTGATTCTCTAGAAGTTTATTATAGTACTCTTAATGTGAACAAGTCTTCCTAAATACTCGTCTTTTGGAGAAAATATGAGATTGTGTAAGGAATCTAATAAAAGTTGAAAGTCAACATGATAAGTGATTATGTTTCCTTATGAATAAATTCCTCAATAAAAAGTAACTTAAAACAAAAATTTTGTCTATTAACTTTTCCTATTGGGGAATCGAATACCGTTTAACCCATCACAAGTTTGTGATTTTCTTGTGGTTAACTTTCTCCTAAACATGTTTTCTATCACTCTCCATCAGAACATGACCCTTTGTTTTTTCCCTCCATGTCCATATTTTCATACTTGGAATCCTAGTATGGGTTAACTCGGGTGACCTTTGTACTTATCTTTCTTTATTTTAAAGTGATTGTTTTACCGACTCTTGTTCCGATGTGGGACTTTCAAGGATGTTTCCAAGACCAATTTTAAAATTGCGAGGATGCAATTCCCAAAAGGGGGGAAGGATGTAACACCCCAGGTAAATAAAGAATATGAAATCTTTATATTTATCCATATTTTTGAATAAAATATTAATATTACTTTAAAGGGGGTGCTATGCTCGATGGCGTACCCAATACGCAACAACGAGTTTCTTGGGAATCTTACGTTGCACTCTAATAATAAAATAATATTATTTTAAATGGTAGTTAACGCCTAGCCGTTGTAATGGCGGGAATGAATAGAACTAACTACAAAATGATTATATATGTTTGTCAAATATTTTTACTTTTTATAATAAATGTTAGAGAATTAAAAATGCGAATGAATCCAATTTTAAGCGTAAACATTCTAGTATTCTTTAAAAGTTCGATTAAACGCCTTTTGATGGCGAACCTCTTTTAAATCCAATTTTTGAAAATATTATGTGTTATATTTGATAAAATAAAACTCTTCTTTAGAATTGGGACATCAAAATTTACTTTGTGTAAATTTTTGGTATTTTTCCAAAAAAGTTCAATTTTTAATGAATAGTGAAAAATGTTATATTTTAATTCAAAACCTCTTTTTAATCTAATTTATTTATATGATTAGATTATCTTTTGAATTGGTTTTAAAGTGAAATTAGAATAGATTTTTACCATTTAATACAATAGTGGTCATTGGAATTAATTTCACTTTGAAATTGGACTTAAACTAGTGTCAATCTTTTGATACTTATTGTTTCATAAAAACACGCTATTTTCTCTGACAGCGGAAATTAATTATTAAATTAATTAATGCAACTAATATTTTTTGAATTTTGTAAAATAGACATCATTTTTGAATTCGGAATATCAAATATATCTTAGGGTTAAGTTTTTGTATTTTTCTGAAAAACTACAATTTTTGATGAATAGTGAAACCACTAAGTGGTACTTATAAAAACTGATTTTCCGTTTAAATGAAAATTTTCCATCTTTGTGTTTTGAATTTCAAAACTCCGACATACATGGTTGTCATTAAGAAGTAAAATGTGGTTCAATGGGATTAAAATAATTTTTTGGTGAATAGTAACTTATTAAGTTTTTAATCGCGATTAGAAGTAATTAGTGTAGTTTAAGGTAAGAATAATGTTTTAATAAAAAGAATTGACCTAGAAACATGTACTACCCTCATTGGATGTGTCATGGCCGACCAAGAAAATCCATGGGTCTACTTGGGGACCCCATGGAGCCACTTTGGTTGGAAAATGACATAAATACCTTTTTATTTGATGATAAAGTAAAAATGACACAAACATGAGATGTTTTACTAAAACAATTTTTACATGGGATTATACAAGTCATATTTTTGACTATAAATAGTAATTAGAAAGATAAAAAGATTTCCTACATCATAATATTTTTTTTATAATTTTTAGACATTAAATAAATTAAATTATTTATGACATCATGATGATGCACCGATGACCTCATTATTTAACGATTTAAATAAAATGGAAAGATAATGTAATATCTAAGGCCTACACATGAACAAAACCTATTTTATGGGTGGATTTATAACCCTTATTACCTTATCCACAAATTATATCAATGTGGGACCTTTTAAATCCGAAACTCATTTTCAAATAAAGTAACATTTGCTTACTTTCCAAGAGTGCCCCTCCTCTCCTCTTATAAAAGGCCCCCACCTCTACCTCCTTACCCACACTTCCAAAGCCTTTGGCTCGGCCAACCTCTGCCCATTTTGTCTCTCCACATCCCTCTATTACTCCTTGAATCCTCACTTTGGGAAGAAGTCTTCCCAAGGAAGCCTTTGAGCTCAAACCAAAGGGAGTTACCCGATTTTAAGGTAATGTATTCACTTGAGTCCTTTTGTTTTATTTTTCTTCTCCAACCCCCTAAAATCTTTTTATTCATTTATTTTGTAACAAATACAGTATCTTAAATATACTAGGATGTTGTTATAATAAGGTTTCGAGCTACACTTACACAAACCTACATCTAATGGTTAAAGAACATACTGTTTCCGTGGATGGAAAATTTCTGCCTCCCGAAACGATGATTGTTCAACATTATTCTAACACCTTCAAAGGTGGCCATTAAGATGACAATATATTTATATATGATATCTAATATGTTTATGTTTTACTTAAGATTCTCTATTTTTCATTTATGGCATACCTTTATGGTTTCTATTATGGGTAAACGCGATATCTTCATTTAAGGAAGTGCGGACTACCGCCCCCTCAAAGTGATTTGATTCGTTAATACCATATATGGTACGTATAAAGGATATATTTAATGAAATTATATATGATACCATAATGTAATTAAAATACTATTATGTATCATTATGTTTTAATTTCATTAAATATGAAATAGAAATGGAAGTAGCGTTCATGCGTACGTACGACTTACCGTCTCCATGAACGGTGCATTTCATTTCTTAACTCTAAATGTTATGTAATATTATAAATGCATGAATATACTGGATATATATGATATATATGATATATAAATCACGAATAAAATTCTGTATATAATGAACCTTTGACCACACAAACAATATGTAATTGTATGAAGTCCACTTTCGACTTAAGAACTAAGTATCGACAAAACAAACATTATTAACTTAAATGATTACATAATGTATATGACATGGTAATAAGTGATATAAAAGGAATAATGAACTTGAAAAAGGTTCTTAATGAAGTATAAATTAACTCAAGTTTATTATTCAGGATATTAAATAACGATCGAGTAAAGTCGGACCCGAGGTAAGGGATCTTACTCCTCTCTTTCTTTTTAAGTACACTCTTTTATGTCATTCCTTCTAAAGCTCATCTTTCTTGTTATTGGGATGTTATTTTATATTAAACTTACTTTAATTTTTATGTTCATATGATGATAGATCCTATTCTCTCTCATCAATCCATTTTGGAAGTTTTGAGTGGCGCCGTTAGGCTGCCGAATTTTCGTAAGAGATCTAACCTCTCTCTTTCTTTTAAAGTACTCTCCTTTATGTCACTTCTTTTAAGCTCCTCTTTGTTATGATGGGGGATTTTCTTTTATATTCCTCTTGATTTAAATTTTATTTTAATGTGATGAGATACCCTATTTGATCTCATCAATCCATTTTTGGAAGTTTTAAGTGGCGCCGTTAGGCTGCCGAGTTTTCGTAAGGGATTTTTCATCTCACTTTTATTCCCATGAGATTTATGCTACATTTGCCACAATTTCCTTTGAGTCGTGTATTTACTGCCCATTATTATACACTTTGTGTAGTATAATTTCATTTATGGTTATTCACAACCTCATTGTATGACCCTTCTTCTATGGGGTGTACGTTTCGAAAGTTACCCAACTCGGTAAGGGGACCTTTCACCCTCCTTTTTTTTAAAAAGACTTCTTTTGTAATGTATTTTAATTCACATACTATTATGTTGGGATATGTTCTTCTATATCTTTATTTATGTAAATTTTATGTCCAAGTGATTAGACCCCCTTTATCTATCTTATCAACCCTTTTTGTAAAATTTTATGTGACGCCGTTAGGCTGTCGAATTTTACCAAGGGAACTTCTTAACCCAATTTCGGTTTCTTTGGGTTCAACATGTAGTTATTGAATATTTCATCCTTTGAATATGTGTGAATAACCTTTTGTTGTTTTACACTTAATATCCACTTATATTGGGTGTATTTATATTTGTCACACATAATTATTATATTGATTTATCCTTAATTTAAGGATACCTTCTTTATATTGGATTTCATCTCATTTTACATTTATTTTGAGACTTCATTGTTGTTATGCACCAATTCACTCTTATATGGTGTTTATACTGTCCTTTGACATATTATATCATGAATCCTTTTATTCTCATGATATTATAATGTTCGTATTAAATGTTATTCCACTATTATTTGTATTCAAGAGTCTCTCATTTTGTTAAAAACTATTTAACAAAAATATCATTTTAAATGTTTTAAATATTTATTATTCAAAATCTTTATCTTTAATGTCCATGTTTTCAAAATGTTTTTTAGTATTTATTTATATATACATTAATGTTTTGAAATTATAATTCCATTAAAAGCTTCAAAGTGGCATGGGACACTTTGATTCAAAAATCTCTTTTAAATGGTTTTTGAAAATGGATTGATCAATTCAATATCTGGGAATTACTTATTGTGATTGAAAATGAAATGTTGTTATTGAAATGTTTATATTTTCAATATTTTATGTGTAATGATGGTACTTGGACATTTTACGGGTGGTTATGTGATAAACCATATGACGGGTGGTGCCGTGAATACCAGGACGGGTGGTTACGTTATAACCTCCAATGCATTGGGTATGGAAGTCAGCCGTATGGCTATTCCATTAAGTATGTATGGAATTTGGCTGAATGGATATTCCATTAAGTGATATGTGTGGAAGTCGACCTTATGGTTATTCCACTTAAGTATGTTTATGTCCCAAGTTACCTTTATATGTTATATGATCTTTATATGGGTTTTATGGTAATATTTTGGTTACAGAAGGGTAAGTAATGAACTTTTATTCAGTGAAGAGTTTTTTTTACTACTTCATAAAGGTGAAAAGTATTACTTTGATAAAGTATACATGGTTTACTTTTTGTTTTGATAAACTAACAGTTTTCATTCTTTGTGTATCCCTTACTAAGCTTTTTATGCTCACCCCAAGTTTTTTTTGAAATGTTTTTCACAGGACTTAATGTGGAATAGGGTCAAGGATGGGATCAAGGGAAAGTCATGTTATCTAAAACATGGAACTAGACATGTTTCTTTTTAAGAGTTTTTATTTTATGGAAACTTAGTAGAAGTGTGTACTTTATAATCTTTTGAGATGTAATAGTTATGTTCTAATTCTCTAAAACTCTAAACCTGAAAAGATCCTCAATGTGAATTATTCATTTAATTCAATATTAAGTAAGGTTTAAGGCCGGTGCCTTAAACTTACTGTGCACCTGGTTTGAAAATCATGGGGGATATGCTTAGGATTATTCAAAATTTATTTATAATCCATTATGGGGGAGTTAAAAATAAAGATATTCCCAAAAAAACAGGTTTATTATTATGATATTATCTATATTAACTATTTCACTAGTTTTGGGATTATACATTATGTTTCATAATATTATGATCTAATATTTTGAAATCCATTTTTTCGAAATGGTTCCCAATATAAGGAATGATAACTATATCAATACATGTACTCTATATAGTGATTTATCTTTAGGGAAATATAATGAATATGGAGGTGGATCTACAGAAGGAGAAGATATAATTATAACCATATTGGGGTAGCTGAATCAGGTTATGAGTAATAACCTTTCCCATCTAGAGAACCCAACTGATCCACCATGTGGTAAAAAAATGTTAGACCACTTCATTTGTCAGAAGTCTCCATTATTCAATGGGACTACAAATAAATTTTTAGCTAAGAAATGGATAAGTTCCACAGAGAAGATATTTCTCGCTTTGGGAATTAGTGAAAGGGAGAAAGTTTTCATGGAAGTTTATCATCTCTTAGGATATTAAAATCAATGGTGGTCATTGATTCAAAACACTAAGGATGGGGAAGAAATATCAATCATGTATTGGAAGGATTTCAAGGTAATATTCTTGGAAAAATTATTTCCTCATGACTAAAGAAAAGACATGGAATGATAGTTCTTGAGTCTAAGACAGAAATAATAAGAAAATTTTTATAAGTATAAAGCCAACTTTTCATGGTTATCAAGGTATGTTGGGGAATAATTTTTTAATCCAAAGAGAAATATTGATTGTTTCTTTGATGGGATTAATATAATTATCCAAATATAAATAGTATCCCCAAAATTCTTATCATACATTGACATAGTATCATGTGATATTAGGACAAAGAAATAATTCTCTAAGATTTATAGCTTCGAAGGGAAGAAATAGAAGAAGAGGAAAGTAAAAAAAAATACAAATAAAGGGAAAATAGGAAAGAATGATTTTACAATATGTGATACTTGTGGAAGGAAACACCTTGGTACATGCTTAAAAGGAAAATGATTTTTCTTCATGTATGGAGAAAAAGGCCACCATACTCAGGATTTAAAGGGAAGGAAAGAATTTTCCAATTTTCAATGCTTAAAATGTAAGGATATAGGGCATTATGAAAATTAATGCCCCAATAACCAAGGGAATATACCTTATAACAAGCTAAGGGATCAAGTTCAATCTTATGTTATCAATACTGATGAAGTGGAATGATTAATGTTCTTGCAATTGGATTCAATAATTACATTATATGAGTATATTAGTCAATGTTATTCTGGTTATTATGAAATGTATAAGGATTGCATTGTTGTAAATTTTCATTAAGAATTTTAAAGAGTATGTTGAATGGTATTGTTGACCAAGAGAAATTATTCAATGGAAATTTAATTTTTTTGGAGAACTCGTGATTGAGGGAAATATAACCCATAATATGTTTCTAATGTTGAAATAATTATGTTGGTATAAAGAGATTATTGACATGGATAAATTAAATTAGATAGTACTAACTACCTTGGAATAGATTAATGATAAGTTCATTTTAGAAATTCAGTAACCTTATTTCTAAAGTTGTGAATCTTAATATTTTGGAATGTAAGATCCCAGCTTTTTCTGGTGATGTCTTGAGATCATTTACATGTAATATTTTACACTTGTTTTGATATTTCTTAGTAGGGTTTTTCTTCAGGTTTATTTCGGGTGAAGATTGGGAATTTTGGAAGAGGAAAACCATGTGATCGAAAATAGATTGTAATCACATGGTAGGCGCATAATTTTAAAACCTTATTCTCTCTTACATGAAAATGTTCAACCCTATGGGGAGGCATACGGTAAGGGTTCGTAGTTTTGAAAACTATGTGCACAAGCCTAGGAAACTATGTTCATGTTTTTTTAATCCCCAAAAAATTATTTTAAAATTACCGAACACCCCATATTCACCCTCATTAAACCCTAAAGGTTTTAATTCAAATTTTAAGGATCTTGGATGAATTTTAAGGTCTTTTAAACTATTTTCATGAGGAATTTAGGACCATATTAAAGGATCTACAACTCTCCTAATAAGAAATCTCTTTTCACATGGTTTATGCTTTCTGTCGTATCTCTTTCCAAATGAAGATGAGTGATTAATTACCCATTGGTGATGGTTTATATATAGGTTATGATAGATCTAACTATGTTTGATCATGGATCTAGGTTTTCATTCTTGATCTCATTCTTCATTATGAAATTGAACGTTCTACTTCAATTTGGGGATTTCCAATTTGGTGAATGATCATCAACGATCTTGAGGAAGGTGTTATAAATTGAAAATCTCATAGTCTTGATTATAATTAAATTTATGGAATTGTGAAATAAAAATTTCCATGTTTGGAAATCACGTCTTGAATTGGATTAATTAATTGGCTAGTTAATTAATGGAATGATGTGATTATGAAATTGATGGGATATTGGGTTTATGAATTTGGTTAATTATGGGATTGTGTAATTGGTTAATTTATGGGTTATGTAATTGATTGATAATGGGAATTAAGTGGTGGTTGGATTAACCATTAATGGTTAATGGTTTATATGTATAAATGTTGATTTATGATTTAATGACTAATTGTTTATATTATTCCTTATGATTAAAGTAAATAATTGTGTTTGAATTGATAATTTAAATGGTATAAATTTTTGAGAAATGTTGATGAGAGGATTAATGATGATTAAACTTATTAAATGTGATATATGTGATATATTCTATTTATTGATATACGTGTGTGGGACACAAGTTGATGCTTTAAAATACCATATGCGATTGATTGATATATGAATGCGGGACACAGATTGATGCTTCAAAAGACTATATGTGAGTGACTAATAAAAGGGGTATGAGATAGGGACTAATTATTCAAAATACCATGGGGTACTATACATGACATTCTACACCCAAAATGTTAGCATTGGACTAAGGTTTTATGTATCCATAATATGAATTAAAATTAAATGGATAATGAAATCCCATGTTATTGTAAATTACGATTCCCTATGTGATGTGGTTCAAACTCTGACACGGGCCGAAGCAGGTATTGATGGCTTGGGTTTCATATTTAACCCGAGTAATTTATGTGGTTAATTAAAGAATAATGAAATGTGATAGCTATTTTATTTATAATACCATATTATTTATACAACTACATATACTGTTTTAGACTGGATATTGTTTTACATGCCATTGGTGGTGGACTAATGAGTTGCAATCACACCCTACTCAGGATTCCTGATCAGTTTCTAAATAGAGTTCATGTTTGCTTGACATGATAAGAGAAAGATACCTATGTTAAATGGATGAGTTGGAATGGGGCACAGATGAAGGAACCATACATGATGTCGAGAGCTGCTTGGTAATTTTCTGATGTGTCTTTATTTTGGGTTTTGTATATTGGTAATTAACTCATATATGTAATAAAATATCTACTCTTTTGGTTTGGATATTGAATTCCCGTTTTTTTCATCATGTGATACTGGTATTATTGTGGTTGTAGTTGTTATTATTTGTTTATTGTTTATTTATTTCCACTATTGTGTTTCTTTGATAAAGAGGGTATAGTATCCCCATGTTATATATTATACCTTTGCTACTTTTCGACAACCTCTGTCATACAGGGATATGCATTTGAGGTCATGTAAAGAACTAGATCAGGTCACCAGTTTGTGTCACCCAGGTCAAAACATTACAAAGTTGTATAAAAAGAGATTTTATTTTATTTTAGTTTGTCTTACTATTTGGGAATGGTAGACATAAGATTAAGATAAGTTAGGACTTGGTCATGAGCTCATGCATGGGAGTATCTTATCCATATTCACGGGAAAAAAATCAAGTACTTAGGGTGAAATTGATGTTTGATATTGTAGTTGAATGTTATTTCACCTCGAGTGATTCAGTTGTTGTGTGATGTTATTAATTTTTCTGATATTTCTACATTATGTCCTAAAATGTAACAAGAGTTGTTTAAGAATGAAACATTCTTGGCACTTAGGAATTATTATGACATGCATCATTTTTGGAACACATGAAAAAACTAGTTTTGAGGTAAATTGTTTAAATGAAAAGTGTTTTTCTTGTTTCTGTAATTTAAAATAAAAAGGTACATAATATGAAGTTTGAAATTCTAAATAATGAAAAATTTGATAATTCGAAGTTGATAAATGGGTGTATAATGAGAAACTTGAGTTGTAAAAGTGTTTACCTTATGTGATCCATGACCTAGATGAGGGATGGTTGAAGGTAATGTTGGTGCCTCAGTTTTGAAAATGTGGTAGGGTATGAGGGAATGACTTGTTATGGATATATGTGAATCCCTCTTATTAAATATGACAATTTTTTGTTTTGGGTCCAAAGATGGGTTTTTGGAATTGTAGAAACTTTCCTCCATGATGATTCTTTTTAATAGGATGATAAGAATACATAGCTAGGAATGATCTTCCAATAGTGGAACTAGATGATCTGATAGTTCTGGGTGAGGAGGTATGAGAGAAGTTTCAAGAGAACTTTGCTTGATTTATGAAGTTCATTGAATGAAACCTAGGGCGGGTTGTAGAAATTATTTCTGACTTGAAATGGGAGTTCCAATTATAAAACCCTCTTAATTTTACTAAGAGGGTGAAATTGGGGTAGCTTAGTTATGTATTTATTCTATCTAGAAAATCCTTGACCAGCTAGAGACTCCTAAAGAGAAGATAGTCAAACTTGATACTTATATGTTACGTGGTCAGGATAATTGTTGGTGGGACATCCAAACTTAGGATTTTATTCTAAATAATACGGTGTGGAAGTAATTTCTGGATAAGTTATTGTATCACTTTTACATTGAGAAAATAAGATAGGAAAGGGTAGAAGAGTTCATGAGGCCGACCCAAGGGAGTCTGTCTATGATGGACTATGCTGGTTGCTTTATTTATTTGAAATAATTTGTTCCAACATTGGTAGGATATGAGTCAACTAAGATGAAACGTTTTTAGGATGGGATTTAATGTGAAATTAACTCCTAGGTTAATATATTTATACTGAAAAAGTTTTTAGAAGTGGTGAATCAAGATCTCATATATATGGGGAACCTGAAGGAGGCTTGTAGTGGAACACAAGTGGTATCTGTTGGATGACCCTGAGGTACATCTTATAAGATTAAGATGTCTCTCTTTGAAAACATAAACCATAGAGATAAAAAGAAGAGTGGATAGGGGTAAGGATGAGTTACATATGACATTATTGAGTGATCTTTCACCAAGGCAGTAGGCTGGGTAACATTCATAGAGAGTACCCACGACCACTGGTATAATGTCGATATTGAGGTAGTATGTGACATCTATAGTAGTTCTATAGAAACCCAAGACAGATGGGTAATGATGGAGTATATATACAAAACCAGAGTATGTGAAGGGGGTCTTCTACACTATACAATTCTAGCATTTGTAGTTCTACTATCTGTGGAGGTTAAGGTAGTGGATGTGGTAGTTATGGGTAAGAGAGACCATATTAGCAGAGTGATGCAGCTTAGGGGACTTATATTTCATCACAAGGAAGTGGGACAATAAATTTTCATAAATTTCATTCTAAACTTGTGGATAGAAAGGTTGGAACATCAACAGTTAGAGGTACTATTATTTTATCTACTACACTTTCTAGTGATTTATTTGATACTGATGCCTCTCATTCTTTTATATCTTCAAAAATTGTGAACTAGTTAAGTCTAGCAGTGGAGTTTGTGATCAATGTTATGACAATTGATACACCTTTGGGGTTATGGTCAAGAGACATCTATCTATGTAAGGGGTGTTCACTCATATTTTGGGAGTATCATTTCCTACGAGATCTATACGTTTTAGATATGTCTAGGTTTGACTTGATTTTGGGTATGGAAAGGTTAGTGTCATACCAAGACCACATTTATTGTTACAATATGTGAATGTCCTTTATGTATTCTGAGGGTGAGAATATGTACAATATAGAGAGTGGTATATCCAGGCAGTCTGTGGAAGTCCATTTCATCATCAAATGGGGGAGAACACCACCCTATTTTCATGTCTATTGTTGGATGATGGGAGAGTAAATCATGATGTGTTTCCACTCATAGTGTACCAGTTTTAAGACGCATTTCCTAAGGAATTCTCATGGTTTCCACCTGAGAGTTATATTGAGTTTAGGATTTATCTCATTCCTGGAGATGATCTAGTTTCTATTATACCATATATAATGGAACCAACAAAGCTTCAAGATCTTAAGAATCAACTGAAAGAATTTATGGGTAAGGGGTTTATCCATCTGAGTACATCGCCTTAGGGTTCTTTAGTTTTGTTTCCAAATAAGGATTATGGGAATTTATTCTTACATGTTAATTACTGGAAGTTAAACCAGATGAAAATGATGAAATTATATCCTCTTCCATGTATTGATGATATCTTTGACTAGTTAAGGGGAGTTAGTGTTTTCTCCAAGATTGACTTGAGGTTAGGGTATCTTATGTTGAGAGTTTGGCCTTATGATATATTGCAAATAGATTTTAGAAGTTGGTATAGATTTTATGAGTTTTTCATGATGTTGTTTGTCATGATGAACACAATAGCAGTGTTTATGGCCTTGATAAACTAAATATTTTACCTGTACTAGGATCAATTTGTGGTTGTGTTTGTGGATGACATATTAGTGTACTCCAAGACTCATGAAGATTATGTTCAACATCTTGAAATCATCTTGAGTACACTGATAGAGAATCATATATATTCCAAAATATCTAAGTAACAATTTTGGATTGATTATGTACATTTTATGGGATATATAATCTTAGAAGAAGGTGTGTATGTGGATCTAGAGAAGGTGAAGATAGTTGTTTCTTGGGAGTATCCCAAGAATGTTTTTTGATATCCATAGATTTATGGGTTTAGCGAGTTATTATCAGAGGTTTTTATAGGACTTTTACTACTTAGAGGAACCACTTTTAGGATTCACCAAAAGTTAGTTGAGTTTAAATGGTCTGAAGCATCTGAGAATTCATTCCAAGTGTTGAATAAGTTCTTGACTATCGCTCCAATGTTTACCCTACCCAAGCCAGGCGAGGAGTACACAGTGTTTTGTGAAAAATATAGGATAGGACTGGGAGTAGTGTTCATGTAGGTTGATCGATTTATGGTATACAGTTCATGACAATTGAGGACACATGAACATAATTACCCTACACATGACCTTGAGTAAGCTGTAGATTCTTTTTCATTGAATTTTTGGAGACTTTATCTATTGGGTGAAATGTTTAATATGTATACTGATAAAAAAAGCATAATTAATATATTTTAGATGAAATATTTGAATCTATAAAAGTGAAGATGGGTTAATTATATTAAATATTTTGATTTTGAGCTAGCATATACACCTAAGAAGGGAAACAATATTGCTGATACTATAATCAAGAAAAATCAGACTCAGGTAGTTCGAGAGTATAGTTCTGAGTGGAAGATAATGAATTTTCCAGCTAAGATGCATGTTTTTTCTCAGGAGGTCTAGGATTAGATGACCCTTATATCAATTTTAGTAGAGTATATACTTTGGCCCATATTTGGGAGAGGCATTATGAGGATACATAGTTTCTATCCTTAAGGTAAATCCTTAGAGGTGGGGAGTCACCTTCATATAAGACTATATATGAGGATGATATATTATATGTTTGGGTTCATGTTTTTGTGATTATGATTATGTGGGAGGAGTTAATTAATTAATTTCATTCCTCAATGTGGTTGGTTCATCTAGGATTTACCAAAATGTACAATGACCTACATCGATGATATTGGTGGATTGGAAAAAAGTAGGAAGTTTCAGGGTTCATGACATGATGCTGCACCTGTCAATAAGTGAAGGTCGAGCATCAATGACCAGTTAGTTTAATACAACCGTTTACCATTCCATAATGGAAGTGGGATGAAGTTACTATGGATTTTATGGTGGTTATCCTGAGGAAACCCCAACATAATGATTCTATTTGTTTTTTAGACCAATTGATGAAATTAGTGCCTTTATTTGGTTTTCGAGAGACATTATTAGTGGATTAGTTGGGATACATATACATTAATGAGATTTTTTGTCTATACAGGGTGCCAAAAATTATAGTTCTATAACACGACTCTAGTTTCACATTGCACTTATTTAAAGGATTGTAGAAGGTTCCTGATACAAAGGTATTACTGAGTATGTATTTCCACCCACAAAAAGATGTGAATTCATAGTGTATTATATAATTTTTGAAGGATATGCTATGAGAAAGTGTCCTAAACTCTGGTGGGTCTTGGGAGAAGCACCAATCACTCATTGGTTTTTCTTATTACAACAGTTATCATGTGAATAATTAGATGGAACCATATGAGGATATTTATGGTAGTCCATGTAGATCACCTCAATGATTGATGGAGGTTGGTGAGTTAGAGATGTTGGCACCAAGTCTCATACAGAAGATGTCAGAGTAGGTTCATTTCATTAAGAAATATATGGATATAGATCAAAGTAGTAAAATGTTATATGAGGATAGTCTCTGATGAACCCTTGAGTTTACAGTGGGTAATCATGTGTTCCTGCAGGTGTTACTTAGATTGGGCCATTGTAGTATTTGGAGATAGGGAAAGTTGGTTCCCAAGTTTGTCAGAACTTTTGAGGTTGTGGATAGAATCAAATGTGTTCTATAATAATTGGATATTCCATAGTGTAAAAGTGATATGAATTATATTTTTCATGTGTCACAGCTTCCACTATATCACCCCGACCCTTCTCTTGTGATCGATGTGAATGATGTTGATCATGAAACTAATGCTTCCTTTGAGGAGTATCTAATAGGTGTTGTGGATTATAGTAAGAAAGTGTTACAAGGAAAGAACATGCCAATATTTTTTATATTGTGGAATAACTGTCATTTTTAGGATGAAACATGAGAGGGAGAAGCATATATGCATGCTTAGTGGCCTAATCTTTTTACATTAGAATCTTAGAGATTCCTGGGAGTAAAGATCGAAGATGAGATGTTATAAGGTAGGATATTGTGAGACCCCAATTTTTTGTGTAATGTATCAAGATCATTTGAATGTAAAATTTTACTTTTTTTGTTATATCATTGTAAGGTTTTTGATCGTGGTTGTATTGGGTAAAAATTGATAATTTTAAAAGGGGAAGGTTCATTACACAGTTAGTGCACGGTTTGCACAAACCGTATGCCTACGCCCAATAAACAATGTGATCCAAAATAGAAAAATCACACACTTGGAATATAGTTTTTTCAAATCATTCACCCTCTTTGGAGGACCATGAATCCCTAAGGGGAGGTTCATGGTTAGGGTGCACGTTTTGGAAAACTGTGCACCCCATTCCAGGAAATCATATGGACACTTTTTTTAATCCTTGAAAAATTATTTTAAAATTCCCAACCCCCCCAAATTTCACCTTCATTAAACCCCACATGACCCAAAAGGTTGTCCTTAAATATTTGATATAAGAACCTGAATCTTCTTTTCAGGCATGTTTTTATTTTTCCTGGAGTTTTTGAGAAAAGATGAGTTTCTAGAAAATTTTTAAGTATATGTCGTGTACTTTATGAGTACACGCCGTGTACTTGGTTACCACGGGTAGCCGTGTGCTGGCCATGTAGCAGCCTTGCACATGACCATGTGTGATGAACTGGAGTCTGCCTAATGCGGAGTACGGAAACAGAAAGTACACTCCATGTAATCTAAAAGTAGATGCCGTGTATTTTTTTCATTAACCGCATTGGGTCGTGTCTAACGGACAAAACTCTCTTCTTTTAGGTTTCGTTCATTAGAGAGCGCCGAGAAGCCGTAGATCTTCGACGAGCCCCCGAGCCTCCATCCGTTCTCCGATTTTAGCATCGTTGATTATGTTGGAATCTCATTGGTGAGTTCTCTCTTCTTCTAGAGCATCATCTTCTGATTTCTCTTCTTTTCCAAGATATCGTGGGTTGAACATTTTGGATGTTTTCTTAGATATATGACGTTTTATGGAGATTCAAGCTTCTAGGTTCAAGTATATTGATCTCCTAACCCCGACGTAGGTGGTTTGTGCCTTTCCATAGATAGTCCTTGAGTTTTACGTGCAAAATTTTCCCAATACCCCTGAATGAGGTAGGACCAGAGGGCATAGGCTGTGACTACTTCCCAGAGGGTTACCTTGTGTTTAGCTTCTTTCTTGTGTTGCTAGGTAGGACCAGAGGGGTTATACAGAGTGTACTGCCCAGAGGGTTACCTGTTGTGTTTTATCTACTTATTTAGTTGTTGCTTGATATTGAACCATGGATTGTTTACTGTTGAGTACTTTCCTGTTTACTATTTCCTATACTTTTACCTGCCATATACTCTTTGAATTTTAGGAACATATCTAGTGGTGGTTTCCTACTAGTATTTAGTCTCACACCCTCTTTGGGCCATTCTTTTGGGCCCAAACAGATTATATTATTGCTAGTCTAGACAAGGGAAAGCGCCCTTCTACTTCAGGTACTTGACATGTTGTGGAGTTGGAGAGAACGAGAGTAAGCTTAGACTTGGGATGTTGTGGTACTGATTACTATTTTTCTTTTGGACTTGGTTTAGTACTTTATTTCTACATTGTTATTTGTGTCGCTGCTTTCCTAGACATATGTGTCATGCATCATTATATATATGTGCTCTAGTTTATGCTATCAATTTTCCACTGTTTATATTTTTGTATGATATCATTATTGCTTCTTCTCTTGTATGTATCTATTTACTTCTGCTGTGTACTCTGCCAATGAGGGCATAGTTTACCCACTATCACACCCAAGGCACTCGCTGCTAGTCGGCAGCCTCTGGCGTTTGGGGAAATGCACTTGAGGCAATGTGACCAACCAGGTACAGGGCGCCTCTAGGTGGCTGTCAGAACCGAGACATTACAAAGTGGTATCAGAGGAATTATCTTCTCTTGACTTACTGTTTGGAGCTTATAGTCAGGGATAATATGTAATAGATACATGGTAAGAAGTTGTACCTGGGAGTAGCTAACCCGTGTATAAGGAAAATCCAATCTACCGACTTTAATTGAAAATTTTCTGGTTTTGCAAGATTACAGTTGATTTGATTTCACCTTGAGTGAGACACATGATTTGTGCTGTTATTGTTGATGTTATTGAGGTTATATTTATGTTGAAACTTGATGAGATGAAGGTATGCCATCTCATGCATCATATAGGAACTTTCTAGAAATCACATGTCATGCATTTTTTTCCATGCCATATAAGATACATTAGTGATTTCATGTTGTTGGGATAGATGATGTGTAAAATATGCATGCTTTTTTGATAGATGACTTGATAGAATACCTTCTGTTTGATAAGGTATTGTTTGTATAGAGGTTTTCTTGAATAAACAGAAAACTTTGGTTCTTGAGGTGTTATGGTCCCTCATAGATTAGTATTTGGTGGATCATTTCCTTGTTTCCATGTTATAATGTGTATAAGATTCCAAACATTGATTCATGGGGGGTATGAGCCCTCACGGATTGGAATTTGGCACTTTCAGTGTTCGTTTCAGTGTTTTCTGGGTTCTGGAGTAGTTTCTGAGGCTTAATGTCCTGAAAAACCCAGAATACATCCCGTGTAGTGTTAAGTACATGCCATGCGTTATTCTGTTTGGGAAGAATTTTTTTTCTTAAGAACATGCTATGTACTTTATGTACACGCCATACAGTCTCTAACGTGTCATAGGCCGTGTGGGTAGAGACACAGGATGGGGAAAAATTTGGAGTCAACACGCTGTGTATCGTCCATACACATCGTGTCGTGTCGACCCCATGTCCACCTATGTCACTAACAACACAGGTTGGTCGAGTCATGTCTAATACAAGCCATGTGTTGTCTAAACACGCCGTGTGGTCTGACCCAGATACTCGGTCGTGTCACGAAAAAAATGGGTTGGTGTTATCCTCTCTCATACACGTTGTGTCTGTCTGGAACATGCCATGTAGTGTGAGCCGTGTGTCAGGGAATGTCACTAACAACACGGGCCAAGTGAAGCTTGATTAGTACACGTTGTTTCTATCTTGAACACTCCGTGTAGTCATGTATTGGGAGAGCCGTGTGGCTTAACCATGTAGAAGGACTCTGGCAGGGGAAAAGGATTCAAGTATATGCCGTTTTTTAGGAAAACACACCATGTGGTTTGGGTGTTACACAACCATTTTTGGCAGAGGTACATGCCCATGTGAATGCCTTAGGGGAACACGCTGTGTAGGAATTGTACACGCCGTGTAGTCATGTTTTGTAAAACTTGAATGATTTCTTCCCCCTGTTACCTTCTTACACTTTCAGTTTTTAGTCCCTATTAATACTGATCTGAGGTGTGCATTTCACCTTCCAGAGTCATGCCACCGAGACGTTCTCCAGTTGTACTCAAGTTTCCAGGCGGTGATCAGACACCAGACAAGGCCAATCAGGGACTACCTGAAGATCCTCCTGTAGTGCCAGTCTTGTCACCAGCCGTTATACCTGGTTCCGGTGCTGATGCACAGTTCATGGAGGGATTCTTGAGGATGATTCATACCTTTTAGGTAGCGCTACCTCCTTCCCTGTAGATGGCTGATTTGACATGGGTCTTCCAGTAGCATCATCCACCCACTTTCCTAGGGGATGGAGGACCTCAGGCTGCAGAGTTATGGCTAGAAGACATGCTGACGATCTTTGAGCATCTGGAGACACCTCCAGAGAGGAGGGTCAAGATCAATACCTATATGATTTAGGACTCCTCCTAGAGGTGGTGTGATGTGATCTCGCAGGTGGGATTCTAGCAGGTTGTAGCGTGGGATGAGTTTCAGCGCATCTTCTATGACTACTTCTATCCAGAGACCTTGAGGGCCGATCGATCCTGAGAGTTTATGAGCTTGGAGTAGGGTACTCTTTCTATTATTGAGTACTCCTCTCGCTTTACCGAGCTATAGCACGTCATGCCTATTCTAGGAGTTGATCAGTTGTTCATGGCAAGGAAGTTTGAGGACGGTCTGAGGCATGACATTCGATCACATGTGAACATATTGCGATTGACTTCTTTCACTTCTATCATCAACCAGGCGCTGATCACAGAGTGAAATCTGAGGGATTCTAGAGTTGTGAGCTAGGGCGGCTCTACATCTGGGTTATGTATTTCTCTTACTCTAAGCAGGAAGTGCCGCAGGGAGTCTTCACGCGGTGATTCGAGGAGGCAAGACACTTCTTCTGGTAGCCAGGTAGTGTGCTACCAGTATAGAAAGAGTGGGAAAAGGAGGACACACTGCCCGAGAGATCCAATGGAGTTCCAATCATGCGGCAAGATGGGTCACCTTCAGTGATTTTGTCAGATCTTCTCACCAGCAGCTTGTGAAAGGGGTTCTGCTATGACTCCATGTTTGGGAGCAGCACCACCAGTTTCTCACCAGTCAGGGAACTGGAGTTCTTCTGGCCATTTAGACTGAGGTGGATGTCGTGGACGTGGTGTTCAGTCACCGTTCTTTCAGCGACATCAGAGTGGATCAGCTCAGAGTGGTCAGGAAGGGTCACAGGGCCATGGAGCAGGCCAGACCTTTGCAGTGGAGCAGACCCAGCAGGAGCAGGATCCCAGACCTTCTACAGTTCGAGGTACAATCTTATTTTCCTTAGTTTTAGCTTCTTCTCTTTTTTATATAGGGTCTTCCCATAGCTTTATATCTATTGTGGTTGTGGAGAGCCTTGGGCTCTGCATCTTTTATTTTGATGATATCTTGACACTAGACACTCCGTTGGTGACTAGAAAGGTGAGTGTACATTAGTGTAAGGAGTTCCCTCTAGAGGTTGGTGGGTGTCACGTCTTATGAGGCCTCTATGTCCTAGAGATGACAGGCTATGACGCCATTTTCAGAATGGATTAGCGAGTTCCCTTCCAGGAAGTCATTGACTGTTACCGCTGCAGGGTGAGTTTCATATCACTAGAGGGTGGATCTTTTCTTCATAGGGGAAAGTGGGATGTACAGGTGAGAAGAGCGGTCCAGACCATCATGGTTTGGGAGGAGTTACAGCCTAGATCGCTAGTATATATCTGGATGACCAGGGGACTTCACAGTTATACTTTCCTCCAATGGTGTATCATTTCATAGATGTCTTTCCAGAGGAATTTTTAGGTTTGCCTCCGGAGCGTGAGGTAGACTTCTCGATTGAGCTTGTGCTAAGAGTGGCACTAGTGTCCATTACTCCTTATAGGATGGCCACACCTGAGTTTCAGGAGATGAAGAAACAGTTGGAGGAGTTGAAGTAAAAGGCTTTCATCCAACCTAGTACTTCTCCTTGGGGTTCTACGGTCATGTTTTCGATGAAGACATATGGTTCCCTTAGGCTTTGTGTGGACTATCGGAATTTGAACCAGTTGACGGTCAAGAACCGATATCCCTTACCTAGGATTGATGATCTCTTTGATCAGCTTCGAGGAGCTTAGGTGTTCTCAAAGATTGAGTTTAGGTCCGGTTATCATCAGTTGCACATTAGACCATAAGATATACCTCTTACAGCCTTTAGGAGCTGGTATAGTCTATATGAGTACTTGCTTATGCCATTCAGCCCCACGAACGCACTTACAGTTTTCAAGGCACTGATGAACCAAGTGTTCCATCCATACTTGGATCCTTTCATGGTAGTCTTCATGGATGATATCTTGGTGTACTCTCATACTCAACATGACCATGATACCCATCTTGAGATCATTCTAAGTACAATGAGGGGGCATTAGTTATATGCTATGCTCTCAAAGTGCCACTTTTGGATGGATCAGATTCACTTCTTGGGACACGTTATCTCAGAGCCAGAAGTATCAGTAGATCTAGAGAAAGTGAGATCTGTAGTTTCCTGGGAGCAGTCGAAGAATATCTTTGAGGTGTAGAGTTTCCTATGACTAGCTGGATACTATAGACATTTAATATAGGACTTTTCACGCTTAACAGCACCACTTATAGGTCTGACCAAGAAGGGTGAGAAGTTTATGCGGTCAGATTCTTGTGAGTCGGACTTTCAAGAACTGAAAGGGAGGTTTAATTCAGCATCTATAATAGTCTTTCCAGATCCAGGAAAGATCTATACTATTTATTGTGATGCTTTAGGTATCGGGCTGGGTGCTGTGCTTATGTAGGGGGAAGGATTCATTGTGTACGAGTCTCTGTAGTTGTGACCACATGAGAGGAACTACCTGACCCACGATCTCGAGTTAGCTGTGGTTGTTCATTCCATATGCTGTTGGAGACATTATCTTCACGGAGATCATTTTGTGGTTTTCACCGACCACAAGAGTCTCAATTACATCTTCACTCAGCGTGATTTGAATTTGAGATAGCAAAGGTTGGTTGAGTACCTTCAATCTTTTGACTTTGAGATTACCAATATTCCTAGGAAAGGCAACGTATTGGCTGATGCGTTGAGTACGGGGACTCAGATATTGATAGTTCAAGAGGCCAGTAGTGAGTGGAAGCTTATGGATCTGTTCTCTGAGATGCATTTAGTGGTTCACGACAGATAGGGGTAGAATTTTCTTTCTTCTGTGGCTGTTACCTCTACTCTTCTTGATCGAGTGCGAATGAGGTAGCTATCAGATTCTGAAGTCCTAGCTCTACGGGAAAGCATGCCGGGAGAGAAACCTATTCCTGGATGGACGATAGACAAGGATGAGATCATGGATTTCCAAGGGTACATATGGGTTCCATCAGACATACGTGAGGAGATGATGCGAGACTTTCATTCCTCAGTTTGGGCAGTTCATCTTGGCATCACCAAGATGTACCATGATCTACACCATTAGTATTGGTGGCCAGGTACGAAGAGAGATGTTGCTGGTTTTGTCATGAGGTGTTCCACCTGTCAGTAGGTGAAGGTAGAGCATCAGTGACCAGCATGTCTTTTACAGCAGTTGCCTATTCCTGGGTGGAAGTGGAACGATGTCGCAATGAATTTCGTGACTGGGTTTTCGAGGTCGCCTAGAGGGAATGACGATGTTTGGGTAGTCATTGAAAAACTCAAGAAGGTTTCTCCCTTCTTGCTGATCAAGGAAACCTTTAGTGTTGATGAGCTGGGATGGTTGTACATTCGTGAGATTGTACGTATACATGGAGTTTTACAATACATCGTTTCAGACAGGGATGCACGTTTTACTTATTGGGTCTGGTAGGGGCTTTAGAGGGATTTGGGTACACAAGTACTTTTGAGTATAGCTTACCTTCCCCAAACAGATGTCCAATTTGAGCGTACGATTCTGGTGCTTGAGGATATGCTCTAAGCATGAATCTTGGATTTTGTAGGTTCTTGGGAAAAGCATATACCTCTTGTGGAGTTTTCCTACAATAATAGTTTTCAAGAGACTATTCAGATGGAACCTTATGAGGCTTTGTATGGTAGGCCATACCAATCACCCTTATGTTGGCTGGAGGTAGGAGAGGAAGCTTTGCTGGGACCTTCTCTTGTTCAGGAGACCACAAAGTAGATAGAGTTGATTCAGAAGAGGATGACTACTACATAGTCTCGACAAAAGTATTATGCTGATTAGTGGAGATGACCTCTGGAGTTCGAGGTCAGGGATCAGGTTTTCCTGCATGCCACACCGAGGTTGGGACACAAGAGGATTAGGAGATATGGTAAGCTTTCATCGAGGTACGTCTGGTCATTTGAGGTGTTGGAGAGAGTTGGGCCGGTTGCTTATCGATTGTAGTTACCTCAGAGGTATCGAGCTATGCACGATGTTTTTTCACGTTTCTCAGCTCCAACACTACTTTTCATACCCATCTCATGTCTTTCGACCTGAGGAGGTTGAGCTAGAAGAGGATGCGTCATTCAAGGAGCATCCTATACGGATTTTTGATCACAGTACAAAGGTTCTCTGTGGCCGGTGTGTTCCTCTAGTTTGAGTGCTATGGCAGCACAAGCAGGTATAGGACGAGAATTGGGAGAGGGAGGCCGATGTATAATCCCAGTGGACAGAGCAGTTCGGGGTTCCTTCTTCTATGCTGCCTTGCTAGGGAAATTTGGGGATGAATTTCTTTAAGGTGGAAATTTTGAAAGAACCCGAATCTTCTTTTCAGGCATGTTTTTCTTTTTCCTAGAGTTTTGGAGAAAAGAGGAGTTTCTAGAAATTTTTTAAGTACACGCCATGTACTTTATGAGTACACGTCGTGTACTTGGTTACCACGGGTAGCCGTGTGCTGGCCGTGTAGCGGCCTTGCACACGACCATGTGTGATGACTTGGAGGCCGACTAATGTGGAGTATGGAAACAGTAAGTACACACTGTGTACTCCAAACTTACATGCCATGTATTTTGTCTTTTTTCATTAAACGCACCGGGGTCGCATCTGGCAGACATAAATATCTTCTTTTAGGCGTCGTTCATCCGAGAGTGCCGAGCCACCGCAAATCTTCGACAATCCCTTGATCCTCCATCCGTTCCTTGATTTTAACACCATTGATTGCGTTGGAATTGCATCGATGATTTCTCTCTTCTCTTAGAGCCTCATCTTCTGATTTCTCTTCTTTTCCAAGATATCTTGGGTTGAACGTTTTGGGAGTTTTCTTAGATCTACAACATTTTAATGATATTCAAGCTTCGAGGTTGAATTATACTGATCTTCTAACCCGGAGGTAGGTGGTTTGTGCCTTTCCGTAGATAGTCTTTGAGTTTTATGTGAAAAATTCGCCCAATACCCATAAACGGGGTATTGCGCGTTTACCATTTTAGCCCTATTGTTTCACTGCTATGCTGGTATGCCTGAGTAGATTATTATTGTTTGTGAATAGGGTGAATTTTTTTGCTTTGGATGTTTTTCCATGAATGTTTTCCCTGTTTGGACCTTTGGGTCTTGATTACCTGCGAGGCTGCTAATTTCTTTCCCATGCCTAGTATTGTAGGACAGTGTGACTATTGTTCTGGTATGTTGTTGTGCTGTAGAATGCTAGCCAAGTAGTTCTTGAGGTTTAAATTGTCCGTTACGTACTGATATACTTTCTTGAATTGCGTAGGGCCGTGAGAACCTGGTGTATAGACCATAGAGAGAATGGACAT
This sequence comes from Viscum album, assembly GCA_963277665.1. Lineage (NCBI taxonomy): Eukaryota > Viridiplantae > Streptophyta > Magnoliopsida > Santalales > Viscaceae > Viscum > Viscum album. Next base: position 1,060,927,394 of record OY728137.1, read on the forward strand.
AAAGGAATCTCCAGAGTGTCTTTATAATTTACGATGCGAGACCACATGGGGAATTGATGTTGAGTGCTTCCCCAGAGTGTCTGTGGTTCCTCGATGTGGACCATAGGGGGAATGTGATGTTGAGTGCTTCCCTAGAGTGCCTTTAGTACCAATACAAGACTATTGGCAGAATTGACGGTGAGTGCTTCATTAGAGAGTTTATGCTTAAGTTGAACTAGAGGGGTTAGACTGAGTGTAATGCCCAAAGGGTTGCTTGTAATTGTTAGGTAGGACCAGAGGGCATAGGCTGTGACTACTTCCCAGAGGGTTACCTTGTGTTTAGATGCTTGCTTGTTTTGCTAAGTAGAACCAGACGGGTTAGACTGAGTGTACTGCCCAGAGGGTTACCTATTGTGTTTTATCTGCTTATTTAGTTGTTGCTTGATATTGAACTTTGGATTGTTTACTATTGAGTACTTTCCTGTTTACTGTTTCTTGTAATTTTACCTGTCATATACTCTTTGACAGTTAGGCATAGATCTTGTGGTGGTTTCCTAATGGGATTTAGTCTCCCACCCTATTTGGGCCATGCTTTTGGGCCGAAACAGAATATATTGTTGCATGTCTAGACAAGGGAAAACACCCTTCTATTTCAGGTACTTGACATGCTGTGGAGCTGGAGAGCATGGGACCAAGCTTAGGCTTGTGATGATGTGGAGTTGATTGTTGTTTTTATTTTAGACTTGTTTTAGTACTGTATTTCAGTATTATGCTTTGTTTCGCTGCTTTCCTAGACATATGTGTCATGCATCATTATATATATGTGCTCCAGTTTATCCTATCAGTTTTCTGCTATTTATATTTTGGTATGATATCATTATTGCTTATAATCTTTTATGTGTCTATTTACTTCCACAGTGTACTCTACCAATGAGGGCATAGTTTCCCCACTATCACACCCAAGGCCCTCGCTGCTAGTCGGTAGCCTCTGGCGTTTGAGGAAATGTACTTGAGTCCATGTGACCAACTGGGTACGGGGCTCCTATGGGTGGATTCCGGAACTGGGATGTTACATTGGAGGCCCCAATATAGATTACAAGGCCTTTTCTAACTCCATTATTTAAAAATTGAGGATTTGATTGAAGAATCTTCACCTCTTCCAGTAAGAAATCTATTTCTGTGTGGTTTCCTCTTTCTACTATCTCTTTTTTTTGGAAAAGAGGTGTGTTTTATTAACAAATTGAGATGGTTTAGATCTACGGTATGATAGATATAACTCCATTTGATATTGGATATTTGTTTTGGTTATATATATTGTTCTTCGTTGTGCAATTGAACGTTACACTTCAATTTGGAGATTTAGGATTTTGTGAATTCTCAATAACAATCTGAGGTGGGTGGTCTAAATTTAAAATCCCATAGTATTGATTATAATTTTGTGTATGAAAGTTTGAAATAGTAATTATCATTTTTGGAAATCACATCTTGAATTGGATTAATTAATTGGTTAATTAATTAATGGAATGATGTGATTATGAAATTTATGGGATATTGAGATTATGAAATTGGTCAGTTAATGGGATTGTGTAATTATTTAATTAATGGGTTATTGAATTGATTGATAATGTCCATTAAGGTATGGTTATATTAAACTTTAAGGTTTAATCATTTATATGAATAAATGTTTATTGATTATTTAATGGTGAATTATTCAAGTTTTTTCAAGTGATTAAAGTAAATAATTTTGATTAAATTGATAATTGAAATAATATACCCTGATGTTAATTATTTTTGACAAGGTTAATGGTGATTAACCTTGTTAAATGTGATATATGTGATTGATTGATATATGAGTGTGGGACATATAAAAATGATTAAAAATACCAAATTTGATTGATTGATATACGAATGTGGGGAAAAAACTAATGCTTCAAAATCCCATTTGTGATTGATAGATAAAAGGGGTGTGAGATAGGGACTGATTCTTCAAAAAACCACAGGGTTCTAGACATGACGTTATATTTCCAAAATGATGGTAATGTAATATGGTTCCATGTATCCATAATATGAATTAAAATTAAATAGATAATGAAATCCATTATTATAATAAATTTTGATTCCCAATGTGTTGTGGTTCATACATATACATGGGATGAAGCGGATTTTTATGGTTCGAGTGTCATCGTGAACTCGAGTAATTTATGTGGTTAAATAAATAACAATTAAATGTTATAGTTATTTTTATTATCATACCTTATTACTTTTACAAATGAATACACTATTTTAGATTGGATATTGTTTTAGACACCATTGGTGGGGGCCTAATGAGTTATACTCAAACCATACTCAGGCTGCGTGATCGATACCCAAAAAGATTTCTTGTTTGTAGTACATGATAATGGAAAGGTCCCTATAATAAATGGATGAGTTGGTATGGATCATGGATGAGGGAACCAAACATAATGTCGGTACCCTCTTGGAACATTTTCAGTGTGTCTTTATTTTGGGTTTTGTGTATTGAAACTTGACACATATATAGAACGATATATCTACTGTTTTGGTTTTGTTATTATATTCCTATTTTGGTCATCATGTGATACTAGTATTAGTATGGTTATGGTTATTAGAATTTGGTTATTGTTTATTTATTTTCGTTGTTTTGTTTCTTTGATAAAGAGGATAGAGTCTCCCTAGGTTATATATTAGACCATCACTGCTAGTCGATAGCCACTGGCATATGGGGGGGAATTCTTGAGATCACGTAGTGCACAAACTCATGGAATAAGCATGTGGCACCTGGGTTGGGAAATTACATGGAAGTTTCATAAGGATAATCATTTATGAAGTGGTTTATGCTGGAATTTGGATGAGGTTTTAGAGATTAATTAATTATTTTCAATAACTTGGGCTAAACATATTAGTTTTGGAAAATAGTTTTAGAAAAATTTAAATACTTATTTTATGGATCTTACAATCCATTAAAATTAAATTTTTGTGCTTCAGAAATACAAAAATAATTTTTTGTATTCATTTCTTGGTGTAAAGGGATAAATTTGAAATTGGTTGAACTGAAACCAATAGATGAAATTGTGTTTATGAAATAAAAACTTATAAATTAATTATATTTTCTTCTATTCATATATAGTAAAAGAAATAATAAGAATTAGAAAAATGATTTCAAAACTAAAATTTTATCCTAATACCTTTATTTATGTTGAATTTATGGTCTTATAGATCATCATAGATTTTTGGATTTGATACCATTAACGTTCCATTGATCACTCAATTTCATGTGATCAATGACCTCAATCACTCTCTATAACTATTTATGTTTTCCCACCATGTCTATATCTTCACTGGAAACTAATTTTATCCTACTCAAGAACCTAGTTATGTTTTATTTCATATGACATTTATACTTCCCTTTCTCTATATTAAGAAGATATTTTATTAATCCTTTTACAATTTGGGTTTATTCACAATGGTATTTGGAAATATCAAACCCTTGATTACCATGATTGGGTTTATATTGTGAGAACACCATTTATGTAAGGTGGGGAGAATGTAACACCCCATATTTTTAAAATATGAACATCATATTTGATAGCATGTATGGAATAAAACACCAACCATAGAAAAAAAAATAACATCATCATAATTTATGATATATATATTATTTTTAATTTATTCTATATCTTTCACTGTACACAATACTAATATACCATGTGTTTCACACAATGATGATTTTCTTCTATAGCTTGTGTTACACGTAAGAATGGGTTTTTCCGAACAATAATATACAATCAATATTATTATTTAATATGAAAATTATCACAGCAATATTGGAATAGTGATTATGAATATTATTAACTAACTTAGAAAAATATATGTTTGAGATCATTTGTTATCAATTAATTAAAAATGAATATAAAAACCAATTGAACATAAAGGAAATGTTTTTATACAAAACTATTAATATGCACGAAAGGGATTTTATCTTAATAAATTAAATCAATTAATATTAATGAATGATATTAATGAAATTTATATATTATATATTCAATGATTTTTTTTGATATTTATATAATATATTTCACATGAATAATATAAGAACCCATCCAATTTTATGCATAAAAAAAATATTTTTATAAAGATAGTGTTGTCGCCTTTTAATGGCACACTTGTTTTAAAACTAAATTATAATACCTTTTATAAATTTTATTTGAAAAAATAAACTTCATTTTTAAAATATTAATGTCAGAATTATCTTATTATTAATTTTTGTTATTTTTCTAAGATGTTTTATTTTTTGATAAATAGTGAAAAATGGTGGATTTTAATAGAAAACTACCTTTTCAGTTTAATATTTTATATTTTTAAATTATATATTTAATTATTTTTAAAGTAAAAATAGATAAATTATAAATATATTAATCCAATTTAGTTCATTGGAATAATTTTTATATTGAATTTAGATATACACACTTGGTAAACTTATGAAAATTTTCACCTTAAAAACATACTTTCCCAACTCATCTGCGAGATTAATTTTAAATTAAAATTTGATATTTCTATGAGTTTAATTAAAAAAATGGATTCCATATTTAGAATAAAAATAATTTATAATTTATAATAATGTTAACTTAAATTTTTACCAAAATTATTAGGGAAAGAAATTAACATTAATTCTAGTGATTAAGAGAAAAATGAGTTTACCAAGGGACTAAACTTTAAATATAAGGGAAAAAATGACCAATAAACTTGTAAAAATCATATTTTAAATAAATGTTTAGACCTTTTCCCTTATAATATATATATTATTCCATTTTTGGATATAATTTACATGGAAACAATGTTGGTGGAATTATCCCTTTTTTAAAATTATAAGAGTGCCACACACCAACTTATAAAAGGCCACCCCTATCCTCCTCTCTTCACACATTAAAACCACTTTGGTTAACCAAATAACTGAAAAAATAAATACCAAAAATCCCTTTTATAATCATAAAAACATTATTTTGGATATAAATTAATTGTTTTAATGTTTTACTGCAAACTTAAGGAGGATACCTGAAAAAGAGGTAATTATATTCTGAAATCGTTTTTATATTATTTCCTTCTCCACCTAATTAAATAATTATTATACCATTATTATATAATAAAATAAGTATCTTAAATATAATTATATGTTTTTATATTAATTTTACAATCTATAACTTCATACACATCCATCTAATGAGTTATGAAATAATTGTTCGTGTATACGGCGGACCACTGCATCACGAACTGATGTCATTAATCTTTCCATTACCACTTTTCAAGGTTGGGAATAATGATGTATTTATAGTTTATATATGATATATATATATACATGGTATTTATTGTGTTATTAGGATTATTTAATTATTATATTACACATAAATTCATGATTTCTATTTTCTGAGAATATGATAATGTCGCTCGTGTGTATGGAAGACTACCGCCTCGTGAAACAATGTGATTCATTCATGCTTTACATGGAATGTATTAAGGATTTTTTAATAAAAAAATATGATATATATAGAATAATAATTATATTCGAATGATAATATATATATATATATACATATCATTTAATTTTCTTTCCTTCAATAAAAAAATGGAATCAATGTTCATGCGTACGTACGACCTATCATCTCCATGAATATTGTATTTCATTTCCTAACACAAAATTTTATGGATTAATATAAATAAATATAAAATAAATATATATTATATTTAAATCATGGTTTAAATTCTTGAGATAATTAAATCATTATGAAATTAATAGGAACAAAAAATAACAATTCAAAATATACTCAAAAAATAAGGCAATTAACACTCAAAACAATGAAAATAATGAAAACTTATTAAAAACAGGTGATAAGATGTTATAAAATAATCATATATGATATCATAAATATTAATATGATTCTGGTATAAGTTAATAACATGTTTAAAACAACTATAAATGAGGTGAAATCCAGTTTGATCAAAAGAAAACTCGAGGTAAGGGATTTTTTAACTCAATTTATACTCATTGGGTTAAACTTATACTTCATTGATTATGTAATGATAATATTATATTTGTAATTAATTTTGATTATATTATGTTTTATTTCCACTTTTTATGTTTATTTATAGTAGATACACATAAATTATTTATTTATTAATTTTCACTTGAATATTATGACCATTTTAAGTGTTTATTTCAAAATCACATTCTAATTGATATTTTTTATTGAATATTAATTAAAGGAAATTACTTGAAAATTTCCTAATAACACCTTAAATTTTATTATCCTATGGTTTTTAATGAACCGTTTTAATTAATTGTACCATTTTCCACTCTTTGGTACTTAAAATGTTTTAGAAAATATTTTCAATAAAATCCGACTACATTTTTATCAACAGCCAGAAATATGTTTTCTTCCAAAAAAAATATTTCTAAAAACATTTTAAATAATTTTTTCTTTAAAAATTTTAAAAATGATTTATTAAAAAATATTTTAACCCATTTTTTCTTTTTATAAATCTTTTTCAAAGGAATCTTCTTGTTACTTTCTGAACGAGGAACTTTTCTAAAATTTTTACCATGAAAAAAGGAATATTCTTTATGGAATGTACATAATTACAAGAGGACATGAAAATAATTTCTTTAATGTTTACTTTTAAAGTTTATGAATTTATTTTTAAATAAATGTTTTTAAAAGTGATTTAAAAAAAGGATTTTCAAAATGTTTTCCAAAAGGAAAATGATATTTTACTCAATAATATTTTTAAATACCTTTATATGTAATTTATATTAATCAATGACAATAACCCATTACCCGTACTCTAATGAGTTTATATTGTAATTATATCATCCTTATCAATTTTCTATATGGTTTATTATCATTTTAACTAGGGATGTACTATTTTGATACCACTCACTTTACTTCAGATGCTCTGAATATTTTTATCAATTGGGGAAAGTATTTACATTTTGTATACTAGTTTTAATATGAATGTTTATGTTAATTTTGTTTCACCCCTTCCATATATGGAATGAATTGGATCTCATATGTGGTGGGTAGGGCATTATATAACCCCTAGATGTATAGGTAGATTTAATAAGACAAACTAGATATAGTTTTGGTTGAGGCATTAACATTTATTAGATTCTTGGCACAAATCCTTAACAATATTAGATTCTTGAAATGATGACTTTATAGTAATAGATGTCTTGGAATAATGCCTCAACAACTAGTTCTAGATATCAATCATTGTGCATTATATCATTAAGAATTCTTTTATTTATATTCCGTGTGATTATTTGATTAGTTAGAATATACATGGTTAAGTTTCATGTTAATGTGATTATATATATATAATTATTTAATAATCATTTATTCCTTCCATAGTACGATCATGTTATTGATTAAATGGATGTTGTTTCAGTTTTTTACCTTTACATATTGATTATGTTGATTTCTTAATTATTAGTTCGACTATACATAACCCTTTCTTGGAATTTTAACACACTCTTATTTTATTTCCCTTTACCCAATATTTGATGAATTTTACTATGAATGATATATTGGGATACTCTAGATGGATTAAAGTTATACTAAAAAAAGAAAAGAAAATAATTAGGTTTTATTTTGTGTGTTCAAATATAATTTAAGACTCATGTATGTATATAGTTTACCAAGACTACAAAACTAATTAGTCCTTTGGGATGTGTTTACTTGTATCTTATGCTAATGTAATGGTAGTAAGCACTAAATTTGGGTTTCAAGGGGTGAGGGTCAATATATGATGGGTGAAAGCTAGTTGGACATGGCCGCACTTAGTGTTTAAGGTCCACAAGGTAGAGGGCAGTGCCTACATGGAATCACCATGTGACATAATATATATACATTTATATATATTAGTTTATTGAACCATGAATTATTTTTTGAGTACTATTCACCCATGGTTTACTATTCATCCATGGGTTTTTTACCTTATTTTGTTTGTGTCATTTATTTTTTTATAAACCTACACTAGGTAAGATTTAAATTTTTTTATGATCCAACCACATTGATTATCGTTTTCACCCAAATTTACTATTCACTAGCTACCATGGCTAGCATCGATGACACTTATCCTCTCCAAAAGTGATATATATGATATAAATTATATTTTTATCCAAAAAAAAGTATATAGATATTTTGATGGACATATATCATCCATTTTACCTCAGATAGATGCTCTATTAGTGGTGTTGGGATAGTCACAAATCTATCTTTTAGAATCCATGAAAAATTAATTTTAATTAGACTTAGTTAAACACATGATCACTCTTATAAAACTTGTTGGCATTAAGAGTATAGTGAAATCATGAGTTGAGAGGGAAATTAAAATTTTAACCCAATGATTGATTTTAGAACATCATCAATGATAATAAAACACCTAGTTATCAACCCTAAGATCTTGTGTTAATTAAATAATCATGAAAAAATAAAAATCAAAACCATTTTTCATTTGATTTTGATCAAACTCCTATTTCACTCATTTCCAGAGATCGTCACTCAAAGGAATTGAATCCGTAACTCTCTAGTTCATCCAAACATACTCTAAAATCCTGTGGGTACCTCAATCACCAATTTTCAGGTGCCAGTGGAGAGAATTAATCACGGCTTTTAAGTTCTGATGATTTTTGTCTCACTATTCTTTCACTCATAGAAGAAAAAATAAGATTTTGTTGCTTAAATAACATATTCATTTCTATATGAATGAGGGTGGGGGGGGGAGGTTAGAGAGGATCTCAAAATAATGGGATGAATAGACACAAGAAATATGATCCTTACCAGCTAATATAGTAAGGTTAAAGTTACAAAAATTTCACTCCCCCCAAACATGAATAACTTTATAAATAATCCTTAAAACATCATCAGTGAAACTTTAAAAATTACTATAAACATGGTTATTATTTTATCACTCACATTTAACATCAATATTATGATACATGATAAAATATGAGTCAGGATATTGACTCATCTCTCCTTTAAATATTTTAATTCACCTTGAATAAAAAATATTCTTCTATAAAATATCTTTCCATATAATCGTTTAATAAATTTAGAATATCACAAGTTAATAAATTAAACACTTATTATTATAAAATTGAATAATTCTGAATTTATTTATTTATTATGATCATTAAAACTCATAGATTTCCCAACCTCGTTGTGGGGCCTATCATGTTCTAAAATCCAATTCATTAGAATTGGGCGAGCTTATGAATACCCTTTATGTGTAACCCTATATACACTTATCTAGTGATTCATACTCAAATTGTTTTTTATCTAGTAAAAAATAATGGTTCCAAATGATATAAGGTTTATTCATTGTAATGAAAATCTCATATAAACACACTCCGTTTAGTGTCATCCCTTGGTCTCGTGATATCTCATAAAGTAGGACACATACTTTTTTTCATCATCATTCCTTTATTTTTTCATGAAATTATTGGATGGATTTACCCTATTCTACCATGTAAATTGACTTATTAGAGGTACTTCCATCCTAATAAATTTAACATAGTATATCTCTTCCTTTTGGGAGTGATAAATCCTATATTGATCATTCAATCAATGCCATAAAACCAATGACAAACCCAATTCAAGATACCTCACCAAAACATAAATTTCATGGTTTTCTATACACATAAAATTGCATTATCAAAATATAAACATTGGTAATGATATTTAATATCCCACTCTATGTATTAGTTTTATTTTTTTTCAATGATTTTCCTTGGTTTATAGTGGTGGTCAGTGAGAAAGAAATACTTCCTTGATGTCAATATGTTGAATAATCTATCAAGAAATAAGTTTATAAATTATCCAAGATATCCAATATGGATAAAAAAGTAAATTTTTCTTGGATAAATGGATGAATAATAATTTAATCAATTCTTATATTCTCAATTAAGATATTTTGAAAACTTTGAGTTTATAACTCTGAAAATTGTGGAACCAATATTAAGTTCAAAAGACTTGTGTCAATGGTGAAAAATCATTTACACAAATATAGAATATAATAAGAAATATGATTGAATGGTGTAGAGATATTTTTAATTTATATTCAAAAAGTAAAGGAGGAATATGAAGACCATACAAATATTGATTTCCATTAAGAGGAGTTTAAATAAGTTAATGAAAAATATTATTTTTCATAATAAAGAAGAAGAAGTCCATCAAATATAATATTTACTTTATGAGGATAGTTGAGTTGAATTTATAAGTTGGAATTTTTTTCATATCATGACATTTTGACATAGATTGTTCTAAGTGTTAATAAAATTTTTTGGCCAACCACAACCACCCAGGGCCCCAGCTCAACCACATATGGGTCAACCATGGTGGAAAGCAGACGAAGCATGAATATGAGAACCGATGGGTTCATGGCGCCCACTAGGTACCCATGGAACTCACAATGGTGTGGTACATCTTGTGTGGGTGTGGGGTGAATGTGTGTTCAGGTTCCTACCCAGGTGCCATAGCACAAAGTGCTAGCGGAATGGGATAAATTTTACTACACTACCCAACTACTCAGAAGTTCAATATGGAATAAAGTGAGCATTGGTATTATAGATCCATCTTTAAAAAGATATGGATAAAAAATATCTATTATATAAAATACATCTACTCTATTTGATTGATCACGTGTTATAGGGTGTCATATTCAACCTCTTGATGAGTTTTCTATCGCACCGTCTAACTCCACTAATCGGTTATTATGATTCTATAAATCTTCCATGATGATTCCAATGGGATGAGGTGTTCAATATTGATTCAAGTCCATGAATGAAATTTTATTCTTTCATGCATGTGATAATATAAAGATATGTTTCTACAAAGAGTGATATAAAGGTATACTATTCTATTCTTACAACCATGATTTTAGGAATTTAAAAAATGAAAATAATTTGATTATTTTTGTATTCCAATGAGTAGTAAATCATAAAATAAAACATGATAGGATTTTTTGAATATGTTTTAGAAAATACATAAGATTATGGAGAATTGAATGAGTCATGATATAAAATGATTTTTGGAGACTCAATATGACATAAAAACCATATATCTGAGTCGGTGAATGAACAGAGAAAAGGTGGTGATTATCACCTTTAAATACCAAATACATGAGGATGAAAAACTTCTACCACTTGTGTTATATATGAGTTATATAATTTTATTTTGAAAATAATAACAATACACATGTTCTTTTACATAAACAGGAAGTAGAGATCCATGAGCCTCTGAGGCTATACAAATAAGGGATTTCTACCATCATCTATAGCATGAGGAAGAATTTCACACTAAGATTGTGTGAAAAAGAGGAACCATGGGTACTCGACTTGTGTTAACACACTATAAAATGTTTTGTGATGAAATAATATTAAGAGATAGTGTCTAAGTTACTTACTCCTACTTTTCTTTATTAAGAATTGGATCTGCAAAGCACACCATCTTACATGAAGAAGAAATATTTTTGGGTTTGTTCCAAGACCTTATACAGAGGTACTAAACCATACGTGAAGGTAGTGAATGTATTTAGATCACAAAAACCATACTCATATACATACATCAGGCATAAAGAAGAACTTCCAAAAGATATATCAATAACTTATACTAGTCTACGTAAATGACAGTGCATGAAACACAATGAGACAATGAAACTTGTATAAGTTTTATTACATTGTGAAACAAAACTGAGATTAATTGGAACTATGATATTGTGTACTCATTTACATAAAGGGGAATAACCTTCCATGAAGTAAACTTTCTTGTGCAATGAATTAGTTCCACACAGTTACACTTACATGAATATAATTGAAGGAATAATCGGAAGTTAATAGTGATAGTGCATGCATTCCATGAATATGTGAACGGTAAGAACTTGAGAAGTTAAACAAAATAGAACAAATGATCTTAGATATCTGATCCATTTTTAAATAGTTTACTTCAACTCGAATAAATAGATAGCATATAAAATAATATCAATATTATGTGTGATATGGTTTTAGTATAATAAGGGATGAAAATTATTACTAATACATGCATGAGATGATGTGAGATATTTAGCGTAGTGTAAGTAATGATTTCATAACATTTAGTTTCACAAAGAAGAAACTGATACTACATTCACCATTGATATTGTATCGAAGAAGGAGATAATTAATTTTGACAATGCTAATATGATCATTCATTGATTCTATAATCAAAGTGGAGGATTTTTATTCTATAAAGTCTAGACATTTAGTGTACTAGAAGTATGAATATATTTTTGACTCGATACCGAATAAATCTTTGATTAAAATTTAGGCTGGAGAATATTTTTGACATTATCAACCCATAACATATTCATATTATTGAGATTGAAGTTATAAGAATAAGACATGAAGTTTTTAGTATGCTGTTGTGAAGAAGAAGTAGCATTTCTTTCCTACTTCTATGAAAGTAAAAACTAAATAATCTTGTGGAAGAAAAAAGTTTCAATATGACATCCATAAAATGTCTAAATAGGTGGAATAATTTCTTGGTGTTACAAAGAACCTTAACAGGTGATAATTATCTTTAGATTCAGTATAAATAACCATCTAGAAGTTGTAAAACTTTCACTAGTGTTTAAACATATTAAAAAACAATTTAATGGTTATTCCTTTCTTTCTATCACCACATATAATGTATTTTTTTCTAGTAGTTTTGTGGTATTTGATTATTCCCAAACCATGCTATGGACTATCTACTATTATTGAGTAGTAAGACTTATAAAAATATCATGTTCCATATTTACCTAATTATATACTTTTATGTGATAATGAAAATAGAATATGAGAATAAAGATCCTGACATGTCTAAGAGGTAAAAGGGATAAAAATTTTCATTAGTGAAAATGTTCCCAAAATTGATTCACCTCCCTCTCAGTTTTGAGTATACCCTAAAGTGGTCTTCTAAGTTGGTATCAGATCCAAGGATCACCTCTATTAGATTCTCTATATTATATTTATTCTATTTAGAATATTCAAGTTTCTTTTCAATGCTTACAGTGATGTGTATTTTTGGTGAATATTTACTTATCTTTGAGAATAATTATTTTTATATCATGAATATGATAATAGGGGAAAGAAAGGCAAAAGAAAGTTGAATAATAAGTCCATATTACCAAAATAACAAGAAATATTTGTATCCTTATTCATTTCCAATAATGAATATATATCAATTTTGGAAATTAAATATTAGGTTACTCAAGTTTCCACTAAGGAGATAAATATTTTTTTACCTCATATGAATTAAGACATTCAAGTGATCGGGTGGAATCTGTTAATTCTTATCAAAACTGTCCTGAAGAATATCCAATCACTAGTTGGAGTGATTATTTTTAAATTGATTTATCAACTAATTAATTAAAGGCCATAATGTAGTGTTATCCTAAATAATTAGTCTATATTACCCATGGTATGCATTAAAGTATGTAGTAATAAATCAATCAACTTGAGGAGAAGTAAAAAGTAATGGAGAAGTATTTAAATAAAAAACTTCTAGAATTTATAAATATCTCCATGTATGTTGGATCATTTTTAAAATAATGAGTGGATATTTAAAAAAATTCATCAGAGTTTGAATAAAAATGGATTAATGATGTAGAAGATAAATAAGAATTAAAAAAGGATCTAGAAAAAATATCCATGCACTTGAAGATAAATTAAAAAATATAATTGATTTCAAGGATTTATAATTGGAAGAAAAAGTCAATAAGTTCAAATAAATTGACTATTTGTTACAAAATAATGTTATAATGCATGAATAAGAGGCTAGAATAATGAGTAAGGCTTGTGAAGAGAATATGATTATGAGTAGATATAATAAAATCATCCTCAATATGAAATGTATAGAATTATAAGTTTAGTTTCCCAATCTTGAGAAGACACATAATGAGAATTCACAAAGGAAGGATACAGATGCTTATACTATACAATGTTCACTGGAGGATTTTAAGGTTTAAATAACTCCAACACGTGATAGAAGATCATGAGTTAATTTAATGATCTATCTTAACAAGTTGTGAATAAATAGGTACCACCCATACCATTTTGTAATAATATTTCTAAATAATTTTTCATAAATAGTTAAGGCTTCAAAAAAATTTTGTACAAGCATGGATGAAACAATATGATGAGATATTTACCACCAAGACTAGGGTGGATTAAATACAAAGTTTTTAATCTAGTTCCCTATGAAGTTTCCAAAAAGTTTGGAAGAAAATCCAAAAACATCCTATAAAATAAATAAGAAGATAATGGTTTGTGGGTCAATGATGGTGATGAAATATATTTAGTAATAATGAATTATATTATTGGAGAAATCATATTAATGTAAAAGTATAAAGGATTCCCATATCAAGGGGGATCAAGCTAGAGATGAAGAAGAAACATCCATAGGTTAAGAAAAATATGTATACTGCAAAGATAATTTGAAATCTTGAAAATATTTTGGATATATTCAATGGTAGTGGTCACAATAATTGTGCATGATCATCTTGAAATATATCCAAATATGACAAGAAAATAATAACATAGAAGTTGCTGAAGAAAGAAGAATCATCATTGGTAAGAAATAAGAAATTTTTTAGAAAAATAAATTATCTCAATAAAAATTTCAAGTAATAAAGGTGATACTACCTTAGAGTTAGAATACAAGAATTTAAATAAGTGTTCATCAACTAAAAGATTTTATAAAATGAAAGGCACTCAAAATAATCAATGTGGAAGATTTAAACTTTCTAATAATGTTCCAAATGATATGTTAGTTATCTAACTGGAATATTTGTAAAGGATATGGAAAATTTAATATTCAAAAACTAAGTCTAGTGAAAAATGAAAATAAAAGGTTCCACATGAATATAAATAATCTCTACGTGTGAGGTAAAACATGGTTTGTCACACTATAAGAAATTTTTCTAAAATTATTCTAGCACAAATGGAATTATTTAAGAATATAAAAGTTATACCAGGTGATAAAAGTTCTTTAAAAGAACTTGAAAAAGAAGTCTAAGGAATAATTAAATTGAAGAATTTATAATATCCACACAATCTTAATAAAAATTGAAGATAATATGTGAAAGTGTGAAGAGTAAAGAAAATGAAAAAATCTGGTTGAGAAAACTATCTCAACCTTACTGGTCACATTGATAAAGCAAGAAGGAACTACCTTATTCTCTTAATAATTTTGTATTGTATTTGTGCTTATAATGTAGGGAATTAATGGTGAAGTAAGTACTTAGGGGGAGATCTTGATAAGAAGTGAGTGAAATTAATTCTGGATAGCTAAGTTAAAGAAGTAATCATCATTTAATGATTCATCAATTGGTATTTAAATATCAATATGATAGAGGATCTTTTTTATTGAAGATGAAGAATGTGTTGTAATATTCTATAAAAAATGGTTTAAGAAGAATTAATTTTGGTTTGATCTTATATTTAGTATTATTAATAACAAGTATTGAAGAAGATCATCCTTGGTGAAGTTGTGGAAGTTTTTAAATCTGGACAGTCCCAAGTTGAAGATCCATTCTGATTCATTCTACACATTGGAACAACTTGAAATCCATTATTGAATGGATTCAACATTTTGAAGATGTTGATGAGTGTTTCCATTGACATGCAGAGAAATTAAAAGATATGAAGTTACTTCTAGAATCATTATTTGAAGTGTCAACAAATATAATTATTCTAGAATTTTTTTGAAGATCATTTCATTGATAAATGTATGTCTTCTCCCATCCTTGGTTCTCAAAATTAGGAAACTTAATAAACAAGGGGAGTAATTGAATTAATCGATGATATAATAAGTGTGGAAGTCTAAAATTACCCCAAGGACATTTATAATTTTTATTTCACTTGAATGCTTTTGATCTATTTATTGAAGTGAGTGAAGGAGTTTTAGGTTGATTGTTCTTATAAAAGTTTTATATTACATTTAATATCTTTATCTTGTAATAAAAGTCGATAACCCATAAAGATAAGTATATGAGTTATCATTTCATGAGGTATTAATTTTAATTAGTAATGGATTTTTTTGTCTAAATAAAATCCTCTTATTCTCTACACTGACCATGGATCACATAGACTTAGAGTGAAATAATGGATGAAAAATTACTTAATTATAGACTGATACCATTTTCCCATGAACAATTTATTTATTGTTATTAAGGGGGATAAAAAATAGAAACTAATGTTTGTAAAATTAAATGGGAGATAAATAAGAAATAGATTCACATATTGACATTTTTTTTTGAAATAAAATTGAAGGTATTAAAAAAAAATATAATGGGTGACATTGAAGAGCCCACTCTATGTTTGAGATTTATTTTTTTCAATTATTTTCAATGGTTTTTAATGGTGGACAATGAAACAAATAAAACTGAGATATTGAAGACCCTACTTTATATATGAGTTGTATTTTTTTCAATTATTTTCATTGGTTTTCAGTGGTGGTTAATGAAATATAAAGATTCATTGATACCAATGTATGGAATAAGCTAGGATGAAATAAGTTTCTGAAGTATCCAAGATGTACAAGATTTATAACATAGGTAAAGTTTCTTGGATAAATTTATGATGTAAAATTTACTCAAGTATTATTTTCTTAAGGAAGATATTTTGAATAATTTGATTTTATAACTTAAAAAATTGTGTAACTGATCTAAAGTTCCAAATACTTGTATCAATGGAGAAACATTATTTACAACAAAAATGATTATAATAATAAAGATGATTGGGTACTATAGAGCTCTTTGGAATTGATATTTCAAAAGTAAAGTTGGAATATGAATACCATAAAAATATTTATTTTCATAAATAAGTGTTTAAATATGTTAATGAAAGAATCATTATTTTTTATGATTAAGAATAATAAGTCCACGAAATATAATCATTATTTTATGAGGAATGGATGAAAATAATTGACAAGTTTACATTTTTTTTATATGATGAATTTTACACTTAAATTGTTCTAAGTGTTATTAAAAAATTGGGGCCAATCATAACCACCAATGGAATCTAGCTCAACCACATATGAGGAAACCATATTGGTAAGTACATGAAGTGAGCATAGGAGAATTGGTGGGTGCATGGTGCCTACTGGGTGCTCATGGACTATGAAATAGTGTGGTGTGAACTGTGTGGGCATGAGGTGCAAGCGTGTCTAGGCGCCGACCATAGTGTCATGGATCAGAGTTCCAGTGGAATGAGATAACTTATATAGCTATACCCAACCACTTAGAACTTTGATGTGAGATGAAGAAATTTCATGTACTATATATAGATCTTTCATTAAAAATACACATATAAACCATATCCTTCTAATCGAATACATATGCTCCATATGATTTACCTCATGCTGGGGGTGTCATCTTCAACCTCTCAATGAGTTTTTTTATACCATCAAACTCCATTGTTTAGTGATTGTGATTTTGACCATCTTCTACAATAATTTCTAAGGGATGAGGTGTTCGGTATTGATCTATGACCATGCATGAAATCAGTGTATTTCATGCATGAGATAATACGAATATATGTTTCTATCGAGGGTGACATAAAGGTATAATGTTTTATTTATACAGGTGTGTGCTTGAGAATTGAAAAAATATGATGCATGTGATTATTTTCATATTCACATGAGGATTCCATTATAAAAGAAATCATGCTATTATTTTCAGTAAGTATTTGAGAAAATCCATAATATTTGGGTGAATGAAAAGGAATATGGCATGGTATGTTTTGTGGTGCCTCAACATAGCATAAAAACTGGGGATTTGAGTCATCTAATGAATGAATAAGAGGTGATAATTCTTTCTTATAAATATCGAAGCCTTAGGGGGGAAAAGCTACTTCCACTCATGTTATATATGAGTGTTCTCATTTTATTCTAAAAAATAGAGCACTTTTATAATTATTTTATGTTAATAGGAACTATAGATCCATGATCTGTTTAGGATACTAAAATAGTGGAGTTCCACACTCATCTATAGAATGATTAAGAACCATGAACTAGGATTTCATGAAGAGGAATACTAGGAACACTCCACTTGTGTTGACACACTCTTGACATGTTTCATGAAGAACTGACACTATGGCCTACTGTTTGGGTTACTCCCATTATGCTTCATGAATAACTAGTTCTGTGAAGAACACTAGATTATGGGAAGAATAAGTACCTATGGGTTTATATGAATCCGTATACATAGGTTCAAACCCATACAAGAAAGAATTGAATGTATTGAGATCATATGATACCTACTCATAGAGATACACTATGCATAAAGAATACATTTTTTGGAATACATATCAAGAACCTATACTAGTCTGTGTAAAAAAAAGCATAAACTCTACAAGATAATGAAATTTGTATAATTTCTATTTCATGGTGAAAGAAAACCAATAGTAACAGACAATTTGAAATCATGTACTCAGTTACACAAAGAGGAATAACCTTATACAAAGCACACATTCTTTCAAAAAGAAGTAGTTATGCGTAGTTTTACTTATGTGGAGATAAAATAAGGAATAATAGGAAGTGAACAGTGAAAATTCATACAATCCATGAATATGTGAATGATAATACCTTGATAAGTTAATCAGAATAAAAAATGATTTAAGATATCCAATCCATTTGAAAAAAATCAATGCATCTTGAATAAATAAATTGCACATAAAATAATAAAAATATTATCTGTTATAGGGTTTCAATTGAATATGGAATGAAATGTAATCAAAATACAAGCATGATATGATGTGATATGTTCAATGAAGTGTAAATAGAGATATCATAACATTCATTTTCACTAAGAATAAAATGATACTATAATCACTAGTGACATTGTATCGAAGAAGAATATAATTACTGATGATGATGCTGAGTTTATCTTTAATTGATTCAATAATCACCAAGAAGGTTTTAAATTATAGAAATTCAGGATATTTAGTGTAATAGAATGAATAAGAGGGTTTGACCAGATAGAAAATAGAGCTATGAATATCCTTTTGGTCGAAGAATAATTTTGAGTTTATTAGTCCAAAACTTATTCATATTCTTGTGACTGAAGCTAGATGAAGAATAAGTGGAACTTTTAATTTGTTTCCATGAATATGAAGAAGATTTTCTTACCTACTTCTATGCAATTTAATAGTAAAAAATATAGTGGAAGAAAAAAATCAACATCGTGACATCAATTAGAAGTCCCAATAGGTGGAAGGATTTTTTGGTGTTATAAAGAACTTAATAGATGAAGACCATCTTAATATGTAGTATAAATAACTAGATAGGGGATGTAAAAATAGGGCTTATTATTGATCATAGTGAAATAGAAGTGAGTGGTTATTCCTTTATTTTTATAATCACATTTAATGGATTATTTTCTTATGGTTGTGTGATATTGAATTATTTCTAATTCATTCCAAGGACTAGATACTCTTATTTCATAGTGAAATTTTTAAAAATAATGTGTTCCATATTTACCTTATTTTATATAATTGCATTAAATAATGAAAAGAGAATAATATAATCAAGATTCAAATTGGTCTAAGAGTTAAAATGGATAAAAGTTTTAATTAGTGAAAAAGTTTCCAACACTGATTCACCACCCCTCTATGTTGAGAATATCCCAAAGTGGTCCTCTTAGATATCATGTTGAAGGACCAATACACCTATTCACAAATAGGAACATCCAAGGACACCTGTAACATGTGGTGTTAATATTGGTTGATTAGTGCTCATGATCTTCACTACTCGTGATCACTAAGTGAGAACTTCATGAGAAGAAGTATCAGTGATTATGAGACCCCAAAACCCAATAGTTAGATATCATTTGTGTCCCATTAGTATGATGTATCTATACCATTAGACATATGTTTAAAATTACTATAATATTATCTATAGGTTCTCATTATAGTTGGTAACTACTATAACATTTTGATATGATAAATAATCCATGGACATTACCATATAAATAGTGTACACAAAAGTATTAACACTATTATTACAATATAAAATCATTATTAACTCTCTGTATACCTGATATGGTAATCAAAAAGTATTGCTCAAGTTGGGTCTTGCAAACCTGATTTTATTATAAGAGGTATGAGGAGTCAAAGGCTCTGTTCCAATGAAATATGGTATAAGGAACATCATTATTTACACATGTAGTCAATATTATTGGGTATTTAAAAGAATTAGAGATACAAGGTTTTCCTCTCAGTTTTATTCTACCCACAAAATTTATTATTTAGACACTATCAAAAGGGTTCTAATAGTTTATCTTAAACTATAATATGAATAAGATTAAAAAATGTTTTCCCAATCTCCTTAATATGTTGAGGATCACTGAGTAATACATGTGAGGTCTAGGATCAAGTGACATGATGATGGTACAAGAGGATAAGGGTAATTTTTCCCCAAAATATAATAAGAGAGGCTTTAGAGAGTCTACAATGCAAACTTAACTGAAGAAGCGGAAGGAAGATTAGTTATTTAATTATAAAAAACATTACCATTGAAGAAGGAATTATCCATAATATCTAAAGAGTTATAATAAAATCTATGGAGAGTCCATATTATGTATTAATATAATATAATTCAATTCTTGTTTTATAAATGGTATATGATACCAAATATTCATTTCAGAAGTGTTTTAAATATATAGAAGTTTAGAATAGAAAAAAGGATGAATATGAGAGGTTAAAAATTTTCATTCAACTAATCGTAAATGGGGTTTATACATAAAGGTGTTTGATGGAATGGATTACATAAATACTTATTATATTAGAATAAATATTATGTATTATTTATCTCATTTACTACTTATGTGATAATAACTGTTTTTGTGAATAAGTTTTCATTATTAATAAAATGAGATAGTTGCTTTGCACATTTTTTTGAATGAAAAAAATTATATTATATGACTAAAATGAATAAAGTATTATTTTTATAATGACACTCTAAACACATAGAATACCATATATGAATTAAAAATAATAAGTTTATTTAAAAATTACCACTAAAGGAAATACATTTTATTTCCAATACATAAAGGAGTTAGTGTATCTTATCATGATATTATGAAAGGAATATAGTTTCTAAGAAGATAGTGGGAGAGTTTTTACTTATAAAATATTATTCTATTCTTAGTTAAAAGTGAGTTTCACTTGATATCCTAAAATATTTTATAGTATAATGGTAAATAGGAATGTAAATAGTTAAATTTAGTAACTCTAATAAATTGAATATTACTATATATCCAAATATAGTTTAGGATGTATTGGTAAAGATACAATGTAAATTGTTATATTTTTCACTAGAATATATCAATGGAATCATTTGATTGAAAAGGTTTCATGAACAATGATGATGATAAACTTAGAAAGAGTTATAAGTTGAAGAAAAATTATTAACATCATAAAATTAGTTTCTTCAAGGATAAGGAGTTTAAATACCTATTCCAAGAGTTAAACATTATGAATATGTTTCCTATGTCTCATTATTATAAAAACTTATAGATGTTACCCACTAAATAATTTATTGGGAGGTTTTTTTCAGTTGGTTACAAAGATATGTAGAATGAATTATATAGATATGTAATGAGTATAAACAAACCCAAAAATCAAATCAAACATAAGGATAATCTAGTAGTATATCATATATGATATGATAATACATGTGATTATGTGTGGTTTTGTTAAAATTATTAAAAGAGTTTAATAATCTAAAATTTATTATGTTATACTAAAGGAAATCTAAACTTTATCATTATTTTCCATTGGATATAAACACACCCACAACACACAAACACACACACATATATATCATGATGTTAAAATATAATTAACATCTCAAAGGATGACATTGAGTTATCCCTAATTGATTTTCATCATGCATTGAGTATACTAGAAGTGGATTATTCATATTGAATACATATACTTGTGGTCATAGAGATATATAGCATGATAACATTCATACTTTAAAACCTTTCTTAGACAATCCTTGAGGCTTAGCTAATATGGGGGTGGTTGGGAATATTTTTGGTCATGTCATCAGTTGGATATTAACAATGATTGGATTTTTCCTATTATATAATGTGTATGAAACTTTATCCCTCAATTGAGATAGACTAAGGAAATTTATTTCTATACTTAAATAGTTAATAAGATGTACTTATCTACACAGGTGAGGGGTATGAGATGTGATCATCCACTCAAATGAATTACATGTGATGTGTTAATCAAACTAGATAGTCTATACTTAAAGAGTAGATAATTTATAAAAATGATATATGGAATTTACATACTCTCTGTTTGATGGACACTCTATGTCTTAGAAAAATGGATTATATGATTATGAATACTTGCATATGATGTATTTAGTGGATACAAATATAGAGATATATGTGTTTAATGGATATCATGTTAGATCCCTTTGAAGCTTGAGTAGAATTGATACTTTGATAGAAGCCACTCTTTTCTTATATTTATGAATTTGGGAATTCATATTTGTTGTGAACAGTATATATTCCATTGGGATTACACTTTTTTATTGACTAATAATGATTGAGTTTTATAAAATAGAGATAGAAACTCTAATTTTTTTTCTTAGTTTATTCAAAAGGAGTTTTGGATGGTAATTCACAAGTTATTGTATATGATGTGATATTCATTGAAGTTGGTGATAAATTTATATATATTTTGGAACATATCTAAAAGGATATTTGGATATGGTTTCAAAAATTATTATATATTACGTGATATAAGGTAAAATGGAACAAAAGTCTATTTGGATTTATTGAAAGTAGGATATTGAAATAAATATCCCCTAAATCCATATAAAATCATATTATATGATACAGTATATCATATAGTCTGATACATATGAGAAAGACTTATTTTTATGCCTCTGGGTAAATTGTATTCTATGATATATGGATATCATATAGATTCTTCTTGGGTTAGACATATTATATGAAATAAATGAATCAAAATGCCATGAATCATATGATATGATTTGTTTAGAAATTCAATGATTCACTAAATGAAGTTTAATTCTATGATGTTAATTTTCAAATCTACCTTAATTATTATCAATCGTTTATTAAATAGAAAACATGGGTGAATGAATTTAGGGGATATATGCATGAGTGGAAACAACTTTATTCATGCATTTCATAATGAATAAGTACATTTTATGATAACTCAGGAATATACTATGGGATATATAAGGAGATTTGGACATGATTCTTGGGTGTGACACTCCTTGATAAATACTTTCACCGATTCTCTCTCCCTACCAACACTCTTTTCTTCTATCATACTTTGTTACTTGAGATACTTTCATATCATTGAGAATAAGGAGGTCCTTCCCAAACCATTTGGATGATTTAGTGTAACCCAAGGATTCAACAAAAAGGTAAAAGTATGAAGTCTATTCCACATGATATTCTTTAATAATATATCAAAAGAAATAATAGATGTGAACTCCAATATAAGGCATACATTCTTTAATTCTTTTTTTTGGTTTTAGTTTGAATTGCATGGAGATCATGGGTTTTATGGGTTTAATCATCTCTATTTCATAGATTAAAAGTTAATTGATCCTAAGAAACCCAAAAAAATTATGGAACCTCACAATTAGGGAACCTATTTGAAAACCTCAAGTCAAAGTATCCATATCCAAATGTTCACTTATGTAACACTAATGAACATATATAAAAATCCACATAGTGTACCTTAAGTGGGTTAATCCGAATACAATTTCACCAACTTATATCCTATGAATGATTAGTTATATATTTATATAATTGATAATACTCATATTGATCTTAAAATATCATGATAATCTAATATAGTGATAATTAATTATGGATAACTTGGTAATACATATATTCTAGGGATTTTTATGATATCATATATCATCTTCTACACAGAAAACATAAATAAATGATAAAGTATTACCATTAATATAAATTACATAATACAATATGTCCCTAATCCAATAAAATTTTATTTACTTTAGGAAAAAATACTAATAATCTCCCACTTCACTAAATATACTCACCAATGTTTCTAATACCAAGATAAATGGTGTGTCTTTCATTATTTTTTTGTGTAATAGTATTTATTAGGGGGTCTATGATATTATCCTTGGTAGGAACTCATCACAACTTAATATCACCATAGCTAATTATCTCTATAATGAGATTAAATCAATATAGAGTATGTTCATATCTTTGGTGAGACTTGGGTCCCTTAGCTTATGATGTTTCTCCACTATTATTACAGTTGAGTTCAATTAAATGTATAATGCTAGGGATGAACCCTAGTTTGGTAATGAACATATTAAAATAAATAGTTTATTTAGTTTCATAAAATGCTATGATATACTTATCTTCCATTATATAATTATAAACTATTAGTTTCTTGGATATTTTCTAGAATACACCTCCACTATTTAGAAAAGACACTAATCCTATATATGATATAAAGTCATCTTTGTCAGTTTAAAAACTAGAATCGGTGTAACCCTTTACAATGGGCTCTTCCTTACCACTAAATACATTTAATATATCATTCGTTCTTCTCAAGTACTTAAGGATATTATTAAAAAATCCCTATGAAAATCACCATATCAATTTGGGGTTTATTTTTTTATTATTTTATCTTATCTTGGTTAAGTTTAAGTTTTAGTGAATTCTGGGTTTAATTTTAAGGTTTGTGGAAATTTTCCTTTTGTGCACGGTTTTCATAGCTGGTTTGGAGGAAACTATGAAAATTACCTTACATAGGTAGTTTTTTATTTTGTTTTGTTTTGTGCATCAATGGTTTTCATGGGTAGTTCATGGTTTAGTCCAAACCATTTGGAACCTAGGAGAATCTTTGTGAGCCTTTGGGGAGTAAGGGTACCAGTGTGTAACTTTCTCATAGTTAGATTAAACCATGAGGCAAGCTTACAAATGAGTTTTTAGTTTGGAATTTTTTTTTGGTATGATTGTTGAATGGTTTTCCCAACAGTTAAAACTCCCTAGGATTATCTATTCAAGGTATATTTTTTTAAGTAGTGGATCCCACATTCTTTGAGCCTGGTTTGGAAAAATTTTATATCCAAACTATTATTTATTCTTAGTCACTTAAAATTTTGTAAATTTACTCAAATTTACTTTTGGGTTTTAGTATTTAGATCCCCTTAGTCCCCTCACTCTTTTAACCCTTTTTGGTACATGGGGAACTTTCCCCCGTCATTTTCTTCATTTTGGTGGTCTTTTTATTCAATTAAAGTGGGTTCTTCAAGTTATTCTCTTTTCCCTCCCCTCATTTTCTTGTATCCTTCCTCTACACCACAAACACCATATATTTCCTAACACTCGTGAACCCTAGGTCTTCCATGGATCTAATTTAGGGTCCCAAGGTGGTCATAATTTAATGGTTTTTACTATTAAGGCCTAATAAGTACCTCTCGTGGCTTGGTTTGGTGTTCACGATCGAAGGAGAAAGCTTCTGTCTTGATCACCATTGAACTGAGATATGTGTTTCTTTGCTACAGATTTATATTATATTCCATCGGGTTCTTGAGTGTTTATATATTTTCTCTCTTTCAAGATTTTCCTATATGTATGTCTCATGAGGGACTAAATTTGATTTCATGTGGATTAAACACTTGGCATGGAATGAGATTCCACACCAAGTGTTTATAAAAAAGACCAGGTAGATATCCAATTGTTTTTTAATGTTTTAAAGTGGAAGTGAACACAAGTTTGTTATTTTAAGCGTGTTCACAATAACTAGTTTTTAATTAATGATTTTAATGCTTTTTGGAATGGCATTATTTATTAGAAAGGGGGCTTGCTGGCCCAAGTAAAATGTTTTTTAAGCATGTCGATGGATTTGGTTATTTTAAAAGTGATTTTAAGGGAATTTCTAATTCCCAAATGGATTTTAAGATTTGTATTTATAATTTAGTTTCATTTTTTTAATATCCTTAAAAAGCGGTGGCACTTTTCATGGCATTTGAAGTTTATTTTAAGAACGACCATTTGAAACTTTATGAAAAATGAGTTTTCATGAAAGATTGTAGGACCATTTTTTCCCATGTGTGATTATTCCTTTAAGGGGCAATACTTCTTGTATGTAGAGACTAGGTGATGGATCTATGGGTTTGTTTCATGTGAGGTCATCTTATGTGATGTTGGAATTTATTTTTAAATATATTTCCTTTAATTAATGCCCGTTGTATTCATTTTCTTGATTTCTCACCTCCTTGTTTGATGTTATGAGATTCTAAGAGGACTAGGTAAGTATCCTTATATGTGTAAACCCTAAAATAGATATTTCATTGACTAGGGTGTGTATCCCACTAGATCGAAGGTGCTAGTGGAAATATATTGTGGCATGTGGTAGAATTCTGCTCCTGAAAGGTTTATATTTATATATTTCAACAGTATTATTGGGGATGATATAGGTTCATTAGTGTTGACCTATT
The DNA here is from genome assembly GCA_963277665.1 of Viscum album. Classification (NCBI taxonomy): domain Eukaryota; kingdom Viridiplantae; phylum Streptophyta; class Magnoliopsida; order Santalales; family Viscaceae; genus Viscum; species Viscum album. Next base: position 1,060,953,943 of record OY728137.1, read on the forward strand.
TTCATTGTTCGTAGTTTCATTCTGTATTACATTCATCCTAGGAATATAACCATGATTTTAGGAACCTATTTTGGATCCTTTTACAAGATTATTTCTTTTTATTTTCTTGTATCCCCAATTTATTGTGTGATTACTTGGAACCTCTTATGTGGTGGTTTTATTTTTTTTCCTTATTTTTAACCCCATGGTTCATAATTTGGTTGTTACCCATTTTTAATGTTGTTTGGATACTTTTCCTAAAGGTTTTAAAATGGGTTTTGAAAAGTTTAATTCTTTGAATATATATGGCTGTTTTAAAAAGTGTTCTTGAAAATGTTTTAGTAAATAAAAAGGAATGGTTTTGTTTCGATAAATCCAGTGTGTAGGATTTTAAATATGGTTTTGGGTTAATGTAACTAGTTTACATGTAAATTTGGTTTTCATGTATGTTTTGAAAAATTAAGGAAATTTAACAACTTGTTTTGTGGTTTAAAAGTGTATGTAAAAATTGGTGTTGGTGAAATGGTTTTAATGTGAGACGTTAAAATGGTGGTTTAGTGAAAGAGGCATTGACTGAGGAAAAGTGTTTTCAGAGAGATTATTTTCATTTAATGAAAATATATAAAAATATATTTGAACTAACCATGAAGTGTTTTTTTATTTCATGTAAATACTTATAAAAAATGAATATTTTTCTTATGTATTTAAAAATAGCATTTTTAGAATGTAATATGAAATAAATTGCATAGATTTAGTGGGTGGTGACCTACTAGGATATTTATCTCATGGATATATTTTATTGGTCCTAGGATATATGTATAATGAGGTTTCACCTTCTAGGTCTGTTTGGTATACTGATGAATATATTAGTAGGTTGGTGACATTAAGTCCCATGGAGTCTCTTTAGAGAGTTTTGGGGGTTTCAACCTGTTTATGGGGGTTTGTACCATCCAATTTGAACTATTTTATTTGATAACATGCATTGATTTGAATATTCTTCCACCATTTCTTTATTTATGGATTCATTTGTCTCTTGTTTGGATGGTTTATGTTGTTTATTTTTTATTGTTATTTATATTGTTGTATAAGGTCGAAATCGTTCTTAAGGAATGTTCCATGATTCCAAAGCACTAGTTACTAGCCCATGGGGATTGGGAATTCTCTTTAGGCTAGTGTTAGACAAGGTTGGATTTTGTTTTAGATGAGAACCTAGTCTGGTTCTATCACGACCCCCTCATACCAAAGATACTATAGTGAGGGGAGAGAGACAATGACACCCCTGAGTCCTTCCTCTAGTAGGACTTGGGTTGGTGACTAGCATCGAGGGCATAAAAATCTCACAAAATGGGATGCATTACCCTCTATGAAAATGTATTATTAGGAGATAATATAAATTATCCAAAAAAACTCCATTACATAATATAAAAGAAACCAAAACCATCCCACAATGCCTGAATAAATACAAATGATATAGATAAAAGTCTCCAAAGTAAATACCCAAAAGAAAAGGAAAAGCAGTAACACCTCATCTATCCAAAGTATGATATAGTAATATCTAGAACAATCTATGTAATCCTCTTGGAAACATGAAAATTAGTTTATATATACAGGGTTGGAATATGAGTTTACTCAGTAGGAAAACCAAATTCTCTTGAGCACATGTGAAAGAACAATACTAATGCAGTTGTGAGAAAATAGTAGAACCAACAAAAACTAAACCGTTTTACTATCCATCCATACCTCACCAAGGATTCCTCAACAAATAAATCAATCCATGTATAAGTACATAATAATAAGCATATCAATAAAGGGTACCCCAAATTTCTTTCCCACTGATTTTATGCTCTCACACCCCAATGTTGTAAATCCAGATGCTCCCATCTCTTTAGAGTAACATACAACACCACCCCACAACATGGTTATATCAAAACATGCACGAAAATACCTGGTCCACTGACCCATAGCATAGTGACATTACATCTCGCCCGAAAACACCTAGTCCATCACATCATAACCATAACCATGACTAGAGGAGTAGGGAATCAGGATCATGAATTACATCAACCTCATTCTTTACTCTTTCCATACACAACCACCACTATAAGACTCCCCACAACACGATCACATCACATATCTCTTGCAAAAATTGAGGACACTATCCCATAGCATGGTCACATCACATCTCACCTGAAAAAACCTAGTCCATCACATAGTGCGCTAACATACCTCCAAACATCATAGATTATACATATCTACTCTCCTAGAAGAGAGAGTGGGAAATATTAGGTAGCCATCAATCCATCCTCATCACTAGAAAGTTATAAAAAACAAACTTGTGTGACAATACAGGTGTTATCACATAGTGCTCGATGCAGGTGGGGTGCATATAAAAATAAAAATAAATATAAAATTATATACATATATCCACACACAAGCCTAACCTATGGGTTCACAACCAAACAATGACAAACTCACAACATCTTAACTTTCACTTCCACCTCTAAATGCATAACACCACACACCAATTCATGAGACACAAGCCACATTTCATGTTTCTAACCAACGCCATTATCCCTCCCATTCATTTCATTATTAATTATCAACAACATATAACCACACAACCCATCATTTACTTATTCATTAGTAATTTCCATTCAATTAACCGGAACAAACCCCATCCATTACAATCATTATTAAATATTGATTTATTTATTTATTTACTACCCGAACATCTACCACAAATAAACCACATATCACAAGTATCTCATAATATACATAACACCACCACCTCACCGCCCTAAAAGCATGAAAAAACAACCACCATGTCGCCGCCCCAAAATCATAGCCAAAAAACCACCACATCACCTACCCAAAAGTATGGCTACACAAACACCACCTCACCACCCCAAAAGTGAAGCCAATAAAACACCACCTTGCTTCCCTAAAATAATGACCCTACAACCACCACCTCACCATCCCAAAAGCACAACCATATCTCACCGATCAACCCCACATCACATCAAAAATGAACATCACCACCACACAACCCAACCACACAACAAAACACATCAAATATCATTTTACATATTTAACAAATGGGATTTTAACACATTCCACTTTACTTTAGGGGAGTAATCACACAATACATAATCTTGGGGAAACTATTTCATTATCCCAATATAAGTGGTTATCTGATTTACATTTTAGGGTTTATATCACAAAAACAACACAAAAAGGGTTCCACAATACATGTTAATCAATAAAAAATCCCCCAAGAGACACAATTTTCAGTGGGGCATCAAGATCATACAAATAAATCATAACAATAATATCAAATCTATAAAAACATGTGAATCATTACCCTTTCCCCCTTAAATTTCAATTAACTAGTTATTTATCTTTAATTATGCTAGAAAAACTACCACCCTTAGATAAAAAAGAGTAAAACCCTCTAACATGATACAAACATAAGAGAAATGAGAGATTACCAACCTCAAAGAAGATTTTCCAACTTGATGCACACCACAAAGTGTAAATGATATTCCAATAGACCATAACCCCGCATAGACAACCATGGATCAACCTACATCATTATATAGGATCACCAAAAATCATCCCAACTCACACCCCAAACCAAAATCATAACACCATGACGGATCTTCAAGAGAAGAATAGGAGGAAAATAAACAAGAAAACAGAAAGGAATTACCACCAATCACCAACAATCACCCACCAAATCAAAAAAAAAATTAAAGTTGGGACAAGAAGGATGAAAGGTCTCATTGGGACACATAGGGTTCACCCAAATTGAGCGGAAGAATAATCAATGACTGAATGAAAATAATCAACTCAAAAGAGGAATTTAAATCTTGGATCCAGTCATTTTGACGTCATGTAAACATTACAAGACATGTAATTCAGGGGGTTTCCAAAAAAACCCACTATCAATGAAAAATGTGTCACTCAAGCCTTTATTTAATACAAATCACGAATTCCACTTACACAGTGTGTATCCATCTCACAGATTCCCCCTTTATCCATATATAAGTCATGAATTCAATAGAAACACAATCCATGAATTACCTTTAGATTCTGTGTAAACATTTCATGATGTGAACTTTCTACAGTAGCTCTACTGTAGCCCCATCCTCCACTGAAAACTCCCATAACCTCCTCAATCCTTATTTGGATAACATCCAACACCCAAAAACTAGAAAAGTAATGGGACATAAAATCATGAACTATTAAATAAGATACCTATAAAATGATTCTCTCCCTCAAGAATCCATAACCAAGACCAAAAGGAAAGGGATCCAAGCAACCACCCTATGAGAAACCTCTCAAGGATCTCATCATACCTAAAATTCTACCACCATCCAAACATGAAAAACCAAATAGCCATAGAAAACTCACACAAACTCATCACCACAATACCACAACCACATCACCATAACCATCCATCCTCCATAATACCAAAACCAATAATTTTCATAACCAAAAAACTACACTACCCCAAACATATGAATCAAGAAGTCCATCTTCCATGTCAAGATAATATCTGATCTGTGGAACAATAACTCACCTGAATGGGTTTATTTTCATCTATTACAATTTGTATTGATTGGGAATCATGTCCTCCCATTTTCATATGTCAAAAATTAATCACACATAATACATCAAAAATAAAGAAACATAGCTCATCTCATAACATAGAAGGATCCAAACATCACATCACAAATAAAAATAGAGGAAAACAAAACTAAAAACAATTATCGACACATGGAACATATCTACATCTCACACTCCAAATTATTCTCCTCCCAGACACCATGCATCCACAATAAATGAACCAAAGTAATGGTTTGTCCATTATTCACCCTCTCTTAGGGATCCCAGATCTCTACTGGCTACTCCACAAATGTCGCATCATCCTTGATATCCAACTATCCTTAATAATAATGAGCGATTAATTATGAGTATACTAAAAAGACGAGATACATTGATAATGTCATGGATCATATCCATCCATGGAAGTTAAACCAACCAATACTCCACCTCACCTGGTCACTCTAAAACCTCAAAAGCCCCAATATACCTTGGATAAAGCTTACCCTCTCTAAAAAACCTCAACTGCCCATGTTGAGGGGAAACCTTCAAGAACATGTGGTATGAAACTTGAAACTCTGATGGCCTCATCCTACAATCAAAATAAGACTTATTCTATTCCGGTTCTACTTTTATACTCTAACAAACAAGGTAAATATTCTCTATTTTTATCTGAACTACATCGGTATAAGAACTACTACTTCCTCAACCTCCATCCAACACAACATAGAACAACAAAGAATCTTATATAAATCCTAAAATAGATCCATGTTGATGAATAAATGATAGATATTATTATCAAAAACTCAACCAAAGGCAATTGTTTTACCCAAGATCCACTAAAGTACAAGATTCACACCCACAAAAAATCCTCTAGAAGTTGGATGGTCCACTATGTTTTCTTGTTCTTCTAAGGGTGGAAAGAAATGTTGAGGCATAACTGAGTTCCAAAAGCATGTTTTAATCTACTACATAATCAAGAGGTAAAACATGCATCTTGATCCAAGACAAAAGGCCGCATAACTTCATAAAACTAAACCACATCATCTATATACCTCCTTGCAAAATCATCCAATATGCTCAACTCCATGATATCTAACAAGTGAGACAATTTTATCAATCAATCCATGATCAACAAGATAACATTATAACCTCCCCAATTATGGGTTAAAATTTTGAAAAAATCCATTTATATTTCATCCCATTTCCACTTAGAAACAACCAAAGGCTACAATAGACCATCGAGAATATGATTCTTACCCTTTATCATTTGGTAAACTAAACACTTCACCACAAACTCCGCCATTGCCCGTTTCATCCAGGTACACCAAAACTGTATCCTCAAACTATGGTATATCTTGGAAACTCTTGGGTGTACCAAAAAAGTTGAGATATGAAACTCATGAAGTACTCCCTCATGTAGAACTAACAGAACAAAAAACCTCACACAAAACAACATCTGGTTTGGACTATCCACTGACCATCCCTCTAGAGCATCACCATAACAAAAAAAAATCATGAATCAAATTTTCCTTTGAGTCTTCCCACCGAGACTCCTCCACCTACCACATCAGAGTAAACTTCACCATCATCTAAAAAATAGTCTCCACAATCATCCACTGTTACATCTAAGTGAAAGGTTTCTAACTCCTCCATTTCTCTCCAAACATCCCCAGACCCCCGAACAATATCCTTCCCTGAATTCCTACTCAAAGTGTCAGCTACCACACTTCCTTTTCCTGAGGTGAGGAGACAGAAAAATCATAATCTTGAAGAAACTCCATCCAAATCCACTAGCTCAAATTCATATAATTCTAAAAAAGATAGACTACAATCTCTTGTGATATGTGAAGACCACAAATCCCTCACCAATGACGCAATTCCTCTAAAACTTCTGTTCAAACACAACTGATTCAAGACACAGATCATGGGTGGAATAGTCATGTAACACCCCAAGATTTCATAGTGTGTTATTTCTTTAAAATAATTCAATAACATGCACTACACATAACACCGAGTTCAATCACACCATGAATTACCAAAGGAAAAAGCCATTCAAAAGAGGTTATGAATATTATTAACTAAATTTTAAACTTTATATAATCCTTATAATTTTAGAATCCATATTATGAGTTTCTTAGTCATAATGCAAGAACAGATTCATTTTCAGTATTACACTTTTATCAACTTTTAATAGTGAAACCTTTTTAAATACAATATTTTATACTTTTTGACTAAATGGGGACATCAAAAAATTTAAAATGAAACATCCCAAGCTTACACGGTACGCTTTCCTTTGAATAAAACAGTAGCGTGTGTTGTACGCAACTTCGAGTTTTAACACACACCACAACCGATCAAACTAGCCGTTATGAATAGTAATACCAAATTTTTGAAATTATATATATTTTATATTTCAAAATGGACTTCATTTTTGGATTCTGAATATCGAATTTAGCCTAAGGTGAAATTTTGGTACTTTTCGGATAACTTTCATATTTTGATGAATAGTGAAAATTACTAAATTTTAATTAAAAACAACTTTTTTAATGAAAATAATTAATAGTGATAAATTATGAATTTGAGTGGTTTTAAAGTATATTTAAAATATATTTTTACCATTCAATTTAATGTTTATCATTGGACATAATTTTACAATTAAACCGAACATAAACAAGTGTCAATCTTTTGATAGTTATTATCTCTTAAAAACACGCTTTTTGTTTTGACAGCGGGAATTAATTTTAAATTAATTTCTGCCACTTCTGTGTTTTGAATTTAGGAAAATGGATTCCATATTTGGAATCAAGATTTCCAAATTATGTAAATAGGTAACTTTTATTTTTACACATTTTGAATAATTACTGCGGTAAAAATTTTATTTACCATGGTTAAAGGGTAAATCCGGTAAATAAGGGTTAAAAAATAATATTATAATAATACAAAATTACCCTAAAACGTGTCCTAACCTTATTGGTGGACACATACCCGACCATGGGCATCCTTGGGTTAATTTGGGGACCCCTTGGAGTCACTTGTATGTGGTAGGGACACATTATATTAATAAAGTTAAAATAAAAATAAAAATGGCATAAGCTTACATCTTTTAGAAGAACAATTTTTACATAGGGTTATACATGTTGGATTTTAGATTATAAATATTCATTAGAAAGCTAAAAAGATTTACTACATGATGATATTTTATTTATAATTTTTAGACATCAAATAAGTTAAATTATTAATGACACAATAATGATGAAATGTTTACCTCATTAATAAATCATTTAAATAAATAAGATTATAATGATTAAAATATTATCTAAAACCTGTCCAATTCTTATTGGTTGATGTTATTTATAATATGAGTCATCGTATCTTCGACCTCAATGATTTTTGGACCATTAGAAACCGAATATAATTATATTATAAAGTAATACTTTCACTCTTTCCTAAAGAGCCCCTCCTCTCCCTTATAAAAGGAGACCACTTCTACTCATTCCTCACACCTCTCAAGCCACTTGGCTCGTCAAAACTCTGTCCAAATAAGCTCCCCACATCCCTCTCCTCCTCCTTGAAGCTTCCCCTTAGGCAGAAAGCATTTCAAGAAGTCCTTTGGTTCCAACCAAAGTGAGTTACCTAAATTAAAGGTAACGATTTCTCTTAAATTATTTTCATTTATTTTGCTTATTCAACTCCCAAAATCTTTTTATTTCCTTTCTTTTGTAACAACACCAGTATCCTCAATATACTAGGATGTTGTTATAAGAAGGATTAAAACTACACATACACACAACTCCATCTAATGGATGATGAACATAATGTTTCTGTGGATGGCAAACTAACGCCTCACGAAACGATGATTGTTCAAATACATCTTACCGCCTCTCATGGTGGCCATTATGATGGCACTTTAATTAAATATGATATTAATGATATATATTTTATATATAAGCTTCTGTAATTCCATTTTATTTCATACCATTATTTGTTTCATGTTGTATATACATACGATAATTTCATTTGAGGAAGTGCGGACTACCGCCCCCTTAAAATGATATGACTCGTTCATACCACACATGGAACGTATAAAGGATGGTGTTAATGAAATTAAGTAACATATATAAAATATTATATTATACTGGAATAGTAATATACCTATGTATCATTTGGATTCGATTCTTTTAAAATAAAAATTAAATGGAAGTAGCGTTCGTGCGTACGTACGGACTACCGTCTCCACGAACGCGATGAGATTCATTCTCCATCGTATCCATTCAAGTATAATTATCATTTAATGATTTAAAAATGATGTTTAAGGACTTGATATAATTCTGGATATGAATAAGATACAACAAACATGACTTATATAACAAAACATATAAAAGAAAATGAGTAAGTTAACACCCGAAACGGCGATAATACTAAGATATTATTATCAAATCAATATTAAAAGATCATATATGATATCATATTAATGTATATGATTCTTGTATAATTTAATAACAATTATTTCACCATTATACAGGAGGTTAACCTACCCCAACCAAGGAAAAGTACAAGGTAAGGGTTATTTCACAATCTCTTCATTATCCGAGGTTGTTTATACGTAATAATCTACTGGGATCTCGTTATCATCCACATCCATGTTTCTTCAAAATGTATTTAAAAACATTTTTAATATTTAAAAGAATATGGTTTAAATTCATTTATACCCTTGTTTGACTTTTTATAAGAGGTTTATAAGGGAATCTTTCCGTCGTTTTCCAAACAAGGTGCTTTTTAACCTTTTCGACAGAATTAAGATAAGAATGTTTTTTTAACTTATACGGAGGGTGCGGTTATTTTCCGCCGTTATAAAATCTTCAAAGCTTCCCTTACAAGATTATAAGAATATTTTCAAGAAAATGTTTTATTTTATATGGATCTAAAATGATTTCAAAATAAAAGGAGATATTTCTTTAAAAAGAATTTTGATTTCATCTATGTCAACATCCTTTGATGGATTTTAAGATTATTTGAAGTTGATTTATTATGATACAAAACTTCTATATTGTATTGAAGGTTTTATGATATGTTTGACTGTGGATGTGCTATTTTTATACCATTCATAGTTTATGGTGAAAGTATTGACATTTCGTATGCTAGTTTTAATACGAATGTTTATGTTATGTTTAAACCTTTTCATATGGGAATGCATTAGACTTAATATGTGACGGGTGGAGCCCGCTATAGCTCCTCGATGCATCGGTAGGTCTCATGAGACAAACTAGTGTCTTGGCACAAGGCCTTGACAAAATCTTATTTGTAGTCTTGGCACGAGGCCTTGACTATGTGGTTATGATAGTCTGGCATTATGCATTCCAACATTATGAAAGTGGTTATTGATTTTTGCATGTGATTATTCGATTAGTAGAATATCCATGTGAATAAGTAAATGGAATTATTTCATTTTATTTATGCCATACCATGTTGAAAGTTCATGTTTAAAAGGCTTTTGTTTTAGTTATACATTGCCTTAAATGTTTATTCTTATTGATGAAAGTTTCCGCTATATTGTTATCCTTACTGGGCATTTGAGCTCACCCCTTTTCTATGTTTTATTTTTCCCAGGAAGTGAAGATGTAAGTTATGAATGACCTGCAGGGATATTATGAGGGGATTATAGTGTGGACTGTGGAAACATTATGTTGTTGTAGTAGTTTTTCATTTTATGATGTAATGTAAAACTTATGAATATATCTAGTGTTTCCAAGGCTACTAAACCAATCGGTCTTTCGAGATTTGATCTTTCTCATGATCATGCCAATGTTATGTAATTAATGCACCGACTCTGGACAACTGGGGTCGGGGCGTTACAGTTGGTATCAGAGGAAGTTTAGTACAAACCTTGGAATCTAGATTTAGATAAACTTTGATTAGAGCACGTAGACCTAAGATGATCTTTGAGGATTAGTATAGAAGAACTTCCTAGAATTTTGGTATTGTAGAGATTTTGTGAGTTTTCCGAGAAATACATCCCTGTCTGGATACGAGCAGGTAGAGGTGGCTCTGGCATAGATGTACCTAGGGGTAAAACCCGAAAACACCGCTTTGAGCTAGACTTGAACGGGAACTGGTGCACGACAACGGGCCTTGCTGCACTCTTGGTTACGACACTCCCGGGGGGATATGCTTAGGATAACTCTCATTTTCTTTACAAATCATTATGAAGGGTTTATGAGTATATACGTCCTCAAAGGAAACATTCTTATGATTATGGATTATATCCATAAATAGTTCAATTTATGTTAAGTGTTTTATAAGTATGGGATTATGTATTTTGATTCATAAACTGATCTAGTGTATGCCATTGTTTAGAAATGGCGCCCAGTAGAAGGAATGAGAACTCCAGCAATGCACATGATCCAAAGAGAAAGAAGGATCATATCTTTCATGGTCTTAAGCCAGAATTTATAAGAGAAATAGTCTCCCATGTATTATCATTATATGAAGAAATAATATCATGTGTTGATAAGATAAGTAAAGATTTTACTGAGTCCTATGGATTTGAAGGGAAGCAAGAGAAGAAAAGGATGGAAGAGAGAAAGATGGATAAAGGGAAGAGGGAAAAGAAGAATTTTCCCATATGTGGTAACTTTGGAAAGAAACACCCTGGAACTTTCCTGAAAGGAATGGGAGTTTGTTATAAGTGTGGAGAAAAAGGGCACAAAGTACGTGACTGCAAGGGTAAGAAAATGGTTTCAAATGTACAATGTTTCATTTGCAAAGAGTTTGGACACTACGCGAACCTATGTCCCAGTCATCAGACTATGCCGCAAATGATGCTATTGGATAATAATCAAGTTATGATACTACCACAGATGAAGAGGAATGATTAGAGTTATTATGTTTATTATATCAATTGAGTGTGTATCAACAATTTACTTGTTATAATAATTATGGAGTATGTAAGGATTGTACTGCAGTACTATTTCATTAAGGACTTGAGATTTTGTGGAACAAAGAAAAGTGACTCAATAGCAGGATAAATTTTTGGAAAATATATGGTTGAGATAATGATAAACCATAATGTAGCTCTGATACCGAAGTAGTGATTTTGGAATAATACATGATTGTTTTGGATAAATTATATTGGATATTCTTGACTACCTTCGAACTGATTAATGATTTGTATATTCCATCATTTTTGGGGTTTAAAACATTTATGGATTAATGAAGTATATCCAGCATTCTATATGGAATAAGGGAGCATGAAGGTAATCAATAAGGAATATGGTAATTCAGGATGTTTCAGTGTATTAAAAGAATACATGATGAAGGTATTCATATTCTATTACGGGGTAAAAAGGTTCTACATTATGTTTAACTTACTTATAAATGTTGGACTGTGAGTTTGGACAGAAGTATTTTGGATAGTTCTAGTTTGGATTATTTTGGATTGCCATAAAAGGACAACCCGGAGGTCGGGCGGCAACCCATCGCGTCCGGAAAGGCTGCAAGACTTGAACCCGCAACCGAAGGGCGACAAGGGTGTATCACCTACCACTGGCCCATGAGATGTCATGGATTAAATAATGTAGTTTTTATTAAAAGATCTTGTTGATGAATTATAAATTCGTTTATTTTGGAACCCTATATGAATAGTGTAAATAGAATTTTTTACGTTCTATTACCTTTTAGAGTGAAAGATGAGTTTGTGGTAGAAATTTATTAATGGATAAAACTCTAATAATAAAGTAAGTATATCTCCTTATGATCTTAGCCAATCTCATAAATAAATTCCTCAACATTAAGAAAAGGAACTTAGAACAAAAATGTTATCCTAGATGGTACCTTAAATCATCACTAATTTATGGCTTTGGGATTGTTGGCCTTTTCATAGCCATGTTCTCTACCACTCTCCATCAGATAATTGATGGTTATATTTTTCTTCCATATCCATATTTTACTACATGGAACCCTAGTATGTGTTATTTTCGGTAATCTTCATACTTTCGACTCTTTATTTTAAATAGAGGCCTCATTAATTCATTTTTCGATGTGGGATTTCAACTAAGATATTTTGAAACGTCAAAAATGTGTTATCCTAATACCCTATGTTTTGTTGAACCGATGGTATTTCAAATCATCATAGATTGATGAATTTAAGGACCTCAATTTTATACTTGTTTGTGATTGATGACCTCAATCACTACCTATAAATATTTACATTTTCCTCCAATTATATGTCTCAAATTTCCACCAATGTTCTCCTAATCGAGATCATAATTTGGTGGTGACCCTTTCATTTCTCTTTTCCTCAAATTAAGACTAAATTTTAGTAACCCAATTTCCGATGTGAGTTTTCCCACAAATATATTATCTATTTTCAACCTTTTATTTTCGAAGAACAATTTCAAATTGCGAGGATGCAATTTTTTGAAGGAGGGGAGAATGTAACACCCCAAGATTTCATAGTGTGTTATTTCTTCAAAATAATTCAATAACATGCACTACACGCAACACCGAGTTCAATCACACAATGAATTACCAAAGGAAAAAGACATTAAAAAGAGGTTATGAATATTATTAACTAAATTTTAAACTTTATATAATCCTTATAATTTTAGAATCCATATTATGAGTTTCTTAGTCATAATGCAAGAACAGATTCATTTTCAGTATTACACTTTTATCAACTTTTAATAGTGAAACCTTTTTAAATACAATATTTTATACTTTTTGACTAAATGGGGACATCAAAAAATTTAAAATGAAACATCCCAAGCTTACACGGTACGCTTTCCTTTGAATAAAACAGTAGCGTGTGTTGTACGCAACTTCGAGTTTTAATACACACCACAACCGATCAAACTAGCCGTTATGAATAGTAATACCTAATTTTTGAAATTATATATATTTTATATTTCAAAATGGACTTCATTTTTGGATTCGGAATATCGAATTTAGCCTAAGGTGAAATTTTGGTACTTTTCGGATAACATTCATATTTTGATGAATAGTGAAAATTACTAAATTTTAATTAAAAACAACTTTTTTAATCAAAATAATTAATAGTGATAAATTATGAATTTGAGTGGTTTTAAAGTATATTTAAAATATATTTTTACCATTCAATTTAATGTTTATCATTGGACATAATTTTACAATTAAACCGAACATAAACAAGTGTCAATCTTTTGATAGTTATTATCTCTTAAAAACACGCTTTTTGTTTTGACAGCGGGAATTAATTTTAAATTAATTTCTGCCACTTCTGTGTTTTGAATTTAGGAAAATGGATTCCATATTTGGAATCAGGATGTCCAAATTATGTAAATAGGTAACTTTTATTTTTACACATTTTGAATAATTACTGCGGTAAAAATTTTATTTACCATGGTTAAAGGGTAAATCCGGTAAATAAGGGTTAAAAAATAATATTATAATAATACAAAATTACCCTAAAACGTGTCCTAACCTTATTGGTGGACACATACCCGACCATGGGCATCCTTGGGTCAATTTGGGGACCCCTTGGAGCCACTTGTATGTGGTAGGGACACATTATATTAATAAAGTTAAAATAAAAATAAAAATGGCATAAGCTTACATCTTTTAGAAGAACAATTTTTACATAGGGTTATACATGTTGGATTTTAAATTATAAATATTCATTAGAAAGCTAAAAAGATTTCCTACATGAAGATATTTTATTTATAATTTTTAGACATCAAATAAGTTAAATTATTAATGACACAATAATGATGAAATGTTTACCTCATTAATAAATCATTTAAATAAATAAGATTATAATGAATAAAATATTATCTAAAACCTGTCCAATTCTTATTGGTTGATGTTATTTAGAATATGAGTCATCTTATCTTCGACCTCAATGATTTTTGGACCATTAGAAACCGAATATAATTATATTATAAAGTAATACTTTCACTCTTTCCTAAAGAGCCCCTCCTCTCCCTTATAAAAGGAGACCACTTCTACTCATTCCTCACACCTCTCAAGCCACTTGGCTCGTCCAAACTCTGCCCCAATAAGCTCCCCACATCCCTCTCCTCCTCCTTGAAGCTTCCCCTTAGGAAGAAAGCATTTAAAGAAGTCCTTTGGTTCCAACCAAAGTGAGTTACCTAAATTAAAGGTAACGATTTCTCTTAAATTATTTTCATTTATTTTGCTTCTTCAACTCCCAAACTCTTTTTATTTCCTTTCTTTTGTAACAACACCAGTATCCTAAATATACTAGGATGTTGTTATAAGAAGGATTCAAACTACACATACACACAACTCCATCTAATGGATGATGAACATAATGTTTCTGTGGATGGAAAACTAACGCCTCACGAAACGATGATTGTTCAAATACATCTTACCGCCCCTCATGGTGGCCATTATGATGGAACTTTAATTAAATATGATATTAATGATATATATTTTATATATAAGCTTCTGTAATTCCATTTTATTTCATACCATTATTCGTTTCATGTTGTATATACATACGATAATTTCATTTGAGGAAGTGCAGACTACCGCCCCCTTAAAATGATATGACTCGTTCATACCACACATGGAACGTATAAAGGATGGTGTTAATGAACTTAAGTAACATATATAAAATATTATATTATACTGGAATAGTAATATACCTATGTATCATTTGGATTCGATTCTTTTAAAATAAAAATTAAATGGAAGTAGCGTTTGTGCGTACGTACGGACTACCGTCTCCACGAACGCGATGAGATTCATTCTCCATCGTATCCATTCAAGTATAATTATCATTTAATGATTTAAAAATGATGTTTAACAACTTGATATCATTCTGGATATGAATAAGATACAACAAACATGACTTATGTAACAAAACATATAAAAGAAAATGAGTAAGTTAACACCCGAAACAACGATAATACTAAGATATTATTATCAAATCAATGTTAAAAGATCATATATGATATCATATTAATGTATATGATTCTTGTATAATTTAATAACAATTATTTCACCATTATATAGAAGGTTAACCTACCCCAACCAAGGAAAAGTACAAGGTAAGGGTTATTTCACAATCTCTTCATTATCCGAGGTTGTTTATACGTAATAATCTACTGGGATCTCGTTATCATACACATCCATGTTTCTTCAAAATGTATTTCAAAACATTTTTAATATTTAAAAGAATATGGTTTAAATTCATTTATACCCTTGTTTGACTTTTTATAAGAGGTTTATAAGGGAATCTTTCCGTCGTTTTCCAAACAAGGTGCTTTTTAACCTTTTCGACAGAATTAAGATAAGAATGTTTTTTTAACTTATACGGCGGGTGCGGTTATTTTCCGCCGTTATAAAATCGTCAAAGCTTCCCTTACAAGCTTATAAGAATATTTTCAAGAAAATGTTTTATTTTATATGGATCTTAAATGATTTCAAAATAAAAGGAGATATTTCTTTAAAAAGAATTTTGATTTCATCTATGTCAACATCCTTTGATGGATTTTAAGATTATTTGAAGTTGATTTATTATGATACAAAACTTCTATATTGTATTGAAGGTTTTGTGATATGTTTGACTGTGGATGTGATATTTTTATACCATTCATAGTTTATGGTGAAAGTATTGACATTTCGTATGCTAGTTTTAATACGAATGTTTATGTTATGTTTAAACCTTTTCATATGGGAATGCATTGGACTTAATATGTGACGGGTGGAGCCCGCTATAACTCCTCGATGCATCGGTAGGTCTCATGAGACAAACTAGTGTCTTGGCACAAGGCCTTGACAAAATCTTATTTGTAGTCTTGGCACGAGGCCTTGACTATGTGGTTATGATAGTCTGGCATTATGCATTCCAACATTATGAAAGTGGTTATTGATTTTTGCATGTGATTATTCGATTAGTAGAATATCCATGTGAATAAGTAAATGGAATTATTTCATTTTATTTATGCCATACCATGTTGAAAGTTCATGTTTAAAAGGCTTTTCTTTTAGTTATACATTGCCTTAAATGTTTATTCTTATTGATGAAAGTTTCCGCTATATTGTTATCCTTACTGGGCATTTGACCTCACCCCTTTTCTATGTTTTATTTTTCCCAGGAAGTGAAGATGTAAGTTATGAATGACCTGTAGGGATATAATGAGGGGATTATAGTGTGGACTGTGGAAACATTATGTTGTTGTAGTAGTTTTTCATTTTATGATGTAATGTAAAACTTATGAATATATCTAGTGTTTCCAAGGCTACTAAACCAATCGGTCTTTCGAGATTTGATATTTCTCATGATCATGCCAATGTTATGTAATTAATGCACCGACTCTGGACAACTGGGGTCGGGGCGTTACAAGTCATGCTCATGGGGCATAACTTCTAAGACCCATAAGGGATCACTAACCTCTACTTCATCAACACACATACCATTCCTAGATGGTATGAATCAAAAAAAACCTCCAACATCTCACCCTTATAAAAAAACTGAGTCACTAGAGCATTGAACAATTTCCCATTTAGGTAACTGAATGCTACCTACCACTAATTAGTCCACACAGAACCTTGGTCCTTCTTGGTCAACACTGTCAATAGAGATATAATTCAAGAGAAATTAGTTACAAAAATTTGATAATATCCTGTGAAACTGTGGAAGTTATAAACCCTTTCCAAATTCTTCGATGCTAACCAAGAAATAAATACCTTGACCTTTGATGTGTCTAATTACACACCCTGATGTGACACCGCATATCCAAGGAAATTCACCTCTCACATCCATAAATCTCACTTGGAAAATTTACTCTAAAGATGGTGGTGTTGAATGTCCTATAAAATAACCCTAATACTCTCTACATGCTCCTCCCCTAACCTCTATTATAGCAAGATAACATCGATGATAATAATGAAAAATGGGTTCAAGAACTTTTGGAACACAGAGTTCACAATCCCCATGAATATCACTAGTGCATTCATAACAGAAAATGAAACGACTACAAACTCCAGGTTCCCAAAACTTCATCTAAAGGAATTATTTGAGATATCATCTTCCTCCACCTTAAACTGGTGATATCTAGACCACATATCAGTCTTAGAAAACTAACTCTCCCCTATCCTCTGGTTAAAAGTATCATCTATACTCAGAAAAGGTTAAATTTGCTTAACCTTTATCTTATTTAACCTTTGGTTATATATAAATAACTTTATACTACAATATTACTTCTTGGAGAAAAACACTAGAGCACTCAATAGTGGTACACTGGGATGAATAAATCCCTTCTGTATCGGATCATATATCTGAATCCTAAAATCCCAAAACTCAGAAGGGGACATCCAATAAGGAGCCATAAAAATTGAATAATCGCCAGGTTTTAAGTCTATCATGGACTCAATATCATTTCAAGGGGGTAACATCACAACCTACTTAAGGAAAACATAAAAACTCCCCTAATTACCCTAGGGACCTCTACTACCTATGTGTCTACTAACTCCACATAAAACCTAGTCATAAAAGAAAGAAGGGGCTCTCTATTCCGACTGACCACTTGAAAACCCCACTCACCCATGAAAACCACATACTAACCATCCATGTCCAAGAATACGACTCTACTCTAGAAGCAGTCGATAATAGCATGTAAGGAGTAAAACCAATCAATGACTAGTATGATAATGTATGTCTACATATATAGAAATAAAATATCCCCATGGGATAGATGTGACCCCATCATCAGTATATATCCCTAAAAAACATCAAACAACCAGGTCTAGTCTTCGACTAGAATAGTAAACACCAGGGGAATGAGAAGTCTCTCTACATCTAATTCATGAGAAAGAACTATAGTGGATGAAATAAATGATTTCATAAATCTTAAATCAAAATGGGCTCAAAAAAGGGTACTAAAAAACTAATTGTGCCTCTGATGATCTTTGGCCCCTTTGGTACTACCACATCTATTGCATGCAACTAAACACACCTAACTACCATACCTCTATTTTGATAACCAAATCCACAACCACACTAAGGTTGAGGTCCATGAACATGAGGAAAATATCAGGGTTAGACTCTACCCACTCTATCTCCCCTTATCAGAGCATAAGCCTACAATCCCTACTACTAAAATGGTCTCATAGGAAACTACTACTGAGGCTGGAAGTGAATGTGTCCACCTCCACCAAACTGATCTCAGGGAACAAATGAACACTAATTTTTAAAATGGACATGAATACCACAACCAAAACACACTATAATTATATATATAAGAATATAATATAAACCATTTGCCCTAAAAGCATGAATGGGAAACTTCCGAGGTCAAATCCGCATTGGTTGAAACTTTAAAGGTCTCAATGCTTGAGATCTACCACTAACACCTCTTCCCCTTAAGAAGACTATATTGTTACCCAGTTATAGTAAACATCCACATGAGTTCATCCTCTTGATCAAATCCACATTCTTATGAACCACCATATATTTTAGAATTGTAAATGGAGTGATTGGATACTAAATAGAAGGATGGAGTGCCTCCAAAATATGTCTCGTATAAGACTCTTCATGTAGAAAAAAGATCTGGGGAAAACAAAGAAGGTACTTGAAGATTATTTAAAAATACTTTACTAACATACTACCTTATTGAAGAGAAATAATATCCTACTTTATCACTACCCTCATGGACAATGAAAGGAACTCAGATCAGAACTCCTTCTGAAAGTTGACCCATGAAACATCTAACTTCGCCTTCTCTCCCAGATACAACACCCAACACTGATGTGCATCCCCCCACATATAAACGACTACTAAAGAGACCTAGTACTCAATTAGGGATTGGATAAAACTGAATGTGATCTCAATCTATTCCATCAATCTCTACATCTGAAACACTACCCTCATACTTCAACAATGATTACCACTAGAAAGCACGCAATACCCTCTTCCAAGCCTAATCCTCCTCTACTGGATCAACCCTACAATGATAAACCAGATCATACTGCTAAATATAAACTACCTCAGGAACATGAAGACGACATTAAGTATCCATAGCTAAACAGAAAGAAATATTTTCCTCAACCTGGTAGTATGTGATTTTATTTAGATTCATTTTAATTCACTTTATTCATTCTAATCTGCCCATAACAACCCAATTCAAACAAGAACACAAGTAATATTGATGCATGTACCTATCTTAGTTATCTACATTGTAAATAGATCCACCTCACTTTATCTTTCAACAAGCTCATATTCCATGCATTGGATCATGGGGACCTTAAAATTCTATGTTTTAGCTTGTCTCCCTAGCCTATGTCACACATCATGGTCAACTGGAACTATTTCTATACCAACCCATGAATTCCTTGTGGTTTCTAAATCCAAATCCCATCATATCTCTCAATCACACTCTAATACCACTCTTCGTGACCCCTCACATGAAAGATACTATGGTGAGGGTGATAGATAATGACCCTCGAGTCATGCCTCTAGTAGGTCTCTAGTTGGAAACTAGCACCAAGGGTATAAAAATATCATAAAATGGGAGGTGTAACCCACTATAATAATGTAGGATCAAAAGATAATATGAATCAACCAGAAAAAACACTATGAAATAATATAAAAGAAACCAAAATTATCCCAAAATTAATATATTAAAAAACTAATAAAGATAAAAATCTCCAAAGGAAATACCCAAAAGCAATGCTAAAGCAATGGCACAACAACTATCCAAAGTATGAGATAATAATGTCCAGCATAGTTGTCATGATCCCCTCACTCAAAAGATAACACAATGAGGGGAGAGAGATAATGACCCCTGAGTCCCGCCTCCAGTAGGCCCCAAGTTGGCAACTAGCACTGTGGGTATAAAAATATCATGAAATTAGAGGTATTACCCTCTATAATAATATAGGATAGAAATATAAGATGAATCATCAAAAAATAAATCCATGGAATAATATAAAAGAAACCAAAACCATCCCACAAATGCATGTATAAATAAAATGGGTATAGATAAAATTATCTAAAGTAAATAACAAAAAGAAAAGGTAATGTAGAGACACAACAACTATCAAATGGTCCAAGCTAGTAATGTCTAACCCAATCCATATAGTATACCTGGAAACCTGAAAATCAATTTATATATGTATGGTGAGAATAAAAAAATACTCAGTAGGAAAACCAAATTCTCTCATATACATGTGAAAGAAGCATACTATTTCACCCGTGAGAAAACATCTAAACCAACAATATCTAAACAAGCCAAATATCCATCCCAACCTTACCAAGGAATGATCACCAAATAACACAATCCATGTAATATAATATAACATGATTCAAATAGATAAATGGTAGGCCACACTACTTTCCCACTGGCATTAATCTCTCACACCCCAACATTTTACGTCATGGAGATTCCATTTATTATACATACCAAACCAACCCACATGCATAGTAACAACACACCTCTCCCAAATATACCTGGGCTTGCCGCCCAACAAGAAAAATCACATCACATATCGCTTGAAGACTCCTAGACCACAACACATCCACAACCATAGCCAAAGCAGTAGGGTATCAAGAACATGAAGGATATCAACCTCATTTATCTACTCCTACCATGAACAACCCCAACCATCAGAAACCTTATCTTATCTAATCTCACACATATATTCATATTCTACCTCACAACTTGCTCGAAGACACCTGGGCTCACATCCCCACAAGCATGGACACATTACATCTCACTAAAACAAACCTTGGATATCATAATCACCCTATAATGCACTATCAGACCTCAAGCCATCACAACCTATGAAATACCTACCTTTATTGGAAGAGACAATGAGAAAGTGAGGGTACCATGTTATTCATCCTCCTCACCCAATGTTGGGAAAACACCCCCGTGTAAAAATACGGGTTCCAGCACATAGTTCTCAATTTGGGTTGGGTTCTTATAGAAATAATAAAAAATCTACAAGTATATACATATTTCCACGCACATAATACCAACCTATGGGTTCACAAAAAAACACTAACTAACTCACAATATCCAAACTTTTTCTACCACCTCTAAATGAATAACCCCACATAAGCCACAATCCACAAGATGAATTCTATGTTTCCAACCAAACCCATTTTATAGCCCATTAATTTCATTTTTAAAAATAAATCACATTTAATCACACAACCCATAATTTAATTACAGATTAGAAATTTCCAATACATTAATTTAATCAAATCCTAACCATTTAAATCATTATTAAATAATTATTTCATCATTACCCAAGAATCCACACACACACTAATAACTTTTTATTATTGAAACACTTTTATGGGAAATGTGAGAAACCAAAAAGTAAGCCTAGGAAAAACTATAAAATAAACAACATAATTATTAAAAGATAGCTTAAGACTATTAGAATCATTCTACCGAAATATTTTCCAAGAAAGAGTGCTGACCTTAGTGTATGAATCATCCTTTATAAGGTCTTCAAAGTGATACGTCAGTTTTTACCAAGCTTTCATGTACACATCTTTGTTAATATTCCTTTAATTAAATTATATTATTAGTAGAAGGTATTTATTTTCAATATATACACTATTCTCATGATTAGTGTCAATGTGAATCAGTCTTCCTATCATTTATTCTACCTCATCATGTGTAGAATTAATCTCAAGACCCTCTTCCACTATAGTCTCTTTCGAATTTATGATCAACAACAATGATTGTTTAGAGACCATATATTTCTATCACTGCTTTCCAGGTAAAACACCCATATGGGGAACTTCCCCCAAATATGTAACCTCTTTTCGATTAGAGTTTACAAAAATCTTGGGATCTTCTTCCATATCTATAGCTTTCGACCTTTTGGTGGATCTAGTCTTCATAAGTAGGGGTAGATGGGAATAGTACTTTTAACTATACCTATTTCCTCTCAAAACCTTCCTACTTCTCAAGCTATAAATATAAATAACATGAAAATATAATGCACTTTCACATGATTACTGACTGTGGGACTAACCACTGGACTCAACTTTGGTGACTCCCTCTTAATTGGATTTCTCTGCCCGAGCTACTGCATCCTAATCCATACCTTCACACACAAACCCTTATAATTAGCTAACAAGATTAATAATTGGAAAATCCATCCTCAGGTTTTTCCATATTAGGGACCCCCCATTGCGTCATACCCTTAACACCTAATAGAGTACCCTCCCTTGCCACATTGGACACATCAAATCCCCACAGAGACCTGGGATCATGGGACCCCCCTCATCTAGCGTTTCCACCTAACAGTACTGCATCCAAAAAGGATTCCATATTGGGAACCCTTTAATATTTCTTAAAATCCCCTTGAGTATATTCTTCAAGATTGATATGTATACTAACACACCCTTCCCCACCATGGGAGACCTTAACACATTTACTAGATAAATAAACCAAAACACCTGCTTCATGTACTACCTCAGTACCCACTAGTTTTGAAGATTCTTGTATAGAAGTCACAAGATCACTAAGGCCCTTCCTTATATAACTAAAAATATTATCCACTAAGGGATTGTTTTCCTATGTTCCACCTTGCACCACTATCACATTATTAGGGGTGCTAAAAACACCCAACTTGTGCTACCCCACAAAACCTTCACCAAGACCAACCTCTACTCCTTTTCCACTACCTCCTAACTTTGTAATTTCTTGGTGATTAATGACCTTGTTACCATGCCTATAGTTTTCTTATGAATGACCTATTTTATTATAGAGAGATCAGAAGTCCACCCATGAATCAAGAACCATATCCTGGTTTCATCAGAACTCTTTCCCCATAGAAATCCAAACAAACTCCAATAGTAATCCTGAGACATATAATTCCACACATATTCCAAGATAGACTAGATGGAAGAATTCTAGAGTTCTACTATCATAGAATAATTATCAACCTACTAAATTTATTATCATTTACATAATCATGTTATTTGGAAATGGTAATGGGAGAAGAGGAAAACTAACAAAAAATCATGTCCAAACAACCAACGCCTCGCTTCCCCAAAAGCACAACCCCATATCACCCATCATCCCCAAATAAAATCCCAAACAAACATATCCTCCCAATAACATGACCACACATCAGATCACATTAAATACCATTTACAAGGATTTTTATCATATTTCACTTTATTTTAGGTTCGTTATCACACAATCCAAAATCCTATGGTAAAAATTTATTTATCCGAATATAATTGGTTTTCCAATTTCCATTTATGGGTGATATAAAAACAATCACCATATAAATAGTAGTCTCAAAACATATCATCTAGCACAAACAAGGTCCCCAACGACCCCAATTTTTAGAAGGAAATCAAACCCATACAACCATAATATCACAACTGTATCAAAGATGTAAAATCATGTGAATCATTCCCATTTTCTATTCAAATTATAATTTTCCAATTCTTTATAATTGATTAATCAAGTACAACCCTAACCTATATATGAACAAGAGTAAACCCCTCCCAAATGATGAATAATAAAGAAAAATGAGGGATTCCATACCTCAAAGAATATTTTCCAACTCGTTGCACATCATAGGGAGAAGAAGAATGAATGAAAATAAAAAAACACACGAAAAACCCAAAAATAAACTTAAATAACATGAAAATATCTTCAAAATAAACCCAAAATCACAACTCACAACCCAAACCAAAACCACACCACTGTAGTGGGTTCTCAAAAGAATAATAAGATAAAACCACCAATAAGGGAGAAGAACGTACCATCGATCACCAAATGGAATCCAATGGATCTAATAAATAGAATAAGAGAGAAGAGGGATTTAATGCATTCTTAGGGTTCCTAGGGTATATATATAATTATAGGATTGGATGTGCATACGAATAAATGAAATTATCCAAGGAAAAAGAATATAAATCCTGGAATCCCACCCGTTTCTCCAAAAAAACATCACCTCAGCCTTTATTTAATACAAGTTGTGAATTCAACTTACACTATGTGTAATCTATCTCATGGGTTTTCAATTATCATTGTACCACCCATGAACTAGTCAGTTACACAATCTGTGAACCACCTTAACATGTTGTGAATTCCACTTACATGATGTGAACTTCCTTCCAGAGCTCTGATGTAGCTCCAACCTCCACTAATAACTCCCACAACATTCTCAATCCTTCTAAAGAACTCCTCTAACATCCAAAGAAGAAACATTAATGGGATAGAAAGTATTATTCTATTATATAAGATACAACTCAAATGATTCCCACCCTCAATAATCCAAAACCAAGCCTATAAAGAAAGGGTTTTGAGCAACTACCCCATGAGATGCTTATCAAGGATCTCATCATACCTCAAACACCACCACTAGCTAAACATGCCAAAACAAAAAGAAAAAAACATCTCAAAAAACCTCATCACAACACATAGACACGTACCCACAACCATAAAACCTCTATTCAGCCCAAATGAACAACCTTTATAACCCACAAACTACACTTCCCAGAATATAAAAATCAGGGAATTTCATCCTCTATGTCAAGATACTATCTTCTATGGGAATTACTGACACTACCACACAAGTTTAATCACATATTAGTATAAATACTATCAGTTATGAATTATGTTCTCCAATTTTTATATGTTTCAACTTTATCACACATCACACATCACACATCACAAACAAAAGAAAACAAGTCATCTCATAAAAAAATTCAAATATCACATCACAGGGAAAAAAAACAATGAAAAAATCAAAACAAATCTGGGTATTGGGAAAATATCTACCTATCTCCATCCCAAGTACTCTCCTCCATTCCACCATGACTCTAAAATAAGCTAGCACAAGAAATTTTTTCCCACACATTACATTCACCAAACGATCCTGGATTTATACAAGCTGATCCCCAAGAATCACGTAATCCTTAATATCAAACTATCCCCAATCAATGAAATGTGAGTCATCATGAAGATACTGAAGAATCTATGAGTAATGGAAGACGTTGTGGATCCTCTCAAGACATGGTGGGAACACCAAACAATATTCCACCTCACCAACTAACCCCAACACCTCAAAGGACCTAACAAACCTAGGAGAAATATTAATCCCCTGCCAAACCTTTGAAACCCATGTTGAGGAGAAACCATAAAAAAAACATGGTCCACAAAATCAACCTTCAAGGGACCACTCTTATGATTTACCCAATACTTCTACTAGTCCTACTCTTCTTTCATCCATTCTTAAACTAATTGAACCTTCTATGTTGTGATCTGCACCACATCATTTCCAAGAACAGCTGCCTTCCCAATCGTCATCCAAAACAAAAAAGAATAACTCGGTTTCCTGTACAACATCTCAAATGGAGCCAAGAAAATGGAATAGTGATATCTGTTATTGTATGAAAAATTGAACAAAGATATGTGTTGTACCCAAGATCCATTATAGTCTAATATGCATGCCTTTTAATAACCTCTAGTGCTTGGATAGTTTTCATCGTCTACCCATCCTTATAAGGGTGGAAGGTATCGCTGAGGTGTAACTATGTTTCAAAATAATGATGCAACACTCTCTATACATTTGAGGTAAAATTCGCAACCTGATCCAAGATAATGGACCTCAAAACTACATGATACTGTACTAAATCATCTACACACTACTTAGCCAAATAATCCACTATTCCCAACTCATTTATCTCTAATAATTGGGGAAACTTCATCAACTATTCCTTGATCACCCAGATAGAATAAAAAACTCTCTAATCATGGGGTAAACCTGTGTTGAAATCCATCAATATGTCATCCCATTTTTACTCAGGAACATCCAAAGGATGAAAGAACATCCAAAAACATGATTCTCGTCCTTTACCTACTAGAAAACTTAACACTTCACTACAAACTCTACCAATTATAATTTCTTCCTAGGCCACCAAAACTACGTCCTTAGACTACATTACATCCGAGAAACTATAGGTTATAATACCAAAAGTGATCTATGAAACTAACGAAGAACTCCATCATGAATCACTACAAAAAACCCCCCAAAAAACAACATATGGTTCCAACTATCCTATAACCATCCCTCTAGAGAATCACTATGGATAACATGATTTCACACCACCTCTTCCTCTGAGTCTTCCCATCGAGAACCCTCCAACTGCTGCATTAGATAAGAATACACCATCTTCTTAAATAAACATCCTCTACCACCATCCAACCTTATATCTATGTGCAAGGATGCCAAAATATCTATTTATCTCAAAATATACCCAAAATAATGAATAAAATCTTTCCACAACTACTATCTCAGAGCATCATTCCCAACATTACCTTTTGTAAAGGTTTAGGGGATCTCAAAATAACAATCTTGAAGAAACTCTATCCACCTTCACTACTGCAAATTCAGATCATGGTAATACAAGATATACCTCAAGCTCTTTCAATCCATGAAGACCATAATGAAATCCCCATTGAGGTAATGTCAACACAACTTCAGAGAAAACACAACTGCTTGTAGCTCTAGATCATGGGTGGAATAGTTACACTCATGGTGATGTAACTATATTAACCCATAAGATATAACTTCCCTCTATTTCATCAACATAAATCCCAAGACTAGATGTAAATAATAATAAAAAACTTCAAACATCACACCCTAATTAGGAAACTAAAGCACTAGATCACAAAAAACATCTCATTCAGGTAACCAAAAATTTCCCAACACTGATCAATCCACACAAAATCCCGAACCTTCCTAGAAAACACTGTAAATGAGGATGATAATTGAGATAAATAAGGAAAAACCATGATAATAAACCAAAAGACCAAGGAAAATGTGAAACTATACCATGTTCTTGGGTGATTCCAAAAACACTACCTTGGCCTTTGATGGGTGTACTACCACACCCTATTGAGACACCACATGCCTAAGGAAATGCACCTCTTATGTCCAAAACATAAACTTAGAAAACTTTACATAAATCTAGTGGTGTCGAAGTAATTGAAAAATGGATTTTAGATTCTTGGCATAATATTCACTTGAACTTGAGTATACAAAGATATTATATATGAACATGATGATGAACCAGTCCAGGAACTCATGGAATAGAAAGTTCATAAGCCCCATGAATAAGGATGGTGTGTTCATAACACCAAATGAAATGAATACAAAATCGAAGTTCTTATACCTGCATCATAAGGAAGGTGGTATCTGGACCAAAAATAAATCTTATAAAACCTACTCACCCCTCTCAGATGGTCAAAAATAGAATCTATACTCAGAAGAAGGTAATAGTTATTGACTATCACCTAACTCAACCTAGGATAGTTTATACAAAAAACTCAGTCTACCATCCACCTTCTTAGAGAACAACACAGAGAACCCCATGGTGACACACTAGTTTGGATAAAACCTTTCTCATTGGATCATCAATCTGAATCCTCAACCCCTGCAACATAGAAGGTGCCATCTAATAAGGAGCCATCAAAATTGAAGAAGCCTCAGGTTGAAATTATATCATGAATTGAACATAATGTCAAGGGGTAGCATCACAACCTTATCTAGGAAAACATTTAGAAACTACCCAATGACCTTGGGTACCTCCATTTTCCCAAAATCCACTAAATCCACTAAAAATCATTCATCAAAGAAATAAGGGGATCCAGACACTGACTTCCCACCTCAAAACCTTTCTCACCAATGAAAACCTCAATCTGACCATCCACATCTGAGAGTAATACTATACTCTATAAGTATTCCATAATATCACATACATAATACAAAAAATAAATCATGATAATAAAATCATATGGATTCATCTTTAGAGAGAAAAAATCCTCATGGGATTGATGTGTCCCCATCATTAGTCTACACCCTCGACACACAAAAAATAAACCGGTCTAGCCTCCAACTAGAATATCAAAAACCAGAGTCATGGGAATCCTCTCTATGTATAGTCTTATATAATGGAATATAGTGGGTGAAACGAAGGATTTTAAACCTCCCAAATAAATCAAGGCACAAACAAGGGTACTAAAAAAAATCAATTATACAACTGATGATGTATGGCCCCTCTGGAACTCCCACCTCCATTTTGTGAAAGTGAACACAACCATCTCTTGTACCTATCTACAAATTACCACCTTCATGAAAATCCCCAAGTCAAGGTCCATGAACATGAGAAACATCTTAAGGTTGGACTCTTCCTGCACCATCTCCTATCGAAGAAGTATAAGCCTACTTCCCCTACAGCTAAAATGATCTCACTAGAAACTGTTGCTGAGGCTAGCACTAAACCTATCCTTATACAACAAAACATGATTGAAGGACAACTGGGCACTGACTCTGATGATTTCCATGAACACCATTGAAAAAATAAAACTAGCATAAATCCCCCAAGAAGATCATGAACACCACCAGGACCATAAGGATATAAGGTAAACTGCTGAGGTCAATTCCCCACTAGTAAAAACCTCTAAGGACTTAGCATCTGATCCCTATCATTATCACATATTATCTTTAGGGAAAACATCTAGTTACCATCTCATAGAAAATCACATCATGAGTTCATCAGTTCGATCACACCCACCTTTTTCTAAACCTACATATACGTTGGAAATGTAAAGTGAGTAACTGCATATTGGATATAAGGATAGAGGGCCTCCTCAAGACATCTCACACAAGACTCTTCATCTGAAAAAATATATGGGTTATAATATAGAAGGTCATTGAACATGAATCCCAACTCCTGTAATAAAATAACCTCTTTTAAAATAGAAAGAATATCCTACATCTTTACTATCTTTATGGTCAATGAAAGGAACTCTTCCTGATTTTTTTTCTAAAATTTGAACCATGAAACATCTACCTCCTTCCATTCTAATAGATACAACACCCACCAATGAAATAGATATCCCATATTTTGAATAAATAACAAATGGAACCAGTATCCTATTAAGTCCTGGATTGAACTGAAAGTGATATCGAGTGCCTCTAACTGACTTTCTATCTCCACATCTGAAACACGTCCCAAGTACCTCCCAAAAGACTTACACTAAAAAGCACACAACACCCTCTACTAAGCCTCGTACTCATATATCAGATCAAACCTATGATGATCAACCAGATCATCTTTCTAAACCTAAAATTCCTAATCCACAAGCATAATATGAACATGATCCATAACTTATAAAAAAATAATTTCCTAATCCTAGTAGTGTGAAATTTAATTTAGATTCATTTTAATTCACTTAATTAATTTTAACCTTATCAAAGAAACCCAATTCAAATAAGTACACAATTCATCATGATGTCTCTACCACTCCTAGGTCTCTACCCTACAAATAGGTCCACTTAACTTGGTCATTTTATAAGTTCTGATTCCATGCACTAGATTAAGGGGGGCCCTGAAATCCCATGTCCTTGCTGGTCTCTTAGGCCTATGTCACACACTGTTTCACACGGATTTCGGGGATGACCTCCTGGACGGGAGATTTAAACGTTCCGATCAGTTTCTAACGGGTTTGTTCGTAGAACTGGAAACATCCAATGATTCCACATCCGTTTGGACCTACTTTCCAAAGTTAGGCGCTCATTAGTTTGTGGACTAATGAGGCTTAGGAATTTGCATTGGTCGAGAGGATGGGAGGTCAGAATCATCACACCTTTTTGAGGGGAATTATTGTCTACTCCGGGACTCTCTTTATAGATTTAAGTTATGTTCGTGAATCCTTATTACATTACCAAGTATAAAATGAGCTTTCCTTAAGTTTTAACAATCAATGATTAAATATGCAAGAAATTTAGAGAATCTTTTATATGTATTCGAGGTTCTTCATCAATAGATAATCATCTGTATCTATTTAGATATTCTTGGTCAATGGTATCCTTCAAAACATTTATAAAAGTCTCTTGGTCATTATGATGACCAGGATGGTTTTAAAGCCACTCAGTGAGGCACTTGAAGTTTATCATCATTCAGAAAGACATGGATTATTTCAAAGTTGGGATCGAACCCATAAATGGGCTACCTACGTATCCTTTGTTTTGGAAAAGGAATCAGAACCCACGTAGTTCGAGAAATGGAGTATGATGTTTATGATTGATGGCTCAAAGAAGAATTTCATAATTACTTTTACACTCTAAGCTCACGTGAGTCATGCTCGGTGTGAGAAACAAGAGGTATTGGTAAAAATTAGACAATTGTGCCATGAAAGATGCAATCATAAGAAATTGTTTGGGGCTTATGTATGTATGACTGCCCAAATAGATGAAGGTTTTAGGATTTACTTTTAGGGAGAAAATCCAGGAACAGGGTCCATAAAGGTATATGTGCTTTATGGAGATTTGAATACTCTAATCTTGGGGCTTACTCCTAAGGAAGATGCCCAAATTAGGAGGAGACTTATGATTGGGTTTTTACTCCTGAAAAAGAAACCCAAATCAAGGGTAAATTATGACTGGTTAGGAGAAATTTAAGGGGGGCTTGGGGCTTACTCCTGAAAAGGAAGCCCAAGATTATGACTGAGTCTTATTCCTGAAAAGGAGACCCAGGTTAGGGGACTTGGGGCTTACTCCTGAAAAAGAAGCCCAAGATTATGACTGAGTCTTATTCCTGAAAAGGAGACCCAGGTTAGGGATTAAGGTTTGGGGCTTACTCCTGAGAAGGATGCCCACATTTGAGATTGGGGATTACTCCTAAGAAGGATGCCCACATTTGAGATTGGGGCTTACTCCTAAGAAGGATGCCCACATTTGAGATTGGGGCTTACTCCTGAGGAAGATGCCCAGATTAAAGGATTTATAACTGGGGATTATTCCTGAAAAGGAGACCCAGGTTAGGATTCTCTCATCTTAAAGGATGAGGTTGAATGAATTAACTCTCCATATTTAGTGACATAAGGATATTTAAATCACTAGACTTTGAGAGATATTCCATAGAATTCCTTTCAGATAAGGAAGTCAAATCAAGAAATCATGCCATAAATGGCTTTGAAGAGTGTCTTGAAGACTGAATCTTGAAAAGGAAAGGTGTGATGGCTTAAGAGGGGTAAAATGGGCAAGATAGGCACCCAAAAAAGGTAGGGGCGCGTAAGTCTTGAAAGGCGCGCAAGTATTGCGGCGGCGCGCAAGTATTGGTGCGGCATGCAAGTATTAGTCGCACAAGTATACTTGCGCGACATGAGGGGTACTTGCGCGATTCTCAAATACCATTAGAATATTTGAGCGACTCTTTATAAATCCCTTTAGAATCCTCTTGACGTTCATCTAAAAAAGGGACGCGCAATTATTATTGAAGGAATAAGGCGGCGCGCAAGTGTTGATGAGTTTCAACACTTAGGCCTTCCTTCTTCTCTTTAAATCTTCTGTTCTAGGTAAGAAATTACCTTAGAAGTGTTCCGGAAGCTTTGAGAAGAGACTTGGGCGTCGGGAGCTTCAATTCGAGTTTCTGGAAAAAAGATCCTCTCGAATGGGGGGCCGACAGGGTCTATTTATAGGCAGGAGAAGACCCCGGGCGGTTACCGGGCGGTTACCACTTAGGTCGCGCAAGTCACTTGCGTGACAGTTAGATAACTTGCGCGGTGAAGTTTCTGTTGATCCTTTCTTCCTGCCTTTGTTGATTTTTGATGTTTTCTTCAAAGGATGAATCACTTTTACCTCGGATATTCCCTTTTCCAATCTTTAGATTCTGTGACGAAAGGAGCGTCAACAAAAGTCCCCCCTCAGAGTTGGATCCGGAGAGAAAAGAGGATTGGACTCTGAGGAAATCGAATCCCTCCAAAGGAAAAGGGAGGCGTGAAAGTCTTCAGTGCACAGAGGGCGGCGTGAAAGTTTTCGTCGCGCAGGTCTTAAGCGCTCTGAGTACGGCGTGCAGATAGGCCTCCTGGCCTATAAATACACCGCTTTTGGCCGTGGATGACACCTGACCCCGAATTTCTCGAGCTCTCGCCGCGCAAGACTTCCTCACTGCGCAAGTCTCTTTTTCCACTGTTTCCTCGCTGCCGCACTACTCTCAAGGTAATAGGGCTTGCGCGGTAATACCTGCGCGAGAAAAACTTGCGCGACACATGTATCACTTGCGCGACATCTCCATACTTGTGCGCCTTAATTCCTTAGCCATTTTTTCCAAATTCTTTCACAAATTTTATGAAAAAATAAACCCATTTAAGAGTTTAATTTATTCAACTCCTGTGCAGATTCAATGGCTCTTAGACCTGGATTAATTGATGAACTGGCTAGCAAGCGGATAGATGATATGATGGACATCATTGGCCCTGATTACTATACTGTCAAAGATAGTACTCTTCCAGATTTGGATAAGTATCTAAAGAAATATCATCGCAACTTTCCCCACTACACTTATCTACCTTTGTATGGATATGGTCATCTACAAGAAGTCATTATTCCAGAAGTAAAGAATTATCTTCCATTTTCGTGGTTTCAGAATTATACCAATTTTTCTTCAGCAAATATCTCAGGTGGAGGAGTATTTCTAACTACTGGAACAGTGGAGAAGGCTTATGTGATGCATCATAGCCCTTGCACACCAGATCTGAAAAAACATACACCTGAGCTTCAACCACATTGTCATCCTTCAATCTTCCGAAATGCTCAGATGGATCAATCCAAAGGCTGGAAGAAAAGTTGGTATTTCCGTCCTGGGGGAGGTGTGAAGCCAACTTGGATGTGGGCATACTGGGTGCGACAGACTTGCACAGAGTTTATCGAGGACCTGAAGAGAGCTGCAATATATGAGGCTGTTTGGGTTGGGCAAACATATGTTTACAGACATGATAACTTCGTGCCAGAGATACTCATCCACTGGAGCCCAGCGACTAATTCTTTCCATTTGACTCATGGAGAAGTAGGTATCCGTTTGTGGGATGTCCAAAAGATTTCAGGAGCTCCAATCTTGGGCAATATGTATGATGAATCCATTCCTCCCAAGGTGACTTGGAATGATTCAGAGAAGACTCCTGCTTTAGCTCGAGAATTATTTAAAATCTTTCACAGGCTCAAGAGCTCAGATACCTCATTAACTCATTTTAGAAAAGATATTCATCCGGAAGAATGGATGAATGTGTTTCTTACTGAGAAGAAGAAAAGGACGGAGCCAAAAGAAAAAGGATCCAAGAAAAAGAGATCCAAGGATAACAGGCCCAGACGTCCTACCACTTGTCCAAAACCTGAGAAGAGAGGATATCCTGGCACATTCTGGCCAACTCTAGAAGCAGGAGAGTTTGAAAAGTGGGGATATGAAGTGAATCAAAGAATTCCAAAGAAAACTCATCTGGCGGGTTTCTTGGCAATGTGGCTCAGTGTTTATCTCTTGCCGGTTAGGGATTCGAAGGGAGGCGTTAGGCCAGGGACCTTCGTCACTGCGGCAAAGTTGGCTGAGGGAAAAATGGTTGGGTTAGCTACCCCCATTTTAGCAAAGATTCACAGGAGTTTACTTCACGTCTTCCAGGGTAAATCTCCTTTAAGAATAGTGGGACCATTCCAGGTTTTGTGGGGATGGATCGCCACTCACTTCAGGACTTACAATGTACAGAATGGATTACAAATTCCTGGAAGCTCTTTCAGACCGTCAGTGCAAGCATTCTCTGGAATTGCTCCATTAGATGTTAATGGTTATGACATGAAAGTAAGACTGAGCATGTTTAAGGAATTCCACTTCTTTCCTTATGGAAGTCCGCCATCCGGGCGATTTGTTGATGATGGGACAACCCATTTGGATTTGAGGGCATACATGCTAGCTTGCAGGGATGGCGTGTTAGTAGCCAGGATTGATGGAGAAATCATATGTGAGGCCTATGCTCCATATAGATTTTCACGCCAATTCAAATGTTTGCAACCGATTGTTGTATCCCCTCCGGTACATGTCAGGTTAGAGCAACATCCGATGGTTGCTCGACAACTATGGTTGCTGACATCAAGAGAGAAGACTGGGGCAGTATTTGATCTACCAGTTGAAAAAGCGGCACATAATCTGACTACATTTTATGCCGAACACTGGATAGCATCATACCCCAAAGGGATATTGAATCACCCAGTATATCAAGTGGGAAAGAGGAAGAGGACTGTAGAGAAAGAAACCCTTCCTCATGAAGGTGACGCTTCTCCACCTGAAATAGGTTCAACAGACTCCTCTTCTAGAATTGATTCATCGGATTATCATGATGAGGCACAACCGGCAGCAAAGCGGTTTCATGCCCGATATAATCCTCCGGCCAGAATTAAAAGACCCACTCCATCAACTCCTGGTGAGTTATTTCATTGTAGTAATTTCAATCACTGCTACTTTATAAAGTAATAAGTCTTACTTTCTTATTCTCTATCTGTAGTTGCAGGAGCTGGGAAGAAATTAAAATCAAAAATTGTAGGACCGTCCTCACAGCCTTTATATCTAAGACCAGAGGCTGTTCAGCTATGGTAGAGCTTATACTGTGGTACTGAGACCGCCTGCCTGGATTTGTGTGAGGGCCCACAACTTCCTGGAATAGGAAATCTTGTAGCTTCTAAAAATCTTCAATACGAAGATAACCCCAATGAAGTGCGAGCTTACATCAGAGAGCTGGAAATGCTCATATATGCCACTGATGACTCGGTTCCTATCACCAGGCGGGTGAAGGAAATGATTGATCGTGGCGCCACTGAGGGGGTTGGTGGTTCTGGAGATGAGGAATGGCAAGAGTACGTGGCTCTTGAAGATGTAAGTTTTCTTTCCTTATTTTCTTTGCAACTTGATTTCAGTTGAAGCTTTGTTACTTAAGGAAGTTATTTTCTTCATCTCGCAGCTTGAAAAGAAAGGAACTGGGGTTCCTTCACCACAGTATAGCCCTGGTGGTACTGCTATCGGGGCTGCTGCAGATTCTCCTTGCGAACCAGGCGAGATATCTCCAGGCCAGCAGGCCATGAATGAGGCACTGGACACAGCCTTCCATTCACCAATCCAAGTGCCTATAAGGGAGACCACTGATACTCCAAAAAAACAAAAGAAGCAAAGGCAACGAAGGAGGAAATCCATAGCTAAACGTTTCATTAGCAGCGGTAAGTCCTTCGAACAATCATGAGTTTATACCCATAATCATATGGTTACTCATATTTCTAAGGATTGCAGGGGATTCTTCAATTTCTCCCTTGAGGGAAGGGACTGATCCTTCTTCAAAGGCCTTGGAGGGTGCTGTAGAAAAATCACAAACCCAAGATGACTTGGTTGCTCCTGGATAAGAGCTAGCATCCATTCCCAGTATCCCTCATACTATTGAAGATGCTATCCAGGGTCATGGGTTGCAGGACATAAGTCGGCAAGAAGATGTAGCAAATGCTCCCTCTGGTGAGACTAATCAAGATTCTGAAGTATCATTGGATGAAATGATGAATCAAGGAAGGACTTTTGAAGAATTTTATGATCATGCTAAGTTGTCATGTGATTTAGAAGACCTTGGCCGTGAGTGCTACCCTTCGCCCAAATTTTTCTTTAAAAAAAATACTTCTAACCATGATGGAAAATAATATTCAGTTTCTTCTGTAGAAGCTGCTGAACTGCCAATGCCCGAAGAGGGTGTGGACACTGATGTCAACCCTATCATTGCAGAAACATTAGCTCAAGTAGAGCTAAATCCAATAAACCCTCCTGAGACCCATCTTGAAAATCCTGTTGAAACCGGAAAAGATGGGGAAAAGTCTTCTCAGGTTGTTGAACCATCCTTGGGTAAGGGATAACAATATTTGTGATTGTACTTTATTCGCAAGACAATCTATTCTTTTGTTATCCTTTGAAGCTGACTAAACCTTTCAATTAATCATGCAGGACCATCAACTGCAATGACTAGATCTGGAGGTGAGGCCTCAGCCTCTGCCCCAACGGGAATTGAAAGTGAAGAAGCACAAGTCAGGGGGGAAAGAGCAGGACAAGGCACTTCCTTAAGCGCGCTAATTCCAGATTACATAACCCCTTCTGATGATGATATTGAATCAGATCCAGAGATACTTAAAGCATTTATCTTTTCACGATGTAAGGCATGGAACAACATATGGAACATCATATCTGGGGTGCCTTTAGAAGAGCTACCATCAAAAATTTCTCGATTGTCATCCCAATTTGTTATATTGGGAATTGGTGGTTTTGGGTATGAAAAGATCCATGCTGCGGTGAAACAGATCATTTTCAGGAGGGAGAAAGTGCAGACAAGTCGTGAAGATTTGACCAGAGTGAAATTGTCAGTCAACATAGGAGAATTTGAGGCTGCGATATCCCAAGCTGAAGCTGATTATGCTTCCAAGATGAAGGATCTGAAGCAAAAAATCAAAGAAAAGGTCGTCCAGCAGGTGCAACTCTAGCAACAGTTAGATGCTGTTACTGGGGAACTTGATCAGCTTAATAAATCATTGGATGAAACTCATATGAATGGCATGAAAGCCATCACAGATGCTAAGAAGGCACTTCAGCAAGCTGAAAAGAGTGAAGCTGGTCAAGTGCACGAGCTTCAAGTAAATGCTGATAAGGCTCAGGATGCTATACATCAAATGAAGACTTATGTTGACAATCTTCGGTAATTCTTGAAAAAGAGAAGAGACTCCAGTCTGTGGATGTCTTTCTATCTCCTATGTATCAATGAAAAACACTTTTGTCTTCAATCATTTGTACCTGCATTCTTTCATTACCTGCTTCAAATTTACATAAGCCAATGGGCCTAGTAAGCATAGTTTGATTTTTACTAGGATTATTACAAATAATCCTACAAACTTTGAATCTCTTAATTTCTAAATATTACCTAAATCATAAAAAAATGTATATTTAGTGAGCTGGAACTTGACTTTTATTCAGAGTTCCTTTGTCTTTTGTGGGCAGTTTAAAGTCATGCATGCTGGACATAAAGGGGCTAATGTTTAAGGTCGAAATAGCTTTGACCGAAATGGATTAAAATTGATTCAATTCTTTGACAATTTATCTGAAAACATATTACCATACTCAAGTATGAGAGAAAAAATGTAAACCATGGATTAAGAATATTTGAATCTGAGGAATGATATGAAAAAGAGCTAAAAAGGCATTAGAAGAAGTAGTTTCCAAGAATGAAGTTACTAATATTTAACAAAACCCGTTAGGGGGTTGAAATATGCAGGTCCACCTAAGGGCATTGGCTGCATGGTTAAATAAATAGCATCTTTCGGCTGACAAGTCTGTTATGTGGACTGTTTATGCAAGGCCACCTATGGGCACGTGCTGCATAGTCAGGCAAAAGAACTCCCAGAAATTTACTTTCCTAGTGCTAAAAGCCAGTGAAAGTTTATGGAGATTCAAATTTTCTAAAGTATAGAGTTTATTGTATGGAAAGAGGTACTTGAATATGGAAAAGATATTTCCGAACAAGAATATCAAAGAACTGGATGAACATCACTCCTACGAAGGTCTGACCCAAACGTAGGGAAGAAGAATAAACCATAGACTTGAATACTTTCAGATCATGAAAAAGGATATGGGACAAATATGTTAAGGATGGATATTTTTTGTGGATCCCTACATACTGTCGTTTAAGACAAATAAGGACAAAAGAGGCATTCTTCCCAAGAATGAAGTTACTATTATTTAACAAAACTCGTTAGGGGGTTGAAATATGCAGGGCCACCTAAGGGCATTGGCTGCATGGTCAAATAAATAGCATCTTTCGGCTGACAAGTCTGTTATGTGGACTGTTTATGCACGGCCACCTATGGGCACGTGCTGCATAGTCAGGCAAAAGAATTCTCAGAAGTTTTACATTTTTGTGATTAGAAGTCATGAAAAGGGTTATAAAGATCTGAAAATATTTAAGGTTAGGATTATAACACATAAAGATGGGTATTGTCCAATGTATATAGAGATACATAGGTCAATGAAAACCATAATCATGTTGTGGCTGGGTCCTGAATTGAAATTTTGGACTTCACTACGTATCTCATAAGAATGAGAATCAAGCCATACGTAGTTCTTGAAATGCAGTTTAACGTCGTACAGGATGAAATTATGAGAAATCTTAGTTTAGGGTCATAGAATTCGGACCATAATAATGAATACACAGTGTGTGTTTTCACGAGGACTTTTCAGCCAAGGGACTGAAAGTGAAATTTGGGGTTAGGCCCAAAAGACTTGGGACTGGATTCGAGGGACACTCGAATGTTCCTACGTATCCCATAAGGATGGGAATCAAGTCCACGTAGTTCTAGAACTACCCTTTGTACAAATTTGGTTCGGATATGTGAAGGGTGAAAGGGGACTTTAGTGCAATGATGGTTTAACCTAAGATAAAAAGTTTATGCATTACCATGTATGCACGTAGTCTTTTGAAATGAAACATGATTGAAAAAAATCAATGTCAATAATGGTTCCTTCTCAAATGAGGAAATCAAAGAATATTGTAGTTTATTGTCGTACCGGACAAACGTGTTGTATAGTTTAACGTCATATAACAAGGACTAAAGTGAATCAATGTAAAGATATTGATTCTAGGGGCGGTTTCACGAATCAACATCATATGAGATGGTGGTGAACCGATGTGAAGAGATTGTTTTTGGGCTTGAACCCTAGGAGGTTGCCTACATACCCAGCCTGGAGGGCAAGGATCAAAGTCCGTGTAGTTCAATTAAAGAATGAATTAATGATCAAGTTGTTCTTGGGGACAACGATCTAATTAAAATGTTGTTGGGACTTACACATGGTTAGGGGCCCAAAGAGAGTGTTATGGTTGAGGTTTGCTCTAAGCTCACATGAGTCATACTCGGTGTGAGAAACAAGAGGTAATAACAACCTTAAAGATGCACAATTTAATGTCATGTAGGACATAAAAAAGGGACTATGCAATTTAAAGTCTTACAGTTAGGACTATTGGTGCTGCATAGTTTAGTGTCATGTAGCAGGGACAAAATAACAGTTTAATGTCATGTAGGACATATTAAGGACAATCTGTACAGTTTTAGAGTCATGTAGTTAGGACGATGGGGACAATACAGTTTAACGTCATATTGGACGAAAGTGCAAATAGTTTAAGGTCATATTCATGGACCGTGGATGGTGCGGTTTAATGTCATGCTGGACCTTTGATGATTATATAGTTTAACGTCTTTTCGGACGTGAGGGACTTTTATACAGTTTAGCGTCATGTAGTTTAGGACGTCACAGTTTAACGTCTTGCTGGACATAAGGGATTTGCAAATAGTTTATGGTCATATACATGGACCAGGGATGATGCAGTTTAAGGTCATGCTGGACGGTTCATGGAACTTTTTCACAGTTTAATGTCATGTGGGACGAAGTTGCAGTTTAAAGTCATACTGGACCATTGCTGTATTGTTTTAACATCATATAGCAAGGACGAACTGGTGCTGTACAGTTTAAAGTCATGTAGCTAGGACTAAGGTGAACCAATACGAGGATATCAGTTCTGGGGACTTTTTTACAGTTTATCATCATGCTGGACGTTGGAAGTGCCACACAGTTTAATGTCATGTAGATAGGACATAATATAGTTTAATGTCATCTCGGACAAAATATAGTTTAATGTCATCTCGGACAAATAAGGAACTTCTGTACAGTTTAATGTCATGTAGATAGGACATAATATAGTTTAATGTCATCTCAGACAAAATATAGTTTAATGTCATCTCGGACAAAATACAGTTTAGTGTCATGTAGGACATATTATCATGAACCAATGTGATTGTTTTGGATCTGGGAACAATATTTTGTGTTTATACAAAATACTTCTTCAGAAATCTGGCATTAGTTGGAGTCGTGATGTGTTCTCCATCCATTGAGATTAGAGAATACGCTCCATTGGAGTAGACCTTATGTATTGAATAAGGTCCTTCCCATTTTGGTTCAAGTTTGGGAGGCTTCTTTCCTGGTATCATTGGTGCTCTGAGAACCAATACCAATTCTCCCTGAATAAATGAACGAAGACGAACTTTTTTGTTAAAAGCTCGTGCTATTCGATTCTGATAGATTTCCAAGTGGTGCAAAGTGCACAATCTTTTCTCATCTAATTGTTCCAATTCATTCAACCGCTTTTGGGATTGCTCATCTGTAGATAACTGATCAAAAATGGATATTCTGAGCGAGGGCAATTGAACTTCAATTGGCAAGACTGCTTCTGTTCCATATACCAATGAATATGGAGTTGACCGCGTTGCATTGCGAGTGGTAGTCCGATAAGCCCATAAAGCATGAAAGAGTTTATCAGGCCATGAACTCTTATCTTTATCCACCATCTTTTGCAGTATATTTGAAAGAGTCTTGTTGAAGGCTTCTATCTGGCCATTAGCTGCTGCATGATATCGAGATGAATGGTTGGACTTAATGTTGTATTCTTGATACAATTTCTTTATCTCAGAAGAACAGAAGTTGGTGCCGTTGTCCGTCAATATGGTATGAGGGACACCAAATCTAGTAATGATGTTAGACTTGATGAAGCTAACAATGCATTTAGAACTGACTTCTTTGAGAGGTAATTCCTCTGCCCATTTGGAAAAGAAATCAGTAGCAGTAAGAATGTACTTAAACTGCTTGTCCGTAGCTGAAGGGTAAGGTCCCACCACATCCATTCCCCATGTGGAAAATGGCCATGAGTATTTAGCTGTATGAAGAAACTCTAGAGGTTTATGAATGAAGTTGGCATATACTTGGCATGAATGACACTTCTTTGTAAAAATAACACAATCTTGTATCATTGAAGGCCAAAAGTATCCAAGCCTTCGAATTTGATCAGATAGTCTATGTCCAGACTGGTGGGCACCACAGACTCCTGCATGTACTTCTTTTATGATAGCCATTGTCTCTTCACCATCAATACATATGAAGAGAACTCCATCAAAACCACATTTGTAGAGAATTTTCTCGAGGTGGTTTGGGCTATCATAAAGAGTAAAATTGACCACACGTCGCCGAATTTGTTCTTTCTCGGCTCTATCAGGTGGAAGTGTTCCATTTTGAAGGTATTCCCTGATAGGTGACATCCATCCTGTAGTATGACCATATGATTCAGGAATGGGACTAATTTCATTAATTTCCTCTGTTCTGACTTGAACATAAGGTGAAATTGCACGACGGTGGGCAATACAGATGGTTGTCTCGTCCCGATTTGGATCTGCTAAAGTTGTAGCTATATTAGCCAGTGCATCAGCTTGAGCATTTTGTGATCTTGGGACATAAGAAAATGTCGGTTCTGAAGGGAATTCCGACATTAACTCTCTGACGTAATCATACAAAGGGATTAATTCTTCTTTTCTGATGGCATAATCCCCATTGACTTGTTTGATTACCAGGTCTGAATCACCTTTTACCTTTAAGTGATTCACTTGTGATTGAAGCGCTAACTCCAAGCCTGTAATGAGAGCTTGGTATTCAGCTTCATTATTGGTACCACCTTCCCACAACAAAAAGGAATAAGGTAACACTGCCTTATCTGGAGAAATGAGCACAATTCCTAAACCAACTTTGTTGAATTTAGGATTTTCCATTTTCTTCCCTGTTGGACTTCTAGAAGCACTATCAAAATACATTTCCCATGTTTGAGGACTCTCTTGAATAGAGAAAACTTCCTCATCAGGGAGTTCGATATCTGAATACGTGTCTTCCACTGAAGGATGTTCAGCCAGGAAATCAGCCAGAGCTTGGACCTTAATTTCCTTTTGAGACACATACTGAATGTCAAATTGCTGTAGAATAACCGCCCACCATGCCAGACGTCCTGTAAGCATTGGACGACTAAGGATGAATTTGAGCGGATTATTACGAGATACCAATTGGACCTCATGATGTTGCAGGTAGTGTCTCAGTTTCTGAACTACAAAGATTAATTCTAGGCAGCACTTTTCAATACTTGAATACCGGGTTTCTGCTTCAAGCATAGTTCTACTGAGATAGTAGAGACTATTTTCATTCCCAGCATCATTCTTTTGAGCGAGAAAGGCACCCAATGATCGCTCTAAAGCTGTCACATAGAGGATAAGCGGTCTACCCTCAACAGGTGGCATGAGTACTGGTGGACTCAAGAGGTATTTCTTGAGAACCTCAAATGCTTCTTGACATTCTTCAGTCCACTGGTAACTGACTCCTTTCTTCAATAATTTGGTAAAGGGTAAACTTTTGCCTGCCAAATTGGCGATGAAACGCCGAATATAGGATAAGTGTCCTTGAAGTCCTATTAATTCTTTCAAATTCTGAGGAGGTGACATACCAAGGATTGATTTTGTCTTCTCAGGATCGACTTCAATACCACGATGGCGTACAACAAAGCCGAGGAATTTTCCTGAGGTTTCCCCAAAAGCACATTTTAAGGGGTTCATCTTCAAATTATGTTGTCGAAGCTTGTGGAATATGACTTTCAAATCAGCCAAGTGATTAGAACGTTATTTGTATTTAACCACCAAATAATCTACATAGCATTCAACAAACTTCCCTAAAAGAGGTTTGAAGATACGATGCATGGCGCGTTGATATGTTGCACCTGCATTCTTTAAACCAAAGGGCATCACCCGGTAACAAAACACACCTTGAGGAGCTTTGAAGGCTATATATTCCTCATCTTCTGGGGCCATTCAGATCTGATTATATCCAGAATATCCATCCATGAAAGAAAGTACTTCATAGCCAGCCGTCGCATCAATTAAGTGTTCAGTAATCGGAACTGGGAAATCATCTTTAGGACAATACCGATTAAGATCTCTGAA
This sequence comes from Viscum album, assembly GCA_963277665.1. Taxonomy (NCBI): domain Eukaryota; kingdom Viridiplantae; phylum Streptophyta; class Magnoliopsida; order Santalales; family Viscaceae; genus Viscum; species Viscum album. The sequence goes on from OY728137.1 coordinate 1,060,997,212, forward strand.
ATTTATGCAAACCCTAATTTGTCCGTTCTTCTTCTTTACAGGGACAATATTAGCCAACCACTTGGGATATTGAACTTCTCTGACGAAGTTAGCTTTGATAATCTTATCCACTTCAGCCTCAATTTTGGAAGCATAGGTTGGGTGTGTTCTTCTTGCAGCTTGCTTGAATCCTCGATGTTCTTTTGGTAAACCCAAATGATGAGTAGCAACATCAGGATCAAGCCCAGGCATTTCTATAATTCCAAGCAAAAATATCTTTATTTTTCTTTAAAAAAGAAGTATAAATATCTTGCTCTTCAAGGGTCATGGCCGCACTAATTAAAGTGGGGCGTGGATCTTTCTCTGTACCCAGATTTACTTCTCTGAGTTCATCCACAGTGGTAGAGATACCCTCTTCAAATGCTGGAGGAGCATCTCTAAGATCTTCCTCTTCCTCTTCATCATGTGTTATTTCTTCCGTTTCTACTTGCAAAGTAGATGAAAAAACGAAATTCTCACGATCATAAGAGATGTCAAAATTTTCACATTTTGAAGAAGAAGCTTCCATTTCCAACCCTATTGATGATAAAGGGTCTTCTTTGGGAATCAAAGAGGAGATGATGGATCCAGAATCGACATCATTATTCACCTCTGGTGTTGCTATAACTTCTTCTGGCCTGATTAGCGAAGTATAGACTTGTTGGATTTCAGCAGACGAAATGAAAACGTCACCACTTATGCTTTCATCGTTGCTTGGTAAGTTACCAATTTCTCCCATGTTGTCTGGCTCGATTGCTGTAATTGACATTATGGATCTTTCCATAAGAGTATTTTGATTTGGGCCTATTTTGTCAATTTGACTGATAGGTAACACATAATCTGTACTCACATGTGAAAATGGATTTATTGGAATTTTTTCCAAACCATATGGAGCATTAACTTTGGTAATTTCCTTCATTGTAGATTTTTCTCTTCCCTTCATGTGATAAAATTCCGCCTCAATGTATTGAGACTCACATGTCTTGAACGGGGCCTTATCACTATATAATGTTCCAACTTGACCATCAAAACAGTATTTGAGACATTGATGGTATGATGACGGAATAGCTGCATGCTGATGTAGCCAGGGTCTTCCAAGCAAGATATTGAAAGCTGAGTCTTGATCAACAATCATGAAATCTGAATTGGAAACAAGATCTCCAAACTGAGTTCTGAGTGTAACTTCTCCCAGTGGTTCTTGTTCATTTTTATCATATCCTTGTAACATCATGGTTGAAGGAGATAAATCAGATTCTGTGAGGCCCAATCGACGAAGTGTACGAATGGGCATGAGGTTGACTCCTGAACCATTGTCAATGAAAGATCTTCGAACATCTACACCATTGACTTTTCCAGATAAGTACAAAGGTTTTATGTGCCCATGCACAACGTCATCTTCATCTTTATCAGTAAAATATATCACTGCATGGAATTCTGCAGGATTATTCTCTATGTGATAGATTTCAGCTGCAGCAATTTCAGTTTCAAACTCCTGAGGACTTGACAAAGCTTCGATGAGTGCTTCCCGAAGATCTTTTGACAGATTCAAAGCATCCAAAATTGATAACTTGGCTGGTACTTGGGCCAAGTGTTTCAATATATCATACTTTTGATCTAGAGGTCTGCGTTTCCCAATAGGAATATACGGTTTAGCAGGTACCTTGGAAGTAGATGCTTTGGAAGCTGATGCATCTTGTATTGAAGTTGGAAACATCCTTGGTTTTGGAAGATTAGACTGATTAGATCCATTTACTTGCTGAGATAAAGAAGATGGAACCTTTAATCGGTCTTCCAAAATAACTGTGCCAAAACTGAGTTGGCCATTGGCAGAAGAACTTGCTTGTTCTTTTTGAGCTCGCTGAAGGGCTCTACCACGAGTTTCTGCTGCATATACAGTGCTAGCAGGGGTAAAATTAGAGTAGTGGCTTTGGAAAGATCCACGTCTTCCCCTATATCCTGAACCTCTAGAACCTCTTTGGATTCCCTTATTTGATACAGGGAATTCAGGCTCATCAAGACTGGAATATGGATCTATTAATTGAATCATATTAACAGAACCAAAGATTAACTCTTCGTCTGATAAAGACTCTGCCTGGTTAGCCTGTTTAGGCTGTGCCGTTTGATGGGGCGGTGCCCGTGGCTTTGAAGTTGATGGCATGAAATCTTCCAGAGTCAAAGACAATTTAGGCTTTGCTACATACTCATCTTCTCCTGATTCCTCTTTCTTCTTTGAATTGCGCTTCCCTTTTGAGGATTTGTCTTTTGATGGAGGCTTTACTGCAGCTTTTGTAGGAGACACAATTGGCTTCTTCAATTATGTTCGCAAAATGGAATGGGTCCGATTGATTGTCTTTCTGACCATCCAATCATCATATTTTTTCACAGTTTTGCTTTTGACTTCCTGCCACTCGCCTCCTTCCTCTGGATCTGTAGCGGTAATACACGCTACATGAGCTGAAGAACCCTTCAATTTGACTTGTCCCAAGTCGACCATCTTTTGCAGGAGGTCTTTAAAGACAAAACACTCCTGGATGGGATGCCCCAACATTTGATGAAAAGGACAATAATTGGGACGGTCTTCATCTCCTTCCTTGTTTGGCCTCTTGGGCACTGGTAATTGAACCAAATTATTTTCCAGAGCTGCAATGAAGTAACCAGGAACTTGCTCATTTCGGAAAGAGTATGTTTTACTATTCATATCCTCAAATTGTTTTCGTCGTTGATCCCTTTGATCATTTGGACGAAACGGCCTTTGTTTTTGGCATTCAGGAGGTGGAGTCCTTCGAGAAGATGAAGGTTTTGAAGTAGATATAGGTACAGGTTCTTGTTTAATCATAACTGTAGCAGTTTCTTCTTTACCCATTCTTCTTCCTGGAACTGATGGAATTATACGAGATTTAACCTTAGCCTGTATAAGGGAATATTCAATTTGTTGAGCGATTGAAGTAATGTCTCGAAACCCTCCTGTGTATTTCACAGGGATCAATGGCGTGCGTAATTCGTCACGCAAATTTGCCACACAGATTGGCAACAATTCCTCCTGAGGGAGTGCTAAACTCAAGGAATACGTTAATCCCTTCCAACGAGCAATGAAATCAGAGACTCTTTCATTCTCCCTTTTCTTGCAGTTTGTAAGATTGAAAACTGTCGTTTTTGGAAAAGTTGAGCTAAACTGAAGAAGGAATTTTTGACGAAGATCCTCCCATCCGATGACTGATCGGGATTGCAAGCTTGTATACCAGACAAAAGCTGGTCCTTGCAAGGTTCGCACGAAGCATCTGAGTTTCACTGCTTCTTTCTGCTCTGGAGTTCCCATCATAGGATCACAACAAGACACGTAATGCGTCAAATGTTGTTCAGGGTCACCTGATCCATTGAAAGTAGGGAAAACAGGGTTTCCAAAACTGGATGGAGGAGAAATTTAATCTACCCATTCAGGGTAAACTTTCTTTTCAGGTTGAACTTGCGCCCGTTTCCCTTCCATAGTTTCTAACCGAGCTGTTAATGACTCAATAGTAGTTATTAACTTTTGAGAAACATCAGGTTGAACTTGGTTTTGGGTAGGTGCAATGAATGGAGCTTGGACAGACGTGGTGGTTGGTGCTGCAACTGATGGTAGTGCTGCCAACTGTTGTTGCGTTTGACCCATAGGATTAGACCTCTGAGGGTGTACTGATAAAGGAGGATATTCCTGATCCATTTCAGTAGTTACAACAAATTCCTTTTGCTGTCGGACTTCAGCATTCTTAATAAGAAGACTACTCTGAAGTAGTTCTGCATTCAATCTTCTTAATTCTTTCATTTCTTCCTCCTGTTGTGCAAACCTTTACTCTAATGAGAGCGATTGACCTCCTTCAGAGGAAGGGTGAGAAGTAACCTGATTCTTTCCTTTCCCATTATTGGATCCTTTTCGGAGAGGGGGAAGTGGGTTACTTGACGGAATACCCAGATTTTGGGTAAGCCTTTGATTACGTGTGCGCACACCTTCTTCATTTAGGTTTGTGTGCGCAACTTCATGAGCAGGAACCTCTTCGTCTGATCCCTCTTATTGAGCCTCATCTGGTGAATCAGCAGCAACGGAATTGATGACATTAATGGATGCATATTGCATAGAATCCTTTCTATCAGCATTTCTGTGATATTGTCTTCTTCCATGTCCATGATGAGACATGGCATTCCGTTGACTTGATCCCTCAGGAATTTCTTGGAGAACCGTCACTTGGAGAGAATCTCCTGATAGCTTGGCTCTTCGTTCCTCTTGAGGCTTATTTCCTAATCGAGAGAATACTGACTTTCTCTGAGGGAGGGATTGAGGATTTGAAAAAGTCCCCAGTCCGGTGGACTGGGGATGTTCCTGCTGCTTCCGCTCAACTCCTCGAATCCCATTTGTTGACTCTGAGGGTTGGGTTAGAGAAGTCCCCAGTCTGACAAGCTGGGGTGTCTCTTGACATGCTATGTCTGAGATCTTCTTAAAATCTCTCTTGATCTTGCGAATCTTAGTTCGGAAATTAGCTGGATGCATTAACCTATATCCACTTTTATCACCTGGTTCAACAGACCGTTGGATGATTTCCGAAACTTCTGTCATTTGATGACGTGTTTGCTCCAGACGAGAGGCTTGTGCAATATTCTCGCCTACTTGATGTAGGAGCAATTCAACAACTTGTTCTCTATATACTTGATTTTGAGAGGAACTAGTTGAAGCCTGTTTTTGAGCAAGCTTTTGATTATGAACAAATCCCATTGACTGTGGCCGGCCATGGGCAATAACATTGCATGAGACCATTTTCGGCGGGCTTTGCTGACCGGAAAGTACTGTGAAATGTAGTGCTCCATGAACACCCCATCCTCTTATATGAACATCAGATGGAGCATTGGAAATTAACTGACGCAATTTTCTTAGTGCGCCAAGGCATGAACGTTGAAGGGTTCTCTGTTTCTTTTCAGCCTTCGGATACCGAGAGACTGATAGAGATGCCAAATCAATCTGGCGTTGTAACCCTTCTATTATCTTAATATGATTTTCATAATCACCATAAGATAATACTTTCTTCTTCAATTGACAAAGAGTCTTCCATATGTTGAGACGAATATCACAGATTCCATCATCCGTCAACATCTTTGGAATGTCGTACTGGGAGTCAGCCAAAGGCCAAAACATGACTGGTACTTCACCTTTTTCCAGTTTTTTCCTCATGTTCAGCATTTCTTCTTTATCATTAAATGAATATTCTTCTACCTGTTTGGACCAGAGTTGGTGTTTCCTTATTCCTTCATCGGATTCAACAAGATTGGTAGAGAGATCACTATTCATGCTGGAAGATGAATGACCCAGGGATGGTTCGGAGAATAACCTGAACCCCAGGCTATCTTCTGATGGAGAAAGAGTTTCACCTGATAATAGTAAAGCATCAGACATGACTGGTTTTACGTTTGCAAGTGCCTCGAGATAGGAGGGATTTCTCGTCACTACATTACCTTCTGAAGAATTTTCGAGACAACGTGAATCACTACTACGGAGAGGACTTTCGCAGTGAAGTTCATCACCATGAGGAGGACCGTCATGATGGGTTATAGCAAAAGATGAAATCTCTTGCTCCTTGGTCTTCTGACCACACAGAGGGTTCCTGTGGCTCTCATCTGAAGAAGAAACTTCAAGATTGACCGAACTTTCATGAAGCAAGTCTTCATGAGGAAGTGTCTGTTGAAGACCTTACGAATTAATGTTCCCGTTATTGAGAACTGAGGGAGTAGAATATTGAATTCCGACAGATAAATGTCTGAGGGCTTCAAGAACTCCAGCATCGAGCAAGGCTTGGTTACAGATTGGCCTTTGATTTCCTGACTGTGCTGGGCAGATCTTTTTCTTAGATGCCTTCTTACTCGCTTTAGAAACCACTTGATGATGAAAGTGATTGCTCTGAGCAGGTGTATGTGCCTGGTCAGGAAAGATGGTCAGGTTAGGCTGATGATCTCCACCCAAATCAGGTGTATGTGCCTGACTTGGTTGTCCGTATGATATGGGGGAGTATGCCCCATAACCCTCTTGGACTGGAACAGATATGTGTGTCTGTTCCGGAGTGAATCGTTGATGTATCACTCAACTTCTAGGGATAGATTTATGTGTCTGTCCCTGTGATGATGCTGAAGCTGTTATGATATCCTGGCAAGCATCCAGAATATGAGCAAGAATTTTCTTCTGCTCTTTCACCATTGACAAAATATGTTTGGTGACTTCAGCCGCCGGAACGGGGATATACGTCCATTCCGGGCTTGGAGTAGGTGTATGTGCCTGCTCCTGTCTTCCTTTTCCTGTCAGTGAATCCTGACAGTACTCAAGTGTGGAGGCATAGAGTTGAGTCTGCCTCCTGTTTGTCGTCGGGACTTTCCGACTGACTTCTCCGTGTGCTACCAAGCGAGACTGTTGGTAGGTTTGATTAGTATTAGCAGGTGTATGTGCCTGCTGATTACACTTCGCCAAACGCGGTTGACGAGATCCATCATATGTAGTCAGACGAGCTTGCTGACTAACTGGTGATGTATAATCAGGTGCATGTTCCTGCCTATGGTACTCCGCCGGAATTGTCTGGTGGGATTGGCGTGATGCTGTCAGACGAGTCTGCTGGACAACAGAATTAAAACGGACAGGTGATTGTGCCTGCTCGTTATTTTCCACCAAGTTAGGTTGGTGGACTTCTCCGGATATGGCAGGGATGACAACCTGCCTATTGTTAACCGGATTCCGTCTCTGGCGGTTCATCTTGCCTACTCGGGTTCGAGGAACCTGAGCTGAATGCCTGGAGTCGGTACCCTCATCATGTTGAGGGCGCACTACCGCACGAGTCTGGCGGCGATTTTTGATGGGAGCCCTTGAGAATGACTCCTGTATTTATGAATTAAGGCCCTGCGGGACCTGCTCATTCACTTCCTCAGAGTAAGGGAGTGAATGGAAATTGCGTTCCGGGGATAACGACCCGAAACGGTTGGAGACGGTAGTCAGCACTGCCTGCTTCTTGATCACTGGCCACCATTGTCCGGACGACCAGGTAGAGTTGTTAACTTGGAGGGCTTGACGAGCGGCTTCCAGAGTTGGGATAGTACCGTTGCGACGGTACTCCTTAACCAGTGCATTAGAAACCCAGCATTGAAGACGCTGAGTTGGTGATGTCATCCTCAGAGTGGACGACGTTCCATCAGGAGTAGCAGCATTGGTTTTCACAGTAGCAGACCTCACAGTAGAGGTGTTTACAGCAGCAGTATTCACAGGGGTGAATTTAAGGAAAACCATTTTGCAGAAGATCTTGAGAAAAGAGTGCATGTTCCATATAAAAGACATAATCAAGATGAATCCGGCCACTACATCTTTTGGATGAGCATGTGTCAATGATTGATTTGTTGGCCCAAGGGGCCTAACAAATAAGAAAAAACATCATTTTAACTTGGTTAAGGATTCACGTCGGGTTCACCATTTTTGTTTCGCACGGATTTCGGGGATGACCTCCTGGACGGGAGATTCAAACGTTCCGATCAGTTTCTAACGGGTTTGTTCGTAGAACCGGAAACATCCAATGATTCCACATCCGTTTGGACCTACTTTCCAAAGGTAGGTGCTCATTAGTTTGTGGACTAATGAGGCTTAGGAATTTTCATTGGTCGAGAGGATGGGAGTTCGGACTCATCACACCTTTTTGAGGGGAATTATTGTCTACTCCGGGACTCTCTTTATAGATTTAAGTTATGTTCGTGAATCCTTATTACATTACCAAGTATAAAATGAGATTTCCTTAAGTTTTAACAATCAATGATTAAATATGCAAGAAATTTAGAGAATCTTTTATATGTATTCGAGGTTCTTCATCAATAGAGAATCATCTGTATCTATTTAGAGATTCTTGGTCAATGGTATCCTTCGAAACATTTATAAAAGTCTCTTGGTCATTATGATGATCGGGCTGGTTTTAAATCCACTCAGTGAGGCACTTGAAGTTTATCGTCATTCAGAAAGACATGGATTATTTCAAAGTTGGGATCAAACCCATAAATGGGCTACCTACGTATCCTTTGTTTTGGAAAAATAATCAGAACCCACGTAGTTCGAGAAATGGAGTATGATGTTTATGATTGATGGCTCAAAGAAGAATGTCATAATTACTTTTACACTCTAAGCTCACGTGAGTCATGCTCGGTGTGAGAAACAAGAGGTATTGGTAAAAATTAGACAATTGTGCCATGAAAGATGCAATCATAAGAAATTGTTTGGGGCTTATGTATGTATGACTGCCCAAATAGATGAAGGTTTTAGGATTTACTTTTAGGGAGAAAATCCAGGAACAGGGTCCATAAAGGTATATGTGCTTTATGGAGATTTGAATACTCTAATCTTGGGGCTTACTCCTAAGGAAGATTCCCAAATTAGGAGGAGACTTATGATTGGGTTTTTACTCCTAAAAAAGAAACCCAAATCAAGGGTAAATTATGACTGGTTAGGAGAAATTTAAGGGGGGCTTGGGGCTTACTCCTGAAAAGGAAGCCCAAGATTATGACTGAGTCTTATTCCTGAAAAGGAGACCCAGGTTAGGGGACTTGGGGCTTACTCCTGAAAAAGAAGCCCAAGATTATGACTGAGTCTTATTCCTGAAAAGGAGACCCATGTTAGGGATTAAGGTTTGGGGCTTACTCCTGAGAAGGATGCCCACATTTGAGATTGGGGCTTACTCCTAAGAAGGATGCCCACATTTGAGATTGGGGCTTACTCCTAAGAAGGATGCCCACATTTGAGATTGGGGCTTACTCCTGAGGAAGATGCCCAGATTAAAGGATTTATAACTGGGGATTATTCCTGAAAAGGAGACCCAGGTTAGGATTCTCTCATCTTAAAGGATGAGGTTGAATGAATGAACCCTCCATATTTAGTGACATAAGGATATTTAAATCACTAGACTTTGAGAGATATTCCATAGAATTCCTTTCAGATAAGGAAGTCAAATCAAGAAATCATGCCATAAATGGCTTTGAAGAGTGTCTTGAAGACTGAATTTTGAAAAGGAAAGGTGTGATGGCTTAAGAGGGGTAAAATGGGCAAGGTAGGCACCCAAAAAAGGTAGGGGCGCGCAAGTCTTTAAAGGAGTGCAAGTATTGCGGCGGCGCGCAAGTATTGGTGCGGCGCCCAAGTATTAGTCGCGCAAGTATACTTGCGCGACATGAGGGGTACTTGCGCGATTCTCAAATACCATTAGAATATTTGAGCGACTCTTTATAAATCCCTTTAGAATCCTCTTGACGTTCATCTGAAAAAGGGACGTGCAAGTATTATTGAAGGAATAAGGCGGCGCGCAAGTGTTGATGAGTTTCAACACTTAGGCCTTCCTTCTTCTCTTTAAATCTTCCGTTCTAGGTAAGAAATTACCTTAGAAGTGTTCCGGAAGCTTTGAGAAGAGACTTGGGCATCGGGAGCTTCAATTCGAGTTTCTGGAAAAAAGATCCTCTCGAATGGGGGGCCCACAGGGTCTATTTATAGGCAGGAGAAGACCCCAGGCGGTTACCAGGTGGTTACCGGGCGGTTACCACTTAGGTCGCGCAAGTCACTTGCGCGACCAAGGTCGCCGCGCAAGTACAATTGCGCGACAGTTAGATAACTTGCGCGGTGAAGTTTCTGTTGATCCTTTCTTCCTGCCTTTGTTGATTTTTGATGTTTTCTTCAAAGGATGAATCACTTTGACCTCGGATATTCCCTTTTCCGATCTTTAGATTCTGTGACGAAAGGAGCGTCAACACACACCAAGGTAAATTGGAACTTCTTCAATAACTACCCATTAAATCCTCACTATGTATAACTCCAAAATTAATCCTATTTATCAACTATAAACTCTGATACCACTCTTTCATGACACCTCCCCCCAATGATATCACAATGAGAGGAGAGAGATAATGACCCCCAAGTCCCAACTTCAGTAGGCCCCGAGTTGGTGAATAGTGACAAGGGTATAAAAATATCATGAAATGGGTGTAATTAAACTCTATTTAATATTAGGTTATAAGATTAATCATCCAAAAATATATATATTACATAACATAAAAGAAACCAAAACCATCTCACAAATTCATGTATAAATAAAAATTATACAGATAAAAGTCTCCAAAGTAAATACCCAAAAGAAAAGCTAATGTAGTGATAAAAAACTATCCAATGGTTAGAGAGAGTAATTTATGTCACATTCCATATATGACTCTTAGAATACTAAAAATAAGTTTACATACATAGGGTGAGAATACAAATATACTCATTAGAAAAACCAAAGCCTCCCATGTACTTGTGAAAGAAGCATACTAATGTAACCATGAGTAAACTTTAGAACCAACAACACCTAAATAGGTCAAATATCCATCCTAATCTCACCAAGTCATGTTCATCAAATAAAAATATCCATTTAGTATAATAAACATGAGTCACATTGATAAATGGTTCCCCACACTGCTTTCTCACTGATATGACACTCTCATACCCCAGCGTCTTACGTACGAGTGCTTATATCTCTCCAGTATGCCACATCATTCCAAAATCATGGTCATAAAAATCCTCTACGAATTACACATGGTCTCATTTCCACACAATCATGATCACATTAGATCTCACCTGATGATCTTAGGACGTAACACGTACACAACCATAGCCAAAGAAGTAGGGTATCATGAACATGAAGGTCAAAAACCTCATTCTCTCCACCTACCATGCACGACCCCCACTATAAACCATCAAATAACATATCATCCCACCCACATACACCTATGATACATCACATATCACTCAAAGAAACTTGGGATCTCCACCCTACAGACATGACCACATCACATCTCACCCGAAAATACCTAGGATATCAAAACCACCATATAGTTTACAGTCAAACCTCTAACCATTACAACACATGAAATAGCTACCTTAATTAGAATAGATGGTGGGAAATAATATGTACCCAACAATCCTTTATCCTCAACAGATGCTGAGAAAACACCCCCATGTAAAAATATCAGGATTGGAACATAGTTCATGATTCAGGTGGGTTAGTATATAAATAACTGGAAATATACAAGAACTACTGCAAACCGGGGATTTAACAGTGCTAGTAAAATGGTTTTATCATCGATTAAAAAGTTTTGATAATGTGATAAATGTTAAATGGTTGGCTTTAACAACACACATAAAAAGTGCTAATAAAGTCCCCCTTTACTAGTGTGAAAAAATTGTCGATAAATGACCCCTTTATCAGATCCTTTTTAGTGCTGTTAAAGTCCCCACTGAGAAAGGGGGATAATTTTTTTGAACCAGCTTTTAGTATTTCTCCCCACCCCCTCTTTATTAGATTTTTAACCCACTCTTCTGGTCTCTCCCCATTTATCACCACTTTAGATAATTCCACCCTCCTACGTGCACCCCTACCTCCTGCAAGTTTCATACCTAAGACCACCATCACATTGTCCGCACCTTTTCCACTCCCCTATATTTTTTTCCATTTTATGATATATCTATATATTTATATATATATTGCTACATTTTTTATCTATATATTTATATATATGTTTATATATATATATATAATATTTGTGTGTGTGTGTGTGTATATGTGTGTTTATAAATACACACACATAAACACACACACATATATATGAATCAATAAATATAATTGTACATATTTATATTTATTTACATATATTATATATTAACATTTATGTGCATATATTAGA